>CANSZD010003219.1:1512500-2172745 GCA_947648045.1 Beta corolliflora | reverse complement strand
TTTTAAACTTATTTTAACCGAACTAGACCGACTGAGATGAACTAAACCGAGCCAACCGAAATGCAATGTGAAACTGCATCAGCAGGGGAGTTGAACTGAACTGAATTGAACTGAGCTGAATTAAACTGAACAGAAATTGGTGAAAATAAATCCAAAAGAACAGGGCAAAAAAATTGAAAATGCCTCATTTACGTGTCTCGGTTTGTGTGCTGAGAAAATTGTTCGATTGAGGTTTAAGGGTCATTTTGACCCTTAATTATGGGTCAAATTTGAGGTCTAAACTGGAAAAAAGAAATGAAAACTCCTCATTTTGCATGTCGGACATTCATTTTAACAGATAGTTAACCAAACTAACGGGTTTCATAAGGTTAAGTTTGCAAAATAAACAATAGTTAATGACCATTTTTGATAATTTAGTAAATTTATGGCTACCAATGAGAATTTTCAAAAGTACATGGCTACCAATTAGAATTTCCCTAATATTATTAACACAAAGCTAATACTATATTCTAATTTAACTTGCAATATGTTGTTTACATTTTAATAATAAACCAAATGCGATATAATAATATCTATTTTATGAGAGGAGCAATATAATACATAACAAATATATAATTTATTTTTATATTATATTTTTTATATAGGAAAGAACATCAAATATATAAAAATCCGAAAAGAACATAATAACACATGAACATAATATCTACCTTTTATCTATATTGCAAATCAAAGCACACAAACGCTAACCAGAACTTCATCTTCTACATAATAGCACCAATTTTGCTATAACTAATCATATTTAAACGAACAAGTGCATAATTAAGTAAACTTAGACAAATTCTTTGAAAATCTCAACACAAAAAAAAGAACATGAAGTAATGGAACAAAGAACAACATACTTATTATAAAAAATCATGTGCATATAAGACTTGAGGAATAAAAAAAACTTTGAGGTAAATCACAAAAATGAAAAAAACATGAAGGTATAAAACAAACAACACCATACTAATTATAAAAGAACATGCGCATATAAGAATTGAGAAACAAAAATCTATTAAAAATCACAAAAACGAAAATAAACATAAAATGCACATGAAGGTATAAAACAAAGAACACTACACTTATTATAAAAGAACATGTGCATATAAGACTTCAGAAACCAAAAAAACTTTGAAGTAAATCACAAAAATGAATAAAAACATGAAAAGAACATGAATATATAAAACAAAGAACACCATGCTAATTATAAAAGAACATGTGTGTATGCGTGTTTTTATTTCGCCTACGCGGTGTGAGCGCGTATTAGATTTGACTACCCCATTGTTAAGGTTTTTTATTGAAAATTGTTTTGAAAGAAGTCGCCAACAATTCTTTTTAGGAAGAATCATAAACCTAATTGGATATAGGAAAATCTTAGGGACAAATTATCCACTGTAGATTTCCCCGTCCTGACTCCATAGATGGTCAAAGTGAACCAAAGATTGAGTTCGGGGGTGAGGGTACACATATGGTCAGGAACCATATTGCCCATTGTTGGCCTCTACTAACTATCGATTCATTGCAGAATTTATGCCAAAGAATAATCAAATAATGTTTTATACACCCTAAAATATTTAGTCTAAATTGGTTCAGGAAACACATAAAAGACTATTTTTAGTGATATGTTATTATGCAATCAATATTACAGGGAACCTAGCAGGTTGTCCAAATTAATCTGATTAATGTTAGAACAATTCTTTAGGTCTTGATTAGCAAAAATAACATGTGAGGTGATAAAAGCATTAAAGCATGACAATCATAATAGCATGCATATAAGGATCAAGCAAGTATAATAGTAATGAAAAATAAATAAAAAAGAAAGAGAAAATAGGGATTATAATATACAGTAGAGCGATTTTATATTAAAGATCTACATCATGAAAGAAATAGTTAGTAACTTCAATATAAAAATAATTTGTTTAAGGACCCTCAGGATTATACAGTGGCTTGGGTCTGTGAGATTGACAACCTTCGGGACGAGCAATCGTGAAGCCTAAAAATTTGAATGTATGTAAGTATGTAGATTGAATGTGTTTGTGTTTGAAAGTATGAGTTTTGTAGGGAGATTTTGTAGTTCGTAGAGAGGATCGTAAAGTATTCGTCGAGTGTTATGTGTGAAAATCCGTCCTTCAATCTGTACGGAAATCAGGCCTATTTATAGGGAAGACGGCACTGCGCCTCACGCGCTAGCTACGTCTGGCGCAGCTGACGTGGCAAGCGTATGACGCGACATGCCTAGTAAAAAGTGTACACGTGGTACGCGCTTTGAAAAAGATAAGAAAGAAAATCCGCGTCTCAAGCAGAGAGCCGCGCTTAACGCAGGACTCTGAATGAGTCAGAAATCCACGTATCAAGTGCAGATTAGTGCACCTGACACAGTGGACAGAGCTGTGCCTGACGCACAGACGTGCACCAGGCGCAAGGCCTTGCGCCAGGCGCACTAGTTCCTGCCGTGCCTTTGCCAGCTTTATTTAAAACGCGTTTAAAAAAAATTTCTTTTATCCTTTAATTACGGATATCTGATTTTACGGGATAAAATCTGATTTTAACTTATAAAAAATATCTTTTGAAAATATTTATTTATTAAAATAAATCAATTAATTATCAATTTATTGGGCTTTTCAAAGATTTGGGCTCAAATAAAATTAATTATTATGAATAATTAATTGGGCTTTAAAATAGGACTTTAGCACTTTTCGAAATGGTTTTGAATGGCTCTTCGGACTGCTCTGCCCTTGGATCGGACCAATTAAGACCACTGTATGTTTTATCATCGGATCCTTAAATGGGGAGACGCGATTATGTGTCTACAATGTGTATATAAGACTTGAGAAACAAAAAATTATAATGTGGCATGAACCACTAAAAAGAACATTACAACGAAAAGCACATGGCATAAATTTCGGAATGGAATTATAATTATAAACCACTTGAACCTATTTCGATGTATGATTAAAGTAGAACATGATATGATTTAAAAGGAACATGCCATAAAATCAAAATCATAACGGAGGAAGTTTGTGTTGGAGTCTATGAAAAAGATATGGTGCAATTGAAAAATAACAGAGAAAGGAACTGTTGCACCCCACTCCTTCTCTGCTTCCCTGTAACACCCCAAAACTTTGGTTCATAAACTTTATAAAACATTCACTTTTCATATAAAAAATATCTGACCAAACCTTTAGGGTGTTCCCGCCGCATCTATTGTTAAAAATAAATGCAAGGCTAATTACTAAAATAAAATTTAACTTACAATCCAAAGTATCGAAATAAACTAATCTAAATTGTCTAACTTAAACCAATTCAAAACTAAACAATCCTAAATAACAGTACTATAGTATTTATTAAACTAGATGAACTTAGAACTATAAGTGCACTCATTCCTGCAACATTGTCCCTTTCACCAACCTGCACAATTTGAATAGGAAGAGAACAAAGAAAAACAAATACACAAAAATTAGCAAAAGCTAAGTAATTACAACTCCATCCCGTAAAATAATAATAATTATATTTTAAAAATAGTTTTTATAATGTACAGACAAGTATAATACAATACAGACAAGTATAACATAAAACAGACAAGTATAACATAATACAGACAAGTATATAGCACACTTAACCAATTTAAATACTCCAAGTTTATATGATTCACACAACATCAAATGTAATTATTAGAGGGGAATCGAACGTCAGTAGGCCAGGACTAATCCCAGTAACCACCTACTTCAACATGGGTCGTCACCCAAATAAATTAAGAGTAACGACCAATATCGTTTTGCATAACGTCCCTAGTGTGCACACCCCTCACTAATCTAATGGGTATCCGCAATGCGCACCAATAGTATTAGGAGGAAGACAATAAAGAGTTGTAACAGAATAAGAATCAAGTATTGTTCATCACCTATAAAGGATCCAAGTCCACAGGATAATTCCCTCAATAATATTTCCACTTTACGTGATTAATAAATTTTAATAGTTATGACACATCAAATATCACAATAAACACTACACATGAACATCTTTAGCTCAATAAATATTTTTCCCAACTTAAATACCTTATAAAATTATAATAATCAACGTCTATAATTCATAATAACCAATAGGTCCATCATTACAGCCTCATATATAGAGTCACAATGTCAACTTATAAAATCGTTTGTAACATCACTAATTCACCAGTTGTACCCATTAAATTACATTATCCATATTAGTATAGTCTTAATATGATGGTATAATAGTTACATTAACAAGTCCCAACCATACTAGTAAATACATATATATATATATATATATATATATATATATATATATATATATATATATATATATATATATATATATATCATACATAGGGAAAATAGTACTAATAATCATAACTTTAGTCATACAAGTACTATTATTATTCATGTCATATAATATATATCAAACTTAACATATAATCACATAGTTACATCAATTACATATAGCACATACAATTCCTAACGGAATTCTAAGTGTTGATGGACATTGTGAATTACCTCGAACGCGTCCCAAGTATCGCAATAACACCTAAAATTCGCCTTCTACGTAGTTTCCGTCTACAACGAATAATATTACCTAAAGTTAGTCACACAAATATAACACCCCAAAAATAAAACTAAAGTTTAAAACTTTGGTATCACTGTGGTTTTCAGTTTTTTGGTTTTTTGTATTTAAAAGTCATATGATATATGTCCTATAATGGATAAAGAATAGGTCAAAATTATTAGAAACATGACGATTTTGAAAACTGACAACTAAAAAGTAAAAACCACTTTTTTTGGTTTCCTGTTTTTTGCTTTTAATTTTAAAAAAAAAACTGAAAACTGAAAACAAAAAACGATAACAAACAGGCCATTAACAAAACAAAATAACCGAACTTAAATTAGTGTGCGACCCTTCTTTTTGTTTAAAAAAAACACAAGCGATACTCATTGTGAAAGCAAGTCACAATTCTCACGTGAACTTGGTGTACACATGAGTCAAAGCAACCTTTTTTTTTTTTTTTGCAAAACATTATTTCTTTTGTTTAAAGCAAAAATTGAAGGCAGGAGAATAGGAACTGGCTGTTAGCAGTAGGCTAACGCGAGAAACCAGAGGAAAACAAGGAAAGAAGAAAGAGAAAAAAAAGGAAAAAGGAAGAAGAAAAGAGAAGAAGAACTGAGAAGATCCACCGGTGCCCAGTACAGTGGCTAGCTCCCCCGCAATGATACAATGGGGTTTCAAATTTTTTTTTTTTAATAAACCTCGAATAACAACAATGCTGAAGATGATAGATCCGAAATTGGGACTTACTAAAGAGATGAAGAAACTGAATTATGTGAGAATTTTTTTGAGTGACTTGGGGTATATATAGGTAGGTAAATCTAGGGTTACTCCAAAAGATATTACTTTAAAAATCTGATGTTTTCCCAAAACCTACTCAAATTTTCTTTTATCTCTATTTTTGGAGAGACGGTCTCGCGTTAGTGTTAACGTGAGACCGCTGATGTCATGCTGACATCACGCGCGTGCATCAAAACAAAGAAGAAAATTAGTTAGCGCACGCACCTATTAGTTATGCTAACCAAAAATTGATTCTGGATGAATAGTTAAGCGCTGAAGTATATTAGTTATGCGTTGAATTATATTAGTTAAGCATTGAAGTGTATTAGTTACGGTTTTTTCACCATATACCCCTGACAAATTTTTTTTTGCACCGTATACCCTTTCAACTTTCCAAATGCACCATATACCCCTCACGTTTGAAAAAATACATCGACATGCCCTTATGACTAACGGTGTTAGACTTCCGTTAGTCATTAGTCCCTAATCCTACCCTAACCCTAATTAACTAACCTAAATCAAAACCTAATCCTAACCTTAACCCCCTAATCTAATACCCTAACTCTAACCCTAACCCTAACCACCACCCCCTCCACCACCCCACCCCTTTCCCCACCACCCACCCACCCTCCCCTTCCCACCTGTCGAGCCGCCCCCTCCCCTTTCCCCCACCCCGCAGCCCCTCCCCGCAGCCTCCCCCTCCCCTGCGGTCGCCTTACCCCTCCCTCCCCCTTCCCCGCATCGCGGCGACCCTCCTCTCCTCCCCTTCTCTCGCAACCGCCGGGCACCCTCCCCTCCCTTTCCCAGAATCGCCGCGCACCCCCTCCCCTCCCTTTCCCGCAGAACGCCGAACTCCTCCCCCTCCCCTAAAATGAAAAAAAAAAATCGAAAAGCCCGTAACCACTCCCCGCTCTATGTGCGCGATCAAGGGGGGAAGGGAGGGGGAGGGAAGGGGGTCAAGGCGGCGGTTGTGGGGAAGAGAGGAGGGAGGGGGTCGCGCTACTGCCGCGGGGAAGGGGAGGGGGAGGGTGCTGCACGATTGCAGGGAAGGGGAGGGGAGGGGGCGGCGCGACAAAGTGGGAAGGGAGGGGAGAGGGGCGGCGAGACCGGCCGTGGAAGGGGAGGGGGCGGCGCGACCGGGCCGTGGAAGGGGAGGGGAGGGGGCCGGGTGGTGGGGCAATGGGTGGGTAGGGGTTAGGGGGGGGGGAGGGGTGGTGGTTAGGATGGTTAGGGTTAGGGTTATTAGATTAGGGGGGTTAGGGTTTAGTTTAGGTTTAGGGTTAGTTAATTAGGGTTAGGGGGGATTAGGGCCTAATGACTAACGGAAGTCTAACACCGTTAGTCATAAGGGCATGTCGATGTATTTTTTCAAACGTGAGGGGTATATGGTGCATTTGGAAAGTTGAAAGGGTATACGGTGCAAAAAAAAATTTGTCAGGGGTATATGGTGAAAAAACCGTATTAGTTATATCATAGAAACCAGATTATAACGCATTTTATTTGCCCTAATTTCATTATCACGCATAAATCATTTTATACTTCTTCACTAATTAAGCTGTTAAACCTGCAGTATTTTCCTCCTCCTCCATTCTCTGTCCAGATTACAACATGGCGATTCTTTGAGATCCACTGATTTTTCCTAAAACCTACCTTGATTACAAAAAGTTGAAATCAAAAGTTGTTTTCTCCTCTCTTCTATTTACAAAACATTGCGATTCAATTGATTGATGATTTCAGATCCACTGATTCTTCCAAAAATCTACATTGATTATCTGAAAATTTTGAAACTCACAAATATTCCATTGATTTGTTGAGATCTAAGCTCACAAATACTGATTATCCAGAAAGGTACAAATCCGTTGTTCAATTTGAATGCAAGTAAAATATTTGTATCAAAAATCACATAATGTAGTTTCAATTTCGCAGGAATAGACGTAACCTAATTGCTTGGATGGAAATTCAATTACAACAAAATCCTCTACATGAGGAAATTCAACCTATTTCATCCTCCAGTGCGCAAGGTAACTCCCCTGTACTATGAATTCAACGAGAAAGGCATAAAGAAAACATTAGCTATCACTTTCTTTGTTTTAGTGATTGAAATCATATTGTTTTGGTGATACAAGTATCATAGCACTTGTTTTTGTGAATCAGAAAATTAGTTATCACTTTCAGATCTTTAGTTGTTGGTTGATGTGGATTAGTTGAATTCAACGAATTTGCTGTTCAAATTGAATGCAACTAATTTAATTTAACAACATTGTCTTTTATCATAACTATCTTGGAAGTTGAAAATATAATTGCAGAAATCATAACAGAAGATGACATAAAAGGATCTTTAGTGGGCTTTACGAGGAAAACTGAGGAGGAGATGTATGAGTTGTATCACAAGCATGCTACTGCTATGGGGTTTTCAATCAGGAAAAGCACAAAAAGGAGAGAAGTTGGAACAAAACAAATCAAAGAACAATATTATGTGTGTTCTTTCCATGGAGACAAAAGGAAGCCAACAAATGGAGACACACCGACACAAATAACAACCACAAACCAGGAAGACAAATCCTCAATGAAGAGAAAAAAGCAAAGACCAACTACAAGAACAGGTTGCAAAGCTGCAATGAGAGTCAAGCTCAATGAAGAAGGAGTTTTCGAAGTTAAGCATCATGTCCTAATACATAATCATGAACTCACAAAGCCATCTTGGCAACATTTGCACAGGTATGAAAGTTGAATATTTTCAATAGTTATAAAAGTGACAGCAATAGTTATGTTTTATCCGACAATAGTTAACCAGCCATAAAATTTCAGGTCTGAAAGAAAAATAAGTGATGATAAAGGCAAGCTTATAGAGTTGATGCTAGACTCTGGAATCAGACCATCTGATTCATATAGATACATGTGTAATGAAGCATGAGGTGAAGAGAACGTTAGAGATCACATAAATTATGCTCATAGGTTGAAAATGAAAAAAATTGAGGGAGGCGACGCACAAACTGTGATTGACATGCTATACCAAAAGGCAGCGGATGATCCTGATTTGTTCTTCAGAGTCAGATTGAATGAACATAATCAAGTGGTTAGCTTGTTTTGGAGGGACTCCATGATGTTGGAAGACTTTAAAATTTATGGTGATGCAGCTGTTTTCGACACAACTTATCGCACAAACAAATACAATTTAATATGTGCTCCATTTGTTGGTATCAACAACCACTGGAAGAATGTCATGTTTGCATGCGCATTCATAGGTGATGAGAAAACAGACACATTTGAGTGGGTTTTTGAAACGTTCAAAAAAGCAATGCAAGGAAAAACACCAATAACTATTTTTACTGATCAAGACTTGGCCATTGCCAATGGCATTGCAAGGGTAACATTCTCATTCCATAATTACATCTATGTTTCTTTTACATACAATTAGTTATTCACTGAAGTTAAAACGTTTAATTCATATTAGTTAACATTAAAAGTACATTAGTTAATTATATAACATCAATAGTTAACAACACTGGTCTATCAACTATTGGATATAGGTGTTCCCAGAAGCAAGGCACAGGTTATGTCTATGGCATTTACTTAAAAATGCTATTATGAGATTTGGAGCATTGAAATTAGATAAAACTTTCACGGATACATTTAACAAATGTTTGAAGGGTTGCAAGACAGAAGAAGAGTTCTCTAAATGTTGGGATAATATGATTGAAGACTACGAGCTTGAAGATGACTCTTGGTTCACCAACCTGTTCACAATAAAAGAAAAATGGTGTACTGCCTTGAGTAAGGATTTCTTCTCTGCGGGAATACTATCTTCTCAGAGAAGCGAGAGTACAAACAATGCAATTGGGTTTAAAGCAAAAAAAACAACAACCTTGACTGATTTCTTCCACATCTTTGAAGAAACAGTAAAAAGGTGGAGAAGTGTCGAAAGAGCTGATGAATTCAAATGTGATACTTCAAGAGTGACCTGTTTCTACCCATTGAGTGGAATGTTGAAGCATGCAGCAAGTGTATACACACACACTTTGTTCAGAGATTTTGAGCACGAGTTTGCCATGGCAATGTCCACAAACACTTACTTTATTGCTGTTTCACCTGACAAGCTATCTATCATGTTTGAAATGAAAGAAGAGTTTGACATAGATTCGTCTCAAAGGGTAATATATACTGCCCATAATCAGACGATAACTTGCTCTTGCAAAAACTTCGAAGAAACAGGTCAGATCACTTTTGGTACAGAAAACATAACTTTTGTATTTGAAAGTTTAACTTTTTATATGAAAAACGTAACTAATGTCTAAATTTTATTAGTTAATAATTTATTCGTAATAGTTAATTAACATAATATAAAAGTTATGCTGCCAAGATTGTTATGCTTTCATGCCTTGAGAATCATGCACATGCATTCAATCACAACAATACCACAAAGGTATATTTGCAAAAGGTGGACTAGATTTGCAAAGAGTGGAGTGTAGAAAAGAGAAATGGACAAAGAAATATCTGGAGCAATTACAAACAAAGTAACCCCATGGAGATATGAAACCGCAAGAAAGTTCTACAATCTCGTTCTTAAAAGTCAAGATAATGAAAATGCAAGAAAAGTACTGCAAGAAGTCTATGAAAGTATTGCTGCAACTATAAACAAGGTCTTAACTACAAAACCAGTTGTAGAAGAACAATGCTCATCAAGTACAACTACATTGGTTATCTTAGACCCGGATCGTGCAAAAACAAAGGGAAGAAGCGCAAGGAAGAAAAGTCATTTCGAGAAAAGTAAAAAAACAAATTCCAAGAACCAAACTGAAATTGGTACATTCACTCCAAATGCTAGGTTGTTTTAAGTTCTTATTTCAGGTTGTCTTTTTTATTTGACATTTTAGATTTTATGAATTCGTTTATATTGAAACTAACTGATGCTCAATAGATCTTAACTAATTATAGAACAACACTAACTAATGTACTGGATATGTTAACTAAAGAAAAATTGTAAGTCTACATATAGATTAACAGCTCTAAACTATTGTGCTAAAATACTTAACTAATTCGCAAAATATATCAACTAATATATCATTAATATAGTATAAGTGATACGTTTTCCTTAAATTAATTGTGATTTTAATCCATTAAAGCATCACGAGTTTCTAAAAATAAGAGTGGTGTACATGTACATGTACACTAAGTGTACATCTAACCTTTTCCACCATCCTCTCTAGGAGGCTAGAGTTTTTCTTTCCGATTTAAATGGTGGTTTAGATGATATTTTCTAGCTTTGTGATGCTTTTAATTGTGTTATGTGGTCCCATGTAAGAAGGGATGAAAATTTTGTTGCCATCTACTAAGGTTATTCCTTTTACGTGCTGAAAAAGTCTAAGAAAATGTTAACTAAGGTAATTCCTAATTTAAACTATTGTACTAAATAACTTAACTAATTAGCCAAAAATATTAACTAATTAACTGATTTATCATGAATATAGTATAACAATTGTTACAATTACCTCTGTGGCTTTTTTTTTATCCAATAACAAAGAGGGCAAAAGCAGTTTTGACCCACTCAGTTTATAGTCCTTAAAGTCAGATATTTTACAGCTGAAATTTACTAATATTACGGAATCTTGGGCATAGGAGGCTTGTTGCATTGGACACAAGACAATTTATACCTACACAAAAGTGTCTGAAAAAGTATATATACAAGACAACAGGGGTGCTAGATGAAAGTGTCCGTGCTAATAACTGACTATTGACTTAGAGGTACACAATTTGACAAAGCCTGGAAATGACATCCCATATGGGAGTAAGATAGTTCTACATCAAGTCCTACCTTCCATCAACTTTTAGAGGCCACCAGCCATTCAGTTTCATCAACGTTAAAATGTCATGTTTGTGGAACTTTCAATACAAGTCAAGTACATCCATCAAAATTTAACCATCACATTACGCATACCAAAATAATAAAGTTTCATTCTCTATACCAAAAGATTCTTAACCACCACTAACTCATCCCTACTTTTCTTTTCCTTCATTCTGGTCATCACCATCATTTGCTTTTGTGTCCCTGGTTTTTTCCTTTTTCTTCTTTGCTTCTTCCTTTTTTCGCTCAGAAATTGCAAGTCCAATCTCCTGCTTTCTTGAGTTGAATTCTACAATTTTACTTAAAACTTCATCCCTAATCTCATTAATATCACTAAGGACAAGAGAAGCACAAATCTCACCCCGAATTGCACGCCTCTTAAAAGGCTACAAAAGATGGAAATAAATCACTTTAAAACAGTCTAGAACTAAATTTGACAGCATAGAAAAAAAGAGCATCACAAACCTTGTCAATAGGATAGGCGAAAGCAGAACCAGAAAAAACTTGCATAGGCACCATCAAGAAAACACCACAATCCACATTAGGGATTGATGACTGCCATGATAACTCAATATGCTCAAACATATATTCAAGCATTTCTTCTGCTAATGGGTGCTTCTTTTCTTTGAGATAAAGACTGAAATTCTCACACTGTAATGAAAGATATTTTAGAAAACCCAACATTATGAAATCAAGTAGGAATAACAGGACCATAACTAATAAAAAGAAAATCCTAACTAATAATAAAAGAAAGTTAACTAATTAAGGTTATATATATGTACCAAAGTAGAGGAATAAGTTTTGTAGATCAGCATGTCATCGTAAAGACGATTGTCCAAGTATTGTATGGTTTTAGTACAAAAGTTCACAACCACAAGACTGAAATGTTTCTCAAACAACAAAGGAAAGAAAACCTGAAACACAACAAAAAACATAATAAGAAGAATAATACATATGCTTCTATAGAAATCATCACAACACATAAAAAGAAAATTCAAAGTGATTATTACCAAGACAGCTTTGTGTAGATCCAAAGATTCATCATTTAAATGAACCCAACAATCCCATGATGATTTTAACAAATCATAAATCCCAGATTCACTTTCTCCCTCCATTTATTTCAGCACAACTTGCTCGAGTTTTTGCTACAAATTACAAACATAAAACTAGAATCTTAACCAAGATATCCCTCATATTAGACTAACAAATTGATCTGCACGTAAACTTAGAATCTCTTCTTTGGTAAGAATGTGAATGTCACCATATTTACCAAGTGTTTCCCTGAAAATTTCATAGAATGTCAATACAACATTAATCAATTAACTAATGCTGCAAATCAATTAACTAATGCTGCAAATCAACTAACTAATGCTGCAAATTTATGTACCAATGTTAAAAAGTGCCTTACTAAAAGATAAAAAATAAATAAATTCATACCAAAAGATAAAAGAAGAAAACATAAGTAAAAGGAGATAGGAAGTACCTTCTATCTATTGAATCCATATCATCGAAAAGACATAAATCAATAACCTCTTGTCGAAGTTTCGACAACTTCTTCATGCGAACTTTGTTGTCAATCATGAAGTTAGATATGTAAGGAACAACAGCCTTTAAAGGTCCACAGTCAATGCTGCATCCAATACCATCATCTTCCTTCTCCAAATCTTTTGGAACTTTAGATGCCAAGGTTGCACCTAACTCATCATCAAACATATTTGTATTGTCCTCAATAGGACTATCAACATGATCACCCATAGCTCCATCAACTCCATCAACTCCATCAGCATTAAACCCAGCCTTCATACCCAAAAGTCTCTCAACAATATCATCGACCATACGATGAACCTCTGGTTGCGCAAAAAACCTTTGTGTCTCTGATAACATAGGAGAATGTCTCACATTCTCTTCTGCACTTGTTGTATTTTTCTTCATGATAGAAGTAAAATGATCAATGTGGAATCTTGAAACCACATCCAAATCCCTTTGGAAAATTAACATGGCTTCATGAAGATCCTTTAAAAGGAAACAACAAAAGTATTAACTTATGTGCAAAATAAGGTAATCTATATAAACAAGTTAAATAACAACAACAATAAAATAAATGTTAAAAAATGTATATAATAAAGTAAACTAATTCAGACAAAATGTTAAAAAGTGTATATAACAAAGTAACTAATGGAATACAGTAGTTCACTAATATATAAGTTTGAATTACTTGATTCTAGGGATAATAAGTTTCACTAAGCTAAGTTTAAGAATAATCAGTTAGTGAAAAAAGTTAACTAATGCAGACAAAATGTTAACAAATGTATGTAATAAAGTAACTAATCCAATAAAATTACAATAGTTCAGGCAAATAACACTAACTGAAGCTCAATAGATCTTAACTAATTATAGAACAACACTAACTAATGTACTGGATATGTTAACTAAAGAAAAATTATAAGTCTACATATAGATTAACAGCTCTAAACTATTGTGCTAAAATACTTAACTAATTCGCCAAATATATTAACTAATATATCATGAATATAATATAAGTGTTCTAGCTTGTAGTATAATATCCAAATCTAGTTTTAACCAACAACCAAAAACATAATAGACTTACATCCTTTGACAATGCTTGTATTTCCTCATTAATTGATACTCCATCAGGAAGCACAAATTGAATGACACGCTGGTTAAGAGGAGATGAAGTACCACCTTGCTCAGGATGAGAACCACTAACACCTGCACCGTCCATAACTGAAGGTTGCTCATCACCAACACTAGCCCCAATAGGAGGTTGTTGAGCAGGCGTCGGCAATGGGGTCGACAACCTAGGGTGGTCGCTGAGCGTTGGTGGCGTAACAAGCACCATAACCCACCCGAGCACAAACTGGATAAGTGTTCAAAACAACATGGCCATTCCCAAACCCAGCCATACTTTCCTCCTTCAATCGGGCACTTACAACCTCATCAACCCAGTGTTTGATTAATGGCATATCAGTAGGGGCATCATTGCCTTGGAATTTGAGGTAGTGCAAGTAAACAATTTGAAGAAACAACAAACACCCACCCAAAAATTCATTTTTCTCATTCCTCAAATAACGTTTACAAGCTTTACAAAGACAATCAAAAACATACTTACACCAATCTAATTTCTTGATGTTCTCAACATCATCAACAAATTTTCAAAACCTTCACATCCACACTACGATTTGAAACTGGAGAAAAAAAAGTGCCAAACACATATACAACAAAGAACTTCTTAAAACCATCATCCCCTTCCCTAGGCTTAGCACACATGGCATTATAAAGAAGACGCAAAGGAATGGTATTATCCCCTTCAATACCAAACCAATCCTTCCACTGAGCATAAATTTCCCTATCAGGATGTTTAGCTGCTCGAGAAGTCTCCACAACATCACACCCAATCTCTCTCGGCAGACAAAACACATCAAACACAAAATTGGGATCTAGCTGCAACATGTAATCACTTCCCTCACCAATTTTCAACATACGACTATAAGGATTGAAATTCTTCACCAACCAAGGCATTAAAATCTTTGAAAATTCAGTCACACGTAAATCAAGCAAACCACCAAAACCAATTTCTTTAATAGCAGAAACTTGTTCCTCAGACAAATTGGAAACCAACTCAACAACAGAATGTGGACGACATGAAGTAACAAATGACCTGCAACATATTTGGCAACATAATGTTCAAATAAACAAACCATCACAAAATCATGTAAAACCATAACTAAATCATGTCAAACCATAACTAATGATATAATAAACATAACTAATTCATTATTTTATATACCAACCACTAACCTAGAGTCAAATTCAGAATAAATTTTTTACTTAATCCAATCTAATTAAGCATCACAACAAATATCCCATGGTTTTCACATACCCATGTTTCTGTTGACATCCAAAAACCATTCTCACCCTACAATACGCGTCCACAAATCAACTCAATGAAATGAATATGCTTGTATATAATACAGACAAAATGCACATCAACCTCAATTGCTCAGATTATATTCTTAGGTAGCTCTACTTCAGTTTGAATATTCTGCTTAGAGTGTTTCAAGAATATTCCGTATCTGGGTACTGCTCATCGGATCCCTCAATTTGAACGGACACTTCAACAGGTACCAATCACATATTAACTAAAGAACCAAAAAAGCTAACTAAATGATGCCAGACCATAACTAATAAAGAAAAGTAAGACTCGTTTATAAAATTTCAAGAAATCTCAAACATGGAACATGATTTACAACTAATAATTAAATAAATACGACTAATAGTATAATAAACACAACTAATAAGACAATAAGTACAACAAATTTATTAAAATACACAAAAAAACAAAAAAAAGTAAAAGAGAACAAACCTAATGATGTCAACAGATCCTTCCCCACCACCAACAACTGAAAGTGGTCCACTAATTGCATTACGAGATTTCTTCACCTTTTTGCTACAACCATCAACATCAGCGTTATCATCCCCACAAGGGCCCAGTTGCATGTTGGATACATCTACAAAAATGACGAGAAATCAGACATAATTGCAGCAAGAAATGCCTAAAAATGAAATGAAAGAGAACAAACCTTTCCCTTCGCGCTTTCTTTTGACCAAAACCGTGACTTTCCCTTTCTTTTCACTGGGTAAAGAATGCTTTTTAACGATTTCCTTCGCGATCTTCTCAGCGGGTGCACAAGCCTTCTTGGAAATTGGTTTAACATTACGTGCAGGAGCTTTCCTACCACTCGAATAGTGCTTCTTCGAAGCCGAATGTTTCCTCCCCATCTCAAACCCTAAAAAACGACATGAAAATAAAAGAAGAAAAAATGAAGCAAAAATAGAAGAAAATGGAAGAATAACAAAGAAAAGTAGAAAATGGAAAAAAAATGTGGTTTGAAAATGGACGAAAATGGTGAAAGTATCAGAGAGTTAGAGAGAGAAAGTGTCAGTCTAGAAACGTGAGGAGGAATGAAGAAAAAATTTGAAAAGGAAGAAGAAATGTGGGTTGAAAATTACCGCTTGGGTTTCTTGGGCCTATTACTGCTTTGGGCTCCGTCTTTCTTCAAGCGCGCACTTTATCTTTTCTTACTGCTTTGGGCCAGTTAAGGGCGGTCTCACGTTAGTGTTAACGTGAGACCGTCTTTTATAAGACTTTGTGTTTCCCAAAACCTACTCAAATTTTCTTTTATCTCTATTTTTTTTATAAACGAAAATCTGATTTACTAAAAATATGATTTCGAAAATTTTATTTTTAAAGGATAAAATCTGGTGTATTAATAAAAACGAATTTCCATAAAAATCTAATCATTATAATTTTATTTTATTTTTCAGACTTTTATAAAATCTTATTATACCAAAATAAATTTAATAAAAATAGTTATAAAAATTTGGGATATTACATTCCCTCCCCCCTTCGCCCTCCTTACTCCCTCTTCGCCTCCCCCTCGTCCTCCTCACTCCCTCTTCCCCTCCCTCCGCGCCCTCCCCCACGCCCCCTATACACCCGCAACCCTAGCCCCCCAACACCCCGCTCCCACTCCATGGTGGAACCGAATTTTATTTTTCATTTCCACCATGAAGGAACCGACAATTCATGCTAAGAAAAATTATGAAATTTTTTATATTTTTGAGGTTTAGAAAAGGTTAAAAAAAAAAATTGCCAGTGTTTAGTAAATACGGGCGGTAAATAGTAAGACACTTAAATAAGGTTCTATGGGATGTAAAAACACATTTTATGTAGTTTTCGTCGTCCAACTTATTCTCTACAATTACACATTTTCGGTTAATAGACATTTAATCCATTTTTCTTTATATATATATATATATATATATATATATATATATATATATATATATATATATATATATATATATATATATATATATATATATATATATATATATATATATATATATATATATATATAGATAGAGAGAGAGAGAGAGAGAGAGAGAGAGAGAGAGAGAGAGAGAGAGAGAGAGAGAGAGTGTTTCTTGGGTGTAACATGTTACACCATAACTTATTGTGTAGCAACATCTCACATGTGTGAACTAATTATATAAATATTTTATGTCATTATAAAACTCTTTCATCTCGTTATTGGTGTATTCATATCATTTTAGATTTGTTTCATGTTATTTAATTTGTTTCATGTCATTTATAAAACTTTGCTTTTTCATGTCATTATTGATATGTTTCATATTATAATTACTAACTTCTATATCATTTTTCAACAAACTTGTAACATTTTTTTCCATTTTATTATTATTTTTCAACTCTTTATATACCTTATTATTACACAAACTAATATTACTTATAAGAGAAATGACATTATTATCATTCACTTTTATGTCATTTTTCAAAAACTTGTAACATTTCCCCCTATTTTATTATCATTTATCAACTCTTTATGTACCTTATCATTATTACGCAAACCGATATTATTTATAAGATAAATGATATCATTTATATAAATGATATCATTATTACTCACTTTTATGTCATTTTTAGCAAACTTGTATCATATTTCCCTCTTTCATTATACTTGAATATTACAAAAATTGATATAATTTATAAGAGAAATGATATAATTATTACTCAATTTTATGTTATTTTTCAGCAAATTTGCATCATATTCCCCTATTTCATTATTATTTTTACTTTTTATATACCTTAACATTATTACAAAATTAATATAATTTATAAGAGAAGTGATATCATTATTACTCAATTCTATGTCATTTTTCAGCAAACTTGTATCATTTTTCCCTATTTCATTAATATTTTTTCAACTCATTATAATTATGCTTTTCCTTATTTATAAATCATCAATAATTGTTAAAAGGGAGAATATAAATAGTGCAAAAATACAAAATGTGTCGATAAAAACTAAACAAATTGAGTTTATAAAAAGCAAAATCTCATTAATCATCATACATATTTACCATTTACATAAAACTAATTTTTAGGCCGGATTATGCCCCGGATAATTATAATTTTCATTTATTAATATTTTACTTTAACATTATAACAGCATACATTACTTGGTTTATGGTTAAAACTTTAATACAGTGACTTTAAGTCATGAGATCAAATCTTATACCATGCATTTTCTAATTATTTTACATGAAGTAAACACTCTAAGGGATAGCTGTAATACTCCGTATTTTTAGTAGTTAATATTTATATTTTTAGATAAGTTTTGGTTATTAAGAAGGTTTTATTTACTAAAAAGGCTTTTATAAAATTTTTTGAGTATTTTAAATCCTAGCCAAATTGAATGTTGGGCCTAAGTTTACTAGTTTTTAAATCCAAGTGTTTTGTTTAAAACAAAAATATTTAAAAGAATTTTAGAAAGAAAGAAAAAAAAAAAATCCGGCGGCAAAACTCACGCCGCAAGCTTATCATCTAAGTTTTGGTTACTTTTATTTTTTTACTTATCTTTTTAATTATTTAAGCTTATAGAATTTTGTTTTGTTGGATAATTTATATCTTTTCCGGATCTTAGTTGGATGATCGTAAAAATTTGTTAGATCTTAGCTAGATTTGTTTATCTTTTCTCTTAAACTCATCTTTTAGTTTCCTAGTCCTACTTCGACTCTACCTATCCAACTAGTATAAATAGGGGTCTCCACCCATCATATTCTTCACACCAAATTTGAGGAATACATCTCTTTTCTCAAGTTTAAACTCTCTCTCCCTCTTAGCCTACCTTTTCTCTTCTTCCCTAGTAGTTATTAATTTTCAAGGTGCGTGTATATGTAGATCTTTAATAATTATTTTGCAACCTTAGTATCATGTTTTTAGGAAAATATTTTGGATTGAAGTCCATATTTTTATAAGTTTTATTATGAACTACATGTGTTTTGTATGAACATGTTTGAATGTTTATTAATTTTATTATGCACTTGAATTATGTCTTTAGTTCAATATTATTATAAAGTTTGATCTTTGAATCTGTATTCATATAATTTACAAGGAGTTTGATATTTAAATGCATGTTTAAATATTTAAAAAGGAGTGTTTTTGAATTATTATTATATTTTAAAAGTTACCTCTTAATCAAGTTATTTTATTTATGCCTTTATATGGCTAAATTTATAAGTAGTATTATTCTTTTTAAAGGGGGATTATTTCAGAAGGATTTTTATTAGATATATGATCTTTTATGATCACAATTATAAAGAGGCAACGGCTTGTTATTTATTATCAAGAACGGTAGCTATTATTATTTACCCAGGCAACGGCTTGTTATTTATTAGCAAGAACGGTAGCCATTATATTATTTACCCATGTACTTTTTGTATAAGTCATGTGGACAATGTAGTTCCCCTCGTAATAGACTCAGTAAGGAATACTAAACTTGGGGGGTGTGCACACTTTAGGAAAGGTACCTAGGCAAGGAAAAGGAGTTTTATTAAAGTTAAATACTTTATGTTATATAATTATCAAGTATTCAAGGAAGGCTTTTCGAAATTAAATATTTCAAATGTTTAATTAAATAAAGTGTTTAATATTCCGCATATACATGTACTCAGTATTTTTACTGACACGCTTTTATTTGTTTTGTTTTATGGCTTTGTCCCTGTGATGACCTTATTTTGGCGAGCAGAATTTACAGGTTGATATGATGCATACTTCATATGGGGGAGCTAGTGAGGAATCATAATTAGTCAATGAGTTGTTATTTTAATTCTTTATTTCCATTGTTATATAGTTGTATAATAAAGTTTATTTCAATAAAGAGTTAGTTATTTCAGTTATTCCGCTGCATTAGTTTAATGTTCAGTTAGTAGTTAGTATTAAAGCCTTTAACGTTATCACGTGGCAGTAATACTCTCAAGTTTCTCAAGTGTTTTATATTAAAATATATTCTTCAAAAAGAGAGAAATTTGGGGGTGTTACAAAGTGGTATCAGAGCAAAAGCCTAGGGATATAAAACTGGAAGCGAAAATTAATGGGTAGACTTAAGGATGGGCATATAGGTTAGAGAGTTTCGCATTCTTTTCATATTTATATTAAATATGCATCAAAATCTATTTTATTATTTGAGGAAAAACGATTGATTTGGATAAGTTGGGTTGGCAATGTTTCTGGGCCCGAGCTATGCCCTAGATAATTATAATTTTCATTTATTAATATTTTACTTTAACGTTATAACACCAAACATTACTTGGTTTATGGTTAAAACTTTAATACAGTGACTTTAAGTCATGAGATCAAATCTTATACCATGCATTTTCTAATTATTTTACATGAAGTAAACACTATAAGGTATAGCGCCACGTGACACAGTTTCTTGTTGACGAACACCTTTTAATATATTAGTATAGATAGAATCTATACAAATATATTAAAAGCCGTGCCTAAGGAAGTCTATGTGCCACGTGACATTCTCCTCAAACTTCTAATGCAAATACTTTATCTCCATCTGTACCCCTCAATAAAAAAAAAATTGTGTAATTGCAAGGTCTCGAACATGTGACCTTTGAAATGAAAAGTAAGAGCTTAACCATCAATACACTCTGACTTTGTTGTCTAATGTGTGAAATAAAATATGATAAAGTCTTATAATAAATATACTTGACTAAAAAGACTTAAACAAGTATATACATCACTAACACTCTTATTACGTAATTAACAAGAGACTATCGATGTCATATTCTTTTACCATAATTCCCTTTAAGCTATTATTTTCAAACTTAAATCTTTCAGATTTTTTACTTATCACGTCATGACTTAAACTTTTCAATTTCTTAATGGATAAGAAATACAAAAAATGGCAGAATAAATTATGGAATTTAAGAATAATAACATATTTGTTTATTGTAACTGACAAGTGGCATCGCCCGGGCCAAAATACTAGTTTTTGCATTTCCAAGTTGAGCTCCAAACATCGAGTTAATGTGAAAAAAATATAAAAAATAAAAGAAAAAATGCCATGAAAAAATTGTTTAGTACAAATTTAATGATTAATTGTTTCTTTTTTCACTTCAAAAAAAATGATTCACTTTTTTTTTTAATATAAAGGTCTTTTTTTCCGGTAAGGACATTGATCATAACTAAACCTCAACCCTCACGATTTATTGGTGTATATGCAGGCTAGACACTTTTTTCCACGAGGAAAGGTGAAGGAATTTTTACCTCCACACACTGCAATTGAGAGGATTCGACCAATTGTGACCTTAAGGTTACAAGGTAAAACCCTAACCAACTACACTAAACAAGTTTCGTAATCTAATTGCCTAAACAAACGAGGGCCTTTTTAATAGTTTTGTATGGTGCCTAAGTATTATAATGAGAAATACCTATTCTTTTAAAATAATAAAAGGGTTTTGATATAGAGTTGGATGTTCTCAGTTACTGTTTTATTAAGATAAAAGATATATATTATTTTTTGACAGGAGATAAACTCATAAAAGATGTACATAATTTAAGAGAATATAAAGTTTGATGTCGAAATAATAATCAAGAATACAATGAGATGTGAATTAAGTATTTCTTACTTTCTTCTACAAAACTCCAAATACTATAATTATCTTATAAATATACATTTTATAAAAATATAAAGAAACAATAATTTTTTTAATTCTTCGTATATAATTCATCCATTGGAGCATATGACAACAAAAATAAATTATACCCACTTATCATGAAAGAGATAGAGAGAAAAGGAGAATAAATTTTCTTGTAGGGAACATTAATAAACCAAAAAACCTTTCATTTCGTATTATCCTTACCAACATGTAACTGATGAATGATGATTACTTCAAAGCTTAACATTTTTACCTTCTCATCCTGGGCCTTTTTTTTCTTCTAAAGAAAGAATAAATAGATGTATGACCTCGAACAGACAAAATACAGTATACATTGAATCAATTTCAAAGACCATATACTACTAATGACTAATGAGAAACCACTACTCGAATTTTGATGCTTCAGTAGATTAACCAGCTTTGTTAAACCAAACGTCTCCAAGCCTTAAATTAGCCTGCAATGCAACAGTACTGAACTCTTCAATTTCTTAAAACAATTCAAAATTCAATTCAAGTGTTTCCTAGTCCTATTTACCTATAAATACCCACCTAGAAAATGTTTAACATTCATCATTCCCTGCAACATTTCTTCTGAAACCCAAAAAAAATGGTATACGTAGGACAAAGCAAGCCAAAATGTAGCAGTAGCAGTAGCAGTAGCAGATCAATATGGCCTCCTTCCTCAACTAAATCCAACAATAATAATGATGATACCAAATCCTTGGTACCTATTCACACAGACACTCCAGTTGATGTTGAAAATGAAATCTCCCCACCTCCACTGGCGCCGCCACTTATCTCGTCATACAATGACCGCATTCGTCCTCTACTCGATGCAGTCGACAAGCTACGTAACCTTAAAGTGATGAAGGAAGGCATTCAGCTCCCTACTATCGTGGTCGTTGGCGATCAATCCTCTGGAAAATCAAGTGTGTTAGAGTCTTTAGCTGGTATTAGCCTCCCTAGGGGCCAAGGTATATGCACCAGAGTGCCACTTATCATGCGGCTTCAGCATCACTCGAACCCGGACCCACAACTGTCACTTGAGTACATGGGTAAAGTCCTGCAGACTGATGAAAATAATGTGTCAGAAGCCATCAACATGGCCACCCAAGAAATTGCAGGCAATGCTAAGGGGATATCTAATGCCCCTATAACATTGATTGTAAAGAAACATGGTGTTCCTGACTTGACTATGGTTGATCTTCCTGGAATTACCCGGGTTCCGGTCCATGGACAGCCTGAAAACATATATGAACAGATTAGGGATATTATCATGGAGTACATTTCCCCGAGAAGAGAGTATTATTTTGAATGTTTTATCAAGCAATCGTTGATTTTACGACATGTGAGTCTATTATGATGTCACAAAGTGTTGATAAACACGGGCGAGAGGACACTTGCTGTTGTCACCAAGCCCGATAGGGCACCGGAAGGGTTGCTAGAGAAGGTTACGAATGATGATGTCGGTATCGGTCTAGGGTATGTCCGTGTAAGGAACAGGATTGGAGAAGAAACGTATGAGGAAGCACGGTTGGCGGGAGGCAAGTTTGTTTAGATCCCACCCTTTGTTGTCAAGGATTCATGAGTCGATTGTGGGGGTTCCGGTGTTGGCTCAAAGGTTGGTTCATATACAGGCTAACATTATCTCCAAGTGTTTCGGTATTGAAACGGTTGGCGGTCTTGAGAGAAGTCCGCCAAAGATTTGGGTAAGCTCCGCTAGTGAATAGGCTGCACAAGAAGCAACGTGAACTACCCTCGGGGGATGCGAGGAAACCCCCTCCGACGCTCAAGTCGGCACGTGCCCAAATAGGGTTTAGAGAGAGAAAGTAGAGAGAGAGATAAAGAATTATGAGTGTGAGAGAATGTACCGCAGAATAGTACTATTTGGCTATTTATAGAAGTACTATTCACCCGACAGGGTGCGTAATCCTTTTACACGTGTACGGGCTGCGATGCTTTTGGCAGGTTGGGAAGATTCCCTTATTTTGTCTTGTTAGGCGACCGCCAATGTTGTCGGACCATGTTGATGTCTTGACTTGATAGAGCCGCGGGCGACATAAAGTATTTGGCGCCCGGTAAAGTGTTCGCGGATCCACTACTGGGGTCCGCCAACATACTTGGGGTTATACCCATACAACTAGCCCCCCCAGCATCTTTTGGGGTCTTGACCGCTAAGGATGTTGTCAATAGACGCGAATCATTGTTGCCGTGCTCTACTTTTTTTGGGGAAGTTCATTCGTTGGGTGCCACGTGTTGTCGTAGGGAGTTGAAAGAGTTTGAAAAGTTAATGATTACTCCTCCGAAAATCCCGCCCATTACTTTGTTAGGGTTTACCATGTTGTGACACTTGGCATGAATCGGAGAGGGAGTTGAGAGGTCTTTCAGTCTCAGCCGTTCATTCATGCCTTATATTGAAGTAGTTGTCCTTTTTGGATTTCTTCACCTTTATTCTCAAAGCTTTCTCTCTCCTTTTCCATTTTCCTTCTGACGAAACCTCCATACCCGAAGCTCGAGTTGCTTAGATACCCCCTTTCCTGTGCTCAAATTACCTCGAAAAGTTGTCAAATTTCTTAGTTTTTTCTTTCCGGTTTTTACGTGCACCAAGAATTTCGCCATTCCTTTGAAGAAGTTTTTCCGGGTTTTTTCGAGATTTTAAGTTTGAGTTTCGCCGGTGGCAGTTCTTCATTTCCGGTGGTCTTTTCGCTCAGGCTCGGGCTTTTTCACGCTAATTCATTCCTTGGAATTCTTGTTCGCCTTTTCCGGCGACCTTTTGCCCCTTGCCTTCATCTCTCCGGCGATTTTACTTCTCCAGGTATTTCTCCATTTCTTTTCCAAGCTTAAAGTTTCTTTTTATATTTTTATCATGTCGGACCAGTCTGATAGCCAGAATACCCCTAGTGATGCATTTATGACCGAAAGTGAGCCTTCCTCTCCCCTGGCCGATAGCGAGCCTTCTTCCAGCTCTAACCATGTGGGAAGAACTAGGTTGTTGTCGGACATTCCCTTAACAGCTGAAAGAGAAAAAGAGATGAGATCCAAGTTCCTTAACGACCCTGCTACCCCTGAGGAGCATAGTCTGACCAGGAGATATCTATCCGCTAGCCAGAGTGGTGACCGGCAAACTCTTAGGGAGCTTAGGCATCAAATTCTCGCTAGACGATCCGTTAGGCATCCTCCGGCTGATGCCGCTCCTGGCCTTGATGTAGTACCACTTAGAGAGCATGCTTGGCTGGATAGCTTAGCGGATGCTGGGGTGGAGGTAACGACCGACTTTTTTGATCGTTTACAGCGATCTGCGGCCCCTAACCCTCATATTATTGATTTAGGTGACGACAGTGATTCCATTGCTACCGTTATGATTCGCCAAGAGACCGTTTATCATCGTCGCGCTGCTGTTAATCCTGCAGTTCGCGTTACTGGGGATGCAGTTGACTCAGCGAACGCAAACATTGACGTTTCTGTACCTTTATCTGCTCACGCGGTCGGGGAATCTTCCCGTGCTGCCGAATTAAGGGTCGACGGTTCGAATCCGATGGAGGATATTGAGACCGGACCTGGTTCTGAGGCTTTATGGCTGCCGGATGATTTCAGTGCCGGTCCTATCAGCGTTGAGATTGATTTGCCTTGGCGTCAGGACGCCATTGATCTGGGTTACCCTAGAGTTGCACGGGATTTATATTGTTTTCCGTCGGGTTACCGGTTGGTAGTTCCACCAGAGGGGGCCATTGTGACGGAGTGTCCTCCCGGTCACGTGGCCGTATATACTCACCATTTCGAGTTTGGTCTCCGCTTCCCTCTGGATTCTTATTTGGTGAAGATCTTAAACGCTTTCAACGTGAGCTTGGCTCAGTTAACTCCTTTGGCGGTCCGAAATTTGATCGCGTACATATGGGTTGTGCGTTTCCTGGATTTTCCGCAAACTTTGAACTTATTCCGCCATATTCACTGGCTGAAGAAGAATGGATCCTCCCGGCAGGCGGGTTGGTGGTCGTTAATGACGTCCGACAAGAAGATGACAGTTCAGCCAAAAATGACTGGTTTGAAGGGCTGGCAGGATGCTTTCTTTTGGTTACGAGTTCCTGAGGATTATCCAGTGCGTCGTCATTTCACTGAGCCTCTTCCGCGTATGGAGCATTTACCCCTTACTCCGCTAACTGAGGAAGAGTTAGCGGCTTTCGACTACTTCGATACAGAGGACTATCTAGTCACCTATGAGGACGGGAAGGAGGCGAGGGTTAAAGAGCCTAAATATTGGATTCCTCATTCCAAGTATATCCCGGGAACAAACCCTTGTCGGCCCTGCTTGCTCGGTCCAACTCATGAAAATGGTGAGTGCCGATGTCGGATCGGTCCAACCGATGATTTTTTTTTTTTTTTTTTTTTTTTTTTTTTTTAATGTGCTTTTTGTCAATTGCAGGTTTTGACTTTCTTGATCTCGACGTCCTAGGCGTGGACGGGAACCTCAAACCGTTAACCAACTTACCCCCGCTCCCCCCACGGGACTACGAGACTATGCACGGGATTACTAACGGCCGCCGGGAGGGAATCGTCACGGCCCTCAAAATATTCGTCGCGGTCGCGGCGGGCGAATATTATTCGCGTTCCCTCCCAAAATGTTACGCCATTGCTGCGGCTGCTCCCGGCGGCCGATTTCGCCCGGCCCCCCGATTAGGTCTTCCACTTCCGCTCTGTTGCCGGGGGTGGTGGAAACGAAGGCGGCCTCGCGAGCAAGTCGCCGCGGACACATCTGCCAACAAAAGGCAGGCTGTGGAGGGCCCTGCTTCTTCTGCCCACAGCCCTGACGCTCAGGTGGGGGTTCTGGCCTCGGATGTTCCAGAGGTCCAGGAGCGAGCTATCCCGGCCTCTGCTCCCGGACACGTGAGCGGCGCTTCCCCGGGCCGTCGAGCTCTTACTCTTCCATCCGTGAAAAGATCCGGAGCCGATTACCATGCCTAGCTTTCTCTCCAACATTTCTCCCGGTATTTTCTCTCGGTTTAATGAGTGGATTGAGAAAAAAGAGGTGCCGCTGAGCGAAGCTATGGCGGCTTCCTTTGCCCATCGGCCTGTCGTTCCTGGCAAGATTTATCAGCCGGACTGGGACGTCAGGGAAGATGAGTCGGCGTATGCCGACATCCCCGAGAACGGTGGCATCCTTGCCTACCGCATTCGAAGGGCATGCAATGCCCGGTTGATAGGCCGGCAGGGTCCCTGATCACTCCAGCTGCTAGGTTGGCTCACGACCAACTTGTGGTACGTTTATGTATTTTGTTACTTTTTTATTCGTTTCGCTTTCTGTCGCTTTCTTGTCTTGACACTATTTTCATCTTCGCAGGCCAACAATGCTGCCATTGAGCTGATTGAGCAATATATTGAGTATCAGAAGTTGGCGGACACCTATAAGCAGTCTTTGGAAACTTGCCAAGATCTGCTGAAGGAGACAGAGGGTAAGCTGTCGGCAAAGACAGCAGAGTTGCAGCCCCTGGAGGATGAGCTGGCAACGCTGAGATCTAGGGCCGCCTTATTGGAAGAGACCGAGGAGAATGTTAACTCATTGACCAAGGCTCTTGAGACCGCTAACTCTGAGAAGGAGATTGCAGTATTGGACGCCAAGGCACAATCAAGGGCTCAGGCTATCGTTGAGTTCCAGCAATCTGATGATTATGCGGCGGTTCTCCACAAGAGGTACGATGGTGGTTGGGCGGCCGCCATGAGGTGCGTGTGCAAGACCATTCCGGGGTTTGACCTGGAATGTGATTGAAGAGGCTCATCTTTGCGCCGGCCAACATTTGTCGCCATTCGAGGGGGATCCCAAGTTTGCCGACGAGGATGCTATAGCGGATGCGGATCCTCGTGATGTGGCGGAGCAAGATGATCAAGATGCCCCCCCTTCTTGAAGTTTTTGGCGGCCTTCTCTCAGCTCTTCGTATTCTTCCAATAGTTTATAGCTTGTATTATTTTGTGTATTTTGATCAACACTTTATTCGGCCCATTTTGGCGTATGTACACTGATTTCGTGTTTTTAATCTGAAAGTACTTGACTCCGACTGAAAGCCTTTTATTGGCCGCCATTGTTTTTTGTTGTAGTTGGCCGCCAAGCCAGTAGCTTTTATTCTATGGAAAGTACTTTTGCGTTTCTGTTATTGGCCGTCATATGTATTTTTTTTTTTTTTTTTTTTTTTAAATGTAGTTGGTCTGTTATGTGACCGTTAACGCACCTTGGCCTGTCATATGGCTGGTTTTTGGTGCTTGGTCTGTTATGTGACCGTTAACGCATCTTGGGCCTGTCATATGGCTTTTGATTCGTACTAGGTCTGTCATATGACCGTTTACGTACTTTGAGCCTGTCATGGCTTTGGATTCGTACTAAGGTCCGTCATATGACCGTTTACGTACTTTGAGCCTGTCATATGGCTTTTGATTCGTACTAGGTCTGTCATATGACCGTTTACGTACTTTGAGCCTGTCATATGGCTTTGGATTCGTACTAGGTCTGTCATATGACCGTTTACGTACTTTGAGCTGTCATATGGCTTTTGATTCGTACTAGGTCCGTCATATGACCGTTTACGTACTTTCGAGCTCGTCATATGGCTTTTGATTCGTACTTGGTCCGTCATATGACCGTTTACGTACTTTGAGCCTTGTCATATGGCTTTTGATTCGTACTTGGTCCGTCATATGACCGTTTACATACTTTGGGCTGTCATATGGCTTTTGATTGATGCGCATGAAAATAATAGCAGGTTTATGGACTCGCCGACGTAAATTTGTATTATTTAAGCGACTAAGGGTGGCTCTAGGCCTATTACATTTAGCAACTCAAACATAGTATTTCTTTAGGACGCTAGCATTCCAACAATTTTTAAGCTCCTTGCCATCCATGCTCTTTAAAATGAAGGAACCGAGAGCAATCTTCTTGGCTACGATGTAGGGGCCTTCCCAGTTAGCAGTCAGCTTTCCCTCAACATGCGCTTTGCCAGTGGCCGCTGTTCTGCGAAGGACCAGGTCGCCAACATTTAATGGCCTCTCCATGACTTTTTTATTGTAAGCCTTGCTGATTCTGTCTTTGTAAGCGGCCGCTCTCAGTTCTGCCATGAGCCTTGTTTCCGGCAAGAAGTCTAGGTCTTCCCTAAGTGCCTGGTCATTTCTTTGCAGATCATGGTGCTTGATCCGGTAAGAGGGTAACCCCACCTCTACTGGCAACACCGCCTCCGCGCCGAAGGCCAACTTGAATGGGCTCTCTCCCGTCGCTTCTTTCTCTGTTGTTACGTTTTGACCATAGTATCGGCTGTGGTACCATATCGGCCCATCCCCCTTTGAATTCATCTAGCTTTTTCTTCAAGGCGTTTAGGATCTGTTTGTTCGCGGCCTCTGCTTGCCCGTTGCTCTGAGGGTGGCAAACGGCTGAGTATGCAAATTTTACCCGAAATTCTGTTAAGAAGGCCTGTACAGGTCGACAATCGAATTGGACGCCATGATCAAAGACGATCGCCATGGGGATCCCAAATCTTGTCATAATATTCTGCCAGATGAATTTCTTGACCTGATTTGCCTTGATTTTCGCTGTCGGCTCTGCCTCTATCCACTTGGTGAAGTAATCAATTCCCACTATTAGGAACTTTCTCCCCCCAGTTGCTGTGGTGAACGGTCCCAAGATGTCCATTCCCCACTGTGCGAACGGGATTGGGCATAGGATTGGGCCGCAAATCGTTGGGCTGGCTCGTTAATGACGGGAGCGTATCTCTCGGCACTTATCACATCTCTTAACATAGCTCACGGGAATCCGCCAAAGATACTTGGCCAATAGAATCCCGCCCTCAATGCCTTTAGTGCCAGAGCCTTTCCGCCAATATGGTTACCGCATATACCTTCATGTATTTCTTCAAGGATCTTCGCAGATTCCCATGCGGTTGCGCATTTAAGCCAGAGGTAAACTGAATGATTTCTTGTATAGCTCATTTTGGTATATGACGTACCAGCTTGCTTGTCGTTTCAATTTCTTAGCAGACGAAGGATTACTCGGAAGCGTCCCGGTCAATTTGTACGCCACCAACTCACTAAACCATTCTCCCTGCTGGTTTATACTGTTGACGGTTACGACCTTTTCTGTGATGCTTTTTTCCTTCAAGATGTCAACCGTGACGGTTCTTTCAATGCTAAACGAGTCAGAGCTTGCCAACTTGGACAACGCGTCCGCTTTTGTGTTCTCGGCCCTAGGTACCGCTTGAATCTCAAAATGATGCGGATTGAGCTATCAATTCCTTGGCCTTTTCAACGTATTTTTGCATGTTGGCTTCTCGACTTCGAATTCTCCACTTGGCCGGCCTCACCAATTGTGAGTCCGTTTTTAAACACACTTTCTTAGCACCCGCCGCCAAACACATTCTCAATCCGGCAATTGCCGCTTCATATTCTCGCTCGTTGTTTGACGCCGGGAAGGCGAACTTGATGGCGCATCGGTACGATTTCCCTTCGGTGGTCATCACTATACCCGCTCCGAATCCGCTAGCGGCGGATGATCCGTCGACCTCCGCAGCCCGGACTTCCTTTTGCTCCACTTCTTCCTCCTCATATGAGGCTTCCACGATAAAGTGCGCCGGGGCCCCGTGCTTTGATAGCGGTCCCGGGCTTGTACGTATCTCATACTCCGATAGTTCAACGGCCCATTTCGTGCGGCACAGGAACTATCCATCTTCTCGCAATGCTTTTTCTAGCGGCCGGTTGGTTAAAACTTGAATGGGATGGCGGTCGAAGTATGGTCCGAGCTTCCTGGCGGCTATTACCACGCCCAAGGCCATTTTTTCTACCGAGTTGATAACGGCTCTCCTGGACCGTTAAGAATATGGGCGATAAAATAGATTGGGCTGTCGCCTCTTCTCTTTTTCTACCAATAACACGGCCGCGATTGTCTTCGGTGAAGCCGAGATATACGCTTGTAATACATCTCCCGGTCTCGGGCCTTGTAATGGTTGGTAGCTTCTTTAAATGCTCTTTTTACGCCAGGAATGCTTTGCTTTGCTCCTCTCCCCACTCGAACTTCTTATTCCCCCTTAGCGGGGCAATGAAAGGCAAAGCTTTGTCTGCTGATTTTGAAATGAATCGAGTGAGGGCCGCCATTCTCCCTGTTAACCGCTGAATATCCTTGACGCTTCTAGGCTCAGGCAGGTCGACAATGGCTTGGACTTTGTCTGGGTTTGCATCAATCCCCCTTTTGCTGACCAAGAAGCCTAAGAACTTTCCCGCTCTCACCCCAAAAACACATTTCTTTGGGTTGAGCTTCATCTTATACTTCCTCAAAGTTCTGAAGGTCTCTTCTAGATCGTCCAAATGTTGACGGTCAGTTTTACTCTTGACGATGGAGTCGTCAACATAGGCTTCAATATTTCTCCCCCTCTGATCCGCGAAGACTTTGTCGACTAGCTTTTGATAGGTTGCCCCCGCATTACGGAGCCCAAACGGCATTGCCTTATAATTATATACTCCGCAATCCGTGATGAACGCAGCCTTTTTTCCTATCGGCCTCGAGCAAGCCGATCTGGTGATAGCCCGAGAAGGCATCCATAAAGCTTAACAATGCGTGACCGCTAGTAGAGTCTACTAGCTGGTCTATTCTCGGCAGCGGGTAGCAATCTTTTGGGCAAGCTCTATTGAGGTTTGTGAAGTCCACACACATCCTCCACTGGCCGCTAGTTTTCTTTACCATGACTACATTGGCCAACCACTCCGGGTAGTCGCATGGTTCAATAAAGTCACCACCAATAGCTTATCAACCTCCTCTTTAATGGCTTTGTTCTTTTCGGCCGAAAAATTGCGCTTCTTCTGCTTGACAGGTCGGATAGTGCTGTCAACATTTAGACGGTGTACCATCACGGCTGGGTCAATTCCCGGCATCTCATCCGCTGAGAACGCGAAGACGTCCGCGTTTTCTCGTAGGAGAGTCACCAGGTTGACCCTGACCTTTGGGTCCATGTCTGTTCCGACAGCCACTGTCCTTGCCGGATCATCTGCCAGCATCTCCTGCTTTGTTTCTCCATCCGGCTTGGGCCTTGGAGTATCATCAGGCCTGGATTCCAGCTCTTCCATTAAAACATCCATCTCCTCATCCCCTTTCTCGGGCCCTTCCTCATTCGCCAGAGCCCTCTTCTGGGCTCGCCTTTGTTTCCTTGTTGACGGATTCAATTCTTCTACCGGCACTCTCCTTGCCGGTTGCTTTAATGCTGTTAGGTAGCATGATTTCGCCATTTCTTGATTTCCTCTTAACTTTGCTGTCGTCCCGAGATTGGAAACGTACAACATAGTCAAATGATAGGTCGACACAACTCCTTGGACGTCATGGATGAAAGGGCGTCCGATAATTGCGTTATAGGCTCCAGGCACGTCAACCACTAGAAACTCCGCCATCACATCCCTGGCGTTCTCATCCTCCCCTACTCTGACCGGTAAGGTTATCAGGCCCTCTGGAATCACCGACGCCCCGTGAAACCTATCACCGGGTAACGCACAGGCTTCAGACGTTCCCGGCCAATCATTAACTTTTCAAAAGTTGAGAAATACAGAATGTTTGCGGAACTTCCTCCGTCTACCAGGATTCTGTGGATCAAACAATTTGACACCTTCAGCGTGACCACCAGAGGGTCATCATGGGGGTAGACGACATGCTTTGCATCTTCAACCGTGAAAGACATGGCGGGCATTACTGGTGGCCTTCTCCACTGCATGCTTTCATTGAAATTGACCTGGTGCCTGAATTCTTTCAGGCTTGCCTTGGCCCCATTGACGCTACCGCCGTGAATTGGACCGCCACTTATAACGTGAATCTCAGCAATCCGCGATTGCACGTTCCGGTTGTTAGGTTTTACCACGTCTCCGTCCTTTGATTGTGCCCTGTATTGAGTGAAGTTACCCCGTCTTATCAGATCCTCTAGGTTATCCTTCAAGTGCCTGCAATTCTCGGTAGTGTGACCGTGATCACCGTGAAAGTCACACCACTTGCTCTTGTCACGGTTTTTATGAAACATTTGTTTAGGACGTTGCCATTTATCACTGTCCTTGTTCATCTGATATATTTGAGCCCTTGAGGCCGTGAGCTGCGTATATGTATCAAATTTATCTTTGTACTCGAACCTTTCACGGTCACTCTTCTCGCGGTCATTTCCCTTCTTGACCACATTTGATTCCTGCTTTCTTTCATCCCGACCGCGGTCATTTTCGCGACCTTTTTCTCTCTTCTGCTTGTCATCCTTCTTCTTTTCCTGCTCACGACTTTGGCTGCTTACGGCCTTGTCAAACTCTTCCCCCGATGAAGTCGTTTGCCTTCCTTAAGACCAGGCTCGAGGGATGTGAAGGTTTTACGGCCCGGATAACTTCGAAATGCGGACCCTTCCCTCGGCCCCGGTCATCAAAGCTAACACGGCCACGTCCCGTTGAAGGCGGGGAATGGTGACCGCCTCAAGATTAAAACGGCCCACGAAATCTCGCAGGCTCTCATTTTCCCTTTGCTTGATTGATAACAACTCGCCGGTTGTGCGCTCGCGGCGCCTGTTACTCACGAAGTGAGTGCTGAACATAGATGAAAGCTGAGAAAAACTAGAAACGTTACCAGCCCTGATGCTTTTAAACCACGTCTGAGCGATCCCGGTTAAAGTAGATGGGAAAACTTTACACCAGATGGCGTCCACCTGAGTGTATAAGTACATGTGCCCCTCATAGGCGGCCACATGATCGTCTGGGTCTGAGGTGCCATCATACTTACAGGACGGCATCTTGATTCGCGGCATGGGGTGGTTCAAGATCTCTGGAATGAAAGGAGACTGCTTAGGCTTGATCAATAAGTGTCCGCCAGCAGAATAATTGCTTGCGCCACTGATGCTGTGTTCCTGGCGAGAACGACTTTGATCCTCTTCAGAATTGTTGAGATCCTCAGTTTCTAGGATGACTTCCTCATATTCTGGGTCCTCAATTTGCCTTTCCAATTGGCGTCCCTCCTGATTGAAGGTCCGCATCCTTCTCACGGGGGTGCCATCGACGTTGCGACCATTCATGGTTGACATACGCCTACGAAGCTGACTTGCCCTTGCATTGGGAGTGGGAGTGTTGTTAGGCTGAGTACCCGCTTGTAACATCTGGATGAAAGACGCTACGGTTTGTAGCTGCTCAGGGGAGAATTGACTTAGTTGAGCCAGGTTAAATGATCCGCTTCCAGTGTTTACCTGAGACACATTGTTCCCTGGAGTTTGCTGCTCGTTGACGTTCCCAACGTCTAACTCAGATGGGTCACGGCCGTCATTGTTTGCTCTTTCCATGTCGGCGTTCACAAAGATGGAAGTCCCCTCCTTCTAGCGCCAAGTTGTTTCGGTATTGAAACGGTTGGCGGTCTTGAGAGAAGTCCGCCAAAGATTTGGGTAAGCTCCGCTAGTGAATAGGCGCACAAGAAGCAAACGTGAACTACCCTCGGGGGATGCGAGGAAACCCCCCTCCGACGCTCAAGTCGGCACGTGCCCCAAATAGGGTTTAGAGAGAGAAAGTAGAGAGAGAGATAAGAATTATGAGTGTGAGAGAATGTACCGCGAGAATAGTACTATTTGGCTATTTATAGAAGTACTATTCACCTGACAGGGTGCGTAATCCTTTTACACGTGTACGGCTGCGATGCTTTTGACAGTTGGGAAGATTCCCTTATTTTGTCTTGTTAGGCGACCGCCAATGTTGTCGGACCATGTTGATGTACTGACTTGATAGAGCTGCGGGCGACATAAAGTATTTGGCGCCCGGTAAAGTGTTCGCGGATCCACTACTGGGGTCCGCCAACATACTTGGGGTTATACCCATACAATGGTGTTCCTGACTTGACTATGGTTGATCTTCCTGGAATTACCCGGGTTCCGGTCCATGGACAAACTGAAAACATATATGAACAGATTAGGGATATTATCATGGAGTACATTTCCCCGAGGAAGAGAGTATTATTTTGAATGTTTTATCAAGAATCGTTGATTTTACGACATGTGAGTCTATTATGATGTCACAAAGTGTTGATAAAACAGGGCGAGAGGACACTTGCTGTTGTCACCAAGCCCGATAGGGCACCAGAAGGGTTGCTAGAGAAGGTTACGAATGATGATGTCAGTATCGGTCTAGGGTATGTCTGTGTAAGGAACAGGATTGGAGAAGAAACGTATGAGGAAGCACGGTTGGCAGAGGCAAGTTTGTTTAGATCCCACCCTTTGTTGTCAAGGATTCATGAGTCGATTGTGGGGGTTCCGGTGTTGGCTCAAAGGTTGGTTCATATACAGGCTAACATTATCTCCAAGTGTTTGCCTAACATTGTTAAGCAAATTAATGCCAAGTTAAATGCTAATGTTGCTGAACTGAATAACTTGCCTCAGAATTTTACCTCTGTGGCTGAAGCTATGGCAGTGTTTATGCAGATCATGGGTTCTGCAAAGGAATCTCTCAGGAAAATTCTGATAAGAGGTGAATATGATGAATATCCCGATGAAAAGGGTATGCATTGTACAGTACGTTTGGCAGAGATGCTAAACCGATTTTCAGATCAGCTTCAGTCAATGAGAACTGAGGAAGAAAGCACTACTGATTTTCTGATGGAAGAGATTCAGGTTTTGGAGGAGGCTAAGGGTATTGGACTGCCAAACTTTCTGCCTCGTGGTGGGTTTCTTACCATCCTACATCGAAAGGTGAAGGGCATTTCTGCATGTCCAGTGGATTTTGTGAGCAAAGTGTGGCTATACATTGAGAATGTAGTGGTGGATGTACTTAAACATCACTGTGACAATTACCCACAGCTTCATAAGAGCTGCAAATACTCTTGTCAGCAAGATGAAAGATCAGTCTGTTAAGCGTGTTGTAGAGATTGTTGAAATGGAAAAGCTCGCGGATTACACATGTCATCCCGAATACATGCTTGTTTGGACTGAGCTAATGTCATGCCAGGATGAGTTTACGAAGATAATTGAGAACGAGTCTGAGAAGTCAATCTTGAAAATCAAAGGGTTTGGTGACGTCGATATTGGGTATCTGCGGAAGTACAAGCATGTGGCTCAGCAAGCGCTAGACATGAAAATGAGGATGACTGCATACTGGAGGATTGTGCTGAGAAGGCTGGTTGATTCCATGGCCCTGCATCTGCTGTTTACTATTCAGAATCTGGTGAACAAAGAATTGGAATTCGAGATAGTGAATGAGTTGATGGGACCGTATGGAGGAGGCATTGAGAGGATGCTGGAGGAGTCTCCATCTGTAGCAACAAAGAGAGACAGATTAACTAAGAGTATTAAACTGCTCAAGGAGTCTAAAGATGTTGTATCGAAGATTATGGACAGGATTGCTCTGACTGAATAAGTATTAGAGTTGAATTAGAAGGCTTCATCAGAACCATGAGAACGTTGCTCTTATGATTGTCTTTTTTTTTTTTAATCTTTTTTGGTGTTTTTGTCTGATCTTAAGCATTATGCCTGATCACTAGCAGTTTAGCACAATGTGTCGACATTAAGTTTGCTGCTATTAAGAAGCTTTTAAAGTGTGACTTGTGCGCATTGTTATATCTTAATTTGCCATCAATCTTTTATTGTCGTTAGAAAAAATTGCAGCCACCTCTCCTATGAGTCCTATCCAATATTCTAATGCCCTTTAATGACCAAAAAATCCTTGGCACTTGGCAGGTAACTGAATTCTGTAACATGATAGATAAAAAAACCACCAGAACATCTCAACTTGAATTTTCCAATCATAACTTAAATTGAGTTGCTTATTATATGCATCCCAAGTCTTCACAAAAAGATGAAAAGGCTCACAAAATACTCATTCTTAATGCGCACAAAACATTTCTCTTGTCCAACTCATTACTTTTGAATGATTAAGTTGGCATTATATGTAAAGTTAAATTAATTGCATACTTATATCTAGTAATAATTTGCACAAAAAATTATTTATAAAGTTTTGTTAACGGGAAACATCTCCATAGTTCAATAGTGTATTAACTAAGAAATTATATGAACATTTGAAATAGTTTTTTTAATTCTTTAATCTGCTTTATGATGCTTGTGTAGAAAGACAATTTTATAGGGATTTGACTAACTAAATTTTTTAAGGGCAAATAAAATTACTTTTATTATATTTAACAATGATAATAACCTTGTAAAAAGACAATCTTATAGAGATTTAACGTCTTTTATTCTTACTCTACTCCGATCTTTGTTTTTGTTTGTTATTTTGTTTATATCCTTTTTAACACAATTTTTTAGCGTTTGAATATTATTTTACAAAACTATTTAGTAATAACCATAATACTCCAAATAAACTTGTCTATCATGATATACAAATACAATCAAAGTGTAGATGACAATAATAAAAAGCTCATTATTAGGTACCTATGAAAACAACATCAAATTAATTGAAAACCGTAGTTAGTTCTCAAAAAGTTTCAAAGGGAAATGTATGAATATGTGACTGACTATAATTTCTTTGTGATTACCATTATCAGATAAAGTTACCTATCAGATAAAGCTACCTAATAACATGAAATGTTAATACATATGAAAGTTTACTCCTGTTATAAGATAAGTCCTAAACTCCTGATATCTCTAAACTTCCTAAAATCTCCTTTCTCTCTCTCCTACTCCAATTCCAATATCTCTCTGTATTTCAAACTCCCATGCTCTAAACAATCTTGTACGACATATATAGTAGAGATTCAATTGATTCTCATTTATGCTTTCAAAAAACTTCCCACACATAATCTCAGTAATTAATCTCAGTAAAATAATAAATTAAAACTCAAAGGATCCCCTTAATATTTGAAACCGTTTTTCTCTGTTCACCTCATTGTGTTACAAAAGCTTTTGCACCATCTCTCAATCTCTCTCTCTCCTCTTCACTTTCTCCCATATACTCAACCCCGAAAATTCGAAGCTACGCAGGGAAATACGGTGCTTCCTGTGCGCACGCTTTCAAACGCTGCGTTTAAAGGGTTTTGGTGGGACCCAACCGATGTTTAGGATTTCTAATGTGCTGTGCACGGGAAGCTTTGTTTCAAAAATTTAGGATTTCTCTCTCCTGCATTCTCTCTCTCCTCATTTATGAGCTTGACTTTTTCTCCCTCATGTATACATTATCTCTCTCCTCACATTAAATCTCTCCTCATTTCTCTCTTCTGCATTTTTCTCTCTCCTTACTTTTCACTCCTCCACGTATTTTTTTCTCTCTCTTAACCTCTCCTTTAATTTCATTCTCTACATTTATTACATTTATGAGTAAATGTTAATTATTGTGAACTGTAAATTTATAATTTCCAACAATTATGGAAAATTGTTCTACATTAAATGCAGACAATTGTTCATTGAATGTAGAAAATTCTGCATCAAATGTTGATAATTTAAGTCAACCCATAGGTAATGAAAATAGCATAAGGCTTACGTAAAAATGTAATGAACATTGTGTTTATTTAGATGGACATATGTTATTTTTCAATGAATAAATTTAAAATTGCTACAAATGTTTCCATGCAGTGAACATGGAAGTTGAGCTGATTATTTTGTTAACGTGTTAATATTTATTGTTGTTAAACAGAAGTTTGTGAAGCTGATATGTCCGAGTTGTTGCACAAAGAAGTTGCAAATGATGATGAAGCTTATGAACTCTACAACAATTACGCATTTAAATGTGGTTTTGGAGTTTGAAAAAATAGGGTTAATAGACGATGTGATAGTGTGACTATTAGGCAGCATTTTTTTTCTTGTTCTTGTGAAGGGAAGAAGAAGAGCTCAGAGACAATGCCTAAGGTAGAATATTATTAAGGTTAATGATTTATTTATGTGTGCAATGTACATTACAATAAAAATAAAGGTGTCTTTGTTTTATTGTTATCATCATATTTTCATGCACATATATGTTCTTTGTTTTTTAAATTAGATGTTTATTAAAAAAGGGTTACTTGATTATTGCATATTTTCATATGTTTTATGATTTATTCTATATTAGGTGGTAAGTGTTTTATGGCATCACATGGTTGTGAAAAAAGTCAATGTGCATGAGTAATCTTTCTTTCATGTAAATCAATTGTAATTGTATTTAATATGTTTTTCAGCATGGTTTTTTGATTATTGTATAAGTGCATATGTTTTTATGAAAAAGTCTTCCTGATTATTGTATATTAGCATGTGTTTAGTGCATGTATGCATTTATTTATTCAGTTGTAATTATGAATTTAATATGTTTTTCAGCATGGTTTTTTGATTATTGCATAAGTGCGTATGTATTTATGAAAAAGTCTTCCTGATTATTGTATATTAGCATGTGTTTAGTGCATATATGCATTTATTTATTCAGTTGTAATTGTGAGTTTAAATATTTTTTTCAGCATGGTTTTTTTATTATTGTATAAGTGCATATGTTTTTATGAAAAAGTCTTCCTGATTATTATTGTATATTAGCATGTGTTTAGTGCATGTATGCATTTATTTATTCAGTTGTAATTATGAATTTAAAATATTTTTCAAAGATGGTTTTTATTGTAATAGATTTAATTGACTTGTTATTAGGCTTTCCTCAAACTCGATCCAAGGCGCAAATCCAATTTGACGTGTCAAAAGACACTGGTATGTTTACTGTTGTTAAACACGACATGGTTCACAACCATGAGATGGTTCCAGTGGGCAAAAGGCATCTAATAAGGTCTCATGGGAAAGTGACTGAGGAACAGTCATGCATGATAAATAATTTGAGGAGTAGTGGTGTTGGCATAGCAGATGCTGTGCGTGTTTTAAGCAAAGAATCAGGTGGACCACCTACCCTTGGATTTACTGGGAAAGATGCTTATGATGCAATCGCTGTGCAGAAAAAAAATCAATTAGATGTATGTGATGCTAATCATCTTATAAAGCAGTTTTCCAAGAGACAGGCTGAGGAAAGTGATTTTTATTATGATGTTCAACTTGATGAGTCAATGCATTTAGTTAATTTTTTTGGCGAGATGGTCGAATGCGGAGGGATTATGGTGTGTTTGGGGACTTGGTAGCGTTTGATACCACATACCGGACCAATAGGTATGAGATGATATATGCTCCATTCGTCGGGATGAACCATCATCAAAAGAATGTAATGTTTGGTGTCTGTTTTCTGTTGCATGAGACGACGAATGCGTTTATTTGGTTGTTTACATCATTTTTGAAGAGTATGGGGGGGAGGTGTCCAACCACACTAATGACTGACCAATGTAAGGCTATGGCGAATGCAATGACTGTGGTGATGCCAAGTGTTATACATAGGTTGTGCACGTGGCATATCGGCAAGAATTCCAATAAAAACATAAAAGGTTTGAGGGCAAAAGAAGGTTTCAAATATCTATTCAACTATGTTCTTAAGTACTGTGAAACGAAGAGTGAATTCAAGCACTACTGGAAATGGTAATCATAGCAGAGGTTTTATCTATGATGTTCATTGTTTAGTGCGCCATGCTTATTGTTTTTTAGTTTGATGTCTGGTCATAATTCATATTTTGCAATCCCTGCATGAATATCGTGGTTTTATAAATTAATTCCATTGTTTGTTGATAATGAATTCATTATATTATTGAGTTTGTTCTTTTTGCAGTATGGGGTTTAATGTTTAATAGCAACAAGTTGTTGTTCATATTGTATATCCAAGGTTCGATAGCAAGAACCCTATGGTTTAGTGCATTTTTTATTGTTGTTTGTGATGAATTTTAGTGGAGGAAGATGTTTTGTGTTGTTTAGTTCATATTTTATATCCAAGGTTCAGTGCAATTACCCTATTGTTTACTGCATTTTGTTTATTGTTTTTTTGTGACGGATTTTAGTGGAGGAAGATGTTTTGTGTTGTTTAGTTCATATTGTATATCCAAGGTTCAGTGCAATTAATTTATTGTTTAGTGCATTTTGTTTATTGTTTTTTGTGACAGATTTTAATGGAGGAATATGTTGTGTTGTTTAGTTCATACGGTATATCCAAGGTTCAGTGCAATAACCCTATTGTTTAGTGTATTTTTTTATTGTTTTTTTGTGACGGATTTCAGTGGAGGAATATGTTTTGTGTTGTTTAGTGAAGTCAGTACTGAATTCATTGAATTATTTATGTTGTTCTTTTTGCAGTATGATGCACAAGTATAATTGTGCTACAAACAAGTGGTTGGTAAACTTGTACAAGTTAAAGAAGCTTTGGTGTCGTTGTTATTCCAAAGACTATTTTTCTGGTGGTGTTTTGTCGTCTCAAAAAAGTGAGTCTACCAACCGTTCATTGAAGAGAAGGCTTCATTACACACAAGGTTAATGTGACTTCTACAAGACATTTGTTGATGTAATAAATGAGTGGAGGGAGAGGGAGAATACTGAAGACAAGGAATCGTTGACTGGGAATTGGCACCTTGCATTTGGTGAAGTGAAGCTACTACTTCATGCTAAGGAGATATACATAGTAGCCTTGTATTTGAAATTTGAAGAAAATTTCATTAGTGCTGCATCTTGCCAACAAAAGATTATGAAATGGACCCCCCCTTTATTTGAGTACCATGTTGGTAGGCCAGACAAAGATTTTTTGATGCATACGTTGAATCACTAGTAGAGAAATGATAATTTGCGTCGGACCTGGGACCCTCATTTGCGTCGGACCCTGGTCCGACGGCACAGGCCTCGTCGCAGATGAAAGACAGCCATCTGCGTCGGACGCGAAACGACGCAATTAAACGAAGATTTGCGTCGCACACAACTAGCATGCGACGCAGATGAAGCCTCATGTGCGTCGCATATGGCCTGCATGCGACGCAGATGAGGCTGCTGTTGGCTGCTGCGCACACACCCATCTGCGTCGCATGCGGGCCATATGCGACACACATGAGGGCTTCATGCGCGTCGCATATTGCACAAAGATGCGACGCAGATGAGGTATTTTTTTTCAGCTTTTTTTGTTTTTGTTTTCAGCTATTTTTTTTTTTCAAAACTAAGCAAACATTATGTAAATAATTATGAGCAAAAAATTCGGCAGAGTCTCCTTTGTAATTTGGACAACCCAAGAAATCGTTGGGAAATGTTTGCATATATATAACCAAAACCTGTTTCAGTATATCTCAATCAAGCAACCAATGTTGCAATCAATGAACCAACAAGGTTCAAGCAACCAATGTTGCAATCAATCAACCAACAAGGTTCAAGCAACCAATGTTGCAATCAATCAACCAACAAGGTTCAAGTAACAAAATATTATGCTAACCTACAAATACATACACTAACCATCAAATTTAGTCTGCTTCGTTAACGACCCGTACAAAGTATTCCGCAAAAAATTGTTTGAGTTCGTTGATCTCATGTATGGAGTATGGCTCAAGACTTGACGAAAAAGCCTAGAAATATATTAAACTAGTTAATATACTTTAAAATTCTATAAGTCTAAATAATGAATTTACAACATACATATACCTCATTCAAATTCTCTGCTTCATAGTAGTAGCGGATGATTAGAAACATGTATCTCATCACGAAATAGCCGCATTCCACTCCTCCCGATTGTTGAGCACACTACACCAAATTTAAGATATATATTAGAATTGGAAAAAAAATCCTAAATAGAATTATAAAGTATCAAATACGAAACCATAAGAATTTTACCCGCATATATGTCCAAGACAATTTAGTTCCTTTATTTGATCCTTCAAGCCGCGTGTATTTTGTATATGCACTAATATAGAGATTTTGTAACAATTAATTACTATAAACATTTTTAAATTATTTAAAATATCATAAAATGCATGTAAACTTATTAACATGTATAACAACTATGAACTTACGTATTCAACGGTATCTTGATTGCTAAGGATCTATCTTTCTTCATCGAATCAAATATATATACCGTTCTCTTAGATAGACAAATGACAAGAAGAATCCAATGATCCCTAAGGCATGAAGCACAATGTGATGTTTTATATATATAACCACAAGTTCATAAATATAAAACAAAGTAAAGATTAGTTGAAATAAAACATACTTTTCAAAATACGGACATAGGATGTAACACATATATTGATTCGCTTTCATTGAACTTGCCATGTAGTTGATCACGTCATCTAAGTGATTGCGTATCATGGTCGCTGAAATCATACTTGGACACATGAAACCAATATTATTATCTCCATGCTCCTCGATCGCTTCCGCCAAGTACCTAAGATCCAAACACTTATAGTTAGGAGAAACAATACCTATAAATAGTAATGTTAATTAGTTTAGAGTTTGAGAAATCTCACATCATAAATACTTGCAAAATGGATACATTAATCCATGCTCCTGTGAGAAGTTGAAAAACATCTTGTCGTGAGAGAATGATCATATAATCTCTATCAAAGTTGAAGACGGTACCCCTCTGAACTTGCAACTGAAAAGGCTCATCTGAGGATTTGTCGCAAAATATTCGGTGCATCTCCTTGATATTATCATCCATATCATCCAAAGGTCAAGTCATTAAAAGGATCTACGTGCCTATGTGCAGACTCATCGGTGCAAGGATCACTACCAACTATTTTCTTCTTCTTCTTCTTCTTCATCGCACCGTCTTTAGGTATATGTTCCTAATTCAATTTGACTTCTTTTTAATTCATATTATATATGTATATAGATTATTTCATATATAAATCAAGATTACTTAGTATACAAAATGAAGATTATTTAGCATATATAAATCAAAATTTTTTAGCATATATATTTACATTTCTTAGTATATAAATCAAAATATTAAACATAAGTTACCTGATTATCTGAGACTAAAAATACCAACTCTTTCGGCCATTCTATGAATGAACCCTCGGCTTGACTGAGTTTGATGATGTATGGAGTAGGTAGTGGAACTAGAGCTTCTGCGTAGTCTGAAAAAAAATCATCAACACTCACTCTCACGGCCGTAGGATGTGATGATGACTCCATTTGCGGTTGTACGGTACCCTCAGCTACAATGATCGGTCCCGAGTTATCCGCTATTGCCAAACGACATGGAACCGGACTCTTAACATACAATGAGAACACAATGTCATTCATTAAGTGTTTTACAAACATAATATCATAATCGTAGAAGATATAAAATAACTATATACTTGCAAGTTCACAAATGGATCATTGCCCCCCGAGTGACAGCTACTAGGATCAACTGGAGTGTGAGGATTTGTTTGATTTGGTGCTTGAAGACCAAATTGCGCCGCAAAAGCCATCAACCTTTCTTGAACTATATCATCAATCTTCGAGTTCATCTCTTGCATCGTCTGTTCTCTAACTCTTTGGCTCACTCTCGCCTCCAACTCCTGCATCTCCTCATCATCCATGCCCCTACCCTTTCGAGCAGTACTACTCCGATCAGGATCTCCCCAAACCGATGTAATCCCAATGCTACGCCCAGCTGTTAACACACGCCCAGGACGGTCTTTCCTCTGTAGAGCACGGGATAGAACATCATCCATCCGACCTGGAACAAACTCTCCTTCCTTTTCTTTCCTTTTCCAATCATCCTGCATCAAATTCAAAAAAATCATATGATTAGTAGAATTCTAGAATACGAGTAATTAGACAAGAATTTATCATAAAATTTGAAGAATTCTTACAATAGACTCTTTTATCTTTTGTGTTTCTTCATTAGGGAAGAAAAGATTTCCTTCCTTATCTTTTTTCGATCTAGCAAGAAGCCATGGCAAAGTTCGATCCGGCAAGGAGGCAATAATTGATGATGTAGATGAGTCAACAGATGATGCTGTAGAGGATTTAGGGATATACCCTTGGTCTTTCCAAACGGGAATCATCTCCGCATATGACTTTTGACCCAAAAAATGAGGATGAATGTTGGCAGCCTGAGACTTTCTTGCTCTTTCACTTTTAGCCTAATATGAAAACAAGTAACTAGTTGATATTCACAAAAACAAAATTTGATTATAACATATTATGTAGTTGTAACGTACATATTATATACCTTAAACTCCTTAGAGCTACACTTTTTCACGAATTCGTCCCAAATCCCTTTCGTGATGAAAGGATAGAGCACGTACGGTTGCATATCATTGTTAGGCCCTGACCTCGTTTTTGTGATCCATCGACTCACTAATCTTGACTTGAAATCTCTCCACCGCTTATCACAAGTAGTCAACACATCTCGTTTCTTCCTCTCATCCTCTTGTATTCCAAACTCTTTCTTCAATATATAAAATGAACCAATTATACACGATTAGTATAATAAACATGATTCAAATAAAATTAAAAGAATGGATTTTAAAAATACATAGGTTTACTTACTTTAGCATCTTCCCATAAACTATTTTTTAGGCCTTGTGGAACATCATCCCAACTATCGTACAAGATAGACACTTTGCTTCTACCGATTTCGCCGCAATGTGTCTTGTACGCACCAACATGATCCCCAATCGGACGCATCCAATCATCCCACCGAAGTACTCTTTGGACCCCGGGTTTGGAACGTATCCCTTTTGTAGGACCTCTAGGCTTGCTCACTCTTTTCTTCCTACTACCTCCATCGGTTATCTCGGTCTCGTAACGTGGCCGCGATCATCATCGGATGCATCATGCATTATGTGATCTTCCATCACTACACCCGAAACCATAAAGCATAAAGACATGTTAGAATCATCAATGAAATAATAGAAAATTATTTTAACCAAGCATAAAATATATAATTGTAGAATATTACATTAGTTACCTATTAATCACTTTTTTCTTTGACAACGTAAAATCCCTCATTATGGTCTCGACGAATGTAATTCGTGTCCAAGATCTTCCCCTATTATACTTGGAATTACTACGACGGAGCAATGACTTCATTGAATTGCTTATCGTATTCCTCTTCATCATGTTCATCATCAATTCCAAGTATTCTCCTTTTTCCTTCAATGACAACGAACCATTTTGAATCACCGGGGGTCAACCATGTAGAATACTTGTTTTGCTTGTGATGCCAATATCAAAGAATCTTCATGATGCCCTAACCGACTGAAATTGACTAATGTAAAAAAGTCATGTTCATCCTTCTTTACACCACGACGAATATCAAACCACTTGCATTGAAAGAGCGGAATCTTGAAGTCAACATAGTCAAGTTCTAATATATCTTCAATGAACCCGTAGTAAGACTTCATTCTCTCAATAATGGTTCTATCGTTTCTACTTTTGTACTCGATGACAAAGCTCCTAACGTAACACCACCGTTTTGCATTGTGGATTTGTCATCTTGTCGTTTAGTGTAAAATGAATAACCATTGATGTCATACCCTTCATAGGACAAGATGAATTATCAAATGAGGCATGATGTCAAAGAACGATGGTGGGAAGTACATTTCAAATCGACACATCGTCTCTGTTACATCAGCTTGCAACTTATCTAGAGTATTAGGATCAATCACCTTACTAGATATAGTTCCCAAGAAGAAACACAACTTTGTAATCGTGTATCTCACTTGGGAAGGCAAAATTCCTCGTATTGCAACAGGTAATAAATGCCGCATCAAGATATGACAATCATGAGATTTCAAACCAACGAGTTTCAAGTCCTTCAAGGAGACAAGGTTTCGAAAATTTGACGAGTATCCAACGAGGACCTTTAACCTATGCGAGAGACTCACAAAAACTCGTTTTCTCCTTCTTAGACAAAGTGTAGCAAGCCGGTGGCGGATAATAGCGTTGTCCCCGCTCCCGAGGTGCTAGTCTTTGGTCTTCCCATTTCACCATGTCTTCCGAGCTTTAACTCCATCCTTTGTCTTCCCGGCATATTCAACAATGTTCCGACAATGGCATCACAAACATTTTTCTCAATGTGCATTAGATCAAGACAATGTCCGACTTCTAAGAATTTCCAATATGGGAGGTCCCGAACTTAGATCTTTTCTTATATAAGTTCTTTGAGACACTTTTGAAGGGCTTGCCAAACACTTGTTTCAATATCTTTTACCCGATTAGAAACCCGATTACCACGCAAGGGTACAGGGGGCTTCTCTCATCTCCACTTTTCGGTTGAACAACTTTTTCTTCTTACGAAATGGATGATCTAAAGGAAGCCATGTACGATAATGGAGGTACACATTCTTCCCGCAATGATGTAACCGCTCATCAATCATATACTCATCACAAATAGGGCATGCCTTTGCTCCTTTAACCGTATACCCGCACAAATTCCCGTAGCCGGAAAATCATTAATCGTGCAAAATATCATGGCACGTAATGTGAAGTTAGTTTACGTATACGCATCGAACATCGAAACACCTTCATCCCACAACAATTTCAGATCTTGAAGGAGTGGGTCAAGATACACATCTATGTCGTTTCCGGGTTGCTTAGGACCCGAAATAAGAAGCGATAGCAGAATAAATTTACGCTTCATACATAACCAGGGGGGCAGATTATAAATGGTCGGTAGAGAACCGGCCAAGTGCTATGTTGGGTACCTAGTGTGCCAAAAGGGTTCATCCCATCTGTACAAAGTCCAAGCCTAAGATTTCGAGGTTCTTTACCAAAACCTGGGAACTTTCGGTCGATATTTCTCCATTGCGGAGAATCGGCCGGATGTCTAAGCATCCCATCTTTCTTCCTCTTGTCCGCATGCCACCTTAATAATTTAGCATTATTTTCATCCGAAAATAAACGCCTAAATCTCGGAATGATTGGAAGATACCAAAGAACCTTCACCGGAGTTTCTTTCTTTCTCACTCCCTCATCATCCTCTTTTATCTTGTACTGAGACTCTCCACACCTTGGACACTCACCCAAATCCTTGTACTCATTTCGATATAGCACACAATCATTTGGACATGCATGTATCTTCTCATACTCCATACCTAATGGACACAACAATTTCTTTGCCTCATAGGTAGAGTTGGGAATTTCATTCCCTTCAGGTAGCAATTCTTGTAAAAAACCGAACAACTCACTTAGACTTTTATCTCGTCCAACTATACTTCGATTTCATATTGAACAATGTGAGGATGCCGAAAGTTTACCGAAATTCTTACACCCCGGATACATAGGTTTGTCCGCCGCACTTAAAATACTATCATACATATGGGGACGATCGGTTCCTTCATCCTCCAAATTGTGCAACATCTCATCTACCCTATCATTCTCATCAACTACCCTATCATTCTCATTATCATTATCTCCTTTTTCGATATCAACCTCAACCTCAACCCCAACCTCAACCCCAACCTCAACTTCAACCTCAACATCAATGTGATCAACATGCAAATCATCACACAAGCTAGTGGAGCTCATACCTGGATCATAAAACTCTCCATGCCATGTCCACCTCGTATAGTTGCTCTTAAACCCACGCCGAATCAAATGATCCTTAATTTGATCCACATCATGATACCCCCTAGAGTTATTGCAATCACAACAAGGACACAAGACTAAATTTGACCCATTACGCAATTGATGTTCTAACGCAACTCGATAAATTCATCAACCCCTTGTAGAAATGTCGCCGAAATCCGATTACCATACATCCAGTTTCGATCCATATTTATACACTATATAGACACCAAACAAGAACACAATCGATCACATCATTCAAAGTGTCTCATCAGATGCAGTCATGAACATTTGGGTCCTTATCACTCCAACCTAACCCATCCTTGAGTTTCTCATCTCACTAGTGCATGAACATTTGGTTTTCAATTCTAAGAAAAATTCGGCAAAGACTTCCCTACGGTTCTCCAAGTACACGATGAAGATAGTAGGTAAACTATCAACATATGTACCCGAGAGAACACTTAGGGAAATGAGCTAGATCTTTCTTAGAATCGAAAACCAAACATTCATTCACATCCTAAGTGAGATAAGAAACCCAAAGACGATCCCCAAACCGGGACTATTCAAGACTTACTCCTAATGAGTAAGCCTCGAACGGGTATCTAGGCCAATGATTCACACATTGCAATTAAACAGCAAAAACCAATCCATTCCTTAGGTTTCCCTCCCCATCGCATTAAGGTATGTTCATATAAGTTTGGTCATAATTCAACATATGCTTTCCCAATCACATAACCAAACAATTCACATATACTTTCCCAATCACATAATTCAAAATTATAGGGACAAATAAAACAAATAAACATAAAGCAAAAGCTATAATATATATACCTCTCGCTCTCAAGGAGCAAAGAAGACAAGCACAACGAGGTGAGCTTGGAGCACCAAATGAACAAGTAGAAGATGGGATATGGCAACCGCATTAGAGCATTAACCAATCCACAAATTAAATACCGATTAAGTCATAACTCATAAACATCAACTATCTAATATTAAGACATTAACAAATTAGAAATTAAGAAACAACATTAAGATTAAAGTAGAATTATTAAGAGTATTTTAGAGCACTACAAACTATATAAATTCATGAGCACTACAAACTACAAACATCCTAAATATAATCTTAAAATCTTAAACTACAAACTACAAATTAAACTACAAACATCCTAAATTAAATCTTAAAATTCAATCTTAAACTACGAACTACAATCATTCTACTAATACAATGACAAACTCCTTGATTAAAATCTAGCAAAAACAAGGAAAAAATTTTTTAAAAAAAGAAGACAGAAATTGGTAAAAAAAATAAAGACAGAAAATTGAAAAATCAAACATACATTGCCGGAGACGGGAGACGCCCAGCGGCGGCGCGACGGCAAGAAGCGGGGAGCGCGGCGCGGCGGCGAGCGACGACGACGAGCGGGGAGCGCGGCGACGACGTTCAGCAGCGGAGAAAGAGGCGTGCAAGAGAGAGAGAGTGTGAGTGAGTGAGATAAAGAGGAATGCAAGAGAGAGAGAGTGAGTGAGAGAAAGAGGCGTCTGTCGCCGGCAAGGGGAGATACCGGAGCAGCGGCGGCGCGACGTGAGTGTGTGAATTCGACGGCACGACGGCAAGAGGAGTGCAAGAGAGAGAGAGAAGAGTGAGTGAGTGTTTGTGAATTTGGCCCAACTGATGGGCGGGATACGAAAAATATTAATAAGACTCATCTGCGTCGGATGGGCCTATGGTCCGACGCAGATGACTCATAGCATGATAATTGGCTGGCCTGGGCAAGCAAATAGGCAAATGTTTGGGCGCATGAGAGTCATTTGCGTCGGATGGGGCTATGGTCCGACGCAGATGACTACTATTAACTTTGGCTGGCCTGGGCAAGCAGGGTTTATCTGCGTCGGATGGTAAGGTGGTCCGACGCAGATGACATGCATGCAATTTTATAAAATATAATGTACGACATTTGCGTCATAGGGAATTCTGGTCCGACGCACATAGGGGCCCTTGTTGCGTCGTTTGCGGGTGTACGTGCGACGCAAAACATGTTTATATAATTTTGATAAGCTATGTGCGTCGGAGTTTCTGCGGGATCCGACGCACATGATCCTTTTGCGTCAGTTGCTCTCCTTTGCGACGCAAATAATCAGACGCAAATCGTGATTTCTGTAGTAGTGAATTTCGATGAAGAGAATCTTATTATTGATTGCACTTGTAAACATTTCAGTGAAGTTGGGTTGTTGTGTCCACATAGTTTGCGCATATTCCACATCAACAATGTTGACAAAATCCCTAGTAGGTACATACTTGGGAGATGGACGAAGAGTGCAATGTGCACAAGGGTGGATGATGTGCTTGGGAATGAATCAAATATCGTGCAAGCATCTGTCTGGAGGATCCAATCTATAAGAAATGTTATATCAATAATAAATTCAAGCCAATATGATATAAAAGCCCGACGTGTTGTTGACTCAATACTCCTCGATATGAAATATAAAGTTGAGTTATTGAGAGGAGAAGTTGATGTGGATCCTAGCTTAGAAGAGGTAGAAAGGATGCTTCGGCACCTATTCAAAATCCACGTAAGAAGAAGGTCAAAGGATCCGAGGAATGTGTGACTTAAAAGCACGTTGGAGAAAAAGATAAACAAGTGGAAAGGCCGGAACAAAGTAGCTGCTAAAGCTGTTATTAGGTCGAAGAGAAAAGCCCAATTAAGTGTAAAGGTAAATATTGTTCACTGGGAAACAATGTACGTCCGTTGCATTAACATGTATGTTCATTCATTTTATAAAAATAGTATTGACATTATTGTTTATGAACAAATTGGACAGGATTATATTGAAGTCCCTGCAGATGGATGTGTGGCACACTCAACAAATTCGCAATCTATTTTGGACGTTTATAGCTCGATGAATATTTTTCACCAATGTTATTTGTTAGTGAATAGACACAACATATGTCATAACTTTTTTTAATATTTTGTATATGGTATATAACTTATTACAACATTTTGATGTTCACTGGTATGTTTTATATATTCAGTGTATAAAGAGATATGATAATTGGGTTGATATTATTGAAGTCAAAATGAGTAAGTTCAAATGTAAGAAAAAATAAAGAACAAGTAACTGAAATAGACATTATAAGTAGTGCGATGAATAAGAGAATAATTCCAAGTAGACATTATACTAATTTCGATAGACATTTATAAGTACAACAAAGTGAACAAAACAAGTAATTACTATGCAATGATCATAAGAGTAATGTCAATAAACTTAAACATGTATCCCATCCATTGAACATCCATTGTATACAACAAGTGGTAAGTAAATTCGAAATAGAGGTTATTGGCTAACTTCATATATTCACTATATAAACCTGTTTCCATCGAACAAAAGTGTAGATCCCACTGAACAAAAGTATAGATCCCACGGAACAAATATATTAGATGAGCATATATATATTTATATACACCAAAATAATAGATGGGTATATACATATTTATATACCCCAAAATAATAGTAATCTTGTTTTATATACAAAAAAAAACCCAAAAACCGAAAGTTAGTTTAACAAAAGGCCCTAAGAGTGATAAATCTGTTCTACTGCCAAAAAATCCCTAAAAATCCAAAGTTAGTTTTACAAAAGGCCCTAAGAGTCCTTACAATTGAGCTTTACATGGAACTACTGCTAAAAAAAGTCGTTCACTGGTCCTCATCTATGATAGGAGTAGCCCATGCTTGTGCCATACTCAAGATGTCATCCTTGATATTATTGACTGGGCTTGTCAGAATCTCAATTGCGTACTGGATCCTTAGCTTTCGGATCTTTTCCAACTGCATTGTTGGAAACAAATATGTTAGTAATGATTTTTACAAATTTAAGAAGTAATTTAAACATAAATGGTATTACTTACATTGTCACTGTGTAGCCCAGTGTCAAAGTTATGCTCCTATTCGCCATTGTATTTCTCCATGTGCATCATTACATAAACACCACAGTCTGTGGTGTTCTTGTTGCTTCTCCAAGGCATTTCAATAATTTTGACCTTCAAGTCATTTATCACTTGGGTAGCATTGATGCCAAGAGAGCGCAACAATTCATTAAAACCTTCTTTCTGTGCATGAAGAAGATATAAACATTAATAGACATTACTTAGTCAACCAATAAACAAGTAGGTCAATGCACTAAACATGCAGGTAATTACAGCGAACAATTAATAGAGTAGAGATTATTCAAATTTACAATAAACATTAATAGGGTAGACATTATACAATTTCCAATAAACATTAGTGATTAAATCAGTGAACAAGCAAATAATTAAAAACAATGCAATGATCAGCAGCGTATAGTCAATAAACAATAACAAGTAGTACAGTGAACGCGCATGTAAGTGAATAAAAGGAGTATGATTTACCATTTGTTCAGGAAAATCTAGGTACTTGTCCTATAATGTAATTCCTTCTGGTAATGACCTGTTGTCAATTATGTCCAACGAGTTTTTGATGAAGTTGAAGCAGAAGATGTAGAAATGACGAGCATGAGCGATGGTGAAGAAGACCTATGGGTCACACAACAAGTAAAAAAACAAATCAACTCAAGTCAACTAAATATGAAATGGGTGCAATAAACAATAGATGTATGCCTCACCAATTTGAATTGAGTTATGTCTGATATTTTTTGGCTCTTCATTGCATACTTCACTCCCGAAACGAATCCTTTCGCCTTTTCTCTTTCGTCATATCACTTGTCATCAGGGTTTGTTGGGCACAGAGAGTACTAGGGAAAATGTGCAGGGTTAGTATAATAGTACAAAGCTTTAGGAAAGCCAAGTATAATAAATGCTTACATGTCAACTGGTGGGCAGAAAAAGACGAGTAGTGGAATCCGACAGTCGGTCCTTGTTCCTATGATTCAAAACCCGGGTCCATGCATCGATAATGCAATTGAATATCTCAGAATTTCCGCCCAACAGTAATGCGTCTTCTCTATAAATGAAATCTTCATCATCATCATCATAGAGCAACTCCCTATGCGTTTGGAAGCATGCAAAGAAAATGATTAAATATTCAAAGAATATGGAGTAATGAACATAAAGTATAATACACTAGACAGTGAAATAACTGGAGTGAACATGTATGTAACATAGGATATGAACATGATGATGAATATTTCGTAATGAACATTATGTATTATATATTAGACAGCAGAATAAATGGGGTGAACATTATCACAAACTTACTTTTTATCAAGTTCAGGATTAAAAGCATAATCCGCCACGTAGGTGTAGTCCACCTTCGCCTTGCGTTTCTTCAACAGGTGTGAGTATTGCACCATGTATGGGGACCTAAACACGTATGCAGGGCGTCTTTCCCTTTGTAGCCTTGCTTCTTTCTGAAGATGAGGGATTTCATGGGCTTTTCCCTTTGCGGCTTTGGTACTGAAAAGTATGAACAAGGATTGGGGAAAGTTTTGTGAAAGACATTTAATATTATATGAACAATTAATAGAATGCAATAGACATAGAGTATGTTTCCAATAAACATCACATATATACCTTTCACTTTCAGGAGTTGTGAAGTTTAAGTCAGAATTTGCTTCAATGCTACGACTTCACATAGCAAGATAATGTGATGATCAGTAAACGAAAACAAAATATTTGGAGGAAATTAAATAAAATACAATGATCATGACATGTATACCTTTCAGGATGGGGAAGGGGATGCTCAACATTGTGATCTTGTGGGGGGCTAGTAAAAGGGAAAAAGATCATTAATTAAGTGAAATAATGCACTGAACATTAGTATGTTCAGTGAACATTATTATGGTTTGCAGTGAACATTATTAAGTGAATAAAAAGGATGAATGCAACAAACAAAATCGCATAATGCACTGAACATTAGTATAATTTGCAGTGAACATTAGTATTTTTTTCAGTGAAATGGTAAATGTTTTTTAATCAAGTAAACATAAATGAATTATGCAACAAACAACAACGAATAATGGACTCGAACATTAATATGGTTTGCAGTGAATATTAGTATGGTTTGCATTTAAATGGAAACTAAACATTATTTAAGTAGACATAAACGTATAATGCAATAAACAAAAACGAAAAATGCACTGAACATTAGTATGTTTTGCACTGAACATTACAATGTTTTTTAATTAAGTGAAAAAAAAAAACGAAGAATGCAATAAACAAAAACGAAGAATGCACTGAACATTACTACGGTTTGCAGTGAACATTAGTATGGTTAGAAGTGAAATGGAAAATGATTTTTAATTAAGTGAACAAAATCGAATAATACAAGAAACAAAAGCGAATAATGCACTAAACATTAGTATGGTTTGCGGTGAACATACCTATGAGGAGGTTCGTCAAACTTGCCACCAAAATGTTCAGGCATGTCGTTGAAAAAGCTGGTGTTAGGAAATGAACATTTTGGAAAATGACAAAAAAGTTAGAATGAACATTATGGAAAATGACAAAAACAGTGTAATGAGCAAGTCCAAACAAACATAACACTCAGATAAGAGAACATAGTAGCATCTCCAATGAACAGTCAGCAAAATAGAAAAAACAACCGCATCTTAGCTGTTTAGTAAGTCATATACCTGTCATCAATTGGGAGCATAGGTTGCTCCTTGTTTTCGTCAACATTGCGGTTTGAACTGGGAAACAATAAATGATTATAGAATCAAATATAACTCATGTTTTAAAGCATATAATTGAAAAAAATAATGTTGCAGTTATTAAAAGGGGAAAATTGGTGGCTCATAGTCTAGAAAAATTCGGGCCTTAAGGGCTAAGGCCAATTATACAATTTCCTAATGACTCGTTGGAAAAACATAATCCGCGAGATAATATTCGAATTGGAAAACTGTTCAATATTTTTACCGCTCCTGCTGATTGTTAGTGTAGAAATTAGCAAAGCCGGGGGGGATGCAGCTATCAAAAAAATCATTCATCGATGGATCATCGAGAGAAGGTAACTTCTCCGTGGGCTTTGAGGTTCCCACACTCAAAGTGAGGTCCAGGTGAAAAGATGGACCATGACAACCCTCAACTATGGGTACATTTGTGTTTGCTTCTTTGGGGAGGGGGGGGGGACTTAGTTGTTGTGGCTGAAGATGCTGGCCAACCGCCTCGTCGATCAACTCCCAGAATGAATCATCGGCGAATAAATCAGCGTCCTGGCTCAATATAGACGGTGCGGCTGGTTGGGATGTATGGAGAAAGGGTGGCTGCAGTTGTTGTTGATGTGAACCAGAGTACTTGCGCCATATAAGCCCAAGTACATTTGGTGCAACATCATGCACATTGAGTGGTTGGGTGGGAGTAGGAGCCACATCAAGTAGAGTGGTCAACTCCACTAGATTGTCCGCGATCTTTGCAGACACACTCTTGAACTTGGATCTCCAAGTCTGTTGTACAATAAAAGATGATCAGTAGACATTAAATATAAACATTAGACATTAGATAATCAACTAAAGAGAATAACACAAAGGTTTAATCAACTAAAGAGACATTAGATAATCAAATGAACAATGTGTGATACACACTAAAGATATTGAACACACCACAGACCAAGAAAAAAACGCTGAACATTGTGTAAATGCTAATGAACATATATAGAACCTCACTGAACATCAAATGATACACGCTGAACATATATAGAAACCCCAATGAACAATATGTTTGCTCATAAACTAAAAAAAACAATTAAGATCTCATGCCAAACATTAGTAGTATTAGAGTGGACAATTATTTTGTTTTCAAATTATACCTCAAGGTCAGAAATGGTTTGTTGTTGTTGTTGTTGTTGTTGTTCTAGTTCTTCTATGTGGATCCTGGGGAGAATGTTGCCTCTGCCAATGGCGCCGCTGCGCTCAAGGTCCAACCTTTTTGAAATCAGTGTTTTATCCCATACTTGAAGGAGAGGGCTTGAGCGAGGAGGCTTTAACAACTCCTTTTGAACCCGATCAAAGGAAAAAACCTTAAGAACAAACACTAAATCAAGTTTAAAACCAATAAAACAAAGAACAAATCAAGTTCAATGAACATAAGTAATTAACGCAAAAAACATAACAAATATTGTTAATGAAATGCAGTGATCATACAGTGTGTCTCTAATGAACAATTATAAAACATAAAAAACAGATAACAATGCCGCAACTAGTAAGTTATAAAACATAAAGAACAGATAACAATGCCGCAACGAAGAACTACCATAATCACACTTAACAAGTAATAATTAAGTTTTTTTTTAATAAGTTATGTGTACTATTATGGATAAAAGAAAATGTACAACTAATTTTTCAACCAAAATACAAGGAAGATAATTATGAATAAAAGGAAATGTACAATTATTATATCATCATACATTAAGATATGATATTTCCTCAATGAAAATCTATTATAATCACAAAGAACATTATTGTTATTTGAATGAACATAAGAAGTTATCGCAAAGAACAACTACCATAAGAACTTATAATAGAAACTATATACTTTCTTCAAAAAACAACTAGCATCATCACACTGAACAATATTTATAATGAAACTGCAGTGATCACACATAATATTTGCAATGAACAATAACTCAAACACAAATATTATTATATGAAATGTACAATTATTATATCATGTTACATTAAGAGATGATATCAATGAACATTATAGTTATTTGCATGAACATAAGAAGTGATCGCAAGATCAACTTCCATAACATCTTATAATAGAAAGTATATAATTTCTTCAATAAACAACTACCATCATCACACTGAACAATATAAGACATTAGAAATGGCAGGGGACCATAAGACACTTACCATTAGAAATGGCAGGGGACCATAAAAGTAACGGCTAATGTCGTTTTTCCAGTATAAGACTGATTGTAGGAAGGCATCAACAGTGTATTTGCACCGGATGTAGCCTCGATATTGGTATATCACCTACCGTGCAAGAAAGGAACCTGGATGAGAGGTTGAGTGTTGGAGGTAGACTTAATGCGGGAGTTGACGACCAGGACCAAAAAACTCCTAATCCAATTGGGATTAACTTCATTAGTCGGGTCCATGAGATGGTCGAGAATGATCCTAAGAGATGGGACACCTCTCTCCAGCCCATGATATGCCCGCCAATCCACCAACATGTCCCAGTATTCATCTCCAGGCTCAAAATCATCAATACTGGGACCTTGGTATGGCAAGCCATAAATGAGGTGGACATCAACTTCCTCCACTTTTATAGATTAGCCCCATTCAAGCAACAGGCTGCAGCTGCTTTCATCATACATGGCCACAATCTGGGCACATATGTACGGATCATTTTTGGGGAAGTTCATGTGGAGGAGCCCCCCCGAAGCCAATGTCAATAATGGCTTCTTTCTTAGGTGGTTGGTCAGCTATCCCAGCGAGGAACTTCTGAAGTGGTTGCGCCGTCTGCCTGACTTTAATATATAAGTCTTCGTCGTCAGAGCTCAACAACTGTACAGGGAGTGCAGATGGATGTGGAGCACGTGGGGGTGGGATAAGGGGTGATGGTTGTGGCTGTGGAGCACGTGGCTCTTTCCTAGCCTTCTTTGGTATTTCCCTAAAAGGTGAGAACAATAAGCAGACTACAAAGATCGTATGTATAAACATTACTATGATTTATAGTGAACATTAATATGATTTGCAGTGAACAGTAGTATAATTTTCAGTGAACATTATTATAATTTGTAATAAAAACGAGTATGATTTGCAGTGAACAGTAGTACGATTTGCAGTGAACATTAGTACGATTTGCAGTGAACATTAGAGTTGCATTGAAATGTACATTTTTTTTATTAACATAAACTAATAATGCAACAGACAAAAAACAAATATTGAACTAAACATTAGTATGTTTGTAGTGAACATTAGTATGATTTGCACTGAACTTTCGAGTTACACTGAATTGAAAATTGTTTTTACTTGAGTGAACATAAACTAATAATGCAACAAAAAAAAACGATTTTGTGCACTGAACATTAGTATGTTTTTAGCGAACATTAGTATTTTTTTTACCAAACATTCGCGTCGTTTGAAATATAATGGAAAATATTTTAAATTAATATAAACGCATAATGCAACAAACAAAAACGAATAATGCACTGAATAGTAGTATCGTTTGGAGTGAACATTAGTATGGTGAATTGAAAATTGTTTTTACTTAAGTGAACATAAACTAATAATGCAACAAAAATAAACGATTTTTTGCATTGAACATTAGTATGTTTTTAGTGAACATTAGTATGTTTTTAGTGAACAATAGTAATTTTTTACCAAACACTCGTGTCGTTTGAAGTATAATGGAATTTTTTAAAAATTAATATAAACGCATAATGCAACAAACAAAAACGAATAATGCACTGAATATTAGTATCGTTTGGAGTGAACATTAGTATGGTTAGCAGTAAAATGAGAAATGATTTTTAATTAAGTGAACAGAAAGAAGAATGCAATAATAAACAAACGAAAAATACACTAAACATTAGTATGTTTCTCAGTGAACATTATCCCAAACTAATGTAAAAATACAGTAAACACACTCCCAAAAAAAGTTTATAAACCCCAATAACTATAATGAACATAAGCTTACTTTGTTTTAGAGGGGCCCTGTCTTTTGTTGTTCACTTTCTGTTTACCCTTGTCAAGTACTCTGCTAGGGTTGCCAGCAGGATCTCTGCATCATTAAACCAATGATCAAATAATCAGTCTGTATGGAAATCTGGTTAAATGAACTGAACATAAGGTCAATGCATGTATTATACCTAGAAGTGGCAGGGGGATTATTGGAGCTGGTTTGTGGTGCCTTCCCTTTATCAACATGTGCACTAAAAAACATTTTAAATACAATAATCAAAGATTTTGTAGAATGAACGATAAAATTAATGTGATGGCAATTACTATATTGGGATGAAGACACAACAAATGAGATAACCTTTTGGGGTCAGGTTGTCGTTTTTCTTTGTCACCAAGAGCACTGAAAACAAAAAAAACTTTTGAATGAATATAAGAACCTTTTACATTGAACATGCTTTTATATAGATCCAAAAAGGTGCTTTCATGAAAGGGATGGCAAGTGAACAAAACCTTTTTCATTGAACATGCTTTTTTCAAATAAACATTATCACAAACGCCCTAAACAAAACCCTAATTTTAAATCCTCACGAAACTCAGTGAACAAAACCATAATTCTCATGAACATGATTGGAATGAACATACATGCAAAAATTATTCCTATTACAGAACTAGAATTCCAAAAAACATATTTTTTCCAAATAAACATTTATACAATTACAAATAACAAATACCCTTGTTCACTCAAACAATAAACATTATCACAAATACACCAAACAAAACTCTAATTCTAAATCCTCATGAAACTCAGTGAACAAAACCATAATTCTGATGAACATCATTTGAATGAACATGATTGGAATGAACATATATGCAAAAATTATTCCTATTACAAAACTAGATTTCCAAAAACATCCCTTTTCCAAATAAACATTGATACAATTACAAATGATCAAATACACTTGTTCACTCATACAATAAACATCATCACAAACACACCAAACAAAACCCTAATTATAAATCCTCTTGAAAGTCAGTGAACAAAACCAAAATTCTGATGAACATGATTGGAATGAACATATATGCAAATATTATTCCTATTAAATAAATAGATTTCCAAAAACATCTTTTTTCCAAAAAAACATTCATACAATTACAAATACAAATAGCCTTGTTCACTCATACAATAAACATCATCACAAACACACCAAACAAAACCCTAATTCTAAATCCTCTTGAAAGTCAGTGAACATTGGTACAATAACAAAAACCATTCTTGGAATTAACATACATGCCAAAATTATTTATATTCCAGAACTAGATTTTCCAAAAAACATCTTTTATTCCAAATAAACATTGGTACAATTACAAAAAACATTACCGTTTTTGGGCTTCTTGGATTGCTTTTTTCTTTGCATGAGATTTCTTCATGTAAGTTATCAATGGCGGTTCAGATGAAATTTCAGGCCTATTTGAACAAAAAACATTATGGTTTTTTATTAAAAAAATTTAGTATTTTCCCAAAAATTATACTTACGTATCTGTGGTTGATGAATTTGTTCGACCATCACATCTGCTTTCTTCATTTTGTGGAACGCAATTTTTGGTTCAACATTAAAAATATTAAAAACCTATTAATATGAGGGGAAATAATAATAAAAATAATAATGCAGCGAAAAATAAAAAACATGCAAACAAAAGATTTATAAAAAGCAGAGAATTTTCAGCAAAAAAACCCATTCAAAATCAAAAAAAAAAAATGCAACGTAAATTATAAACTGCAAACCGAAAATAAATTGCACCGAAAAAAAAACAGACAATTTTGGAATTATAAAAGGCAGACATTTTTTTTTTGTTTTTTTTCCATCCGGAAAATAAAAAAATGCAACGAAAAGATTTATAATTGCATCGAAAATAAATTGCACCGAAAAATAAAAAATGCAAACCGAAAAATTAAACACTTACTGTCCTGCGTTCTGCATTTGAGTTCGGTTGATGAGAGAGAAAGCTTGAAGAAAATAATGGTGGTAGGAGAGAGAAATGTAGAGAGAAGTGAGAGAGTTTGGTGAAAGAGTTTGATGAGAGAGAAAAGGGTGAGAGATCAGTAAAAAGTTGGAGTCTTTTGGAATTCGCGCGGATTTAAAAAAAGTTTCCCATGTGGCAAATTTTTAACTGTTCAGTGGAATATTGAAGATGTTTATTGGGTTATTTTATGTTTCCAGTTTTCCGCGTTTTGTTTGTTTTTTGGTGCGTTTTGGATGGTGCGCACCATCCTCTACCTACACTCGTGCGCACCATCGACAAACTCTACTCAACCCACTCCTTAAACCATAAATTACCTACTTCCCAATTCTTCAAATCACAAAATTTATATATTTTCAACCCAATTATTGGAGCAAAGATCTTCAATCTTCTAGCGGCGAGATGAACAACCATCAATGAAGAAACCTCTCCTCTAGTCTACCTCATCCTGTACAGTACACTCTTTCTAAATTCTCATCCCTAATTATCATTGAAAAATTTAAATGATCGGCAATATTTCGTCGGCTCAAATTGAAGGTAGAGAAAAAAAATCAGAGATTTAAAGGACGGGGGAAGCGAAATAGAGATATGGGGTGAGTTTGAAACCTTTGTATTCTATTTTAGCATGGGAAAATACCAAAAAAAATGTTATTTACTTTTCTTTATCAACATTTTTGTGTAATTTGTGTGGGTTGGTTTGATGTGTTGTGATATCTCAAGAGATAAGTGAATACACATTATTTGGGCGTCTTGTAAAGTGAATTATTATCAAAGATTTCTTCTTGCGTTTGATGTAGGGAATCACAGTCATATAAAGCTAGTGTTTTCAATTAAAAGACAATAAATTACGTAATTTGGATTAGTAGGCAAAAAATTCAAGTATTTATCAAACCGACTTTATTTAGATTTGAGTAATTTGGATTAGGCAAAGATTCAAGTAGTACCTCTTTGCATGTGATTTCCTTGTCGCTCCTCTTGGTTTGATTTTTGCTCCACTTGGTTTGATTACACTATGTTAAAAACACACTAATCTCTATTATAACAAATATATGCACGATAACAATGTTATATATTTTAAAGAACAAAGCATTATACGAATAGATTTCCTGACTTTTGGAGAATTCTGGTTGTTACTGTTTTAACGGGAGATTTTTATCATTCTTTGACATAACAAAATTCAAGAACAAAAATGAGTTGCAATTACATAAAAATTTGTAAATCTGTTCCCCACCTTTGCTTCGCCTAGTTCTCCTCATATTGTATTTTGTAATCTTCTTTTCAAAATTTACACTGAAAGAGAAAAAAAGAAGATGTATCAGAAGAAGGCAATGGCAAATTGGCAATTCTTCTGCTAAATTTTACACTGAGAGAGAAAAGAGAGAAAAATAGCAACCAAAAGAATATGATAGAGAAATAGAGAAAGCAAATGACTGATGAAGTAGAAGTTACAGACTTCCTTTTGATTAGTTTTGAATTATACGTTTTTATTGGTTGTGTTTTCTTTTGTTATTTTTTGTTTTGGCGGCTACATCATATGATCTAGTTTTAGAAGTAACTGTTGTATTGTAAATGCACGATATTTTTTTCTGGGACTTTTTTATCTTTCTTCTTTGTTTTAAATAATTAGGTAGTTTCTCTCCCTTTTTTTTTTCTTTTTTTTTTTTCCTTTTTCTATGTTTTGGGTTGTAATTTGTTTAATTTATCAAGGGTAGAATGGGGATTTTAATATTTTGGTGTCCCCCTCCTCTTCCCTTATATAATAGAGATGTTAAAGTTTTTAGATTAGAAAACATTGGCTCTGTTTGGGAACCTATTTCAGGTAGCTTAAATAACTAGGTGCTGAAATAAAAAGCTACCTTAAATGAATAGAAGTGTTTGGGATGAAACTGAAACTACATTTCAGTCCCTAAAAGTGACTGAAATTGAAACGCTACTCAGAGTAGCGTTTGAATTTTAGGGACTGAAATTCCACTTTTTTTATTTTCCTTTTCTATTTTTTAAGCCAACAATTTAGACTTTTGAGAGCCATGAACGAGCAAGCATGCGTCAATGGCGCCACAACGAATGCTGCACCGATGCCGTCGATGCCAAGTAGTCAAAACAGGGGAGAACAAATTTGGGGTTTGTGTTGCTAACTTAATGAAATTTGATTGGGGGATTTAGTTTTGCATTGGGTTTGATTTTTCCATGATTGAAGTGCCAACCTTCAAAAACTATTAATGGAGGTTTTTTGAATTTTAATTGTATCGACAAATTTTGTGGAAGATTTTGTACTTTTTTTGTTTAGGGTCCCTAAAGAGATTTACTCTTTTACCCCACATCATCATTCACTAAGAGATGGGTGAATGTCGGATAAATAATCAAATGCATACATAAACATATCTAATAGGGTAAAAATATTGTCGATCCCACTTATTTATATTATTATTTTATTATTTAAATGCATTGAAATAAATTAGTTTTGAATTATATATAATAAAAAAATTACAAAATTTAAATAATTAATCACCTTATGCAACTAGTTCTGCCAAACAGTTAAATTAATTAGCTGCCTTATCAGTTTCAGTACCTTATCAGTTTCAGCTATACCTTATCATTTTCAGCTACCTTATCAGTTTCAGCTACATTTCAGGTAGTATTGCTAAACAGAGCCATTACCCTGGAATTTTCAACGGTTTAGACTGGCAATGCAGTGGTAGTTGACGGTTGTCAGTGAGCTGTGGTTGTTGAAAGTAAGTGATATGGTGAGAGTGTCAACTGTCAAGGAGGCGAGAATGAGGAGCGAGAGCTAATAGGAGATTAGGAGGGGTGTTATAAGAAAAATATTGATGTCAATACGAGGAGAATAGAGCGCGATGGTAAGAGAATACAGGCCAATAGTAAGAGTTTTCACTTATTTTTCTGTCTGTAATTTTGCTAACAGAGTTGGCAACAAGGTGGCTAACTCATGAAACACCAGATTGTTCGTCTAGCGTTCTATACTGATAGTTGGGTCAGAGGAATGTCCACAAGATGTAGATCATTCCATCCTCAGACAAGTTGTTACTGTTGTTTCGGTGTTGAAACGGTGGCAGACACAGAGATGTCCGTCAGTACTTAAGTGGGCGTCCGGGACTGGAAGTCTGCAAGGAAGACAAACATAAACTACCCTCGAGGGGGGGTGCGAGGAAACCCCCTCCGACGCTCAAGTCAGTAAGTGCTTGATAAGGATTTTAGAGAGAGAGAGAGAGAGATAGAGAGAGAAAGTAGTATTTAGAATGTAAGAGAATGTACCTGTAGAATAGTACCATTTGGCTATTTATAGTAGTACTATTCATCTGACAGGGTGCGTAATCCTTTGACACGTGTATGACTGTGATGAGTCTGACTGGAGGAAAGATTCCTTAATTTGCTCTTTATCGTGGCCGGGATAACCATCTCGGCCTTAATGTTAGGGATAACTCGGATTCTCTCGATGACGTCGCGTCTTAGGCTATTAATGTCGGCCCCAAATGATGGGTCCGAGAATGAACTTGGGAGTACCCATACAACTAGCCCCCTCAGCATCGATGGGGGTCGCGACCGGCATTGATGTTATAATGAGGACGCGAAGGAACTTGCACCTGTTGGAGAGCTTTTCCGTGCTGCCACGTGTTGGTCTAGGGCGAAATGTGAATTTCGAAAAAGTGTAATCATTACTTTTTCCTAGAATCCCGCCCATTTCTCTTTTTATTTTATTTAGGGTTGGTTTGGGGATCGACACTTGGCATGCATCCAGCAGGGTAGTTGATGAATCTTCTAATCCTGGTCGCTGAACTCCGCCTTTATAAAGCCATTGTTTTTATTTTCCCATTTTTTATTCACTCTTCATCTTCAACCTTAAACTCTCTGGTTTGCACAGTTTTCTCCGAAATTTCAACCCTTTTCTACCGGCCAAAATCTTAGCTTTTTACAACCAAATCACTCAAAAAGTATTTTGTGTTGTTCGTTCGATTTGTTCGAAGAATTTTGACATTTCTCGTTCTTTTTTCATCTGGGTTTAGCCAAGGATTCTCCTCAAAGATTTCACTTTTCCGGTGTATTTTTGGTTTCTCTGGCGCCACTTGCTTCTGAAACTCCTTCTCCGCGCTTTTTTAGAAACTTTGCTGTCTTTTTCGAGGGTTTGCTTGATTTTCCGACCAACTTTTCCGGCGATCCTTCTTCTCAGGTATCTCCTCCGTTCTCCTTTTAGCTTTCTATTTCGTTTTTTGCTTAAAATTATGTCAGACCACTCGGATAGTCAGAAGACCCTGAGTGAGAACTTTATGTCTAAAAGTGACCCATCCTCTCCCTCCTCCCTTGCCGGTGGAGACAGTTCATCCACTTCTAGTCCCAGGGAGGAAAGAACTCGTCTGATAGCTGACCTGCCTTTAACTGTTGACAAAGATAAATAACTTAGGTCTAAGTTTCTTAACGACCGTTCCACGCCCGAACAAGAAAACTTAACTTTCCAATATTTGTCCGCGAGGATGAGTGGCGACAAACAAACTTTGCGAGAGCTGAGACACCAAATTCTAGCTCGTCGGACACTTAGGAACCCTCCACCTGACTCTGTTCCCGGACTCGATGTCCAGCTGCTAAGGGAACATGCTTGGCTGGATAATTTAGAGGATGCGGGGTCGAGGTGGTGGAAGATTTTTACGACCGTCTTGCCCGTGATGTCGGCACTTCTCATCCTCCTGTTATTGATTTAGGTTCCGACAACGACTCTCTTGCTTCTATGGACGATTCACAAGACTTGGTCTATTATCGCCGTGAGCGCGAAGCTGGAGCTACTACCTCTGGACGAGTATAGAGTTCCCATCCTGCTACTGAGATAGCCTTGGGTGAGAGCTCCAGGGCAGTTCCTGACTCTCGGCCAGAGCCTGTTTCGGACCGGGATGACATTGAACATTATGAGGTTTGGTTGCCTCCTGATTATAGTAGCGGTCCGCGAACAGTGACCATTTGTAAAGTATGGCGACAGCTCGCCATTAACCATGAATATTGCCGGGTCGCAGAAGAACTTTATGCTTTCCCTGCCGAGTATAAACTGGTCGTTCCGGATAAGGGGGCCAAAGTGACTGACTGCCCGGCAGGACATATCGCTATTTACGTCCATCATCTGGAGTTTGGGTTGCGTTTTCCTTTGGATCTCACTTTTGTGAAAATTCTCAAGGCTTTTAACGTCTGCTTAGCCCAACTGACTCCCTTGGCCATCCGAAACTTGATTGCGTACATCTGGGTGTGCCACTTTAAAGATTTTCCCGAAACATTAAACCTTTTCCGCCGGCTCCACTGGCTGAAGAGGAATGGATCCACCGAAAAAGGTTGGTGGTCTTTGACATCGGCCAAGAATAAAATCACTGTTTACCCGAAGTTGTCCGGGATAAAGGGTTGGCAGCCGGCTTTTTACTGGGTAAAGGTTCCAGACAACTTCCCTCTTCGTCGCCATTTTACCAAACCGGTCACCCGTATGGAAGACGTATCTTCTTACGGCCTATCAGTGGCCGAGCAGGCGGCCTTTGACTACTTTGAGTCTGAGCTTGGGACCGTTGTTGTTGATGGCGAGAAGGTCGAGGAGAGAATTCCCTGTACTTGGCTCCCCCATGCCAAGTACATTCTGGGAAATGAGCCCTTGTCGGCCTTATTTCTCTGCTATACTCACCCAGAACGTGTGTACTTTGACTTGTGGTCCGACATAGGACTTGTTACATTATTTTTCATAGTTTGTCATTATATTAATTATTGTCGGCTTTACTTTCGCAGGTCCTAATAGTTTTGACCTTGAAGAGTTGGGGCTTGACGAGAACTGGAAACCAATGTCAAAAGCTCCTGAAGAGCCCGTTTTTTATTACGACACCGTTCATGGCCTTACTGTGGCGTACGCGGTGCTGATCGCGGACGTGGTGGCCGCAATGCTGGTCGGGTCAGCGTCCGATGCGCTGGTCGCGCTCCCGGTCACGCGCCGGGCTGTAATGCTGGGCACGGAGAGCAGGGTTCTTCCTCTCCCGTAGTTCGCGTCCCAGTCCGTCGAGGCGGTGGGGAAGTTGGTCAAAGGCGACCTCGGGAGACCTCTAATGTGGAGGAGAGTCCTAGCAAGAGGCCAGCCCTGGGCGTTAATGCTGCATCTGAGGCTCATAATATGGGATCCGCCATAAATATCCCGGAGGAGAGTCCGGTTCGAGAGTCAGCACCCATCAGCAACCGTATCTCTCCTCTTAATGCTGCAATCGACAGCATTGGGACGGCACTGGGATCTGGCTCTTCCATGCGCCAAAAAATTTATGATGTCCTTAGTGCTCCGAACTTTTTATCGAATCTGGGTATGGGAATATTTTCCCGGATTCATGAGTGGATTGAGCACAAGGAGATAATTTTTAGTACCGCTGTGAAGGCTGCTTTTACTCGTCCTCCTTCTGTTCCCGGGAAGATTTATCAGCCCAACTGGGACGTGAGTGAGGATGAATCTTTATACGCTGATATTCCAGCTAATGGCGGTACTCTTGGATATCGTCTTCTGATGGGCCTCCAGTTGCCAATTGATTGTCCAGCCGACAAGCTGGTGGCTCCAGTGGCCCAACTTGCTCATGATCTTGCTGTGGTAAGGGTCTTCTCGTCATCAAATTTTTTTTTAACCTCGTCTTTCTGATGCAGACTAATAATTCTGCTATCGAGCTCATTGAACAATTCGTCCACTACCAATCTCTGTCTGATAAGCAGGAACAATCCTTGGATGAGCTTCAGGCCCAGCTTGATGCTGCCCGAGTTCATTCTGAAACTATACAACAGGAGCTAGATGCCGAGAAGGCGTCAAGGGCAGTGGTTGATGTGGAGTTGACGGATTTGCGAGTCAAGGTCGGCAAGGTTGAGCAGGCTGAGAAGAGATCAGCAGAGCTTGAAGCTGCCCTAGAGTCCGCTAAGAACGAGATGGCCACCACTGTTTCCAAGGCCAAGGATGATGCCAGCCTTCAAGCTGTTACAAATTTCAAAAAGTCTGAGGAATTTGTCGGCTTGCTAGGGGAGAGATATGATGGCGGCTGGGTGGCTGCTAAAAGGTGTGTTTGCCATTCTCACCCCACCTTCAACTGGGAGGAGATGGAAACTGCCTTTGGAGAAGGTGTTCATACACGCCCTCTTAAGGGTGAGCCCTTCATTTGCGAGGAGCATGTGATTGCCAATGTTCTCCCAGTCACCCAGGACGAAGTGGCGCCTCTCCCTTGATGTTTTTGACGGTCATCTCCAGGCTGTTCAGTTGATTCTAATAGCTGTTAAATTCCCGTTTTCCCAATATTTTATAAACTTCGAATTCGGCCCAATATGGCATGTACTTTGAATATGCTTACCATTACAATTACTGTTATAAATTTTTGATGCCTGCCCACATTTTCACTTGTAGTTGGCCGCCATGCCAGTAATTAGTAATGAAGCTTCATTTTTACACTTCTTTTCTCATTCTGCTTTTGTTTGCGATTTTGACAATTTATTGGTGACATAATGTCCGTTATGAAAAAACCAATCGAACGTATCTTGCCCCTGTTATTTGGCTTAGTAGGGTCTATTATATAGCCGTTTTTACACGGTTTATTATCCGACCCCTGGTGCCTGTCATATGGCGATCTCTATATTTGACCTGTTATATGGTCATTTTGTACTTGACCTGTTATATGGTCGTTTTTGTACTTGACCTGTTATATGGTCGTTTTTGTACTTGACCTGTTATATGGTCGTTTTTGTACTTGGCCTGTTATATGGTCGTTTTTGAACATCAAGAGTGTACAATTTAGTTTTGTTGTACATATTTAAACATGATAAGAGGTAATTAGTCGAAATGCTAACGATCGCTTATATCATTCAAGTACGAGAAGAGTGGCTCTGGGCCCATTACACAAGATATCTAAACATAATATTTCTTTAGAACGCTAGCATTCCAGCAATTCTTAAGTTCGATGCCGTTCATTGTTTTTAAAGCAAAGGATCCGGGACCAATTTCATTTGCTATCCGATATGGCCCTTCCCGGTTAGGCACTTAACTTTCCCTCTGCGTATGAGCCTTTCCGGTGGCGGCCGTCCTTCGTAATACCCGGATCGCCCGGCGCTAGCGGCCTCTCCCGAGAACTCTTTTTGTTGTAAGCTTTGTCGCGATACGATCCTTGTATCTTTGCGGCTTTAAGTTCCGCTACCAACCTTACTTCGGTAGAAAATCTAGATTTTCTCTCAAAGCCCGATCATTACTCTCTAGATCTTTGTGCTTGATCCGATAGGGATTTAAAACCAACCTCTACTTGGCAAGACGCTTCCGTCCCGAAAGCTAATCGAATGGACTTTCTCCGGTTGCTTCCTTTTCGGTTGTTCTATTGGCCCATAATACTGCTGGAACCATGTCGGCCCAAGCTCCCTTGAATTCGTCCAACTTCTTCTTGAGGGCCCCTAGAATCTGTTTTGTTTGCGGCCTCGGCCCCCGTTACTTTGTGGGTGGCACACAACGAAAAACGCGAACTTAACCCCGAACTCGGACAAGAAGCTTTTAACCGGTCGACAATCAAATTGCGCTCCGTGATCAAAGACTATTACAGTAGGTATGCCAAACCTTGTCATTATATTTTGCCAAATGAACTTCTTGACTTGGTTGGATTTTATCTTTCTTTGTCGGCTCGCCTCGATCCATTTTGTGAAATAGTCGATACCAACAATCGAAACTTCCGCCCTCCGGTAGCCGCTGTGAACGGTCCAAGGATATCCAAACCCCACTGTGCAAATGGTATTGGACATAGAATGGGTTGGAGGTCATTCGCGGGCCTATTGATAATGGGAGCGAACTTTTGGCACTTATCTCACTTCTTGACATAACCTTGTGCGTCCGCCAACATGCTCGGCCAGTAATACCCAGCTCTCAGGGCTTTCAACGCCAGCGCTTTTCCTCCAATGTGGTTCCCACAAATTCCTTCGTGGATTTCTTCTAATATCTTGTCGGACTCCCATGTTGTTGCACATTTTAGCGGTATGCTAAAGGATTTCCTATACGGCTCATTCGATAGACGATGTACCAACTAGCTTGCCGCTTCAATTTCCTGGCTGCCATGGCATCTGAAGGGAGTGAGCCTGTAAGCTTATACGCCACTAACTCGCTAAACCATTCACCTTGTTGATTAATGGTATTCACAGTCATAATTTTCTCGATGATGCTTTTTTCTTTCAAAATTTCCACCATAACGGACCTTTCTATGTTCAAAGAATCAGAGCTTGCTAATTTAGAGAGTGCATCCGCCTTGGTATTGTCGGCCCTAAGGATGGCTTGAACTTCAAAGTGAATCAACTGGGCTATCAGTTCTTTGGCCTTCTCAACATATTTCTGCATTTTTGCTTCTCGGACCTCAAACTCTCCTTTCAGCTGACCATTGACGAGTTGTGAATCTGTTTTCAATGATACACTCTTAGCCCCAACGGCTATACACATTCTTAACCCAGCAATTGCGGCCTCATACTCTGCCTCGTTGTTTGATGTTGGAAAGGAGAACTTGATGGCGTATTCAAAAACGTTTCCTTCCGGACTGGTCATCACAATGCCAGCCCCTGATCCGCTCACGGCTGATGAACCATCCACCTCCAACATCCATGCTTCTTTTCACCTTGCTCTTCTTCGTAAGATGCCTCTACGATAAAGTCCGCCAATGCTTGGGCTTTTATCGTGGTTCTCGGTTTGTACTGGATGTCGTACTCGGACAACTCAACTGCCCATTTCAAAAGGCGCCCTGAACAATCCATCTTCTGTAATGCTTTCTCCAGTGGTTGATTTGTTGAGACATGAATGGGATGACAATCAAAATACGGCCTAAGCTTTCGGGCGACAATTATCACTGCTAGTGCCATCTTCTCGACCAGTTGATAGCGGCTTTCAGGACCGTTTAAGATCTGACTGACAAAATAAATCGATCGCTGCCTTTTTTCCTTTTCGACCAACAATACAGCCGCAACGGTTTTCGGTGAGGCCGAGATATACAGTTGTAGCGTATCCCCCATCTCTGGTCGAGTAATGGTAGACAAAGTTTTCAGATGCTCCTTGACGGCGATGAAAGCTTGACTTTGCTCCTCTCCCCATTCGAACTTTTTGTTTCCTCTCAATAACGCGAAGAAAGGAAAGGCTTTATCGCCCGACTTTGAGATAAAACGGGTTAACGCTGCCATCCTTCCAGTTAACCTCTGAATATCTTTGACACTCTTTGGTTCTGGCAAGTCCATGATAGCACGTACCTTGTCTGGGTTGGCATCGATCCCTCTCTTGCTGACCATGAACCCTAGGAATTTTCCAGCTCTCACCCCGAATACGCATTTCCTTGGGTTGAGCTTCATCTTATACCTTCTCAGAGTGTCGAAAGTTTCTTATAAATCCTCGATGTATTCGCGGTCTGTTTTGCTCTTGACGATTGAATCGTCCACATAGACTTCGATGTTTCTTCCCTTCTGGTCCGCAAACACTTTATCGACCAATTTCTAGTATGTGGCTCTGGCATTTTTGAGGCCGAAAGGCATTGCTTTATAGTTGAAGACTCCACCATCTGTGATAAAAGCAACATTCTTCCTATCAGCTTCAAGAAGGTTGATTTGGTTATACCCTGAAAACGCGTCCATAAAGCTTAATAGTGCATGACCGCTAGTAGAATCTACCAGCTGATCAATCCTTGGCAAGGGATAACAGTCTTTCGGACATGCTTTATTGAGATCTGTGAAATCAACACACATCCGCCATTGGCCATTTGATTTTTTCACCATAACAACGTTTGCTAACCACTCTGGGTAATCACAAACTTCAATAAAGTCAGCCGCCAATAAGTTATTGACTTTTTCTTTGACGGCCTTGTTCTTTTCTGTTGAAAAGTTTCTTTTCTTCTGCTTGACAGGTCGAACCGAGCTGTCGACATTCAGCCGATGGACCATCACGGCCGGGTCTATTCCCGGCATCTCATCCGCCGAGAACGCGAATACATCGGCGTTTTCTCATAGGAGAATCACCAGGTTGATCCTGACCTCTGGGTCCATATCCGTTCCGACAGCCACGATCCTTTCTGGATCATCCGCCAACATTTCTAGCCTGGACTCTCCATCAGGTTTAGGTCTTGGCAAGTCCTCTGGCCGAGCTTCTAGCTCCTTCATGGTTACTTCCATAGCATTTTCATTATTCTTCTCAGACTGTTCTTCTGCCAAGGCCTTCTTCTTAGCCCTTTTTTCCTTCCTTGTTGGTGGACTTAATTCTTCAACAGGGATCCTTCTTGCCGGCTGTTTCAAGGCCGTTAAATAGCATGACTTTGCTGTCTCCTGATTCCCTCTTATCTTCGCTGTCGTACCCGAGTTAGATACATACAGCATGGTCAAATGATAAGTGGATACCACTCCCTGAACATCATGGATTAGTGGTCTTCCTATTATTGCATTATATGCTCCCGGAACATCTACTACTAGGAATTTAGCCATCACATCTCTGGCTTCGTTGTTCTAGTCAACTCTGACCGGTAGCTTTATAATTCCTTCTGGTATTGCGGACGCTCCAGTGAATCCTATTACTGGGTACCAGACTGGTTGTAAATGTTCTCGGCCAATCATTAGCTTCTCAAAAGTTGATAGGAATAAAATGTTAGCAAAACTTCCTCCATCTACTAAAATTCGGTGAATCAGGTAGTTTGCGACTTTCAAAGTGACCACCAGTGGATCATCATGAGGGTATACCACATGCTTTGCATCTTCTAACGAGAATGACATGGCTGGCATGGCTGGTGGCTTTCTCCACTGGCAACTCTCATTAAAGTTTACCTGATGTCGGAATTCCTTTATACTAGCTTTCGCTCCGCTGACACTTTCGCCATAAATTAGGCCGCCACTAATCACATGCATTTCACCTATCCGAGATTGAACATTATGATCTCTAGGTTTCACCAAATTTCCCTCATTGGTCTGAGCTTTATATTGAGTGAAGTACCCTTTGCGGATAAGTTCTTCCAGATTGTCCTTCAGGTGCCGGCAGTCTTCAGTTACATGGCCGTGATTTCCGTGAAAATCACACCACTTAGTCTTATCACGGTTCTTGTGAAACATCTTTCTGGGTCTCTGTCATTTATCACTTTCTTTGTTCATGGTGAATATTTGTGCCTGGGAAGTAGTGAGTTGGGTGTACGTGTCAAATCTATCTTTGCGCTCACTTTTTTCCGGCCATCTCGTTCTCGTTCATTTCCTTTTTTCACCATATTAGATTCTTTCCTTTCGTCACGGCCACGATCAACTTCGCGACCCTTATCCTTCCGTGATTTATCCTCTTTCTTCTTGTCGGACTCACGATGTTGGCTGCTAGCTGCCTTGTCGAATTCTTCTCCTCTTATGAAATCATTTGCTTTGCCAAGCACTGGCCCTAATGACGTGAAAGTCTTTCGGCCAAGATAGCTTCTGAATGCTGATCCTTCTCTCAGTCCAGTCATCAGTGCTAGGACTGCCACATCATGTTGTAGCCTAGGAATAGATACGGCCTCAACATTGAAGCGTCCAATATAGTCCCGGAGAGATTCCGTCTCTCCTTGTTTTATTGACAACAATTCGCCAGTAGTGCGCTCGCGACGCCTATTGCTCACAAAATGAGTACTGAACATAGACGAAAGCTGAGAAAAACTGGATACGTTACCGGGTTCGAGACTTTTGAAACAAGTCTGAGCGATGCCAGTGAGAGTGGATGGGAATACTTTGCACCAGATTGCATCCACTTGCGTGTACAAGCACATGTGTCCTTCATAGGCCGCGATGTGGTCGTCTGGGTCTGAGCTACCATCGTACTTGCATGATGGCATTTTGATTCTCGGCATCGGGTGATTTAAAATCTCTAGCATGAATGGAGAGAGTTTGGGCTTGATCAATAGGTGTCTGCCAACTGAATACTCCCTCCGTCCCAAAAAGATCTGAACACTTGTTGGGACACGTAGTTTAAGGTGATAATTTGTAGTGTAGTTATCAAATGTTATTTTATAAAAAGTAGATGTGATAGGAGTTGGTGGGGTAATTTTTATTAGAGGAGAGAGAAAGTTGGGTAACTTTTTATTGATAAAAGGTAGAGTGTGGGTCAATAATGTGTAAAAGAAATAATATATTAATAGTGGGACCATGCCAAAAATGAAAGTGTTCAAACTAATTTGGGACAAACATAAAAGGAAAGTGTTCAGACTATTCTGGGACGGAGGGAGTAATTACTAGCTCTTCAGTTCCCATCAACGTCTCTTTGTATTCAGAATCCTCCAGTTGTCTTTCCAACTGTCGGCCCTCTTGAGTGAAGGAACGCATTCTCCTCAATGGCGTACCATCAGCATTTCTACCCATTAATGGTGGCAGCCGTTTGCGAGGATTTCTAGCATTGGGGGTTGGAGTATTACCATCAGGTTGAGGTGTGCCTGCTAGCATCTGGATGAAGGATGCTACCGTCTTCAACTGCTCCGGAGAAAATTGACTCAGCTGGGCCAGATTGATTGGAACTCCATTTGGATTTACCTGAGATACATTGTTCTCAGGAGTTTGCTGCTCATTGTTGTTCTCGGGCACCCTTGGATTGAACTGAGGTGCACCCAATGGTCCGGTAATAGCTGGCTGAGTAGATCCCTGCCCGATCTCAAACCCTGGTGGACCACGACTTGCGTTGCTTGTCTTATCCATGACTGCTTCACAAAGATGGGAGGCCCCTCCTTCGATTCTAGCGCCAAGTTGTTTCGGTGTTGAAACGGTGGCGGACACAGAGATGTCCGTCAGTACTTAAGTGGGCGTCCGGGACTGGAAGTTTGCAAGGAAGACAAACGTAAACTACCTTCGGGGGGGATGCGAGGAAACCCCCTCCGACGCTCAAGTCAGTAAGTGCCCGATAAGGATTTTAGAGAGAGAGAGAGAGAGAGAGAGAGAGAGTAGTATTTAGAATGTGAGAGAATGTACCTGTAGAATAGTACCATTTGGCTATTTATAGTAGTACTATTCATCTGACAGGGTGCGTAATCTTTTGACACGTGTATGACTGTGATGAGTCTGACTGGAGGAAAGATTCCTTAATTTGCTCTTTATCGTGGCCGGGATAACCATCTCGGCCTTAATGTTAGGGATAACTCGGATTCTCTCGGTGACGTCGCGCCTTAGGCTATTAATGTCGGCCCCAAATGATGGGTCCGAGAATGAACTTGGGAGTACCCGTACAACTGTAGTGATAAGGGATATTCTTAAGGTTATGAGACTGAGGTCTTTAACAGAGAAATTTGATCTAGCAAAGTATTCTCCTTACAATGTTATAAAAAGAGAAATATAAGAAGCATGTGTTAATGTTTCCTCTAAGTGTGCTACTAACATAGTAGTAGTATATTAAAATTTACAAGAATGCAGAGACACGAGCCTCAAACTCTACGAAGTCAGTATAAGCGATGTAGGCGGCATAACAAGTTAAAAACCAAGTTGTGAAAGCTGTCTCAATTCTCAAGAGAATGTGGAAGACTGAAAGCTTGCTGGAAACATACTTTTAATTTTTAACTAGGACTTCTAAGTTCAACGTCCCCTCTTAGTACTTCCCGTTTATTGTTTAAACCTTAATGTTGCGAATAATAGACGCTTGAACACGATTATTATGTGTATCCATCTTTTACAGAAAAACAAATTTTTCCGATGATATAAAAAATAATGAGATCTACTTAACACCATGACAAAAAAAAAAACTTTACCCAGTTTTTTGGTAGTGGAAAATCAACTCTCCAAATCACACCAATCAAAAAGAAAAGGATCAGGCGCATGGCCTTGGAAACTCCTCTGGACAGTATATTAAACACTGCTTAACTAGCTAGCTTTGGTAAACCAAATGTCTCCCACCTTCCTTCACATCAATAACTTCCGTGCTGCTTCCATTACATCACCCTGTCTTTTGCACTAATAAAACATCGACTCGTTAATTTTTTTGGTAAGCCCAAAGTCTTTTACTCTTTACACTCTAATATGCAACTCTGCAACTCCCACCAATAATCACTTATAGTATATTACTGCTTCACTAAGTATACTCCTTCAAAATTTTCTTCAAGTGTTTCGTCCCTATAAATACCCACCTAATTCTTTGGAATTTCATCATCTCACATTATTCTCTCCTCCAATCCAGCAACATTTTCTCTTCTCTTCCAAAAATGGGACGTAACAACAAGCAAAAGTCCAACGACAAGCCTCCATCTTTTCTTTTCACTTCCAAAGACATTATCCAAAATAGCATGTCCATTGTACCTACAAACTCCGTTACTCCTGTCCTTCATGTTCAAGACGATAATGATGATATTGCACCACTTTCTCTCCTCCCACTCCCACCGCCACTTATCTCGTCGTACAATGACCGCATTCGTCCTCTACTCGACGCAGTCGACAAGCTACGTAACCTTAAAGTGATGAAGGAAGGAATTCAGCTCCCTACTATCGTTGTCGTTGGCGATCAATCCTCTGGCAAGTCAAGTGTGCTAGAGTCTCTAGCTGGTATTAGCCTCCCTAGGGGCCAGGGTATATGCACCCGGGTTCCACTCATCATGCGGCTTCAGCATCACTCGAACCCGGATCCAGAACTTTTTCTTGAGTACATGGGCAAGACAGTGAAAACTGATGAAAGTAATGTGTCTGAGGCTATCAACTCAGCTACCCAAGAAATTGCGGGTAATGCTAAGGGAATATCAAATAACCCAATAACGTTAGTAGTCAAGAAAAATGGTGTCCCTGACTTAACAATGGTTGATCTGCCTGGGATTACCCGGGTTCCAGTCCACGGACAGCCTGACAATATATACGAACAAATTAGAGAAATCATTATGGAGTATATCACTCCTGAAGAGAGTATCATTTTGAATGTTTTATCAGCTAATGTTGATTTTTCGACGTGTGAGTCTATCATGATGTCCCAAAGTGTGGATAGAACAGGGCAGAGGACTCTAGCTGTTGTAACAAAAGCTGATAAAGCTCCTGAAGGCTTGCTTGACAAAGTAACCAATGATGATGTGAGTATTGGTCTTGGTTACGTGTGTGTTCGAAACAGGATTGGAGATGAAGCCTATGAAGAAGCGCGAATAGAAGAGGCAAAGTTGTTTGATTTCCACCCTCTACTGTCGAAGATCGACAAGTCGATTGTTGGGATACCAGTCTTAGCTCAAAGACTGGTGAATATTCAAGCTACAATCATCTCAAAATGTTTGCCTAATATAGTTAAGCAAATCAATGATAAGCTGAGCTTATGTGCTGCTGAACATGATAAGATGCCAAAGAATTTGTCCTCTGTCGCTGAGGCTATGGCAGCCTTCATGCAGGTGATGGGATCGGTGAAGGAGTCACTAAGGAAGATTCTCATAAGAGGTGAGTACGATGAGTACCCTGAAGATGTGACTATGCATTGCACTGCACGATTGGCTGAAATGTTGGATGAGTTATCTGTGCTTACGAAGTCAGCAGGAAACAATGAAGATATCAAGTTGGGTAATTTTCTTATGGGAGAGATTCGAGTTCTCGAGGAAGCGAAGGGCATTGTGCTACCAAATTTCCTTTCTCGATCAGCTTTTCTCACTGTATTGCAGAGGAAAGTGCAGGGGATTTCTGAGATTCCTGTTGAGTTCATGATCAAGGTATGGGGTTACATCGAGGGTGTAGTTTTCTCGATTCTAGCACATCATTGTGATAATTATCCAACACTTCAGTGTTCCAGCAGAAGAGCAGCTGGTAATCTGTTTTCTCGGCTGAAAGAGAATTCAGTTTATCGTGTTAAGGAAACTGTACAGATGGAAATGTACGCTGATTATACTTGTGACCCAGAATATGTATCTGCTTGGAATCGGTTCATGTTGCCTCAAGACACCTTCCTGAAAATAGTGGAAGGTAGCTTGACTGATTCTAACACGGGAGTTGTGATAACTAGCATGGAAATTGAAGAGCTCGGAAAGGTTGATCTTGGGCATTTAAAGAACTATAAGCACTTAGCTCAGCAAGCATTTGACATGAAGATGCGAATGATGTCATACTGGAAAATTGTACTTAAGAGGTTAGTTGATTCCATGGCACTCTACTTGCTTTTCAGCATTCAGAACTTGGTTAACAATGATTTGGAGTTGGAGATCGTGAATGAGATGATAGGCTATGGTGGAGGGATTGAGAGGATGCTTGAAGAATCGCCATCTGTAGCAGGAAAGCGTGAGCGGCTGCTTAAGAGTATTAAGTTACTCAAGGAATCAAAAGAGGTTCTTGCTAAGATCATGGACAGAATTGCAGTTATTGAGTGAGTGAATCATGATAATGTGGTATGATTAAGGGTGGATTAGAGAAGTATGAGACGGCTTGCTTTTTCTTTTGTGGTTTACCGTTCTTTTTCCTTATGTTGTGTTCTTTTAGTGAATTAAGGTGTTCAATCCTTACTTTTGGGCTATATGTTAGCATTTCAAGTTTCTTATTTTCACATCCCTGGATATGGTTATATAATGCGCTATTTTGATTATGTTGTTCAATTGGTAGCAATGTCTTGTGCACATCGAAAAATTATTCAGAAATGATTTTTTTTTTTTTTTTTTTTTTTGAGACATGGATGGAGAATCCCTTATATAAAAGGACATGGATGAACCAATACTTAACCTGTCTAAAGAGTAGTTGATTCTTGTCCAGTTTTCTTTTAGCAAATCATACTACTAAGTTTAATAACTAAATTTTATTACCCCCCCTAAAAAAAAGGAACTCAATACTCTTTTCCAGTATACCATCCTGAAACCTGGTTCGTATTACATTTTAGAAATTCACAGGTCTGCCAATCCGGTTAAATCCATTTCAGAAGAACATGAGTCTCGACTCGAGTTCAAGTTTCAATCTGCCAGACTACAAAGGGCTAGTAGTGTTTTTCAAAAATCGTAGGGCTTTATTCTGTTTATATTGATAATAGTCACCCAAAACGCAGCATAACAACTCACCTGAAGGCTGAAGCCATTGAAAACTTAAACTTCCATTGCAAAATTTGTAGGGAAATATTCATATTTAAGCAACTAGGCCAAATAACAAAATTACACATTAATTGGTAAAGTTTAGCTAGATAGCACTAATTTGTTATCACCACAATTAATATTAAACTTGCATGAATCCTCACAAGTCACAAATAACAAGATTACAACCCCACTGGGCAGTTTATAAAAGCTGCTATTAGGCTATATTAACAGAGAAATATAACAAATATCAGCAGCAACTCAGGAATTGATATAAAGCAAAAAAGAAACAGTTCATAGAACTTCCTGCACACCATTCATACATGAATACAATTATTTAATCTTAAATCAAGTTATTCAGAATGAGGTCATTTCAACAAGATCCATATTCGGAACCATTCATTCAATTTTTGTACTGAAATTTCATAACAGCATAGCTATAATTTGCAAATTACCGCTCTTACATCATAAGGTGTGTGCCATAAATCGTTGGACCTCAAAAGAGGAAGCGCCAGGGCCACCATCAGAAAAGAACGTGTTTGAACTTGAGGAACCATCATGCTTACTCGATTCCTTCATCACTCCCTTGCCAACCATAGAATTTGGTTTTGTTGAATAAGGCACGTGAGTGACCTAATCTCATCTAGCATCGTTGCAACTTCCTTCATGGTAGGCCTTTCTTTCCCATTCATATTCAGGCATTGTCTTGCAAGGTCAGCAACAGCCATAAATTCCTCCTCCTTTCCCTCCTCTAGAACTCGAGCATCTAAAATATCAGGGAGTCGAGAATTTTCCATGTGGAGAAGAAATTCAACGGCTAAACTTATCCACCCTCCATCTTGGGTGGGGCAAATTGGTTTCTTGCCGCTTATGAGCTCAACAAGGACTACACCAAAGCTGTAAACATCACTTTTCTCGGTGAATTGATTAGACCGAAAGTACTACGGATCCAAATAACCATACGTCCCCATAACACAAGTAGTCACATGAGTCCGCTCAATGTCAATGGCTTTTGATGTCCCAAAATCTGAAACTTTTGCTCTGAATTTGGCATCCAAAAGTATGTTAGACGACTTGATATCTCTATGATATATAGGAGCGAGATGAAGATGAATGCGGGTATGCTACAGCGAAGACGATTCTCACGCCATTTCTAAACGCATCTTCCAAGTAACATGAAAATCTTCATGTTATGACAGATGTGAGAAAGAACAAATATTGAATGCAAAATTGAGAATAATCACGCACAGATTTAACGTGGTTCACCAATGGATTTTTGGCTACGTCCACGGACAGAGAGAGAACTGATTTATTGATCTTAGAGGAAAAAGATTACGGATGTGTTATGAACTAATCCCGTCGCATTAACGAAATTAGGGTAAAAAACCTATTTATAAACAAATCCAAAACGCGTGTCCGCGTTTCCCGCAAACACGCCAAACCGCGCCTACCGCGAGTCGCGGCGGCCGCGAGTCGCGGCGCTGGCGCGAGTCGCGGTGCCGGACGCGACTCGCGGTCGGCTCTCGGCATCTTGCCGCGAGTCGACCCACCTCCCGCGAATCGCCCTTTTGTAGATAGCTCGACATAACACGATTCAAGGCATTATTCCTAACAAACTCCACCTTGACTTGAATCCTCTCACAACGAACCAGACAAGCAGATTAACCAGAAGACCAGATGACATATGCATTAAACATAATGCCCGGATGCATTGAACACAATACACGAGATTCTCCCCGCAACCGATTTGCCCCGAAAGACAACCGTAAATACATTTGTCTCCGAAAAGACAACTGTAACCGCATTTTTTTTTTCGAAGAATACCGGACTAGCCCCTCGGGACCCCGGACCGCATTAGCCCCTAAGGCCCCGGACTTGCCCCCCAAGGGCAACTAACAATCACAACCCGGCTTGTAAGTTCAAGCAACCTTGAAACTTACCCCGTGGAAACCGATTCGAACAGATTTGTTGCTTATACTCCTTCCCTAGCACAAGTAACACCTTCCTTGGACGGCCCAAATATATTCACCTCTCCGACATATAGTGCAAAACCCACCATGTCTTCACAACCGTCCCTTTGGGGAGAGTTCCCAAAACTTACATGCCGACCAAGAGCCAAATTTGACTGACCCGATTTTGACGACGAAGAACACGGAATTTCGATTCGGATTGTGAGTGTTGAGCAGATTTCTCCACCGACGTGAACCACCACTCCAACCTAGAGTGCCTCCGTGCTCCACCTGTTTCTCAACACTACCACAAACAAACCAATGTAACAACTCCGGACTCAGATAACGTAGACCCTTGCAACACATACAATGTCTCCCGTTTAACCCCTTTCAGGATCATCTTCGAACCCCTGTAGACATACAACCCTCCACCCTCACCTTTGAAACTGAACCCTTTCTTGTCTAACAGACTAAGTGAAATCAGATTCTTTGTGACTCGTGGAACATGCCTAACATCATTCAAAGTACGGACTTTGCCATCACATGTCCTAATTCGATGGACCCTATACCAACCGTCTTGCGGACCTTCACCGTTGGCCATAGTAACACTTCCATCAACCTCGCTTATAGTTCATAAACCACTCCTGCGCGAACACATATGACAAGACGCTCCAGAATCTAAAACCCACACATCACTGCAATGTGTTTGTTCATTAGCAACTAAAGCAATATCATCATCGAACCGAAATTTTCGCCGCTGCAAACAGCAGAACCGCACCTGCATTCATCGGACCCGCATTTATTTTTCTTTTTAGGACATTCCCTTTTCCAATGCCCCGTTTCCTTACGGTAATTACGGACATCACTAGATTTAGGACCCCTAGAAGACGGTTTCTCGGATTTTCTCCCCGAATTCCCCCGTCCATTACCACTGGCTACTAATCCCGGACTGATCGACTGTACCTGTACCAGACGCCTTATGACGAATCTCCCTAGTATGAAGTGCAGATCTTACTTCTTCTAAAGACAGACTATCTTTCCCAACAATAAAAGAATCCACAAAATTCTCATACGACGAAGGCAAAGATACTAACAGAATTAAAGCAGCATCCTCATCATCTACTTTAACATCAATATTACGAAGATCTAGTAAGATAGTATTCAGTTTATCTAGATGATCCCTCAGAGACATACCTTCCTGCATACGCAGGCTGAACAGACGTTGCTTCAAAAGCAACTTGTTGGTTAGAGATTTCGTCATGTATAAACTCTCTAACTTCAACCACAGACCAGCAGCAGTTTCCTGCTCCGCAACTTCGGTAATTATGTCGTCAGAAAGACACAACATAATCGTTGAATGCGCCTTCTCCTCCAGAACGGCCATCGCAGCGGTAACTGAATCCGTTGACTTCTTTGCCAACGGTGCCCACAACCCTTGTTGCTTCAGTAAAGCCCGCATCTTGATCTGCCACAGACTAAAACTATTTCTCCCAGTGAATTTATCAATTTTCACATTCATCCCAGACATCTTTCTCACCCGGATCGAACACAAAGCTCTTGATACCAATTTGTTATGACAGATGTGAGAAAGAACAAATATTGAATGCAAAATTGAGAATAATCACGCACAGATTTAACGTGGTTCACCAATGGATTTTTGGCTACGTCCACGGACAGAGAGAGAACTGATTTATTGATCTTAGAGGAAAAACAGATTACAGATGTGTTATGAACTAATCCCGTCGCATTAACGAAATTAGGGTAAAAAACCTATTTATAAACAAATCCGAAAACGCGTGTCCGCGTTTCCCGCAAACACGCCAAACCGCGCCTACCGCGAGTCGCGGCGCTGGCCGCGAGTCGCGGCGCCTGGCGCGAGTCGCGGTGCCAGACGCGACTCGCGGTCAGCTCTCGGCATCTTGCCGCGAGTCGACCCACCTCCCGCGAATCGCCCTTTTGTAGATAGCTCGACATAACACGATTCAAGGCATTATTCCTAACACTTCACTTGCATGATGGATATGCTGATAAAGAGTTCCATTTTGAATAAACTCATACACGAGCATAGGGACTTCCGTCTCTAAACAACAGCCTAGTAATTTGACCACGTTTCGATGATTAATTTCAGATAGAACAACGACTTCATTGATGAATTGTTCTAGCTGATTGTTATCTATTATTCTAGACTTCTTAATGGCCACTATTCCCCCATCTTTTAATATCCCCTTATAAACTGTGCCTTGGCCTCCTTGACCAAGGATTCTGTTTTTGTTGAAGTTGTCAGTGGCCTTCTCCAACTCTGTGACAGGAAAAACTTTCGTTCTATGGGAAGCGCCATCACTAGAACATATTTGTTGTTGCAACAACAAGCCACCGTTTCTCTTAAAGTAATTAGATTTGCGCCTAACCGCCTTCCTCCTCTTTATCACTCTATAGAGGAAATAGCAACCAAAGGGCAATATCATTAATCCCAAGCCTAAGCTGAATCCTGAAAGTATTATCACAAAAATGTATAGAAAGTTGAGATGAGGTGTTAGATTCACAAAAGTCTGGCTAAAGAAAATTTGAATATGAGAACATATTTATGTGAAGCAATAATTACTCCACTTGACAAGACTTCATACATTAATGAATTATGATCTATCCTAATATGAATGCCCAGCTTTTAATGACGCCAGATAATTACTTGCTATGGTAATTACTTCACAAGTGACCGGATCTAAAATCAAATTGTTTATGATAAAGAAAATAGAGTAACAAAGTAGCAATACGGCAACAACTACGATGTATTTAGGAATCGAGATTGTAGTCTAGTAGATGTTTATATACATCAAAAACTCAAACTATAGTTGTTGCGATACGCAAAGATGCCGAGCTGGACATCTGAACTAGGTTCGCAACACTTAAGGGGGAAGCTTGTCATAGTCATGTAAGATCATTACTAGCTAGAGATTTATTTGAATGTCCACCAATATCCATTTTTTGCGTCACTTAATGGATACAACATCCTAGAAGTATGGGTAAAACTGAAATATAAAGACGACACAAACTGAGATATGAAAGCTATAGAATAGATAATTGGCAATTTAATAAATAAAACCTGAAAATAAATTTAACCAATTTCAGTAAATGAAGTTCTTACCAAGTACTGATCCCCACTTTAGTAATGGATTCTTCAAACAGTAATAATTATTTGAAGACAACTTGAAAGTATAGTCACAACCATATCTGCACTTCCTACACTCCCTCATAACTAAGACAAAGAGGAGTCGATTAGTTTACCACTTTACGTCAACATTATGGAAAATGTTAATGTGATAGAGAAACACATTGTTTACCTTGGCATCCATTGGGAGCATAAGGGTTTCCTTCATAATTATACCAGCAACCACAATCACCTTCATAACAACGGATATAATTACTCGTATAAGATGCCAAAGTGGGCACACAATCACCTTCATAACAACCGATTTGATTACTCGTATAAGATGCCAAAGTGGCCACCAATGAAGCTGGAGCAGTCCATTTCAGTATCGTTGGGACTGTGCTCTTGGCAAACTTTTTCACAAAACGTCTGTCAATTAATCCGACTTTCATATCACAAGCAGAAGAAACTGCTTCTAACTGATAAAAGTCAGGATTGTTGCTAGAGTAGGCTTGAGCTTGACAACATCCAATCCCATAGCAACCCTTCATAGCAAAGTCGACAGTATCATTGCCACAAATGGTAGCACATCCAGTCAAAATATTGTTTCTCCTATCTTTCATGACAACGCTCCCACCACAGCCCTCCATCACAAGAGCATTGTAATCTGTGGAGAAAACATATGGACTTCCGGAAAGGTCGATGCTAACATTAGACCTACACGTACCATGGTGAGGAGTCCCTACACTAATAAGTTGCTTGTTGTCCATCTCACCTGTCAATCGAGGATCCCTGCCATCCCAATTTATATCCATCACTTCCAGATTGAACTTGCGCAGGAATGGTTTATGGGGATCGGATGAATGATCACAGGTGATCTCATACGATCCATTGTAAAAACAATTGGCACCAATTCCAAAAGGATATGGAATCAGTACATTACCGCATAGTTCTAGGCAACCAGGCTTCGCAATGGTTGGAGGCCAGGAAGATGCTGTCAGCTGCAGTAGTGAGTCCAGCAGCAGCAGAAGAAGAAGAAAGGACATCATAAGTGTGTAAATTTGAACTGTATGAAATCCTATTTGGCTCTTTTTTCTTCTTTCCTTCCTGAGATAATCTTTGAATGGGATTCACTTGAGAGGGGATAAGGGGAAATCATCAAATGAGTCTCATGAGGTTTGATCTCTAAACTTCAGGGATATGAGGCGGAAAATAATGCCACTATTTAACAACCTCAACTTCAATTCCCTACTTTATTACAAAGACTTAAATCCTTTATCCTTGGGACTTTTCTAAGTAAACGTTCCCTGTCCGGCTGTCCCGGTACCTTGTGTTGTGTCTTCTTCTGCAGGACACCAATACCATAATTTAGTGAACAAAACTACAAAAGCAATGTTGGTCGCCCGTTGAACAAAACTACAGAAGAGTCCAGTCTCACAATCCAGTCCCTTTCAGTAACCAGTAACCACGCAACTACACAAGTCTAATCACAAATAGTACTAGAAATAAAGGAATATAAATAGGAAATGTCAAGGCCTGGTCAGTATTTAAAGGGGGCACGGCAGGTTAGCGTCAGGGCCAATCCATAATGGGTCGTGCCGGGTCAAGGCCAGGGCCGTTCCTGAACCATTTTTGGCCCGGGGCGAAATAAAAAAAAGGGCCCCCTAATGCATTAGAAATTTATTGAATGAAAATTTTTATTAAACTAAACTAAAGTTAGATCATTACATTTTTACAAAAATTGAAAATATAAAGCATTCACATTTTGTAGTACTATCTCATCATTTACATTTTCATTTGCCCCAAACTGTCTACCATCAGGCTTCACTCTACAATGTTGCCCACTGTTTTTTCGAAAAGATGGGTGAAAAGCCCTCCTTTTGTGATTAATCTAACTCATAATTTTTATTTTTATTTTATACTAAAATTACATTTTAAATGTAAGAAAAAATATACATAGACAATAATAGTATAACACTCCAACAAAAGAAACGATGGCAAAAAACTTAGAAGAAAATTTATTAAATTTTAGAATTTATACCAAAAATTTAAGTTGCAATAAATTAGAATTGCACTCAACAATAAAAAATTAATATAAGAAATCATATTCAAATTTTAAATCTCACACATCAAATAAAATAAAATTACAAGAAGAATATAATGGTTACTTTTTTTTTGCTGCAAGAATGTAATGGTTACTTTTTTTTGCTGCAAGAATGTAATGTTTACTTGCTTAGGGCAATAACATATTTTCCGTTAAAAAGAAAAATTACACTAAGTGAAAATAAGGAAACAAAATATTATGAGAGCTGGGAATTTGGAAAGTATTAATTAAATCTTTGACTTACGGAAATTATTTAGGAAACTTTGGAGTTTGGAGTAATCCAGCATGACTATTTGAAGGAAGCTTTGGAGTCATTTCCGCATGATTCATTTCGGTCGGCAATTGTTAAACTTTTTTTTTTAAATTAAAGAAGGCTTAACAAGCTTTTTAAAAAAATTTAGGGGCCGGGCCTGGTCAAGGCCGATCGATCCGAAGCTTATATATTAAAAAATCAGTAATGACTAATGAGACAATAAAGAGAGAAAATGTATTAAACCATTTGAAGGCTTGAAGAAAATTGTGAGGTGTAAAGGAGGAAAGGAGATAAATCGAAAAAAATACAAAGACTAATAAAAGCTACTACACTCATTCTAGATGCTCTTAGTATGGAGTGAGGTGGAGAGAGAAATTTGAAGGCTTGGGTTTGGGTGGGATTGGTTATGGAGCCAATGGAGGTGAGTAAGAGTGAGAGCTAGCTGAATAATTTCACACGTGTGGATGAGTTGTTAGACCACCACTTATGGTGTAATAGTTACACCCCAAAAATTTTTGTGTTTCTTTTGGTGGGCGACAGTAATGATAACGAAGTTACGTGTATTATTAAACAATGTTTATGTAATTTTTCTCAGCAGAGTGCTTGTTTGATTCACTTAAATTATGTTAAGGATTTTTTGACAATAACCACATTATATTTTACCCACTTTGAAAATAACCACCTTATACTTCTTTTTTTGTATTTTACCACCTTAACTTTACTAATTTCTTAAATTTCACCACCACTTAACACTTTCCATTTAAAATTATGTTTTCCCATTTTCTTCCTCTTTATGTCTCTTCGACGGGTCCATGTAATCTTTGAAATTTCATCGTAGATTGAATATCAAAGTCGTTATATGAATTTGCCCTCTCCTAATTGAAAATTTAGTTGGGAGAATTTTGACGATTGAGAGAGATTTGAGATTTTTTTTTTATTTTTTTTGAAGGGAACCTCAAAAGAGGAACTATATTAATAAATCAGAAAACACAACACTGGAAACAATGTCCAGGAAAGTATCCACCCAACACCTACAACCAAACTACACAGGTTGGAGATGAGCAAGAACATGAGCCAGAGCGAACCTATTACCGGAACGCTTAACAAAAGACCAAACTACAACATCAAAATAACTAACAAAGGCTAGCTATAATATCCTCAATGAGTAAATAAAAATCACTAGCTCCTGTCGACTTCCGCTTGAGAGCATTAATCACTTGTAGGCAATCGCTTTCAATCACTAGCTTGCGGACCCCCAAACGCTTGGCCGACGAGGCCCCTTCCAACACCGCTCCGGCCCGGCAATTCGAGGCTCCCGACTCACTCTTTGTTGCAGCACCGCACACCCACGCACCCCTCCTTCAGCGTCCCTACACACATCCCCCACTCCAACACCCATCACCCCAACCACACCAGCGTCAACATTGCACTTCACCCAGCAATCTGGATCCGGTACACCCAAACAGTCGCATGAAGGGCCTGCACCTTCGAACTCACGCCGGACTTGCAAGCTTGGGCTTCCTTCGCTTCCAAGATTTGAGATTATTGGGCAAGGTTCAGGGAGGAGTAATGGAAGAATCATGGAGTTATAGGATGGAATTGAGGGAAGTTAATATGTTGAGCCACGTTGGATTGGAAAAATAGACGGAAAACGTTAAGTGGTGGTGAAATTTAAGAAATTAGTAAAGTTAAGGTGGAAAAATAATGATAAAAAAATATAAGGTGATTATTTTTAAAGTGGGTAAAACATAAGTTGGTTATTATAAGAAAATCCTTATATTAACTTACCATAGGAAATTTCGCTTCATAGAAGTCATTTCTCAGTCATGTGAGCTTCCCAAGACATCTTCAGTTCTTCACACATATGATTGACACAACTTTGGCATTGCACTTTTTTAGTAATTGACTATGAATTGTGATTTATCATGGGGAGAATGGGAAAACCACGTCCTATATTCCAGGAGAATTTCGACTTACCAAGAAAATCTCACTTTCCCCATCTCATCCATTTGATGCCAACCAAATACTTCTCTATTTTCACGCCATCCAACTTTGTTCAATAATATCTTCAATTGTACATTATAAAAATTTGATATTATGAAGATACGCATTAAGATGAATCAAACAAGATATCACTAGTAGAATAAATGCTTATTGCTGCGGTCATTAAGTGGCCTATTGCGGCGGTTTTGACCGGGCAGCAATTCAGGGCGCAACAATAGGTAATTTACCTATTGCTGCGGTTTTAAACCGCAGCAATATGCCAAGATATTGCTGCGGTTTCTGACACAAACCGCAGCAATATGCCAAGATATTGTTGCGGTTTGTAGCAGAAACCGCAGCGATAGGCGTTTTTTTTTATATTAAAAATTAGGTCTATTGCTGCGGTTTTGAATAGAAACCGCAGCAATAGGTGCACGTTTTTTTAAAAAAAAAAAAATTTTTTTAAAAATTTAAGTATCCATATAATTTTCGACCTTAAAATGCAATTAAAACAAAAGTAACTAAAACGAACTAGTACAACATAATAAGTTCATGCAATGACTTGAAAAATAAAAAATAATGAAAATAAAGAATTACAATATCTAACAGATAAAATAAAAAAATCAGATATTCTAATGAGCAAATAAAACTAGAACTAATTTAACAAAATTACATACAAAAAAACGAAAAAAAAAAAAAAAAAAAATTGAACGAAAAACACAAGAAGATCGACGGCGAAGGCGGCGACTAAAGCCACGAGAGCGGCGAGCGAGGCTGGGCTTCGCGTGGTCGAACGACGGCGAGCAACGACGACGGCGAGTAGAGATCGCTGAGATCTGTAAGCCACGAGTAGTCGGATGCAGGCCCGTCCCTGAGCCTGGGCAGGAGGGGCGCCCGCCCAGAGCCCAGGGAGAAAAGGCCCATGTTGGTTTTCTACCGTCTGGTACTTGTAATAAAAGAAATCTGCATGCGTTTACTCCGTGAAACAATTGTGTTGGCCTTTTGGTTTACTAATTGTCATATACTCATATTGCACTGCATCTCTCATGCTGCGGTTCGAATCCAATACAACATTTTTTATTTTCTTAGCTTTCTATTTTTTGTTTTTGGGTTTTCTTTTCAATGATTTGAAATAGTTTCAGTTTCCTATTCTTTCTTTTTTGAGTTTCAATGATTTTAAAGTGCTATCTAATCTTTAGTAAGTGGGTTTTTTTTTTTCCTTCTCATATAGAGTAACTATGTCCCTTTTGCTATTTTATAGCCCCGGACTTTATATAATTGTTCACTTTTTATGTTTACATTGTTCATTTACCCCACTTCGACTACCAAGTTACTAATATATAAGAACAAATGTTAGTATGAAATATTATTAACTTTCTCTCAATGTATATTAACTTTAAAATATTATATTTTTACATAAATTGTATAAATCGATAAAGTAAGATAGTTGAAGATATTAGATGTTAATAAAGTAGTGCATTGGTAGAAGCGAATGTCATAGTGGAACCATTAATAAAGGGATGGGTTATGTGGTTGTCTTTTCTTTTTTCACAATTCAGACCCAGAAAAATATTAAAAAAAGTAATCTAAATGGCCAAAGAGCTTACAAAATTTCCTAATCCAAAAGGATGACATGATAAATTTTTTTTTTTTTATGCAATGACATGATAAATTTAAGAAGCAATATATAGGACTTAATTTAGGAAGACATGGCATAAAAATATAACCATCAATCGAGTGGGTGTCTTATAAAAAAAAGCTAAAATAAATCCAGGTTTCATAAGCTAAAAATTAAAAGTCATATTCATCAGTACTTTAACCATAAATTAATATTTTTAAATCAATACATGTCAAGAACAGTAGTTGAGATCGGGGAGGGCCCATATTTTTTAGTTCGCCCCAGGGCCTCTAAAATGTCAGGAACGGGCCTGGTCGGATGTTAGAGGAGAGATTGTTGAGGATTTCAAGTAATTTCAGATCTGAAAAAAAACAACAAAAATGAAAATAAAATGTAAAAAATCCATCAAGTAATTTCAGATCTGAAAAAAAAAAAAACGAAAAAAACTTACAAATAACTGAAATTAAACTTACCGGTGAACGGCCGACGAAGAAACCAAAAAAAACATCAAACTCGAACTTGTTTTCAACCATCGGTGGCGAACCTTCGAAGAATCGCACTTGTTTCAACCATCGGTGGAACGAACAATCGAACCTTCGAACCTCCATTTTCTTTGTGCGACGGCGGTGAGGAGGAGCGAAAGAGAGGAGCAGCGAAAGTGAGAAATGGGAGAACTGAGAAGTGAGAGAGGTGACGAAAAACCGGTGAGGAGGAATTGAGTGAGGGAGAAAGTGAAGAGAGAGGAAGAGAGAGGAAGGAGATGAGAGGTTGAGAGGAACCGCGTGAGAGGAAGAGAAGAAAATAGAGCCGGCATGTGAGTTTGAGAGACGGAAAAGTGAGGAAAAAACCCTAACCGATGTGTTTTATACTTTTTTTTTTTTTTAGATATTCTTTGCGGTTTCCGGCAAGAACCGCAGCAATATATTAAAATATTATTTTTTTAATATTATTTTAATATATTGCTGCGGTTTTTGACAAAAACCGCAGCAATATATCTGGTCAAATAGTCAACTTTTTTTCGAAAAATTTCCTGTTGATACCATATTGCTGCGGTTTTAGGCCGAAACCGCAGCAATATCTTTATTTTATAATTTATCTTTCTTTTTACGTGATATATTGCTGCGTATGGGTAAAACCGCAGCAATACCACCGCAACAATAAGCAATTATTTTACTAGTGTATCACTTGCGTATGTTATTTCTTACACATAAGAAATAACAAATCGAACAAGGTTAGTTGGTGATAAGTAGTTACTATTCGAACGTAGCGTCTAAAATAATGGAGAAAGTATGTCCTATTTCCAATTTCTAGGAAGTCTTACTTCCAGTTTCCCCCTCTACTTGGTCGCAACCAAACAAGTACTTCTATTTTTTCCCTCTTATAGATTTCCATTACTTGTGAGAACAAAATTTGAATAAGGAAAAGGAAACCAAAACCCCCAACCACCACCCCTTCGAAATTAAAAACGAAATTAAACCCTCCGACCGCTTTGAAATCCCCATCCACCACCCCAGCCACCCCTACCCTCACCACGACCATTCACCCTCAAAGTACTCTTTAGCAAATTGAATTTCATACGAGTTCATGTGGAGGGAAAGGAAAATATAATTTTTTTTATTTAATTTAAAATTGGAAAATTAACCAATGAAATAGTGACACATGTCCGACTTACCTGTTCATCAGGTTGCAACAAATTATGACCTACTCTAGTAAAAATAAGTATAAAGATTGATATATTAAAAAAATGATCTATAAGGGTCTATTCTCTTCGCATAAACAATTGAACCGAACCGATCAGAATCGTATTGAACCGAATCAGTATTAAATTATAATGATAATAATCTAGGAATTGAACTGAATTGAATTGAACTGAACTGAACTGAACTGATTAGAATTGAACTAAACTGAACTGATTGCAACTGAACTGAACTGAAAATAAGTTGGGGAAAACAGGCCCTAAGTTGTATTGTTTTGGGAGAACCGTTGAGATTTTGTATTATTTTAGTTAAATTTTTCAAAAAGAAATGAGGCCTATTATTTAGATAAGGAGAAATTGAAGTATATGAGAAATTGAGTGTCATGTTCCCCTAAAAAAAATTGAGTGTCATGTGTGAGGAGAGCCGGAAATTTCAGGTAAGCGTCAACATAACTTGTAGAAATTTCAGGTATGTACGACTTAAAAACCTGCGATGATGAATTACACACGAACCCAAGAGATTGACCAAAGCATCAAAGCATTACTGAAGAGTTGGCAATTGTAGTCACGTTGCATGAGAAACTCCCCACTGTTGCTAAGACGGACAGGAGGGAAATGTGCCAATAGGAATATCTACCCATTTAACCTAGTCCATGTAGAAGATGGTGCACCCTTCTCTTAACTACACCGTTAACAATTTTTAGAGTCTAACGACAAATTTCAGCGTATTTATTAAAGCATGGTTAAAAGAAGATCTCCAAGAAATGATATTCAAGCAAATTCCAAGACTCCAAGGACATCTCAAGGTGAATCTTCCCTATTAGAACTAGAATGAGGATAGCGTCATAGCATTCATACTGTCCACCAGAGGGGTGCAGACAGAGGGAGGATGCAAACAGTCTCAAATGACTAGTTATGAAATGGGAGTATAACAATCTTGAATTATTTTCCTTTTACAACTGTTTTGACAAAAAGGTCATTTGGGAGTATTTTCTTAACTAGTCTGTCATTAGTAGTTAAGGATAATATATCATACATTAACATATTAGCTCCCTCCCATTTCATATCTTTTCGATAATAAGATCACCAGTTTCTCAGGAGTTTACATACACACAGATAAGATCACCAGCTTCTCAAGAAATCAGAGATACTTGAGCAACAAAACAAAATCTCATTGTCCTTCCTTCCAATTCTGTATAGTGCAACAAATGAAGAATAGTTGCACGCAAAACTTCAACAAATGCCGGCGACAAAGTGGTGCCAAACCTCCCCGTGTTACAGAACCCAAACAAAAATTAACATGTGAGTTTTTCTAGCAGAGAATTACTAGTATTTCTGAATAAAGTATGATATAATCACTGTACCTTAAAGTTTAAACATCAGTTACTAGCCATAAATGGCACAGCTTCCATGGACAAGGAATTGTGAGGGCTATAGTCCACAAAGGATGTGTTTCTACTAAAATACTCCGTGACCACACACTCCCTACTCTCCGAATATTCTGATTCATTTGGCTTGGACACATGGGATGACCTGATTCCATCAAGCAACACCATGATTTCTCTCATAGTAGGCCGTTGTTTCCCTTTCATGTTCAGGCATTGCCTTGCTAGGTTAGCAACAACGATCAAATCTTCTTCACTGGCTTCTTCAGAAATGCGATTGTCCACAATATCAAACAAACACAAATTTTCCATTTGAAAGAGGAAATCAGTAGCCAGGCTGATCCACCCACCAGATTCCGTGGGCAAAACTGGTTTTTTGCCTGTGATGAGCTCAACAAGGACTACTCCAAAGCTATAAACATCACTTTTGTCAGTGAATTGATTCGATTGGAAGTACTCCGGATCCAAATAACCATATGTGCCTTGAACACAAGTAGTCACATGAGTTTGCTCAATGGTAATGGCCCTTGAGGTTCCAAAGTCAGAAACCTTTGCCCTGTATTTGTCATCCAAAAGTATATTGGAGGATTTAATGTCTCTATGATATATTGGAGCAGCTGAAGATGAATGCAGGTATGACAGCGCACTAGCTGATTCAGCAGCAATTTGTAACCGCATTTGCCAAGTAAGATGGAAATCTTCACTTGGGTTATGAATATGCTCGTGGAGTGTTCCATTTGAGATAAACTCGTAGACAAGCAACGGGACTTCTGGCTCTAAACAACAACCCAGTAAATTGACCACACTCCGGTGATTGACTAGAGAAAGAATAACCATTTCATTAATAAATTGTTCCAACTGGTTCTTGTCAACCTTCTTAGATTTCTTGATGGCCACAATTCTTCCATCCACAAGCATTCCTTTAAAAACTGTACCTTGTCCTCCTTGCCCGAGTATTCTGTCTTCACTAAAATTGTTCGTGGCTTTCTCTAGCTCACAAAAACCAAAAATTCTAGTTTTTTCAACAATGCCATCTTTAGAAGAGATTTGCTGCTGCAATAGTAAACCACCATTTCTCTTAAAGCATTTAGCTTTCTCCTTAACCTGTTTTATCCTCTTTACCAATCTATAAACCCAATAGCAAACTAGGAGCAATATCACCAATCCTGTGCTTAAGCTGAATCCTGAAAAGATATTGTATACATAATTAACATTTGAACAGATGAAAATCAAGATCCTGAGCTTCTATTGTATGGAGAATAATTTTCCTGTTAAAACATGGCAATCTTCAAGTAGCCATTGACTTAGGATTGATTCCATAGCAAAATAGAAATGAAATTCCAAAGATTAGTAATTCTAAGATCAAAATTCAAAAGCCTTGTGGACTGGCCCTAGAATTCTTTTTAAGATTCTACCATAAAAGGCAAAACAAGCAATCATCTCCGAACATCTAACAGAGATGTGAATATGTGATATGTTGAGGCCCTTGTTTGATTCACCACATTTTACTTGCCGATTATATTATAGAGTACCAAAGATACAATAACAAAGTTCCTAGAAACTTGTAAATCCAAATTGAAGTAATGAAATTACTTGAAATTGAAAACAAGACATTACTTCGAAGTGGTTGTCCAAATATCATGAAACTTCTAATTTCTTCATGTAAATACCTTGCAATGAGACAAGTAGAACTCTCTATGTGGCTCTGTGTACTACCAGAGATATTATTTTTGATGCCCTGATAAAAATAGTTTAACTCATAATTTAGATCTTCCATAAGAAATGAATTTGTTGAGCCTAACAAAGCCCAAGTATATAACAGATAAGTATTTCCAACCGGTGTTTTCAAGTGATCTGATCAGAGATCATGATGGTTATAACTACTAATGAGATAAGATTTATTGTCATTTGTTCATTGAGGAAGGCTGTCAAATTCAGATACGAATAGAGGCCGGCCATGAGCTCATATATGATGACAACCAAAAGTTTTGGTATGACCCTTCAAGGCTTTTATGCTGAAAAAGGATCATAAACATGTATAACCACTTCAGCGCGTGGATGCTACAATGCTATGTCAAAATAAAACAAGGCATTAATACAGTTACACTTACACTTACACAGATGCATAATTTGAAGTCCATTGGAAATATAGAGATTTTTTTTCTTAACTATAGATTAGACAACTTTCTGTAAGAGAAATATAAAATGAAGCCATTCAAAGGATGAAAGATGAAGAGAACATTAGAGTAAGAGAGAGTGATTGTATTGACGTAGCAGCAATTCATCAGTAGAGGACAAACTTTTCTAGATGATCTCATAAATTCCCAAATCCTACATCCCCATATATTTATTCCTTCACAAATTACATCATTCTCAATTTCTCACCGTGCAGCTAACTTATTAAAGTCCTTTACGCCCTCGCTTCATTCTCAAGTCACAACTAACAGTGTTATTTGTGACTTGAAATCTTGTGAATGGCATAAGGCTGAATTTGAATGCACATATCTCTCAATCTGTATATGGTTTTGATTTGATTCAAATTGGAGGTGAAAGCTTGTTCTAAGAGCTTTCCAACGACAGGTTATATGCCCAATTCCGTTGAGAAACGAGAAAGTTATGGCTGTTCTACGAAGAGCTATCGAACTGGAATTTCGCCCGACCGGGTCGGGCACCCTAGCGAATCACGACCGGGCGGATGTCGCCCGATTCGGGCTCGAGACATCATCCACTTTAATTTTCATGACTGCCCGATCGGGCGGCTGGGTTTTGATGCGGCTTTGCGATTTTCCGAATTTGATTCTTTTTAGGGTTTTATATGGAGTATTTTCTAGGGTTTTTTGTAGGGGTTTCCTTATGTTATAAATAGGACCTCTTAGTGCTCATTATTAAGCACAACTTATGAAACACTTTTAGCCTCTAGAACTTAGGACTCCTTGTATAATTTTCTATGTTTTTCTCCATCATAGTGAATAAGCTTGAATCCCCCACCTGTGGACGTAGGTCTATTTTGACCGAACCACGTAAATCCTTGTGTTCTTTTGTTTATCTTCTTTATTGTTTTTCTCATCCTTATTATTTCATTGGTTTTGTTCCGCATTAATCAAACTATAACACCTTGTTTCCTAACAAACAGGTATCAACAGCTTGGTTGTTTAAGATATTAGGTGTTTATAGAACGAGTTTGATTCAATTATGTCAATGAAATTCAATATTGATAAATTTGATAGGCAAGTAAATTTTGGCCTATGGGAATTGAAGATGAAAGCCATCTTGGTTCAAAGTGGCTGTCACAAGGCTCTTGAAGGTGCATCCAAAAAGCCTTCGGGTATGGCGGATAATCAGTGGGAGGAGATCGATTTGAAGGCACTCTCGGCGATCCATTTAAGTCTATCTAATGAAGTTTTGAGAGAGGTTGCCAAGGAGACAACTGCTGCAGGTTTGTGGTTGAAGTTGGAGTCACTTTATATGACAAAGAGCGTGACCAACCGTCTACTACTCAAATCTAGACTTCATGATTTCAGTATAGAAGAAGGTAAACCGCTTGAGTATCATTTAGATGAATTCTTCTCTATTATTATGGATTTGCAAAACATAGATGTTGAGATCGATGATGAGGATATGACTATTAGGTTGTTGTGTTCTTTACCGCCTTGGTATAAGTATTTTCGAGATACTTTATTGTATGGTAGAGATGATTTGAGTTTGCAGGATGTTAAGGATGTCTTAACTCAAAGAGATTTAATTGACAATACGTTGGTTAATAAATCTGCTCAAACTAATGCTTTGGTTGCTCATGGTGGAAAGAATTTTGGTAAGAATAAAATCTATAACTATTGTCATGTGAAGGGTCATATCAAAGTTGAGTGTTGGAAATTAAAGAAGAATAATGGGGAAAAGTCCAATGAGGACCAATCCGCAAATATTGCCAACGATGTTCTTGATGATAATGTTGCACTTGAGGGTTACAGGATTGGGGCTGCGGTTTCTACGATCTCTTTATGACTGGTGCCCTTTGAGATCTCTTGGTAAAACGAGAAACCGTGTGGATTTTGCTATGGAGTCTATGATAGATTGTTTTTGAGTTTTTGTAACAATCTTGGTTATGCATTAGATTTTGTTCTAGTTATGCTATTTTTTATCTCAAATTTAGTACTTTTGTGTTTTGTTAAGTACAATTGCAATTTAGAAGTTATTGATGTCAATTGGTTTTCTAGAATTGCTTGAGTTTGTTGTTGAGATGAAGAAGTGTTTGAAGAGAGTTTGGTCAATTTGAGTAAACATGTTTGGCGTTGGTGACTTTATACTCTCAATCTAGGCCATGTGATGGTTTCGTATACAGAGTTTTGTGTTCGAAGACGCATCGGTACACAATTATAGAAGATGTCCGTTTTCTGGATTGTCTAAAGTGAGTAGGCTTATGGAATTTTGTTTAAGGTGGAGGTTTTAGGGTTTTTTTTTGGGTGAGCATCACTTTTGGTTCAAGGTGGAGGTATCTTGATTTATCAATTTCAAGTCAAGGTGGAGATTGTTATTTGTGACTTGGAATCTTGTGAATGGCATAAGGCTGACTTTGAATGCACATATCTCTCAATCTATAAATGGTTTTGATGTGATTCAAAGCTTGTTCCAAGAGCTTTCCAACGACAGGTTATATACCCAATTCCACTGAGAAACGAGAAAGTTATGGCTGTTCAACGAAGCGCTGTCAAACTGGAATTTCGCCAGACCGGGTTGGGCGGATTCCGCCCCGATCGGGCGCCCTAGCGAATCACGACCGGGCGGATGTCGCCCAATCGGGCTCGAGACATCAGCCAGTTTAATTTTAATGACCGCCCGATCGAGCGGCTGGGTTTTGACGCGGCTTTGCGGTTTTCCGAATTTGATTCTTTTTAAGGTTTTATATGGAGTATAATCTAGGGTTTTTTGTACGGGGTTCCTTATGTTATAAATAGGACCTCTTAGTGCTCATTATTAAACACAACTTATGAAACACTTTTAGCCTCTAGAATTTAGGACTCTTTGTATTATTTTCTCTGTTTCTCCATCATAGTGAAGAAGCTCGAATCCCCCACCTGTGGACGTAGGTCTATTTTAGCTGAACCACGTAAATCCTTGTGTTCATTTGTTTATCTTCTTTATTGCTTTTCTCATCCTTAATATTTCATTGGTTTTGTTCTGCGTTAATCAAACTACAATACCCTGTTTCCTAACAAATAAAAAGGGCCTTTATTTACGAAAGCATAATAATGTTTTTAATAAGGTACACCAAAATCTTAGTAAATCATTTTATATAGACAATTATTCCCCCTCCCACATTAACCAAAGCTTAGAGATATGATAAATATGGATCGCCATAAAAAAAATCCAATTGTGATAACTGTAAAATCCCGAACCTACTATTGCCAAGATCCATAGGTTGTAAAATAGTGTGTTGTATTTAAGAACAAATTATAATATACTGACTTAAAATAAAATCAATTATAACCCTTTTGAAAAAATAACACGAATTTAATGTTAGCGAATTGAACCAATTTAGGAACATTTTGAGTACTCACCAAGAATAGAAGCTCGGTTAAACAAATGACTGTGATGTTTCTCACAATAATAAAAATATTCCCCAATTTTCTCAGATGATCTTCTAGAACAGCCTTGTTTGCATTTCTGACATTCTCTGATCACTAAGACAAAACAGCATTAATTAATTAATTAGTTCGTCCTGGAGATGAAGAAATGTTTATGTAGAATGCTACTATGCTGCTTACATTGGCATCCACCAGGGAGATATGCATTTCCTTCATAACCTTTCTCGTAGTTGCACTCACACTGATATAGTCCATCATATTGTTTAGAACATTGATAATTTTCTGAAAGCAGAGCCTTATCCGCAACTGCAACTCCAAACCCCCATGAAAGTTTTGTAGAAAATGACTGTGTTCCATCATCATAAACATAGGCCACAGCCACAGCCACAGCCACATTGTAATTCTCAGACTTTGATACGTGCGCTGGGCCAGTGTACACCAACCCATGAATACTCCCTGCAGGTGCAGGATGCATAATGGACAGTGGAAAATGGCAGCATCCAGCCCCATAGTAGCAGTTGTCCTTGTTGTTTGGAGTAGTATGATTGGATTTGGTACATATTGAAGAACATCCAGCAATGATTTTGCCGCTGTTACTCTTCACTACAACGTTAGCATTACAACCCTGTACCACAAGATCATTGAAGTATGAAAAGCTGTACGGACTGCCTTGGAGGTTAATGTTTGAGACAAGTGGAGTATCAGTACTATCACTTCTGCAGATATTCTGAAATTGGGTCCTCACTAATACAGATACTCCTCCTGGATCCACCAAATCTATGTCCATAACCTCGAGATGTAAATGATGCAAGAATGGTTTTGGGGGATGAAAAGAAGCATTGCAGATTATCTCAAAGAATTCGTTAAGAGAACAACTCGGACCAATTCAAAAAGGATATGGAATTGAGACATTACCACACTGATCTTGGCAACCAGGCTTTGCAATCTGCCAATGCGAGGAGGAAGACGATACAGTTAGCTGCAGTACTGATTGCACCACAACAAGCACCAAAAACAAGGATATCATCTCTGTTTTACGCTTACTCTAATGGTCCCCATTGACTAAATAATGGACCCATACTCCCACAGTCCCACTCATTAAATTATTGAACCCACGAATAAACAAAGAGTTAAAACTAGGGGCATTAATGAGACGAGACAACTCGCGAGGTACTCGAGATTGACTCAATCAAAACTCGACTCGAGTAGGCTTTGGCATTATAATTAAAAAGTGGACCATTGGGTAGGAAAAGATGAGAAAATAGATGAGACATGTTACAAACAATAGAAAAACAATAGTGTGTAGATAAGAAATAAACTCTTAAAAAGGAAAGTGTATATAGATTTAAAAGAACGGAGGAAGTAGGAGTTCATTCATCATCCACCCATGTGACTAAAAGGAACGGAGTTGCTCATTTGCAACTCTCCTTTTTAGTAGATTTTGCTCATTCGGATGATTTCAATGAGCAATGAGCAATGAGCAAAAAAAAAAAAAAAATAGCTTTGAATGTACCATGCTCACAGTACACCCTGGTGTACGATTAGATTTTTAAGGAAGTACTCCCTCCGTTTTCTTTTGTTGTTCCTATTTGGAATCAGGGAAGAAACCAATGCAACACAAAGATTCCACTATTTTAAATAAAATTAAATTAACTAAAAATAAAGACTCTAGCCCTTTGAGGTATTTTATGTTAAGCAACCAATGATATCAAAAGTTTGAGGGGTAAAAAAATAAAGTAACTAAAAACTATAGTGAACACATTTATTGTTTTTTGAGTTACTTTATGTTAAACAATCAATCAGACAAAAGGTTGAAGGTTAAAAAGGTAAAGAATGACTACTCAATAGTGTGTAAACATTTATTGCAACTTAAAACTAATGGAAAAATTAATTCATAAATTATACTATATATGGAAAGATTTAAAATAGGGACAACATATTGAAATTTCCCAATGGGGAATACAGAAACAACAAAAGAAAATGGAGGGAGTAGTACACAGAGAAGGTTGCTGAAAAAATACTAACCTAACTTACTTGGGATTGTGGCATAGTTTTATCCTTGTTCTCTACATTTACCAAAAGTAAAATACTTTTTTTGTTTAACCTACCTTTATAACACATTTTTAAAATAACCACCTTTCTTAATATCTTGTAGATTTAATTAATATCATGCTTCTAAAATATTCGTTATGTGGGCTCAATAATTTGGAAACATGAAAGGGAATTAAATCTTTTTTTAAAAAAATATAGTTACATAAAAATGTGACATAAAAAAATAGTTAAAAAACTCAAAAGATATCCTAAAATAAAGGTAAAAATGAAAGGAATACTTCCAACTATTTACCATCTTCTCAAATAATCTCAACTTCCATTAATTCGAGAATAATTCCAACTATCACTCTACCCTTTCTAAAACAGTCCCAAATAACATACAACCTATATGAACAAGTTAATTATTTTAATTTTGTTTTTATTTTTCTTTGTAAAAAGTTAATGTAATTTTTATTCACAAAAATTAGTTCAATATTTTTTCAGTTAAAAAAATTTGATCTATTTCTTGTTTGTAGATCCCGCCTTTCATGCATTTCAATTCGAGCCAAGTATTTTGAGACAATCTTCAAACAGCATCTTTGACCTTTCTTTATGACGTTTTTGGAAAAACGAATGCTGTCAAGCACCGTTAAGGGACGCGAATTTCTAGAAACTAATCGAAATAATTACTAATACGTCAATGTTTCAGGCACGTGTTAGAGGATCTTAAACGACACTTTTGACCTTCGAAGCTAAGATTTTTTAGAAAACGGACGCCAATGGGCGCCCTTTATGGGCATAAATTTAGAGAAGCCAGTCGAAATGAGTAAGAATACATCAATTTCTCGGCACGTGTTTCAAAGTAATCTTAATTGACACTTTTGACTTTCAAACCATTTTATTTTGAAAAAACAAACACCACGATGCATGTGTTTCAAGTCAATCTTAAACGACAATTTTGACTTTCGAAACGACGTTTTTGGAAAAACAGACGCCATCAAACGTTCTTAAAAAGCGCAAAGTTTAAGAAACCGGTCGAAATACTTACTAATATCTTAATTTTTTGGGAACACTTTTTCATTTTAAAAATTAAAAAAAGTTTGACCCCATCACATTGTGACATGGGACATTATTTTAACCGATCTAGCAAGTTAAGATTAGAGTGAGACTTTTTTGGGAATGGTAGGGCAATAGTTGGGATTATTCTGAAATTTATAAAAATTGAGATTATTTTGGGAGATGGTCAACAATTGAAATTTCTTTTATCAATTTTTCTTAAAATTGCCTCCGTTCCAATTTATTGTACTTGTTTCTCATTTTGCACAACAACTACCAAAATTATCATTTGTTTTAAATTTTTACAGTAGTTGCATTAGAAAGTATAAATATTAATTATTTTTTAAAGGTAAGATGAAGGGGGATCACTTGAAGGGGAATAAAGGGAATTCCTCAAATGATGAGTCCTATGAGGTTTCATCCCTAGACCTCAGGGATATGAGGTGGAAAATGATGTCACCACTCCACCACCTCAACCTCGGTACAGATACTAAATGTAGCTACAACATTCCATGTAAAAATGATGACAAATGTTAAATTTGGGCCATGTGGCTGAAACTTTCCATGTAAAAATAATGACAAAAGAGGAATAAAAATTGCTTGATGAAGGGATTTAAGAAATTATGTACCATTTAAAAAATAAAAGACATGAGAAACAAGATTTCTGTGACATCTAAAATGAAATACAAGCACTAGAAATTGAGACGAAGGGAGTAAATGAAAGATTTCCACTTTGTTCTTTAAGCAGTGCCATCACTTCACCGACAACTAGAGCTGTCAGTTTGGTTAATGAACTGCTGGTTGAACTAAACAAACTGAAATTTGAACTGAATTAAGCTGAACTGGCAGTAACTGTAACTGAAATCAACTGAAAAATGCTGAACTGAAACTGAAATAAACTGTAAATGAAAAACAAAAACTGAACTGCAACTGAACTAAAACAAACTCTAACTGAAAATAACTGTGAAAGACCGAAAAGTTGATTGATCAACTAAACTAAATATTTAACTGAATTAACTAAACTGATTCAAACTGAAACTAAACTGAAACTATTTCAAACTGATTTTTAACTGTACCCTAACCGAATTGACATATTACCCAAATTCATGATAGTACTCCAATTCACATACAAATCTTTTCATGATAATTTTTTATTAGTACTTGGATTTATGACATATATAACTTAATTTCTTGATAATTTTCAACTATGTCAAGTTCACTGATTTTACATTCCAAAACGAACTTATATTTTACCCAACTTCATGATATACTCTCACATTGAAAATTTATCATGATAATTCTATTATTACTATATGAATATATGATATTATAACTTTATTTCATGATAAATTGATAATTTCAAATCCATCAAACACTAGTGGAAAAAACAGCTTTTGCTACTTATCAAATGCTTTGGTTGAGTAATCAACCCGAGCATTTGTGATAATTTTAGGAAAGAAAATTCACAAATGCTCGTGTTAATTAGTCAACCGGAGCATTTGATGTCAAATGCTCCGGTTGACTAATCAACACGAGCATTTGTGACTAAATGCTACGGTTAATCAACGGAGCACAATTGGATTGTTAAGACTTAAGCGCAAGTTTTTTTTCTTTGGTGAAATCCCCCCCTCCCCCCCGCTAATTTAATCAAATATTCGACTCTATAGTTCGGTGACTTCGATCCCCTCTCTTATGTCCTCCCACGAAACCAAAGCATTCACCACCAAAGAGAGAGAAAGCACTTACCAATCGAGGAAGACGAACATAGATTCCTCCGCCGGTTATCGCGCCGCCGTCTGCTACCGAGGGTATCTCGCCCTTTTCATTTTTTCTTTTTTGTCGACTTTTAGGTTTTTTTGTTTCGCTTTTGCTTATTTTTCTGGATTTGAAAGTTTTTGGATCGAAATCATGAATTGAAGGTATATTAGGTTAATTTGTTGGGATTTTGTGAAATGATTCGAACTCTTTCTTTGTACTCCTTCATCTTCATTTTCTTTATTCTTATTATTCAACATCAGCGTAATTCGCCTCAATTATTTTCTCTTTCTTAGGGTTTTCAATTGATGTTTTTCGCTGCATTTTTCGGGATTGTTTGGTTCATTATTCATGGTTTCCCCTTTCTTATGAGTTTCTTCTATCTAATTTATTACCGTTTCTGTTTTTGATTTTGTATGTTGATCTGAATTATCTTTAAATTTTTTTGGATTTCATGTTAGTCTACGGTTTTGTTGTGGTTAAGATCTCGAGTTTTGTGATTTTTGTATGTTGATCTATGCCTTTTTCTCTATATGGAGTGTTGCAGGAGCATTACGTGATGTTTTTAACAGTGTCACACCCAGAAACTAGTCAAAATTGAGTCATGCATATATTTTGTCCTTGATTTGGGTTTACTTTCGACTTCAATGGAGCTTTGTGAATTAGCACAAAGCATGGTCGCATAAGCATTGGAGTCAGTTGCATTTGTGCTGGAACAATTGCAGTAGAGCGTAAGTCTTATTTTCGAAATTAATTAAGTTGAAATTTACTCAAAATTAATCAAGTTATCGTTTTGTGCCTAAGATCATTGTCAAAGTGACTAACACTTGTTTGTTTATTAGTGTTTAGACGTTGCTGAAATAAATGTACGACTTGCTGTTGATTTTCCATCTTTGTTTAATCTGTGTGGATTTCTGGGTTATGTAGCTAGTTCATTGAAGTTTTTCTAGCTATTGGATCAACGACTCTACGACTCTAAGTAATGTTCCTCAAACATTTACCATTCATCTGAATAGCTATTACTCAATACCACCTTAGGCTGTCTCTTTTTTGTGAAGTACTTCATTGTTACTTTTGGATGCCATATGTTAGCATACGATGTCATCCCTTGTTGTTGGAGAGATAATAAAGTACTTAACTGTTATCTATCGTTTATGATCATTCAACTACAGGGTCGCCAATCTGCAATAGCTTTAGTGTGTCAGAGTAACTATATAATAGAAATATGGGTCTTTTTGGCTTTTATGTTGTTTTGAATGACATGAAAGTATCAACATATTCTCATCTTCTCAAAACCCTCATTTTTTTTTATCTAAGTATATGTAGTCTAAGTTTTTGATCAAGCTATTTAAGTGGTTATCTGTCTAACTTATTTTCTACATGGGTCGGAGTTTACTACTTTGTTTTGGTTGAGGTACAATCTGACATATTTATCATTATGGCACACTAATGTTCATTCATTCTAGGTGGTTGGTTTCAGCTTAAGGGATTCTTTTGCCAAGTGATTTAGAGTGAAAAAGACTATGAATTTTTGAATGATTTTCGCGTGGCTAATATGTGAAAAGCCATTTTACACGAATACATAATGCATTTTATAGAATCATACCATGATATACATCATAGACTGTCATAATAGTATATTATGTTATCTGCACATTTGTATTGAAGTCATTATATGTATCCGAACCATCAAAATTTACCCTTCAAGCTCATATGCATAGCTCACTACAAATGTTTAGAACCTTTGTTTTCTTCACAAATTGAGGCATGAGATACTCGCTCAAATCTAATTAACAGAGTATATATAATACGTCTATTTTGATGCAGGGATGTAATTCATCTGATCTGCCGGCATCTGGAGCTTTTTCATACATGTCAAGCAAATATTACAAAGAACTTGGCGTCACTTTCTTTTGATCAACGTGACACGGTGCTGAAACTTGGTAGTAGTTTTGTGTGAACTATGACTAGTTTTGGTGATTTTTTGCAATGAAATATGAGAGAATGACTAGATGTTCTTTCTTTTCTGGGTATATCTAACAGCTCTTATAGTGTACATTGATGATAAGTAACTCTGTGTGCATATTTGTGAACCATTTTGGATTAGATTTAGTTAATACTTAATATATCTTCCTGCTGAATTATATATTAGGTTGCCTCTGTCCCTTCACTAGTGAAAAAGTGGCTTATATATCTTCTGGCTTCTTGTGCTTTGGATGAAAATGTTGTAAAAGTGGTTGAAGCCAAGGACAGCTTTGCCACTCGCCTGTTCTGAAAATTTTGCCTCTGATGTTAGGAATCTAGTTGATGAACTAATTTTTCATTTTAAATGCCATTCATATTCTTATTTGGCATTCCCATATTGTTCCTAATTTAGTTTGTACCTAATGCGCTTCCTTTTGGTGTGTTTTTTCTTTCACTGGGTTAAGACATTGTTTCTTTTTTCACTTATTCACTGGATCTTACACTTTTGATGCAGGGCCAAATGTTGTCCTAATTGCACGTGACAGAAGGCTACTTCTCTTCTTTTGCAACGTATGCTTATTCATTTTCCCCCCTGGTGCTGAACCTGATCTTAACAGGTATATACTGACTTTATTCTTTAATGTTTTATGGTGGCCCTAACTGACAATTGTGTCAACTATTCTGGGATAGAGGAAATATGATAGTATGTCTTAATGAACATATATATTAGGAGTATAAATTACAAATTAGGAAGACAAGCTGTCCTATGTTACTCATAAATGAATAATAATTTTCCGCATATAGGCATGTGTGCTGTTGCATAAATCATAGTATTATAAAAATTATAAATATAATAGTAACACAGAAATGCATAAAATATTGAAAGAAAATACTAAGAATAAGGCTAGTAAAAGGATAGATCAAAAAGGGATTGGAATTGCAGCACTAAAGGAGCAAGTAGATAAAACACGATGAGCAAAATAAAAGAGTTTGAGGGGTTCACCTTCTATTTGACATTGTTGCATGGATCTTAGTGAGTAAGGGTCGTGTCTATTGTTGCTCTCCTATTATGACTGTGAAGCATTTCTTATGTGAACTTTTGAGGGCTTTACTCGTCAACACTCGATTCATAGAATAAGGGTAAAGAGTAAAGATTTCTAAGAAAGCTCGACACTGCGCATACTATGAAGTCAGGATATTATAATGTTATCCAATAATTTTTACCTCTAAGTTCAACACTCAAAGTATCTTCTCAATACTCACCAAACTTTTAGCAGAGCTACTACATTTTTATCACGTTTTAATGTTCATGTCGTTTCCTTTTTAAATGTAAACTACAATTGTGGCGTCCAAGTTGATAGCATCTGTCTGGCTTACATATAGTATTTTTGTGGAGTTACCCTGAGTGTTGTTGTATCTCATTTCATCCACAAATACTATCATTCCCTAATAGATTGCTTGATGTAATACCGGAATACCAGTTCATCTAATTTTTTGATCTATATCCTATATGGACTTGGAACCTGACACTCAGAGTGGTGTAAACAAGGAATTCATCTGTATTCTCCCCATTCCCTAAGCATCGGTATCCAGGGTGCAGCTCCTTTATACTTGTTTTTAATAGCACACATATCAAATACTGGCATCCTCTTTCTGAACATCTGCAACTTCCAAACGAGGTATGTTGTTTTGCTGCTGTAGCACTCATCTATTGAACAAAGAAACTCATATACAAATATTTATGTCTCTCTCTATGCTGCTTCCTGAGCTGGGTATCAAGAGTCAAGACAAATAATTGAATTTGTTAGTATTCTTGGCATGGCCCCAAATGAATTATGTGCATGCAACCCTCCTCAACCTCTTCAGTATTCTCTATTTGAGTTGTGGCCTTGTAACTTGTAAGAGGGTTTTATTGCTTGTTACATAAACTTTTTTTTTAAATGTCAATTGCTATAGTCGATATTTAGACTTGAGTTGTGTTATGCCTCCGTGGGTCGAATATATTAGTTAACTCTCAATCTTGTAGGTTCCGCGACTCTAATATTTGTACAGGATGGAGAGATGCTTGATTACTTGCTCGCAAAGGACTTGATTCTGCAGGTAAGTCTGATAGTGTAGATTGCAATCTCTATGATTACAATTTTCAATTATGTTTCCAGAGTCTCATTTTTCTGATTTGTTCATACTGATATTCTGGAATGGCTTTCATATCATTGGTGAAATATCAGTTTCTGGTGCAACTTATAAGTCAATGGAATTTGTTGGATCCACTTTGGAGAGTTTAACAGTGAGTATATTTTCAGAATCTTGTTTCCCTTATTCAAACTACATTTGCTTGAAACTTGGTAGCTCAGTACCTTAAGCCATAAGTGCCATTTATGCTATGTTACCTGTACTCGGCTAGGAATGTCGGATTTGGGTACGGATCCGAGTGTCTGGTACGGCAATTCCAAAAAATCAGGACACGGGAACTTTGTCCGAAATTTGGACACGGGTACGGGTACGTGAAAATAATATTTTATAATATAAAAATTTAATAATTATTCAGCTAATATATATTTTATAATTGTCTATTTATTTTTTATAATTGTCTTTTTTTATAATATAAACTTGGTAGCTCACTACCTTAAGCCATAAGTGACATTTATGATTTATGCCTGTGTGCTCTCAGATGGAAGAAAGAATGACCCTCTGTAATATGGTTGTTGAAGCTGGAGGATAGAACGGTGTTGTTCCTGCTGATGCTACCACATTTAAATATCTTGAGGTTTGTGCAATAAGCTATCTTGTTCAAAGATTCTATTTTTCTTCTTGTTCGCTTTCTCTTTTGCATATTTACATGCAGTAAGTTGCCTTTTAGTGACTCATCTTCAACATATTCACATCATATCCCCTAGCTACATAGTGCATATGTTTCTGTATTCCTCTAATCTTTAATACTTGTTGTCGTCTTGACTTTGGAACGAAGTGCGAGTCAACAGCGGCAGCCGGTGATGTTGGTGCAGCAGTAGCAACCGGAGATCTAAGATAACCCTAATTCTTGCTTTCTCCTCTTCTTGTTCTCAGATGTGAACAGATCTGAAGGTAACCCTAATTATACCGCCTCTTTTCTATAGATTTCTTATTGCTTCACCCAATTTATTGCGTAATAGTGTAAATTCATATACTGATTTGTAATTTATTTTGTTGATTGATGGGAAATTCATGATAGTGGAAATTCATATCCTTGTTATTTTTATGATTGATTGGACGATTTTGTTCTTGAATTTTTGTGTTATCCTAATATGACCTTTTTGCAATTAGCACCAAGTTGATTGTAGGATTGTATCATTATATATTTTGCTATGTCATAAATTTCATATACATATGAGTTCGTCGCCTTTGGTTATGATGTGCTTGATAAGTAAGTTGGTGTTTATTACATGGCACATAAACCTAAGATTGGTTTTATTGTTTTGTTCATTGGCTTTGCTTTATGCTGCACCAGGGCTCATACGCCGTATCAAGAGCTCGTACGCCGCACCAACAATGGGCCGGCACACACGGCACCAAACGTTGCCGCATCTCGCCATGCGAGCTTGCCGCATGCAAAGCAGAGTACATTTTTTCATCCCCTTGGCTCGACGATCAACCTAAAATGCACCAAGCAAAGCCATATGTTGTTCTTCACCGAAATCACCACCGACATAGTAGGTATTAATAGCTCATTGGTGTGTTAAAGTGATAAGTAATATAGCATTGGTATTATGAAGTGAGAGATGATATGGAATATGCAAAGCTGGTCATATGGACTAATAATATGATATTGAGGGAGTAGTTATTCGGCTTCTTTGCTTTAGTAGTTTAGTTACTGTGTTTACAATGATCTTTGATTTATTCATATGACTAATTTCTTACATTGATTTTTAGGCACCGTATTTGCACATGTGCGGACAAACAAAGGGGAAAACACACACAATGCGTGCCGCAAAACCGATTTTTAGGCACCATATTTTCTTTGCTTGTTGTGGATTCCATATTGGCCCATGGTTCCAGAACCTAGTTGATCTTAATGACGTTTATAAAAGCTCAATTGTGAAAGAAGGTTCTCATATCAATAAAAGCTTATTGACGTTTATAACTATTAAAAAAGACTCAGTGAAGGTGGTGACTGTTGAGGGTCAAGGGTAGGACCTTTTTGCTTGCTAATATAACTTCATGAGTGTAATTTTTTTTACCTATTGTCAAACTTAAGTCTTTAATTGCTTTCTAATGCGACTATGCGAGGCCGGAGTCATGTTCCCTATTGAGACAAAGAAACTTACATGAACAACTCCGCCTTGGCGCAGCAATGCTAATACATCTATAATTTGCAATTTTACACTTGACACTTGACGATTAAAAAATCTTTGTTTACATACCGTTTGGTTAAGCTTGTGCTTTAGTTCTCCTTCCCTGGGTCCTAGCTGTTATTTTGTGATGTTTGGCATCTGTTCAGAGTAGTGGTTGCTGCCACTGCTAGCACGTATGCTGGTGGCTGGCAGTAGCTAGCTGATTTTTTTTAGTATTGAAATTTACAAATGCTCCGGTTGTTGAGAAAAATCGGAGCATTTGTAGCATCAAATGCTCCGGTTTTCCTAAACAACCGGAGCATTTATTATTTTTACACATATAAAAAAGCTCAAATACTCCGGTTTAAAGCACAACCGGAGCATTTGAGAAAATAAATGCTTCGGTTTTCAACCGAAGCATTTGTAAAATGCTCAAATGCTCGTATGCCGTTTGCTACGGGTCAAATACGGAGCATTTGTGGGCTTTTTAACCGGAGCATTTGAGCATTTTTCCACTAGTGAAACTTTTACAAAAGTATGAGATATAACTTTATTTTAATTATAAGTAATAACAAAGTGTAGGCGAGGAAAAAGCTCGAGAGTTTCTCACTCTAGAATTCTCTCTGCAATGGCGAGAAATTCAAAAGTGCAGAAGACATCAAATGCTAGCAATCGAAAACCAACTGGACCGAGTTTGATTCAAATGCAAAGAAGACGAAAACAATGGATGAACTGCTTGGTGTCTCAGCAATGGATTTTCATTCGGAACAAGCATCGAAAGAGGAGGAAGTGAGAGCAGTTCAGCACAGCTTGAATACGCATCGATTCTTCTTTGAATTGCTCTCTTCAATTCACTCGTCAACTGAGAAAGTGCAACAAGGAAGGAATAGTGGGATGGCAGAGAGGACTGTTCGTGCAATTGAGTCGATTCCAATTCTGCAAATGTCTGACAATGAGGTAACGTCTGAATTATCTGATCATGATGTTGATAATGATAAATTGATTGCTAAAGTGAAAATTGATATGGAAGATGTTCAATCGGAGGTTGATTTCTGGAATTCCTCTGTAATTTGCTATGTGGTTGGAGCTAATCCTCCATCTTATGTTATGGAAGGATTCATTAGGCGAATTTGGAGGAATTATGGAGTGGATAAGGTCGCAATGTTGAAAAGTGGAGTTTATATTGTCAGATTCACTTCCATGGAGAAGAAGGATTTGGTGTTAACTGAATTGAACCCATTTTTTGACAATAAACCGGTGATTGTAAGAGCTTGGGAGCAGGATATGGACATTACTAAGGATCAATTTGATGTGATTCCTACTTGGATTCAACTTAGGCTTGATTTTAAGTATTGGAGTGATAGATGTCTAGCAAAATTAGTTGCACCTATTGGAAGATTTTTGAAGGTAGATGGTGCTACAACCAAAAGAGAGAAGCTACAATATGCTAGAGTCTTAATTGAGGTTAAGGTGGGGTAGGAATTTCCAGACTAGATCATTTTTCTTAATGAGAAGAGTATTGAAATGGTGATTGATGTTTCCTATGAATGAAAACCAGTAATTTATGCTGTTTGCAAGAAACTAGGGCATACCTCAGATGACTGTAAAAGACCTGCACAGAAGCAGGAATGGAGAGCAAAACAGGTTGTTCAACCACCTGTTGTTCAACCAGATGTTGAGAAAAATGTAGTGTAAATTCAGACACAGGAATTCCAGATAGTGACATAGAGAGCTAGAAGGAGTGAACAACCTGTTGCTCCTATCTCAGTCACAAAGTCATTCACTACTTTGGAAATGATGGAAGATCAAGTAATGGTGGGCACTGTTCCATGTGTCCAGGTGTTGATGCTGATGTCAGGAGAGGGGACTCTCCTGATAAGAATGGATAATATATTTGTATGGAACGTCCGAGGGATCAATTGCTTATCAAAGTAATTAGAAGCTAAAAAGACAATAAATAAAAGATCCCTTGGATTGATTAGTCTCATAGAGACTAAAGTTAAAGCAAAGAATATGGGAAAATTGTATCTTAATCTTTTCTCAGGATGGTGTTTTAGCTCTAATTCCTCCTACCATCCTGGTGGAAGGATTATTCTTGCTTGGAATCCTCTAAGTTTCCAAGTGGATATTAAATGGATTAGTGCACAACTGATTCATTGTTATGTGAAGCCTCATAATAGCTCTGCTGGATTTTTCTATACTATTGTGTATGCCTTCAATAGTGCAAGGGAAAGGGAGAGCCTATGGGAGGATTTAAGGATGCTAACTGTGTAGGATAGTCCTTGGATTGTGATAGGTGATTTCAATTGTGTACTGAGTAGAGATGAAAGAATTGGCAATCCTGTCAGGGATAGTGAAATGTTTCCTTTCAGAAATTGTATTTTGCAATGTAATCTGCAAATCTTCAGGTTGCTTCTTCACATGGAACAACAAGCAGCAGGGATCTGATAGATTTTACTCTAAACTGGATCGTGTCTTGGGAAATGATGCATGGAATGACACATATCCAACTTCTGAAGCTCAGTTTATGACAGAAGGAATATTTGATTATTCTCCTATTTTGATGAAAGTTCATAATGAGGTTGCTAATGGAATGAGCCCTTTTAAATACTTTCATATGTGGAGCATGACAGCTGATTAAAGGAATGCTTGGAACACTCATTTTTCATGGTTGTGAGATGTTCAAGGTAGTTAGTAAGCTTAAATTAGTGAAGCAAAGCTTGAAATAATTGAATAATTAAGGAGGGGTTTAACCAGATTCAAGCTAATGATTCTAGGGCTTTGCAAGCTCTTTGAGAGATTCAGGAGAAGCTGCATCAAGATCCTAATGACGAGAATCTAAAAGTAGAAGAATTTAGGGCAGCTAAAGAGTATAAGCTGGTGAATGAGCAATATAATTCCTACCTGAGACAGAAAGCTAGAGTGGCTTGGATCCAGGGTGGTGATGACAATACTAGACTCTTTCATCAAGCCATAAAGTCTAGAAAACTTCATAATACTGTGTATGGTATTGCTGACATAAATGGAAGATGGGTTGATACTCCTGATCAATTACAATGAAGCCTTTCTACAATACTACATTCAGCTGCTTGGCACGGCAAGGGACACGAGAAGCAGAATTCAGAATGCTATTGTGGAAGCAAGTCCTGTTTTGACTGCTGAATAGGGCAGGACATTGATGTAGGGATTTACTCATGCTGAAATCAAGGAAGCTATCTTTTCCATTCCTGGTGATAAGTCACCAGGGCCTGATGGGTATGGCTCTCACTTTTTCAAAGATGCATGGGAAATCATTGGTAATGATTGTGTTGCAGCTATTTTAGATTTTTTTAACTCAAAAAAATTGCTAAAACAGATAAATCATACCATTCTAACTTTAATTCCTAAAGTTAAATGCCCAAGCAATGTTACTGAATTTAGACCTATAGCATGTTGTAATGTAATTTACAAATGCATTACTAAATGGCTTTGTTCTAGAATGAAAATGATACTTCCTGAAATTATTGCTCCTAACCAGGGTGCTTTTATTCAAGGAAGATTCATTGCTCATATTATCCTAATCTGTCAGGATATAGTTAGGCATTATGGTAGGAAACAAGTTAAGCCTAGTTGCATTATAAAAATGGATTTGAAAAAGGCTTGTGATTTAATAGACTGGATCTTTTTGGAAGATTTGTTAAGAGCTTTAAACTTCCCGGATGCTTTTGTACAAATGGTTATGGAGTGTGTAACTTCTCCTAGTTATTCCTTGATGATTAATTGATCCTTGGTGGGATTTTTCAAAGGGAAAAAAGGGCTTAGACAAGGGATCCTCTCTCCTATCTGTTGTTTGTCATTTGTATGGACTATTTTTCAAGAACAATGAAGCCAGTGGCTGAGAGAAGTATTTTTCAGTACCATCCAAGATGCTATGGAGTAAAGTTAAATCATTTGTGCTTTGCGGATGATTTAATCATGTGTAGCAAGGGAGATTATGTCTCAGTTTTGAGCTTATTGCAAGGCTTCAAGCACTTTTCAGATGTTTCTGGCTTAGAAGCAAATAAACAAAAGTCTGAGATATATACTGCTGGAATGAAGCAACAGGAGATCAGAAGAATCTTAGACATGTCTGGTTTTAGCCTTGGTACTCTCCCCTTTAAGTACCTAGGTGTACCCATTTGTTTCAAGAGTATTTTTGCAAAGGATTGTGATAATTTGACTGAAAAAATTACTGCTAGAATCAGGAGTTGAAGCAGTAGACACTTCTCATATAAGGGTAGATTGGTTCTAATCAACTCTGTCTTAAAGAGTCTTCATGTTTATTGGTCTCAAGTTCAACTGATGGTGATTCCAAAAAGAGTTATGCATGATATAACTTGCATATGTAGAGCCTACTTACGGAGTGGGGATTATTTCAGTCAAAGGCTTAGCAATATTCAGTGGGATCATGTATGCACTCCTAAGGAAGCTGGTGGTTTAGGGGTGAGAAGGATATCCAATGGAATACTGCTGGAAGCTATGTTTGGGCTGTTTCTGCCAAAAAGGATAGTCTTTGGCTCAGATGGATCAGTGCTGTTTATGTTCAAGATGCTAATTGGTGGACATATGCCCCCCTTCATGACAGCATCTGGTATTGGCGCAAAATATGTGAGGTAAAGGAAGTTTTGAAATCAGTCTTCTCAGAACAGCAAATGAGTACTTTGCAACACTACTTAATCCAATGCTGTTATAAAAAACTGGTGGGAGATTATCCCAGGGTGAACTGGAGGTGTTTTGTTTGGAATAGACTATCAGTCTTAAAACACATATTCATCTGTTGGCTTGTTATGAATGAAAGATTGCACACTACTGAGAGAATGTTTAAAATAGGCATAGCTATTGATCCTCTATGTAAGCTATGTGGTCTCAAAGAGGAAACTCATCTTCACTTATTTTTCTCATGTGATTTCAGTAAAGATGTTTGTAACACCCCGTAATTTTCACCCTTTATTTTTGGTGTTTGTTTACATTAAAATGATATTTTTCGTAAATATAAATAATTTATTATTTAGGTTATTTTGGAACGTGTTGTGAAAATGTGTATATATTTATATGTTGTGATATATTTATATACATTTATTTTAGGATTTTTTTAACCACAATAATACAAACTTTGGCCCGTTCTCTCGCAATAATACAAACTTTTGATTATTTTTTAATAATACAAACTTTAGGCCAAAATTCCTCCAATAGGTCAAGTTGACTTGTAACTTGTAAAACAGGTAAAAAAAAAATTACAAAATGATATTTCTTCTTTCTCCCTCCTCCCCCAACCCCCCACCCACCCGAACCACCTCGGCCCCTCCCCCACCCCACAACCACCACCCCGAAACCAACCCACACCACCACCACCCTCCCCCACCCCACACCCACCCCCCTCCCCCACCCCACAACCACCACCGAAACCAACCCACAACCACCCACCGAAACTAACCCACGGTCCCCACCACCGAAAACCACCAAACCCAAGAAACCCCCACCCCCACCCCACCCACCACCGAAACCAACCCACAACCACCCCCCGAAAGCAACCCGCGGACCCCACCCTCGAAAACCACGAAACCCAGCCACCCCCTCCCCCACCCCACAACCACCACCGAAACCACCCCACAACCACCACCGAAGCCACCTCACCCCCGAAATATACAAAACCCAGCCACAACCACCATGAACCCCACCCACCAAATCCAATCAACACCACACTCAACACCACAGATGAAACCACCCTCACCACCCCCTCCCCCACTACGTGAAGCTCTATCTTGTGGGTGAACAACAACAGCTGAAACTACACCAGGGTTTCCCAATATCAACAACATGGACAACAAAAATGGCATAAAAATATGTAAACAACTTCCACACCCTTCTTTACTTCCATTAAAGGATTAAACTTGCAAGCTCAATCAAGTGGGTCCAAAAACAACCCCCACCACTAAAATTAACCCAAAAAAGGAAAAATCAACAACCCATTTCTATTACTTCCACATAAACTCAAATGGGATGAAGAAAAACTAAAAAACTAAGGCAAAGATAAGGTCTTTAAGTGTAAAAATGGAAACCCAAAAAAGTTATCTTAAAAAATGAAGTGGGTTTTTCTCGGAAACGAAAAAATGAGGGGAGAGAGTGAGAGAGAAGACGGGCGTGGGGTTCCGGGGCTCGCGACGGGCGTGGGGTTCCGGGGCTCGACGGGGGGGGGAGGACGAAGAGAGAGAGAGAGAGGCTGAGGGAAAGGCCGAAGGCTCGGCATGGTGGGGTTGGGTGAAGGAGAAAGAAAAAAAAAGGTTTTTTTTTGTTTTTCAAATTTAAATAAAAATTAAAAAAATCAACCAATAAGCAAGCGACACGTGTCTTAGGGAGTGCCATGTATGAATTTTACCTGCACCAACAAGTTAGGAACCGGTCATGACCTACTGGAGGAATTTTGACATAAAGTTTGTATTATTAAAAAATAATCAAAAGTTTGTATTATTGCGAGAGAAAGGGCCAAAGTTTGTATTATTCCAGTTAAAAAATCCTTTATTTTAAGTTGTTAGTTATTTATTTTAAAGGTTGTATTAGTTTCGTTATTTATTTAGGCGTTTAGGATGCAGTTTTGTCGCATAGCGTTTTTGTAACGTTGTTGGACCGACTTGGGTGATGAAATGTTGCATCACGTGTGGCGTATCATGCTGGCCGAAAATCAGCAATTATGAAGTGGAGGATGCAGAGTTTTGGTGCTTATTAAGCTAACCTTTGAATATCTTGTAACCGCTCATTTAATTCGCCATTAACCCACCTTTATAATCACCCTTTAAACCATTGCTTAATGAGGTTATTAATCAGGTTTTTGCTGCATTCTAACCCCCCTTTTTCGCCCAACCCTTAGAGAGGAAGAGAAAGAGTTCTTCTCTCTTCTCGGATTTTCGTCCATTTTTGCACACCTATTTTGTTTGCATCATATCTCCTTCGTTTCTTATCCGAATTGGACGCGTGAGTAGTCAAAATCCATCTACTCGGAAAGATCTTGCTCGTGGTACAATTTGTTTTTGAAGAAAGAGAAAGACGCGACTGCAGTTTTCGTTTCGATCAGGTGAGTCATCCGGTTTTTGTTTTCTTGTCACACCTTTGCGAAAACGTCTATCACCGGAGATCTAACCGTTGGATCGTCCTCAAATTTGAACAGAAAGTATAAAACATATTGGAATTCACTTTGACCAGAGCGATTTGGAATCTGATATTTCAGTAGCTGGGAATCATGGTCAGAACAGAAGAGTATGAAATGAGATTTTTCAACATTCAAGAAGAAAACGCCTAGTGACTTGTTGCTACAATTATCGTTCATGGAGGACTTGGATTGCTCATATTTTTCGTATTTCTTTAGACTCAGCTCTCCTCCCGACGTTCCAGTAACTAGCAGTTATCTTAGAACAATAGTGATTAGGGATTTAGGGTATTATTCGGTATTAGATTGTTACGCTAGGAATTATTTAAAATACTTTTTGAATGCAATTATTGATGAAATTTGACATGAATATACTTGATGCATTCTGTGTGAATACTGTATAAAGAAAAATAATTTTCGTCTGATTTTTAGTATTTATTTGATTTAATTGGTGTTTTGTGCATTTTTGGCTTATTTGCATAATAATTATTAAACGAATGTTAAAATTGCTGAAATTATTTTTCGTGGATCATGTTATATGTGTAGTATGTATTCCATGCCTTAGAATAATTTTTTCCTACTGTTCACCGGTTTATTTAATTGATATATCTGTTTTTGCAATTTCATTTCTGTCAGTATATAAATCATGAAAATTATTTCTGGAGGCCGATTAATTTATCTCTTTGTATATTGTGTATTTCCGTGAGTTTATACATGTTATGTAAATTGTTGGTAATTTTTGGGAGTTTATTTTTATTTTTAATTATTATATTGGCTTTATTGAGTAATCTGTATATTAACGTTTAAGAATACTTTTGGAGTTCGAAAATTATAAATAAAAATTGTACCATGTCAGTAGAGCTATTAGGGTTGTATGATAATTTTTGTGTGATTTTACTGCTCGAACTTATTAGTTTAATAATTATTATTGGGTTTTTGTTGTGAATTGGAGGGTATTCTTTTAAATTATTTAAGAGCTTGTTAATCAGAAATAAATTGAGATCTTTTATATTCCTGGATGCTGGTGTTTGGTAGGTTGCTGTAGGTATTATTGGGTATCATTATGTTTATGTTTGATTTATGAAAAATGATTAATTGATACTATTTATTTATTTAATAAGCCTTGGAGTTAATTGGTGATGTGTTTTTGGTTGAGTTGTTAGTGCTGTAAAAACCAGTTTAATATCATTGTTAATGTTTAGAGATGTTCAAGGTGTTTAATGTTGGAGACATTTGTTGTAAGTTTGTAAGATATTATTTTTGAGGAATTATGAAGAATTACTTTTGATGAATTATGGGTATAAGGCCGGGTGGCATCCCTTTTGACGAATATTTTTGATGAATGATACTTTGATGATATGTATGATTTTATTTTGAGATAAGAACATCCGACACTAGTAGAGAAATGACAATTTGCGTCGGACCTGGGACCTCTATTTGCGTCGGACCTTGGTCCGACGGCACAGGTCTCGTCGCAGATGGAAGACAGCCATCTGCGTCGGATAAGACACGATGCAATAAATCGAATATTTGCGTCGGACACAACAAACATGCGACGCACCTGCCCATCCCCCCATGCAGCCACAACAGCCCAGGAAGCCTCATCTGCGTCGCATATGGCACTGCATACGACGCAAATGCTATATTTTTTTGTTTTTTTTTTCAGCTTTTTTTTGTTTTTTTTTTCATCTATTTTTTTTTATTTTCAAAACTAAACAAACATTATGTTAATAATTATGAGCAGAAAATTCGGCAGAGTCTCCTTTGTAATTTGGACAACCCAAGAAATCGTTGGGAAAATTTTGCATATATATAACCAAAACCTGTTTCAGTACATCTCAATCAAGCAACCAATGTTGCAATCAATCAACCAACAAGGTTCAAGCAACCAATGTTGCAATCAATCAACCAACAAGGTTCAAGTAACAAAATATCATTCTAACCTACAAATACATACACTAACCATCAAACTTACTTTGCTTCGTTAACGACCCGTACAAAGTATTCCGCAAAAAGTTCTTTGAGGTCGTTGATCTCATATATGGAGTATGGCTCAAGACTTGACGGAAAAGCCTAGAAATATATTAAACTAGTTAATATACTTTAAAATTCTATAAGTATAAATAATGAATTTACAACATACATATACCTCATACAAATTCTCTGAATCATAGTATAAGCGGGTGATTAGAAACATGTATCTCATCACGAAATAGCCGCATTCCACTCCTCCCGATTGTTGAGCACACTACACCAAATTTAAGATATATATTAGAATCGAAAAAAAATCCTAAATAGAATTATAAAGTATCAAATACGTATACAAAACCATAAGAGTTTTACCCGCATATATGTCCAAGACAATTTAGTTCCTTTATTTGATCCTTCAAGCCGCATGTATTTTGTATATGCACTAAGTATAGAGATTTTGTAACAATTAATTACTATAAACAATTATAAATTATTTAAAATATCATAAAATGCATGTAAACTTATTAACATGTATAACAACTATGAACTTACGTATTCAACGGTATCTTGATAGCTAAGGATCTATCTCTCTTGATCGACTCAAATATATATACCGTTCTCTTAGATAGACAAATGACAAGAAGAATCCAATGATCCCTAAGGAATGAAGCAAAATGTGATGTTTTATATATATAACCACAAGTTCATAAATATAAAACAAAGTAAAGATTAGTTTAACTAACATACTTTTCAATATACGGACATAGGATGTAACGCATATATTGATTCGCTTTCATTGAACTTGCCATGTAGTTGATCACGGCATCTTAGTGATTGCGTATCATGGTCGCTGAAATCATACTTGGACACATGAAACCAATATTATTATCTCCATGCTCCTCGGATCGCTTCCGCCAAGTACCTAAGATCCAAACACTTATAGTTAAAAGAAACAATAAAAATAAATAGCAATGTTAATTAGTTTAGAGTTTGAGAAATCTCACATCATAAATACTTGCAAAATGGATACATTAATCCATGCTCCCGTGAGAAGTTGAAAATCATCTTGTCGCGAGAGAATGATCATATGATCTCTATCAAAGTCGAAGACGGTACCCTTCTGAACTTGCATGTGAAAAGGCTCATCTGAGGGTTTGTCGCAAAATATTCGGTGCATCTCCTTGATATAATCATCCATATCATCCAGTGCCAAGTCAATAAAAGAATCTACGTGCCTATGTGCAGACTCATCGGTGCAAGGATCACTACCAACTATTTTTTTTTCTTCTTCTTCTTCTTCATCGCACATTCTTTAGGTATATGTTCCTAATTCAATTTGACTTCTTTTTAATTCATATTATATATGTATGTAGATTATTTCATATATAAATCAAGATTACTTAGTATACAAAATAAATATTACTTAGCATATATAAATCAAGATTTCTTAGTATATATATTTACATTTCTTAGTATATAAATCAAAATATTAAACATAAGTTACCTGATTATCTGAGACTAAAAATATCAACTCTTTCGGCCATTCTATGAATGAACCCTCGGCTTGACTGAGTTTCATGATGTATGGAGTAGGTAGTGGAACTAGAGCTTCTGCGTAGTCTGAAAAAAAAAATCATCAACACTCACTTTCACGGCCGTAGGATGTGATGATTATTCCATTTGCGGATGTACGGTACCCTCAGCTACAATGATCGGTCCCGAGTTATCCGCTATTGCCAAACGATATGGAACCGGACTCTTAACATCCAATAAGAACACAATGTCATTAATTAAGTGTTTTAGAAACATAATATCATAATCGTAGAAGATATAAAATAACTTTATACCTGCAAGTTCACAAATGGATCATTGCCCCCCGAGTGACAGCTACTAGGATCAACTGGAGTGTGAGGACTTGTTTGATTTGGTGCTTGAAGACCTAATTGCGCCGCAAAAGCCATCAACCTTTCTTGAACTATAACATCAATCTTCGCGTTCATCTCTTGCATCGTCTGTTCTCTAACTCTTTGGCTCACTCTAGCCTCCAACTCCTGCATCTCCTCATCATCCATGCCCCTACCCTTTCGAGCAGTACTACTCCGATCAGGATCTCCCCAAACTGATGTAATCCCAATGCTACGCCCAGCTGTTAACACACGCCCAGGACGGTCTTTCCTCTGTAGAGCACGGGATAGAACATCATCCATACGGCCTGGAACAAACTCTCCTTCCTTTTCTTTCCTTTTCCAATCATCCTGTATCAAATTCAAAAAAATCATATGATTAGTAGAATTCTAGAATACGAGTAATTAGACAAGAAAATATCATAAAATTTGAAGAATTCTTACAATGGACTCTTTTATCTTTTGTGTTTCTTCATTAGGGAAGAAAAGATTTCCGTCCTTATCTTTTTTCGATCTAGCGAGAAGCCATGGCAAAGTTCGATCCGGCAAGGAGGAAATAATTGATGATGTGGATGAGTCAATAGATGATGCTGTAGAGGATTTAGGGATATACCCTTTGTCTTTCCAAACGGGAATCATCTCCGCATATGACTTTTGACCCAAAAAATGAGGATGGATATTGGCAGACTGAGACTTTCTTGCTCTTTCACTTTTAGCCTAATATGAAAACAAGTAACTAGTTAATAGTCACAAAAAAAAAATTTGATTATAATATATTATGTAATTGTAACGTACATATTATATACCTTAAACTCCTTAGAGCTACACTTTTTCACAAATTCGTCCCAAATCTCTTTCGTGATGAAAGGATAGAGCACGTACGGTTGCATATCATTGTTAGGCCCCAGCCTCGTTTTTGTGATCCATTGACTCACTAATATTGACTTGAAATCTCTCCACCGCTTATCACAAGTAGTCAACACATCTCGTTTCTTCCTCTCATCCTCTTGTATTCCAAACTCTTTCTTCAATATATAAAATGAACCAATAATACACGATTAGTATAATAAACAGATTCAAATAAAATTAAAAGAATGGATTTTAAAAATACATAGGTTTACTTACTTTAGCATCTTCCCATAAACTATTTTTTAGGCCTTGTGGAACATCATCCCAACTATCGTACAAGATAGACACTTTGCTTCTACTGATTTTGCCGCAATGTGTCTTGTACGCACCAACATGATCCCCAATCGGACGCATCCAATCATCCCACTGAAGTACTCTTTGGACCCCGAGTTTGGAACGTATTCCTTTTGTAGGACCTCTAGGCTTGCTTACTCTTTTCTTCCTACTACCTCCATCAGTTATCTCGGTCTCAGAACGTGGCTGCCGATCATCATCGGATGCATCATGCATTATGTGATCTTCCATCACTACACCTGAAACCATAAAGCATAAAGACATGTTAGATTCATCAATGAAATAATACAAAATTATTTTAACGAAGCATAAAATATATAATTGAAGAATATAAACAATAGTAGTTGCAATAATATTACATTATTAGTTACCTGTTAATCACTTTTTTCTTTGACAACGTAAAATCCCTCATTATGGTCTCGACGAATGTAATTCGTGTCCAGATCTTCCCCTAATGTACTTGGAATGACTACTGACGAAGCAATGACTTCATTGAATTGCTTATCGTATTCCTCTTCATCATGTACATCATCAATTCCAAGTATTCTCCTTTTTCCTTCAATGACAACAGACCATTTTGAATCGACGGGGTCAACCATGTAGAATACTTGTTTTGCTTGTGATGCCAATATCAAAGAATCTTCATGATGCCCTAACCGACTGAAATTGACTAATGTAAAAAAGTCATGTTCATCCTTCTTTACACCACGACGAATATCAAACCACTTGCATTGAAAGAGCGGAATCTTGAAGTCAACATAGTCAAGTTCTATTATATCTTCAATGAACCCGTAGTAAGACTTCATTCTCTCAATAATGGTTCTATCGCTTCTACTTTTATACTTTGATGACAAAGCCCCCAACGTAACACCACTGCTTTGCATTGTGGATTTGTCATCTTGTCGTTTAGTGTAAAATGAATAACCATTGATGTCATACCCTTCATAGGAAAGAACTTGCATCTTTGACCCATATGCCAACCATCTCAACGTATCTGATACATCATTTTTTGGGTCAGATAGTTGGTTCATAACTCGTTCTTTAAACCAATCAACGAACGACCGATTCTGCTCAATCATCAACTCACGTTCATTCTTCAATGGATACTGAACACTAAGCATCTTCTTGTGCTCATCTAAGTAAGGATGAACTTGTTTTAGATTTTCTAACACCGAAAATTCTGCTTTTCTTTTCAACTTTCCATCAAGACACAATATTTTTCTCCCAATGGTAGCACAACCAGCAAGCCTTCCTTCATGTCTAGATTTTGGCAATTCAATTGCTTGTGCACGTGCTAAATACTGACTTACATATTCAGATACTTCCTCCGCAACTGTTCTTTGGACAATACTTGCTTCTGGTCTGGCTGGATTCATCACTTTTCCCTTGAGAGTACCCATATGCCTTTCGAAAGGCCACATATACCTCATACAAACAGGCCCCACAAAGTTTAATTTCTCGGATAAGATGAATTATCAAATGAGGCATGATGTCAAAGAACGATGGTGGGAAGTACATTTCAAATCGACACATCGTCTCTATTACATCAGCTTGCAACTTATCTAAAGTGTTAGGATCAATCACCTTACTAGATATAGTTCTGAAGAAGAAACACAACTTTGTAATCGTGTATCTCACTTGGGAAGGCAAAATTCCTCGTATTGCAACAGGTAATAAATGCTACATCAAGATATGACAATCATGAGATTTCAAACCAACGAGTTTCAAGTCCTTCAGTGAGACAAGGTTTCGAAAATTTGACGAGTATCCAGCAGGGACCTTTAACCTATGTAGAGACTCACAAAAACTCATTTTCTCCTTCTTAGACAAAGTGTAGCAAGCTGGTGGCAGATAATAGCGTTGTCCCCACTCCTGAGGTGCTAGTTCTTGTCTTCCCATTTCAGCCATGTCTTTCCGAGCTTTAACTCCATCCTTTGTCTTCCCGGGCATATTCAACAATGTTCCGACAATGGCATCACAAACATTTTTCTCAATGTGCATTAGATCAAGACAATGTCTGACTTCTAAGAATTTCCAATATGGGAGGTCCCAGAACTTAGATCTTTTCTTGTATAAGTTCTTTGAGACACTTTTGAAGGGCTTGCCAAACACTGTTTCAATATCTTTTACCCGATTAGAAACCTGTTTACCACGCAAGGGTACAGGGGCTTCTCTCATCTCCACTTTTCCGTTGAACAACTTTTTCTTCTTACGAAATGGATGATCTAAAGGAAGCCATGTACGATAATGGAGGTATACATTCTTCCCACAATGATGTAACCGCTGATCAATCATAAACTCATCACAAATAGGGCATGCCTTTGCTCCTTTAACCGTATACCTTGACAAATTCCCGTAAGCCGGGAAATCATTAATCGTGCAAAATATCATGGCACGTAATGTGAAGTTAGTTTTCGTATACGCATCGAACATCGAAACACCTTCATCCCACAACAATTTCAGATCTTGAAGGAGTGGGTCAAGATACACATCTATGTCGTTTCCGGTTGCTTAGGACCCGAAATAAGAAGCGATAGCGAGAATAAATTTACGCTTCATACATAACCGGGGGCGGATTATAAATGGTCGGTAGAACCAGGCCAAGTGCTATGTTGGGTACCTAGTGTGCCAAAAGGGTTCATCCCATCCATGCAAAGTCCAAGCCTAAGATTTCGAGGTTCTTTACCAAAACCTGCGAACTTTCGGTCGATATTTCTCCATTGCGGAGAATCGGCCCGATGTCTAAGCATCCCATCTTTCTTCCTCTTGTCCGCATGCCACCTTAATAATTTAGCATTATTTTCATCCGAAAATAAACGCCTAAATCTCGGAATGATTGGAAGATACCAAAGAACCTTCGCCGGAGTTGCTTTTTTTCTCACTCCCTCATCATCCTCTTTTATCTTGTACCGAGACTATCCACACCTTGGACACTCACCCAAATCCTTGTACTCATTTCGATACAGCACACAATCATTTGGACATGCATGTATCTTTTCATACTCCATACCTAATGGACACAACAATTTCTTTGCCTCATAGGTAGAGTTGGGAATTTCATTCCCTTCAGGTAGCAATTCTTGTAAAAAAAGTGAACAACTCACTTAGACTTTTATCTGTCCAACTATACTTCGATTTCATATTAAACAATGTGAGGATGCCAGAAAGTTTACTGAAATTATTACACCCCGGATACATAGGTTTGTCTGCTGCACTTAGAATACTATCAAACATATGGGGACGATCGGTTCCTTCATCCTCCAAATTGTGCAACATCTCATCTACCCTATCATTCTCATCAACAACCCTATCATTCTCATTATCATTCTCTCCTTTTTCGATATCAACCTCAACCTCAATCTCAACCACAACCTCAACCTCAACCTCAACCTCATCATCAATGTGATCAACATGCAAATCATCACACAAGCTAGTGGAGCTCATACCTGGATCATAAAACTCTCCATGCCATGTCCACCTAGTATAGTTGCTCTTAAACCCACGACGAATCAAATGATCCTTAATTTGATCCACATCACGATACCCCCTAGAGTTATTGCAATCACAACAAGGACACAAAACTAACTTTGACCCATTATGCAATTGATGTTCTAACGCAACTCTGATAAATTCATCAACCCCTTGTAGAAATGTCGCCGAAATTCAATTACCATACATCCAGTTTCGATCCATATTTATACACTAGAGACACCAAACAAGAACACAATCGATCACATTATTCAAAGTGTCTTATCAAATGCAGTCATGAACATTTGGGTCCTTATCACTCCAACCTAACCCATCCTTGAGTTTCTCATCTCACTAGTGAATGAACATTTGGTTTTCAATTCTAAGAAAAATCCGGCAGCACTTCCCTACAGTTCTCTAAGTACACGATGAAGATAGTAGGTAAACTATATATCAACATATGTACCCAGAGAACGCTTGGGGAAATGAGCTAGATCTTTCTTAGAATTGAAAACCAAACCTTCATTCACATCCTAAGTGAGATAAGAAACTCAAAGACAGTCCCAAACCGGGGACTATTCAAGACTTACTCCTAATGAGTAAGCCTCGAACGGGTATCTAGGCCAATGATGCACACATTGCAATTAAACAGCAAAAACCAATCCATTCCTTAGATTTCCCCCCCCACCGCATTAAGGTATGTCCATATAGGTTTGGTCATAATTCAACATATGCTTTCCCAATCACATAACCAAACAATTAACATATACTTTCCCAATCACATAATTCAACATTATGGGGACAAATAAAACAAATAAACATAAAGCAAAATCTATAATATATACCTCTGCTCTCAAGGAGCAGCGAAGACCAGCACAACGAGGTGAGCTTGGAGCACCAGCAAGTAGAAGATGGAATGTGGCAACTACATTAGGGCATTAACCAACCCACAAATTAAATAGTGATTAAGTCATAACTCATAAACATCAACTAACTAATATTAATTAAGACATTAACAAATTAGAGATTAAAAAACAACTTAAAGTAGAATTATTAAGATCAATGGTAAAAAACAAGAATGACTTGTGAATATAATTTTATAATAGAAAGGAAGTATTTTAGAGCACTACAAACTATATAAATTCATGAGCACTACAAACTACAAAAATCCTAAATATAATCTTAAAATTCAATCTTAAACTACTAATTAAACTACAAACTACAAACATCCTAAATTCAATCTTAAAATTCAATCTTAAAATTCAATCTTAAACTACAAACTACGATCACAAACTCCTTGATTAAGATCTAGAAAAAATAAGACAAAAATTCAAAAAAAAAAAAAGACAGAAATTGCTAAAAAAAAAGACAGAAAATTGAAAAAAAAAAAAGACTTACATTGCCGGAGATGGGGAGACGGAAAGCAACGGCGGTGCGGCGAGACCGAGTGGAACGGCGGCGCGATGGAGTGCAGCAGCGGCGGCGTGACGTAATGTACCGGAGTGCAGCGGCGGGAGAAAAAGAGGAGTGCAAGAGAGGGAGAGTGAGTGAGAGAAAAAGGAGTGCACCGGAGTGCAAACGAAATGTACCGGCGAGAGGAGATGCCGGAGAAGTCGACGGCGATAGGTAATGCCGGTGAAGTCGACGGCGCGAGCAGGTGCCTGAGAGGGGTCGTTATAGGGCACTAGAATTCGCTTGAGAGAGAGAAGTGCGAGTAGTTTGTGGGAATTGGCCCAACTGGTAGGCAGGATACGAAAAATAAATAAGAGTCATCTGCGTCGGATGGGCGGTTGGGTCCGACGCAGATGACTATTTAAATACTGGGCCAGGGCATTACAAAAATTAGTAAGATTCATCTGCGTCGGATAGGAGGTGGCATCCGACGCAGATGACTAATGGGCCGGGGCAGGAAACAAAAAATAACTAAGAGCCATCTGCGTCGGACGGGAGGCAGCATCCGACGCAGATGACTATTTGCGTCGAATGAAAGCTTAACGTGACGCACATGGGTGTGGGCATCTGCGTCGGATGAAGCTATGGTCCGACGCAGATCACGATTTCCATTTTGTGGACTTCTATTTGCGTCACATGGGTAATTAATGCGACGCACATAGCGTCACCATGTGCGTCGTTTGAAGGTATACGTGCGACGCAAAAAAGGCCTGTATCCATTTCGCTAGGCTATTTGCGTCGGAGGTCCTGTAAGATCCGACGCACATACATCATTTGCGTCAGTTTCTCTCTTGTGCGACGCAAATAATCAGACGCAAATCGTGAATTCTGTAGTAGTGCGATGGGATAGATGTAGTCCCCGGTGAAGAACATGCCAACCACCTGGTTTGCGAACTAGGGGTAAACCTAGGTTAATTGTTGTCGTCCGAGAGGTCAGGGAGTTATGCGTGTTCTACCCTGCATCGGGAGTTTGGCCATTCTTAGACACAAGCAGTGGGGAACGTAAGCCCATAGACTGACCTGGAGATTGCGATCTGACAAACCTTAGGAAGTGAATTGCGATTCACTGGCGTTCGATTTCTGACTCAATAACTTGTTGTACTTTTGTTTTATTATTATTTAAGTATTCTAGAGATGATTTACTCACTATATCTTATTTACTTGAAGTTGACTATCACTTGTATCACTTGTAAGCTTTAAGGTTTTGGATGCATGTTATTGTTATCATGATCGTATGCTTTCCTTTCTTATTAATCTATGTCTGAATCATGCTTTGATTTCTTTTGTTCTGGGAGAACTGCTAGTTACTCCCCACTGATTGTGGATGTTTGTTGTATATTTTGCAGGTTTTGTTGATAGAAATCTTCTTTGGTTTTGGGCTCGGGTTGAGATGTGAGAATGAAATGATAATTGTTTTAGGCATAGACTGCTAGTTAGACTTTTCTCATTTGGAATACTCTGAATTAGTTATTTATTGATATTATTTATTTAAGTTGGTCCCTTAACATAGTTATTTAAATACCTTTGTATTAGAAGTGGCATTCCTAGAAGACGATGTTTCCGCCATCGTCCTATAATACTATTATTATTTCTTTCTTTTTCCGCTTTGAAATTCCGGGGTGTTACAGTTGGTATCACAGCAAAACGTTCCTAAACTCTGAAAAAGAGTTGCTAATGATTCTTTAGAATTATTAGTTAGCCATAGGATATAAAATTTGTTTAGAATTAAGTTTAGTTGTTTCACTATAATGAGAGTGTGATGGGTAGAGTAAGTAAAGGGAAGCCTTATGGGAATGTGGTGTGCTCTCATGCTTATGGAGCATATGTTATATGTATAGTTACTTGTATTATTGGTGGAATTAGTCTACCAAAGTTTGTTAATCTTATTTGCAGGGCCTCTTACATGTAATTTATTTTCTCTTTTATCAGAGTGCGCAGCGAAAGCGAAGTAATTTATATCCTTATCGGTTTAGTTGTGTTTGATTTGTTTCGTGTTTTGCAATTTAAAGAAAAAACTTTCATTTTAATTTTAATATAGTCATGTGTGTTGCATTGCATTAATTTTATTTGTTGGTTGCTTGATCGTATATGTTATTTTTGTTGGTTGCTTGATAGTATATGTTATTATTATGTGCGACGATATATATTTTCTGTTCTTTCCAATTAAGTGTTGTTTTTTTTTATGTGAGTACTACGTATCTGTTTTATTATTTACAAAACTTTGTAGTTTGAATTTATATTCCAAATTATATTTTAGATCTTTGAACTTAATAAATTTTATACTTATGTTAGAGTTATTTTCTGACTTTCAAATTTTGTTATTGTTAATATTTTGACATACTCTTTTGAAAAACGTTTAATTTTAATTGTTTTATAATGGTTTGGAAAAAGAAAGGGGTTATGAAGTTGTCTTTCAAGATATTCTTCAAATTTCTGTTATCGTCTTTGACCATCTATATTTATAAATATTTTCCTTGTAATATTTTTATTTTTCATGCTAATCCTTGTTTAGCCTTTAACTATGGTAATAAGTTTTGTAGTCTTTGAAAATAAAAGTACTTTATTGAGTTGTCTTGGTGTTAGATTGAAGTGTAGACGCAAACTATTTTGTTTTAAAGGTTAGCATCCAACAACTTTTACTTTACTTACTTTTCTTATTAGCATTATTTTATTTATTTATTTTTTCTTCAAACTCAAATGCTTGAAAGGATCTCGTTTACTATTTGTTGGTTCTTGTTTAAATATTTAGTGCTTTCTCATTTCATAGAAAATTTTTGGTTGTTTTCATTACTTCTTATTTAATTCTCTGATTTTGACTGATCTGTTTTATATTCTCTGAAAACGAAATTTATATACTCGGTCTAAATTTTAAACTTATTTGAGTTGATATTAAGTCATAATGGGTGATTCCTTTGACTTGTATGTCAATTTGATAAGTCTAAATTTTAAACTTGTTTGAGTTAATATTGAGTCATAATGGGTGATTCCTTTGACTTGTATGTCAATTTGATAAGTTGACACATTTTATCTGTTTGATTTAATTTCTTTTTTTCAGTTGATATTAAGTTTATATTGGGTGATTCCAGTAAACTCTAATGTCGATTTGATAAGTTGGCTTTCAAATATTGTTTTGTTGATACTAGATTGCAGTGGGTGGTTCCATGCACATTTGTGTCGACTTGGCAAATTTTATAATTGTTGTTTATAATTTATTACTTTATTGCCTATTTATTATTAGTGTTTCGTCGTTGTGAAATTTATTTTAAAGTTTTCAATTTCTTTTGCGAAGTTTAAATTTCATATATATGTTTAGGAGGCGTACGCTCTTATAACATCTGTCATGACTTGTGTTCGTAAGTGCTATTTTAATAAAGCAGCTAGCTACTCTTTATTAAAGTGTTCTTATCTCTTTAAGTGGAGTGTAAGCCCGTGTGGTCACCTCTATTTAAATTGGTTTGGCTATCTATTTACGAACTTTTTCTTCTTCGTTTCTTTTCTAAAAATATTTATGTATGGTCGGATTTATTCTTTTATAATTTTACGTAAATATTTATTCCTGCTTCCTTTACAAAATTACCTATAGTTTATTGTGCAAAAGTTTTTACCTTAAACTTTCTAATACGTGTCTTTGGTTCTTTCACATTTTATAAAATGATTGTTGTTACCGTTCTTCTTTACTATACGACTCTTTTGGTCTTCCAAAATAAAATATATATTATTTGAGTTATCAAATTTTATACCTGCAAAGTTGTTTAGTTCTTAACTAAAATCCATTGATTTCTGTTTTCTTAATGTGCTTTATCTAGAGTATTTTCTTTTATCTCTTGGTTGTTTTGAAGTTTCGAGGACGAAACTCTTTTAAGGTGGAGTGATTGTAACACCCCGTAATTTTCACACTTTATTTTTGGTGTTTGTTTACATTAAAATGATATTTTTTCGTAAATATAAATAATTTATTATTTAGGCTATTTTGGAACATGTTGTGAAAATGTGTATATATTTATATGTTGTGATATATTTATATACATTTATTTTAAGTTGTTAGTTATTTATTTTAAAGGTTGTATTAGTTTCGTTATTTATTTAGGCGTTTAGGATGCAGTTTTGTCGCGTAGTGTTTTTGTAACGTTGTTGGACCGACTTGGGTGATGAAATGTTGCATCACGTGTGGCGTATCATGCTGGCCGAAAATCAGCAATTATGAAGTGGAGGATGCAGAGTTTTGGTGCTTATTAAGCTAACCTTTGAACATCTTGTAACCGCTCATTTAATTCCCCATTAACCCACCTTTATAATCACCCTTTAAACCATTGCTTAATGAGGTTATTAATCAGGTTTTTGCTGCATTCTAACCCCCCTTTTTCGCCCAACCCTTAGAGAGGAAGAGAAAGAGTTCTTCTCTCTTCTCGGATTTTCGTCCATTTTTGCACACCTATTTTGTTTACATCATATCTCCTTCGTTTCTTATCCGAATTGGACGTGTGAGTAGTCAAAATCCATCTACTCGGAAAGATCTTGCTCGTGGTACAATTTTTTTTGAAGAAAGAGAAAGACGCGACTGCAATTTTCGTTTCGATCAGGCGAGTCATCCGGTTTTTGTTTTCTGTCACACCTTCGCGAAAACGTCTATCACCGGAGATCTAACCGTTGGATCGTCCTCAAATTTGGAAAGAATGTATAAAACATATTGGAATTCACTTTGACCAGAGTGATTTGGATCTTTCAATAGCTGGGAATCATGGTCGGAACAGAAGAGTACGAAATGAGATTTTTCAACATTCAAGAAGAAAATGTCTAGTGACTTGTTGCTACAATTATCGTTCATGGAGGACTTGGATTGCGCATATTTTTCGTATTTCTTTAGACTCAGCTCTCCTCCCGACGTTCCAGGTAACTAGTAGTTATCTTAGAACAATAGTGATTAGGGTATTATTCGGTATTAGATTATTACGCTAGGAATTATTTAAAATACTTTTTGAATGAAATTATTGACGACATTTGACATGAATATACTTGATGCATGCTGTGTGAATACTGTATAAAGAAAAATAATTTTCGTCTGATTTTTAGTATTTATTTGATTTAATTGGTGTTTTATGCATTTTTGGCTTATTTGCATAATAATTATTAAACGAATGTTAAAATTGCTGAAATTATTTTTCATGGATCATGTTATATGTGTAGTATGTATTCCATGCCTTAGAATAATTTTTTCCTACTGTTCACCAGTTTATTTAATTGATATATCTTTTTTGCAATTTCATTTCTGTCAGTATATAAATCATGAAAATTATTTCTGGAGGCCGATTAATTTATCTCTTTGTATATTGTGTATTTCCGTGAGTTTATACATGTTATGTAAATTGTTGGTAATTTTTGGGCGTTTATTTTTATTTTTAATTATTATATTAGCTTTATTGAGTAATCTGTATATTAACGTTTAAGAATACTTTTGGAGTCCGAAAATTATAAATAAAAATTGTACCATGTCAGTAGAGCCATTAGGGTCGTATGATAATTTTTGTGTGATTTTACTGCTCGAACTTATTAATTTAATAATTATTATTGGGTTTTTATTGTGAATTGGAGGGTATTCTTTTAAATTATTTAAGAGCTTGTTAATCAGAAATAAATTGATATCTTTTATATTCCTGGATGCTGGTGTTTGTTAGGTTGCTGTAGGTATTATTGGGTATCATTATGTTTATGTTTGATTTATGAAAAATGATTAATTGATACTATTTATTTATTTAATAAGCCTTGGAGTTAATTGGTGATGTGTTTTTGGTTGAGTTGTTAGTGCTGTAAAAACCAGTTTAATATCATTGTTAATGTTTAGAGATGTTCAATGTGTTTAATGTTGGAGACATTTGTTGTAAGTTTGTAAGAATATTATTTTTGAGGAATTATGAAGAATTACTTTTGATGAATTATGGGTATAAAGCCGGGTGGCATCCCTTTTGACGAATATATTTGATGAATGATACTTTGATGATATGTATGATTTTATTTTGAGATAAGAACATCCGATGGGATAGATGTAGTCCCCGGTGAAGAACATGCCAACCACCTGGTTTGCGAACTAGGGGTAAACCTGGGTTAATTGTTGTCGTCCGAGTGGTCAGGGAGTTCTGCGTGTTCTACCCTGCATCGGGAGTTTGGCCATTCTTAGACACAGGCAGTGGGGAACGTAAGCCCATAGACTTACCTGGAGATTGCGATCTGACAAACCTTAGGAAGTGAATTGCGATTCACCGGCGTTCGATTTCTGACTCAATAACTTGTTGTACTTTTGTTTTATTATTATTTAAGTATTCTAGAGATGATTTACTCACTATATCTTATTTACTTGAAGTTGACTATCACTTGTATCACTTGTAAGCTTTAAGGTTTTGGATGCATGTTATTGTTATCATGATCGTATGCTTTCCTTTCTTATTAATCTATGTCTGAATCATGCTTTGATTTCTTTTGTTCTGGGAGAACTGCTAGTTACTCCCCACTGATTGTGGATGTTTGTTGTATATTTTGCAGGTTTTGTTGATAGAAATCTTCTTTGGTTTTGGGCTCGGGTTGAGATGCGAGAATGAAATGATAATTGTTTTAGGCCTAGACTGCTAGTTAGACTTTTCTCATTTGGAATACTCTGAATTAGTTATTTATTGATATTATTTATTTAAGTTGGTCTCTTAACATAGTTATTTAAATACCTTTGTATTAGAAGTGGCATTCCCAGAAGACGATGTTTCCGCCATCGTCCTATAATACTATTATTATTTCTTTCTTTTTCCGCTTTGAAATTCTGGGGTGTTACAATATTGCTTTAAATGTTTCCAGATGGATGCAAATGGATGTTTTTGGAGATAGCACAAATAACAGTATAGAGAAGATACATAGAGGGAGAGGATCTAGGTGTCAAAAGAATGTAAAGTTAACTGTTCTAAGTGCCACTGTGTACCAGATATGGATTGCAAGAAATGATGCTATGTGGAATGGCAAAGTAGATAGAATCTCTGTCCATGTAAAATAGAATACAAAGAGCTTGTATAGATAGAGTTTATAGTATTATTCCTCAAAAGGTTACAAGAAGAGAGAGAGAATAGCTAAGAGAGCTTACTTATAATATGCCAATATGTAACTAGGATGGTTTTGGTTTTCATGCCTTGATTTTGAGGGAGTCCAACCTAGTTGGTTTGCCTCTTCCTTGGTATGTTGTCTGTAATTGGTTTTGGTGAGCAATATATTTCTTTCTTAATTAGCAAAAAAAAAAAAAGTTATAAGTAATAACTACCTTGACAGCAACCACCGCCATAAAGAAACTTAAACTTGAAATCAACAAAAAGAAATTGAGATCAAAAGATTATAATAGCCAAACCTTCAACCACCAAAAGAAAAAAGAAAGAAAAACAAAAACAATCAAAAACCAAAAACAGAGAAACTTTTCATAATGTAGAAGGGGAAGCATTTCATCAACCGAAAGCAACAAAACCATATATGCCATCAAATATTTACATATAAAAAAACAACAAAAACATCCAAAAAGGAAGGCCACCAAAAAGGCGAAAGCCCAAAACTTCGGAAGAGCAAGCGCTGCCACAAGGCCACCCAGATCTTTGAATCCCCACCAGACCTTACAAGCATCACCAACAACCCCGAACAACCTTACTCCGCTCCCAGACCTTCGAAACATCACCACAAACTACCACCACCGCAAAAAACCCGAACTTTGAAACATTGCTCTAGGTTGTATAAAGAAATGGAGATTAACCCAAATTGACAGATGTTAACATTGTCAACATTAAAACATAAACATTTAATCTACAAATTTTAAGTAAAATCAAAATAAATGAAAATCTAGAGAAAAATCTGATCTTGAAAACTGAAAAATTAAGAGGGGAAGAAGAAGTATGAAGAATTTTGCGTGACAAACTGAAAATATGAAGTTCTCTTCGATTTTGGGTCTAAAACTTTGACCTCGTCAAATATGGAAAAGCCCGAGTCTTCAACGTCAGTGCTTTGGAATAAGAACTTGATTAGAGGTAGAGGGTGGTGACAATTTTCCACATTATATTTCGCAAAAAACACACTGAACTTTATAAACAAACCACTCAAAAAAATCTATACTAAAATATTAAAAGGCATTCCTAAAGAAGGAACGGTGCCACGTGGCGCTATCCCCAAGGGAGTTTTACTCCATGATCCACATACAATACAAAAATTAGAAATTGCATAGTATAGGGTTTGATCCCGTGACCTCAAGAATATATATTAAAGTCTTAACTACTAGACCATGTAATATTTAGTGTTATCATCTCAAAGTATAATATTAATAAATGAAAATTTTCCTTACCTGGGGCGTAGCCCAAGCCTAATAACTAGTTTACATGCATAAAAGTAGGACTAATCTCTAAAATTATGGTAATAAAGAGAGAAAGTAAGGAGATATACCTTTGTTCTCTGAGTATAAATAATTAGGCTTTTTGTTTAAAGGATCAGTGTTGTATCAAGCTCCCAACACTCAAATTCCTCAATAAAATAACTCAAATTAGATCCCAAAACTAAATAAAAACTCAAAGTTAACAACTTAAAGCCCTAGATCTAGCAAAGAAATTAAAGACCGAAAACAAATTCCAAAAGAGAACAACAAAATAGAACATAAAGAAAAGAGAAATATAATGGTGATGTTAGCCGGCTTGTTGATCTCCGACAGAGGTTGGTGGTGAGAGGGTTGAGAGGTGATGAACAAGAGAAGTGGGTCTTGGATGTTGGGATCTGATGGTCCAGGGAGATTCACAAGGAAAGAGAGAGAGAGAGAGAACAAATCAAAAACTTTACCTGGCATTCTTTTTTGGAAAAATTGATAGGAACAGTCCCAACTATGGTCGTTCAGCCATTTTTAGTCCCAACTAAAGATTATTTCTGAGCGGTCCCAACTATATATCATTTTTGCCGAAATTGGTCCCAGCAGGTTAATGACCTGCTACAACAGGTAAAACGATTTTTTTTTCTTTTTTCGCCCCAAAGTGTTTCTTGTTCCTCCTCCACCTCTTTCTCACTCCTCCCTCCACCATGTCCTTCTTCCTTCCTCTTTCTCTCTCCTCCCCCGCCACTTCCTCCCTCTTCCCCTCCACCGCCACTCCCTCCCCTCCTCGCCACCGAGCCCACCCCCCGAAGCCCCATCCTCTTTATGATCTTTGATGGCGAAATACATCATTCATCGGTATATTGCGGCAATGGGAGGGGATCACACTTTGAATTCGATTGACAGCATGTGTGCAATGGGGAAGGTGAAGATGATGGCGTCGAAATTTAGTGCTGGTGAAGGTTTGTCTGTGCATAACCCGAAATCGGATATCAATAAAGTGGTGAAGGTGATGGGGGAAGTGGCAAACACTGCCTCTACGACACTATATTATAGCTTTGAATTTGTTGCCATTGTTGTTGTTGCTTCTCTTAGCAACCGCCAAAGTTGTTAACTTTTGGGTTTGGGGTTTCGATTTCAATTGTTTTAAAAACCCTCAAAAAATTATGGCTTTTTTGTGGGTTTTTGATCGAGTGAAAGAGGGGGGAAAATGGGTTCTGAAACAATTGAGAACTTGGGTTACCCACTATTGAAAGATCTACGCTTGGAAATTGGCGAAAATGTGACTTGTTTCACTCTCTGTTTCTGGGTTTATCTTTCCAATTCTACTCCATTTCCTTCCACAATTCTTCATCAGGTTTCAACTTTTATTTTCTGTCACTTAAATTTTTCTGGGGAATTTTGTTTTGTTGAAATAATGGTGAAAAATTGTTTATGCATTTATGCTTAAACTTCGCAGAAGTAGGCATGACCTTCATTTCAGGAGTTGTTTAACTTTTTTATTTATTATTTATTTCTGGGTATTGTTTGGGTAATTTTGTTTTTGGGTTGTGATAATGATGATGGTTTTCTAGACATTACATTTCGGGGGTTGATAGATTAAAGAAAGTGTAAAGGCAATTCTTAGTTTATTTTCCCTTGATTGTGATGTTGGGGAAGTGGCAAACATTGCCTTTACGACACTAACACACAGTCACGAAGTGTCGGGAGTTGCTGGGAGAGGGTGGTGGGTTGCGGGGGGGGGAATGGGATTTCGGGGGTGGGGGGAGGGGGAGGGGTAGCATGGGAGGGAGAAAAAGGGAGAAGGATTAAGAAATTTTTTTTAAAAAAAATTAATCTGTTAAACAGGTAATAAGTCACCTGGGATTAATTTTGGCAAAAATGATATATAGTTGGGACTGCTCAGAAATAATCTTTAGTTGGGACTGAAAATGGCGGAACGCCCAAAGTTGGGACTGTTCTTATCAATTTTTCCTTCTTTTTTAGAAGTATCTTTGTTGGAGTTTCCCGCTTTTTTTTTTTTTGGTAAATGCATTCACATTTTTGGAGGGAAACTTCCCCCCCTAAATTTTCATTCCAAACCCCAAATTTCATAATCCGAAATCCAAATTTCTAAACCCCAAACCCCAACTTTCATACCTTATAACCCCATTACTGTATAACCATAATAATTTATGTTCATTAGTAACCAAAATTTTCATAATTTATATCATTTGTTTAACCAATATTTGCTTGTGTCTATTGTTTCATTTGTCGGTAGATGATTTGGAGATTCTCGGGCAGCGTGTAACACCCCATATTTTTATAACTGCTTAGTAATTATTTATATTATTTTAGTTTATAAAAAAAAATTTAATATATATTATTTCATTAAATATATTTTGTCCCCCATTTGACTTTATTTTAGAGGTGGTCAAAACAAAATCCTAGATTTACTAGGTTAAGTGCCAATATATACCATATTATCATAAGGAGAGAGAAAGTAAAGAAAAAAAAACAAAGGAAAAGAAAAAGAGGAGGGTCTCTAATACTGCTCCTTAGTTCCTCCCTACCAAAACCCTCGATGCATAACTTCATTGTCTTTAACCTTCAACCATCATCAAACTTACAAGAAATTTTGTCAAACTTCATCAATCATTGAGTGTTGTTCATCCACCTTCATTATCTCTCGATTTTGTGGGAGTTTCAAAGAGGAAAAATTTTGGGTTATTTGGGCTTGCGGTTTCGGGTCATGAATCAAATCAAAGAGCGGTTTTGGGGTTCCTTTTATAGAGTAATTCCACCCTATTACCTTCCCCTAATCAAGTAAGATTCTTTGTCATGTTTTAATTTCAGTTTTGGCTTAATTTCGAATTAGGTTTTGTTAGTTTAGGGTTCTTGAGATAAATTAAATTTGGGGTTTTTGATTATGAGTGTTGGGTATAGCTTGATTGAAAGGAATTTTGCTTACTAATAATAAGTTTATCAACAAGAACTGTAACTCGTTGAATTACAGGTCAGATTCATAATTTGTGTTTTTCGACAGCTTATGTGCGTTTTTAGCCAGAATAGTATTCACAAAAGTTGCTCGTATCAAAATTTCACCTAAGATAGGCTCAAGAAATGTTTCATTTGGAGTTCATAGGAGAAAGTTATCCCTATGTTAAGTTTTTGCTGAAATTAAATATAATGCATGTTATTTTCATGTGGAATTAGTTGGGGTAAAACTCTAAACTTTCATAGATATATTTTGAAATGGGATTTTGAGTATTCAAATATACATTATAAATCTTAATGTTGATTTTTATATAAACTAAGTGAGAGTTCTAGTATTGTTAGTATTAGTTAGTTTTGTCATTTGAAGTAAGAGGTTTATATTTTATAAAGCCATAGTTAATCAAAGCTCATTAACCAGTTAAACCAAATCTATTATTAATTATTGAATACATATATATTTATATTGTAGATTTCGGCTTCATTGAGGAGCCGTACTGATTAAAATAATCACTTTATTGTGCGTTTCGCAAAGGTAAGATTCTTACCGAAATTTTCTATAGCTATGAGAAAAGTTTTAAAAAAGTATGTATCTCATTTTGGTTAAGATTGGTGTGAATGGGAAGAAGTTCTTCCAAGGTAGAAAGTTTGGTTTCCGAACCACAGATACAAGGAGTTACAATAGGTTTGTGCTTTCAAGTTGTTGAGATTTTCTATGCGGTATCTCAAAAAAATAACTTTCTGATTTTAAAATGGTTGAGATTACCTGAGTGGTATCTCAAGGAAATGGAACTTTGTTGGGTTTGTCTCGACATTACAGATTAGTTGGGGGCACGTTGATCAGTGCCTCGGACATACATCTTCTGCTACAGTTTAGCCATTTGTGGTGTGTGCACACTAGGGGTTTTGTCTACAAGTTATCCGGAGGGCCTAGCTAGCCCAAAGGCAAGGAAAGTTTGTTCCATTCCATAGGTTTATAACTCTTCTTTGTGAAGGTAAAGGAAAGAAAGGATTTGTTTTAAGGAAAATAAAGAAAGTATTTGATTTAGAAAGGAATACAAGAAAAGGTTTTATAAAGCTTGCTACTTATTATTTTGATTCAAAAGAATATGATTTGTAGGATATATTATTATCCTACCTGCATATATATTTGGCTTTACTGTATGAATCTTGCTCAACCAGTTTGGCTGATACTACATGCCCGATATGTGCAGGTACATGAAGATCTTACATGTTGGGTGTGGGGTGTGGGCTGAGAGCAACGTTCCACCGGCCAACTTTTACTAGTTAAAGTTATAGTAGTTCTTTATCCGCTGCACTATTTATGTATACATATTATCATTTTGGGACTTAAGGTTGTAAATATTAATTCACCTAAACCTTTACTTGACTGGGCTGTAATAGTTTAGTTAAGTTTTGCTTTGACTTAGATTTAGTCTACGTAGCTTATCCTTAACGGTTATTCTCGCAATAACCGTGGAATAACACTTTTGAAATTTCGGGTAATTATGCATGGATGTGGATTCTTTTGAGTTGGATAAGGATTATTGAGAATTTAGATTGCTGGTTTTATTGAAAGAGGTTTTATAATTGGACGCGAGTCCTAAATTAAATTTTAGGCAGTCCATATTTCAGACGGAGCTCTGTCGATTTTTCTGTAGAATCTTAATATTATTTGATTTAGATAGTAACTCGAAATTCAGGGGTGTTATACAGCGAGATCCCCGTGCTTGGTTAATCGAAGCGTTAGATATTTCAAGCCATATCACAACAATTAGCTTATTGACTTATATCAATAAATTGACCTAATCCAATATCAGCATACATTACTCTTATGCAATAACAAATTGTTTCAATTTGTTTATATGTTTAGATGTATTCACATAACTTTCATCTATTTGAATAAGTTAATAACAACTTCACTAATCAACTTGTTTCGCTTTAGTAATATGTTTTGTATTCGAAATAGATAAAGCTTAATCAAGGTTCACTTAGATGGATCATTGCTATTTTCAATTACCTTATCAGCTTACATTGATATATAATATAATCCAGTAAATATGACCTTACTTGTTTCAGTTCAATTAGATATTTGAGTTTCAAAATAATTGTAACTTATAAACGATCAACTAAATCGGAGTGTTCTTATCTTGATTTAGGTTATCGATTCACATTGATACAATAATCTAATGATCCGATACTAACTGGTTCACTTCAATATTATGTTTCAAATTCAAAATGGAGCTCTATTATCTTCAATTATCTTACCGACTCATATTGATATATTCATTTAGTCTAATATCAATGTCTTTCAGTTTGGCTTAAATGAGTGAGTCCAAAAAATGATTCTTGTTAACAATTAACTTAAATGGAGTATACTTATCTTGATTTAGTTTATCAATTTGCATTGATATATTGATTTAATAACCCAATATCAATTTGTTTCACTCCAATATTATGTTTTAAAATCAAAATGGATACAACTTAATCTTACTTTAATTTAAATGGAGCACATTTATTTTCAATCACTTTACCGACATACGTTGAAACATTCATCTAATCTAATATCAATTTCTTTTGGTTTGGCTAAGATGTATGAGTTTCAAATTGAATCTAACTTGTTAACGATTAACTTAAATGGAGTATTGTTATATTGATTTAACTTATCGATTCACATACATACCTTGATCTAATCCAATTATTAACTTATTTTACATCGATTATATGTTTTTAGTTTTCAAATGCATATAACTGAACTGAAAAGTTTGTTAACTGAATTGAATTGAACTGTTAATAATTTTAACTGTTGTAAACTGAACTGATATGAACTGAACTGTTTGGATATAACCATAACTGAACTGTTGAACTGAATTGACACCTCTACCGGTAACAAGCCACCAAGTGCTCATGTAAATATGTGATGATTTAAACTTTAAAGGCTTGGTTCATTTCACTTAAAAGAGGGTCCTACATGGTACAAAGTACAATCTGTAGAGTTTATACTTTTCTAAGTGCGTTAAACAAAAGTAAATTAACGTCTATAAGTTTCTTTTTGTTTTGGGAACTTTCGAGGGTAATTATGTACTTTAGCTCATTATATTTGGTAGGAAAAATTGTCAAAAATAAGTTAACCTTTGAACCGTCTGCTAAAAATAAGTCATCTCTTTAAATATCCCTAGATAAGTAAAACTTTCATACCCTTCTGTTTTTAGCAAGTCAAATGACTGGTTACCTGTTCAATTTCCCTTGAATTTGTTTAATATTTAATTAAAATTATATTTTTAGGCTAGAAAATATTTTTTTAAAAAATAAAATAATAAAAACAAAGCCCCTCCCCTGCTTCCTCCTCCCTCACCACCATCACCACAACCCCCACCCTATGCTTAGAAAAGCCCTTTCTCCCTTCACTTCCTCCATTCGATCATTTCCCTCTCAAACTCCTTTTCCCACTCTCTCCTTCAATTCCATGAACACTGCCATGAATCATTGAGGAAGAACACCATGAATCGTTGAGGAAGAACGCCATCAATCATCGATTGTCTCGACCCAAAAATCAACATCCTTCGATTTTGCTCCACTTGTAGTTCATGGCGTTCTTCACTTTCTCCCTTCAATTCCGCCATTAATTTCCCTCGCAAGCTCCCTTTCTCACTCTCCCCTTCCTCAATCTCAAACTCCCTCTCTTCCTTTTCCTCCACCAACTCACCTCTTCCTCAACGAACCATCTACCTTCTCTCCAATGGCAGAGACTTCAACTTCCTCATCAACGTTGAGCAGAAACAATACCCCCCTCAACAACAACATCACATTTACTCTCTTAGGCCCTCTTTCCACTCTTACCATACTCCCTCATTTGATTATAGAATTTCATTTGTTTGTAATTTGTATTTTGTTTATTCTGATTTGGAGTTGTTACAGTTTCAATTAAGAAGGTGGTCTGGTGGTTGCATCAAATTTCTTTGAAAATAGGGAATTTGTTGTTTTGGGGTTAAGGGTTAGTGGGGATTTTGTGGTTTGGAGGTTTGGGGATGAAGATTGGGTTAAAATTGTTGCTAATGGGCGTTGTTTTGATGATATTGTTAGTTACCAAGGTAAATTCTATACTATTGCTGATTCTAAAAGGAGGCTTGTCATGATTAATTATAGGTTGAAACCCCTTAATTTGGTCCCCAAATTAATCTATGGTAATAGTAGTTAAACATAATTGTTGGAATGTGATGGATGTTTGTATCTAGTTGATGATGTTGGTGTTGCAAGGAAGAAGGATAGAGGTAGGACCGGGATCTGTAATGGCACGGTGGAAGTAGGGGGAGGGGTGGTGGCAGTAGGGTCGGGGTGGGGTGGATGGTGAGATGGTGGGAAGGAGGAAAGAAGGAGGTTGGTTAGGGAATGGAAAGAAGGGAGAAGGTTTTTTTTAATAAAGAATTAAGTTAAAATTAAATATCTAATAAAATAGTGACACGTGTCATTTTCACCTGTTGAAAATGGTGAGCAACAGGCCATAACCGGTTTTGACTTGTTAAAAACATAAGGCTATAAAAGTTTTACTTATTCAGGGATAATCGAATAGATGAGTTATTTTTAGCGGACGGGCCAAATGTTGGCTTATTTTTTAGGAAAATTTGTCAGAAACTACCTTATAAAACACTTATTTTGTCAAAAACCACCTTATAATTTTTTTTGTCAAAACACACCTTAAAGATAAATTTTTTTGCGAGAAAATACCTTTGGCCGGAAAAAGACCCTTGACTTTATTTTTAGGCATTGACCACCACAACCCCACCTACGAAACCACCCCCCCACCCCAACCCCACCCCATGAAATTGGCCCCTTTGTTTTCCCTCACCCCGAAACCACCCCTTCCCTATCTCCACCCTTGAAACCACCTTGAACCCTTGGTTCGGGTGATGATTTAGGATTTGAGGGGCGTGGCTGGGTGTGGAGGGAGGGTGGGGGAGTAGTCTGGGGGAAATGGGGGGGGGCGTGTAACACCCCCGCCAACCCGAACCCTTTTTCATTTAACAAAACTTGAGATGGGGGAAAATCCACGAGGGTTCGACTCAACGGGCGTGCTACCGCCGCACTTATCTCCTTGGAAATAAATGCAAGGCTAGATTAAAGCATACTAAATTCAAATTAATTAATCCTTACAACCAAGTAAAATGTTTATTAAATATTACTAATTACTAAAGTATTTCAGAGTTCCAGCGGAAGCTAAATCATAAGTTAAATGGATGACAACTCTAAGTGATCTCCCTTTTGTTCCCCCGTCGATCACCCACCTGCACAAATGCATTGAAAAGAAACAAGAAAGACAAGCTCCCAAAAATCAGAAAAAACTGTGTAATTCCAACTCCATCCCGTAAAATACTTAAGTTGAAAATACTTTGTAAAATAGTAGGTTAATAGGGTTATAAAGCATGGCACACATACACACATGTATATATATACAATGGATAATCACATAATTAATTTCAATTAATCCAATTATTTAAGAAGAGGAAAGAGAACGCCAAGATGGCGGGTCAATCCCGTAACCACTTACTTCAACATTGTAGGCAGGGTCAATCCCTGGTAACTACCTACGGATAACATAATAGCCATAATAACGAGTCCCTAGTGTGCACACCCCTTCAACTTGGATCACAACAAGATAGAAGGAAGACAAGTAACGAAAAATCGGCATAGTAACTGAGAACCCGTAGGTGGCCGGCCGACCTCCCATACAGGGGCAACCTTGTTCATCATTTCCCTCCGATATTTCACTTTACGTGATTAACATCTTTTATTTCAAGTCATCACATAAATCACGTACACAATTACGTCATCGTTGTTCAATCCAGTGTGAACATATTTCATCCATCATAATCTCAATCCATTCATAGCGGTTTCAATAACTCATTTCATAAACACAACCGTCACTTGAGTTCATTTATCACTTCAGATTCATAATCATTTCATTATCACAAGTTCTTACTAATTTCAACTTTCATAAAATTTCAATAATAATAATAACGGTAATAATGATAACAACAACAACAACAACAACAACAACAATAATAATAATAATAATAATAATAATAATAATAATAATAATAATAATAATAATAATAATAATAATAATAATAATAATAATAACCATAACATTACTAAATGACATTAAGCGGTTTTAATAACGTTATAGTAAACATATTTGTCATATCGTATATCGTCCATAGTCATGATTCATAATCGAAATCGATAGTCGTCGTCCATTTTGTCATTCGTATTCATAATCCGCATTAAGTCGATAATCCATAATTATAGTCCATACTTATATATTTTATAAGCACATAATAATCACATAATCAATTCGTTTTACACTAACGGGATCTATGTTTAGATGGACATCGAAGATTACCTCGTGACGCGTGCCCAAAAGTTACGTTCACGAACGGATTAACACTCTTGATATTCCTCGTCTACGCAATCGGAGTCTACAATAGACATTAACGATATCTAAGTTAGTTACCTAAATAACCCCTTTTTACATATAAAATAAACGATTTAAATAATTCAATTTAAATAATTCAATTAACTTAAAGAAATTCTTAATGATTGTAAGAAAGTTTATAAATCAAAGTTTATGGTTTTTAAATTATTTATGAAATCATTTTAAGTACTCAAAGATTACTTCAACATAATTTTCATTAACTTAAACAATTATTTTAAACATAGAAAACTAACTTTATTGTACTTCTTACTTTGTTTTAGAAAATAAAGAAATATTTTCAATTTATAAACAACTAAGTTAATTAATCTAAAATACACCAATTTAATAAAGCAAGCTAGTTTAGGAAAGTCATTTGTTTTGTTTTTTTTTTAAAATAAAATAAACTAATAAAACTAAAATAAAAGGGAAAGGGAGGTACTGATTCAAAGAATCAGTTTAACAAAACTGAAGAAAAAACGCAAGAAGGAAGTCAGGGGAGGGACGAGTCAGGGGGAAAGAGAGAGGGATTGGCACTGGTGTTTCGGGTGGTGGACGGCGACGACTCAGGCGGAGAGTGGTGCGGTTGGGCGCGGCTGAAGGAGACGTGAAGGGGAGGGTGTTTGGCTTGCGGCAGTGAAGTCAGGTGGTTCGATTAGTGGTTCAGCGTGGTGCGGTGGTTTCCGGTGGTGAAGTCAGGTGGGGTCAGGTGGTTCGAGAAACAGAGGGAGTGTTAATGGTGGGTTCAATTTTTATATTTTTTTTTATTTTCCAAAGCAAAATCAGAAATTAAGTGAGAAGGGAAGAAGATTGAAACAAACCTTTGAAGTTTGGTTTGCTTAGGCAATTGGGTGTGTTTGGGATGCTATTTATAGAGCAAATTTTCTGAATTTGTAGAGCTTAGTCAACCTCCATTAATGGAGGAAGTATGGTGTTGAGATTTTGTTTTCTGATTTTGGGGGATTTTGTGCAGAAGAATTGAGGTTATGGTTGATTTTGTGCTTGATTTTCAAAGTTCTCTGACAAGAGTTGATGAATTGTTGAAAAATTGCTCCTTTGGCTATGTTGATTTTCATACGCGAGGGAGGAGGATGGTGGTGAAGATCAAATTTTCTTTTCCTTTTTTTTTTTGTTTTGTTTTGCTTTTGGCTTTTCCTTTTTCTTTTTGGCTAACATGACACATGGACTAATGACTTGGTATTTAGGTTTGGATTGCTAAAAATGGATGGACACATGTACAAAGATACCCACAACCAAAAATAAAGAGTTTAATTAATTAGAAATAATGAAATGAATAATAAAACAAGTAAATGATTTATTTTAACTTGTTAAATAAATCAAAACTAAATGAAATCATTATTTTAATAAACATAGTTAGCAAATAAAATCGCATTATCATAAAATAAATTTTAAGTGGAAATAATATTAAAACTTAATAAATAATAAAATAATCTTTGAAAATTCGGGGTATTACATCTACTCCTCCTTAAAAACAAAGTTCGTCCTCGAACTTTAAAGTTAGATATTTAATATTAACGAAACATTAGCTTTGCGCTTTGTTAGTATTACATTCGGTCCTCCTTAAGGAGTTTCGTCCCCGAAACTCGATAATCGTACCTCAGAAAAGAGTTCAGGATAAAGCTTTTTCATGTCATCTTCTGTTTCCCAAGTTGCTTCCTCTGTTTGATGATTAGACCACAAAACTTTGACTAACTTTCCTGCCTTGTTCCGGGTATTTCTCGTTTTGTAATCAAGGATTCTAATAGGACGTTCTTCAAAGGTGAGGGTCTCATCTAGTTCAATGGTTTCAGGTTGGATGACATGGGAGGGATCGGGGACATATTTACGTAGTTGAGACACATGAAAGACATTATGAACATTGGCTAACTCTGTGGGCAAGGCTAATCTATACGCCACTTCCCCAATTCTTTCGAGTATCTCATAAGGTCCGATGTAACGAGGACTCAACTTTCCTTTTCTACTGAACCTCATTACTCCCTTGGCATGAAACTTTCAGCAACACTTTTTCTCCAATTTCTAATTCCAAATTCCAAATCTCGTCTCCTTTGATCGGCATACGATTTTTGTCGATCCTGAGCTACTTTCATACGCTCTTGAATCAACTTCACCTTGTTGGTAGTTTCTTCTATCATTTCTGGTCCCAAATTCAACGACTCGTTCACATCGCTCCAACATATAGGACTCCTACATTTTCGTCCATACAACGCCTCATAAGGTGCCATTCCTATGCTCGAGTGATAACTGTTGTTGTACGAGAACTCAATGTACATCAAATGATCATCCCAATATCCTCCGAAATCCATCACGCATGCTCTTAACATATCCTGCAAGGTTTGAATGGTTCTCTCTGTTTAACCATCTGTTGCTGGGTGGAAGGTTGTACTGAATTTCAATAGTCTACCCACGTACTGCCGAAGTCAAGTTTCCGAACTTAGATAAGAATCTCGAGTCCCTATCCGAAACGATGTCCTTCGGAACACCATGTAGCCTAACTACCTAATTAAAGTAAGCATCCGTCAATTGTTTCAACGACCAAGTATCCTTCATTGCCACGAATCTTGCCGTCTTAGTCAAATGGTCCCTATTACCCATATTGCATTCTTTCCCGACCTCGTATTCGGTAAGCCCATGATGAAATCCATAGAGATAGATTCCCATTTCCATCCTGGCACTTCCAACGGTTGCAATTTTCCTCAAGGCTTCATATGCTGAATTTTCACCTTCTGACATGTTAAACATTTTGCCACAAAGTCGGCTACTTCTTGCTTCATCCTAGGCCACCAAAAATGCTTTTTCAAATCCTTATAAAGCTTATCTCCTCCTGGATGTATGGAATACGGCGAACTATGGGCTTCCCTTAGAATTCTCGTCTTGAGTTCCTCATCCTGTGCCACACACAATCTCCGTTTATATTTTGCAACGCCATTGCTGTCGATCTCGAACTCTGGTGCTTGACCACTTTCTTTCATCTCTCTCAACTTGCTTAACCACTTATCTGCAGCTTGTTTCAACCGAATCTCCTCGAATATGTCCGGTCCAACAGTAAGAGCATTCAACTGAGCTTTCACATAACCGGGCTCAACTATTTCCAAACTCAATCTCTTAATCTCCTCACACAGCTCATCGGCTAGGATCAACACATTTAGCGAATGAGCACTCTTCCTACTCAACGCGTCAGCTACTTTGTTCGCTTTTCCCTCTTGATACACTATCTTCAAATCATAGTCGTTTATAAGCTCGAGCCAACGTCTCTGTCTCATATTCAACTCCTTTTGCGTATACAGATACTTCAAACTCTTGTGATCTGTATAGACCTTGCATTGCACTCCATACAAATAATGTCTCCAGATTTTCAGTGCAAACACGATCGCTCCTAACTCCAAGTCATGAGTAGGGTGATTTTGCTCATGTGGTTTGAGTTATCTCGACGCATAGGCCACTACTTTACCATGTTGCATCAAAACACACCCGAAACCTTTCTTTGAGGCATCACTGTAGACTTCAAATCCTTCTACTCCAGAGGGCAATGTCAATATCGGGGCTGTTGTGAGTCTCTTCTTCAGCTCTTGAAATGCTTCTTCACACTTATCATCCCAATGAAATTAGTGAGAGGTTGGGCCGTTCTCGAAAAATCTTTCACAAATCTCCGATAATATCCAGCTAAACCCAAGAAACTCCTTACTTCGGTGACGTTCTTAGGTTGAGGCCAATCGGTCACTGCTTGAATCTTCGATGGATCTATGGAAACGCCTTCTTTTGATATCACATGACCCTAAAATGAGAATTTTTCCAACCAAAATTCACACTTCGAGAACTTCGCGTACAATTGCTTTTCTCGAAGAATCTCCAGAACTTTCCTCAACTGATCCTCATGCTCTTCTCTATCCTTCGAGTATACCAATATATCATCGATGAACACTATCACGAACTTATCCAAGTATGGCTGGAAAGTCCTGTTAATGAGGTCCATGAAAGCTGCGGGCGCATTAGTGAGTCCAAAAGGCATGACGGTGAACTCATAATGGCCATATCTCGTACGAAAGGCTGTCTAAGGGATGTCTTCTTCAGCGATTCGTAGTTGGTGATAACCTGATCGTAAATCGATCCTGGAAAACACTGTTGCGCCCTGAAGCTGATCGAACAAATCCTCGATCCTCGGGAGCGGGTATTTATTCTTCACTGTGGCATTATTCAACTCCCTATAATCGATACACAACCTCAAAGATCCATCTTTCTTCCTGACAAACAACACCGGGGCTCCCCAAGGTGAAACACTAGGTCGAATGTACCCTTTATCCAACAACTCTTCTATTTGCACTTTCAACTCTTGCATTTCTGCAGGTGCCATTCAATACGGAGCCTTAGAGATAGGTCCGGTTCCAGGGACTAAATCGATCTTAAAGCTCACTTCTCTCTCTGGTGGCATTCCTGGAAGCTCTTCGGGAAATATATCAGGAAACTCCTTTACTACCGGAATTTGAGTCAACTCCTCGTTTTCCACGCTTACGTCCCTTACTTGACACAGGTAGACTAGGTAGCCTTTTCTAAGATAGGTCTGAAGGTTCAGGGCTGAGATTATCTTGACATCAGGCTGGAAGGTTATGCCTTTATAAGATATCCTATCTCCCTTTGGTCCTCTAAGATATATTTTTTGGTTATGACATTCGATTTTGGCTTTATACTTAGCTAACCAATCCATTCCCAAGATAACGTCAAAGTCTTTTAGGTAAAAAAGGATAAGATCGGCCGGTAATTCAGTACCAGCTATGAGTACAGGGATACTTTGGAAAAGAGATTTACAAGAAACAGTTTCACCGGTGGGCATGGCTATATTGGCTCGACAAGATTGGGTAGACTTAATACCCCGAATTTTCAAAGATTATTTTATTTTTATTAAGTTTTAATATTATTTCCACTTAAAATTTATTTTATGATAATGCGATTTTATTTGATAACTATGTTTATTAAAATAATGATTTCATTTAGTTTTGATTTATTTAACAAGTTAAAATAAATCATTTGCTTGTTTTATTATTCATTTCATTATTTCTAATTAATTAAACTCTTTATTTTTGGTTGTGGGTATCTTTGTACATGTGTCCATCCTTTTTTAGCAATCCAAACCCAAATACCAAGTCATTAGCCCATGTGTCATGTTAGCCAAAAAGAAAAAGGAAAAGCCAAAAGCAAAACAAAACAAAAAAAAGGAAAAGAAAATTTGATCTTCACCACCATCCTCCTCCCTCGCGTATGAAAATCAACATAGCCAAAGGAGCAATTTTTCAACAATTCATCAACTCTTGTCAGAGAACTTTGAAAATCAAGCACAAAATTAACCATAACCTCAATTCTTCTGCACAAAATCCCCCAAAATCATAAAACAAAATCTCAACACCATACTTCCTCCATTAATGGAGGTTGACTAAGCTTTACAAATTCAGAAAATTTGCTCTATAAATAGCAACCCAAACACACCCAATTGCCCAAGCAAACCAAACTTCAAAGGTTTGTTTCAATCTTCTTCCCTTCTCTCTTAATTTCTGATTTTGCTTTGGAAAATAAAAAAAAAATATAAAAATTGAACCCACCATTAACACTCCCTCTGTTTCTCGAACCACCTGACCCCTCCTGACTTCACCACCGAAAACCACCGCACCACGCTGAACCACTAATCGAACCACCTGACTTCACTGCCGCAAGCCAAACACCCTCCCCTTCACGTCTCCTTCAGCCGCGCCCAGTCGCACCACTCTCCGCCTGAGTCGTCTCCGTCCACCACCCGAAACACCAGTGCCAATCCCTCTCTCTTTCCCCCTGACTCGTCCCTCCCCTGACTTCCTTCTTGCGTTTTTTCTTCAGTTTTGTTAAACTGATTCTTTGAATCAGTACCTCCCTTTCCCCTTTATTTTAGTTTTATTAGTTTATTTTTAAAAAAAAAAACAAAACAAATGACTTTCCTAAAGTAGCTTGCTTTATTAAATTGGTGTATTTTAGATTAATTAACTTAGTTGTTTATAACTTGAAAATATTTCCTTATTTTCTAAAACAAAGTAAGAAGAACAATAAAGTTAGTTTTCTATGTTTAAAATAATTGTTTAAGTTAATGAAAATTATGTTGAAGTAATCTTTGAGTACTTAAAATGATTTCATAAATAATTTAAAAACCATAAACTTTGATTTATAAACTTTCTTAAAATCATTAAGAATTTCTTTAAGTTAATTGAATTATTTAAATTGAATTATTTAAATCGTTTATTTTATATGTAAAAAGGGGTTATTTAGGTAACTAACTTAGATATCGTTAATGTCTATTGTAGACTCCGATTGCGTAGACGAGGAATATCAAGAGTGCTAATCCGTTCGTGAACGTAACTTTTGGGCACGCGTCACGAGGTAATCTCCGATGTCCATCTAAACATAGATCCCGTTAGTGTAAAACGAATTGATTATGTGATTATTATGTGCTTATAAAATATATAAGTATGGACTATAATTATGGATTATCGACTTAATGCGGATTATGAATACGAATGACAAAATGGACGACGACTATCGATTTCGATTATGAATCATGACTATGGATGATATACGATATGACAAATATGTTTATTATAACGTTATTAAAACCGCTTAATGTCATTTAGTAATGTTATGGTTATTATTATTATTATTATTATTATTATTATTATTATTATTATTATTATTATTGTTGTTGTTATCATTATTACCGTTATTATTATTATTGAAATTTTATGAAAGTTGAAATTAGTAAGAACTTGTGATAATGAAATGATTATGAATCTGAAGTGATAAATAAACTCAAGTGACGGTTGTGTTTATGAAATGAGTTATTGAAACCGCTATGAATGGATTGAGATTATGATGGATGAAATATGTTCACACTGGATTGAACAACGATGACGTAATTGTGTACGTGATTTATGTGATGACTTGAATTAAAAGATAATCACGTAAAGCCTCATGAAGCATCTCTTTGTAACCACCATATATAGACATATGGGGGTTACAAAGTAGTGATATATATTACATCATCTTTAGAGAGGAAAAATCTTTTTTTTCCGTGCTCTTCCTTCCCCCCATTCGGCCACTACACACCTCAAAAGCAAGAGAGTTCTTCTCTCTTCCATACTAGCATACGTGGTGATCCAATGGTTGTTCGTGGACCAACACTAGAGGAACGACGTTTGACGTTCTAACGGATCTCCACTACAAGGCTGGCTTGTGGTGTAAGAGGAATTCACGCATCAAGAGGTATATTCTATACAATAGATTTATGTTAATTTATGCAAAGATCTTGGTGTTAGATGTTTGAGTATATGATACTCATTTTCCGCATTAAGCATATAAAATCCTACAGTGGTATCAGTTAGCCTCTTGCATAGAGTAATTTGATCATTTGTTTGATGCGTTTGTTTTATTATTTTAATTCGATTAAGGGAGGGATTTATATATAATATTATGATATTAATTGATTGGAAACATAAAAATTGGATTTTTATGTATATATATATTATACTCAAAATTAAAACCTAACATAAAAAAAATATCAGATTTTGTGTGTTAGATTCAAGAATTCATATTATATTTTTTGTTTTTGTTAAACGAAAATTGATATGAACCCTATTTTTTTTTACCCCCAAAACAATTGTTGTAAATTCCATTCAATTATGCACAAGGGTTGTTAGTAATTGAGTGGGAGGGTGGAGGAATTTGGATCACCGTGGTCAGGCGGCATGACCGCCAGACCGACGACCGACGTGGTGGCGGCAGGGGTCGCGTGCCTTGGGCGAGCCCCCTGCACTGGTTGCTGCTCTGGGCACGCTGCTAAGCTGCACGCGTGCGGTGGCTAGTGCGGTGCGGTGCGGTGTTGCCGGTGGTCAGTGATGGCCAGAAAAGGCCGTCGCTCCCCGGTGGCCGGCGCTGCAGTGGTGGCCGCCTGCTGGGGTGGCAGTTGTGCTTGGCAATACTGCTGCCTTGGCAGTTTTAAATTTTTTTTTTTTTGAGTATATTCCAATATTGCAAATTGATTAATTAATGGTGATTAATTTCATATTTAAGCCATAATTGAATTAAAATAATGAGCTTAATTCTATCAGTTAATTATATGAGGTCCATAAAAGCTGCTGGCGCATTAGTGAGTCCGAAAGGCATAACTGTGAACTCATAATGGCCATATCTCAGACGAAAGGCTGTCTTAGGGATGTCTTCTTCAGCGATTTGTAGTTAGTGATAACCTGATCGTAAATCGATCCTGGAAAACACTGTTGCACCCTGAAGCTGATCGAAGAAATCCTCAATCCCCGGGAGCGGATACTTATTCTTCACTGTGGCATTATTCAACTCCCTGTAATCGATGCATAACCTCCAAGATCCGTCGTCTTTCTTCCTGACAAACAACACCGGAGCTCCCCAAGGTGAAACACTAGGTCGAATGTACCCTTTTTCCAACAATTCCTCCAACTGCACCTTCAATTCTTGCATTTCTGTAGGTGCCATTCGATACGGAGCCTTAGAGATAGGTCTTGTTCCCGGGACTAAATCGATCTTAAGGCTCACTTCTCTCTCTGGTGGCATTCCTAGAAGCTCTTTGGGAAATACATCCGGAAACTCCCTTACTACCGGAATTTGAGTCAACTCCTCGTTTTCCATGCTTACGTCCCTAACTTGGCAGAGGTAGACTGGGTAGCCTTTTCTAAGATAGGTTTGAAGGTTCAGGGCTGAGATTATCTTGACATCAGGCTGGAAGGTTATGCCTTTATAAGATATCATATTTCCCTTTGGCCCTCTAAGAGATATTTTCTAGTTATGACACTCGATTTTGGCTTTATACTTAGATAACCAATCCATTCCCAAGATAACGTCAAAGTCTTTTAGGTCAAAAAGGATAAGATCGACCGGTAATTCGGTACCAACTATGACTACATGGATACTTTGGAAAAGAGATTTACAAGAAACAGTTTCACCGGTGGGCATGACTATATTGGCTCGACAAGACTGGGACTTGAGCGGATACTTATTAACAAAAGTGCTAGAAATAAAAGAATGAGACGCTCCGAAATCAAAGAGTACATAAGCAGGGTTGGAGTTTACGAGAAATGTCACCGTCACAACATTGGCGTCGGTGTCAGCTTCAATTCGGCTCATGACATTGATTCTTCCATTGGTGTAGCCTCCATTGCCATTCTTTCCATAGTTTCCATTTCCACCTCCAAAAGAGCGGTTGTTCTGGTTCCCGTTCTGTGCAGCATTTCCTCCACTGGGGCGGTTGTTATTGAAGTTTTGAATTCTGTTTCCACCTCCATTGTTACCGTTGTTCCCAATAGGTCCATTTTGAACTTGCTTCTTGGGGCAGTTGAACGATTTGTGACCTACTTCTCCACACTCAAAACACTTGATCCTTTCACCCTGACAAGTGAACCCCGGATGGCTCTTGGCACACTTCTTGCAAACAAAGTTCCTTTGGTTCCTATTTCCTTGTTGGGCTTGTTGTCCAGAATTCTCATTGTTGCGGTTGTTGTAGCGTTCACCATTATTATTGTTGTTTCCACCATTATTGGGCCTTTTATCGTACCCTTGGCTATTGCTGTTGCCGGTAGGTTCCTTCCTTTTGTGTCTGCCTAGCACCTCTCTCTCACACTGTAAGATTCTCTCCAGGTTCAAAGCTTTAGCATACGCTTCTGCGAAAGTAGTAGAGGTGCTACCTCCCATTCGAGTCTGAAGATCAAACTTAAGTCCGTCTTCAAACTTCTGGGCTTTAGTTCCTTCATCTGGCACTACAGTCGGGCAGAATCGAGCATACTCATTGAATTTCTGAGTGTACTCTTGCATACTCATGTTATAGCTCTGGTTAAACCTACTAAACTCATTGTACTTCTGCCTACGAATGTGCTCGGGGAAGAATCGAGCCTTAATTGCTACCTTAAATGCTTCCCAGTTAAAGTTCTCTTGAGCTTTAACAGTAGGTCCTACACTTTCCCACCAAGTATCAGCATCTTCATGCAGATAAAAGGTTGCTTGGTCTACTTTCTAGGCCTCAGGCATACCCGTGGCCGTTAAAATCTTTTCGAAATCTCTTATCCAGTTCTCAAGAAGTAATGGGTCTTCTCTCCCAACAAAGGTTGGTGGTTTCAAAGCAGAAATCTTTTTCGCCATTGCAGCTTGCGGATCGTCTCCATGGTGGTTGTTGTTGATCTGGTTTTGAGGACTAAGCCAAAGCTCTGAGCTAGTTGCTCAAGAGTCCTAAGTCGTGCTACAACTTGTTCAGGAGTTTCGGCTATTTGGTTTTCTTGTCGCCTTGCTCTAGATCGAGTATAAACGTATTGCATAAGCTACCTGTGTTATTCACATTGGTTTTTCTACCATTTACATTGATTCTTATATAAAGGCTAATTCACATAATCATGGTTCACACCATTCATTCATTTCATACTCAGTTCACATATCAAAAGTTCATCATTCATTTCACAATCAATTCACATGTCAAAAGTTCATCATTCATTACTCCAAAAGTGCCATAACAATTCGTTCATAGTAGCATAAGAGTTTTCAAATAGTCAAATAAGCATTAGTCGCACCATCCTTAACTAAGTTAACAAGTTAATTGGTCTTTTACGACCTTAATTAGAAATCTAAAGGTCAGGGCTAGATATTTGGGTTTCTAGTCAGCGTACTCGGACGGATCCTCGTCTTCACCTTCATCTCGTCTCCATCTCCATTGAGATTTACAACGGGTGAGGCAGGGTTGCTTCCTACTTCTTCATTGCCACTATGGTTGGGTTCCTCGTCATCAGTGGGTAAATAGTCATTAAGCCACTTGGCCCTAGCATCGAGCATTCTTTTCTCCAGGTAACTCAACGTGAGATACCACTTCCCTTTCAATGTGTATCGTTCATAGTTTAGCCTTCCATTTTTCAGAATATCAGAGTATTTGCTCTTGATTCCGGCATAAGGAACATCGTTGGGGAGAGTGTGAATCAAAACATCGGCCTGTTTAGGTGGCGTGAGGTAATCAGAATGACCGTGGCCCTCATTGAGGTGCTAACACTTCATTGTTAAATGTAACCTGTAAATATAAGCTGAAACAGACTCTCCTACACTCATCCTTAGAAGGTAGGGTCCTTGACAAGGGGTTCTGGTGCATTTCCTGGCGGTCAAACGTGTCTTGGTCATCTAATACAATAAATAATTAATAAGTACCTTTAACGAGTACTTTCATACATGTACACATAACCCATACGTACCCATACTAAACCCTCAATTCATATTTTAATCCTAATTCATTTTTCTTAGATATTTTTTATTATCTTGATTTCTTAAACCAATTTTGAGTTTAACCCTATTTGATTCATTTCCCTAATTAATATATTTTAATAATTTTAATCTTTCCCTAGTTAATCTAAACTCCGCTTTGATACCATTTTGTAACATCCCCACCAACCCGAACCCTTTTTCATTAATAAAACTCGAGATGAGGGAAAATCCACGAGGGTTCGACTCAACGGGCGTGCTACCGCCGCACTTATCTCCTTGGAAATAAATGCAAGGCTAGATTAAAGCATACCAAATTCAAATAAATGAATCCTTACAACCAAGTAAATCGTTCATTAAATATTACTAATTACTAAAGTGTTTCAGAGTTCCAACAGAAGCTAAATCATAAGCTAAGTGGATGACAACTCTAAATGATCTCCCTTTGTTCCCCCGTCGATCACCCACCTGCACAAATACATTGAAAAGAAACAAGAGAGACAAGCTCCCAATTAAAATCAGAAAAACTGAGTAATTCCAACTCCATCCCGTAAAATACTTAAGTTGAAAATACTTTGTAAAGTAGTAGGTTAATAGGATTAGAATGCATAGCACACATACACACATATATATACAATGAATAATTACATAATTAATCCAATTATTTAAGGAGAGGAAAGAGAACGCCAGTAAGCCGGGGTCAATCCCCTGTAACCACTTACTTCAACATTGTAGGCCGGGGTCAATCCTCTATAACCACCTACGGATAACATAATGGCCATAATAACATAGTCCCTAGTGTGCACACCCCTTCTACTTGGATCACAACAAGATAGAAGGAAGAAAAGTAACAGAAAATCAGCATAATAAGCAGAGAACCTATAGGTGGCCGCTGAACCTCCCATACAGTGCAACCTGTTCATCATTTCCCTCCTATATTTCACTTTAAGTGATTAATAGCTTTTAATTCAAGTCATCACATAACATATGTACACATATGCATCAATTCATTTAATCAAGAGTGAATATTTTTGTTCCAAATCCAGAATTCAATTCATACATAGCTTAATCCAAAAGCCCATTCGTATTCATTATCATAACCGTCACTTGGTTACATTGATTTACTCATAATCATCCAATTATCACATGTTCTTGATATTTTCCAACTTTCACTCATAACTTCAATTTTAATAATAATGACAATAATAATAATAATCATGATGATAATAATAATGGAATTAATAATAATTTTAATAACGATAATAGCAATAATAATAAGAATAATGATGGTAACAATAATAACATTATTTAAACAATAGTGATAATAATAATAATAACATAAAGTCACTATTAGTACCGTTAATGACGTTAAAAACATTAAAGTTGTCATATCGTCTGTTATACAAGTTACTTCATTTGTCATACTCATTCCTCGTGCATAACCCATAATTATAATAATTTTAACCCATTATCATAATCCATATTCTAATTCACATAGTCACATAATTAATTCGTTTTATCCTAACGGGAACTACGTTTAGATGGACATCGGAGATTACCCTCGTGACGCGTGCCCAAAAGTTAAGTTCACGTACGGATTAACACTTTTGATATTCCTCGTCTACGCAATCGGAGTCTACAATAGACATTAACGATATCTAAGTTGGTTACCTAAATAACCCCTTTTTATATATAAAAAAAATAAACAATTTAAATAATTCAAATAGCTTAAAGAAATTCTTAATGATTAAAGTTTATGGTTTTCAAATTATTTATGAAATCATTTTAAGTACTCAAAGATTACTTCAACTTAATTTTCATTAACTTAAACAATTATTTTAAACATAGAAAACTAACTTTATTATACTTCTTACTTTGTTTTAGTAAATTAAGAAATACTTTCAAGTTACAAGAGACTAAATTAATTAATCAAAAAATATACCAACTTAACAAAGTAAGTCAATTTAGGAAAGTCCTTTGTTTTGTTTTAAAAAAAAAAAACTAAAAAAAAACTAATAACACAAATAAAAGGAAAAAAAAAGAGGCTTTACTGATTCAAAGAATCAGTTTCACGAAGCTGGGGAAACGAAAGAAACAAAGAAGGGGAGGAAGACAGGGAAGAACGAATCAGGGGAGAAGAAGAGGAAGGGAGGGAGGTTGGTGGTTTGTCGCACGGCGAGTCAGGCGGGGAGGGGTGGTTTCAGGTGGGCGGCGGCTAGAATCAGTTTCACGAAGCTGGGGAAACGAAAGAAACGAAGAAGGGGAGGAAGACAGGGAAGAACGAATCAGGGGAGAAGAAGAGGAGGGGAGGGAGGCTGGTGGTTTGGCGCACGGTGAGTCAGGCGGGGAGGGGTGGTTTCAGGTGGGCGGCGGCTGGCGTGGGTTCCCGTCAGGGACCACCGTCAGGGACCAGCAGGGGCACCGCGAAGCAGGGGTGTTTGGGTGGCGGTTTGCTGGGCGGAATGAGGCTCGACGGTTCAGGTGGTTCGACGTGGTTCAGGTGGTCTGTCGTGGTGGTTCAGGCGGTTCAGAGGAACAGAGGGAGGTATTAATGGTGGTTGAAATTTTATTTTAAATTTCCAAAATAAAAATCAGAAATTGAGTGAGAAAAGAGGAAATTGAAGCAAACCTTTGAAGTTTAATTTGTTTGCTTGAGCAATTGGGTGAATGTGTTTGGATTGGTATTTATAGGACAACTTTTCTGAATTTTTTGGAGCTTAGTCAACCTCCATTAATGAAGGAAGTATCGTGTTGAGATTTACTTTTGACTATGGGGTGATTTTACTCCCAAAATACGGGATTTGTGGGTCGAGTTTCAAACTTCTACTGACAAGAGCTGCTGATTTTGTTGAAAAAAAAAATGGCTCCTTTGGCTCTGTTCATCTAGCATGTGAGGAGGGATGAAGATGGTGATGATGATCACGCTTCTTTCTTTTTCTTTTTCTTTTTTGTTTTTGTTTTTGTTTTGGCTTTTTTATTTATTTTTTTTTCCTTTTGCTTTTTGGCTAACAAAAATGCCACATGGGCTATGGGCTTGATATTGGGCTACTAATATGGATGGACAATTGAATGAATAAGAATGCCTACAACTAAGTAAAGATTTCAATTAGCATACTTAATAATCAAAATATTTAGAAATAATGAAAATGAATAATTAGTTTATTTAGATAAAGTACATTTCAATTAAATAATTTAAATAAACTCGTTAAATAATTCAAAACTAAATGAAATCATTATTAAAATTGAATTATCATAAAAATAAATTTAAGTGGAAATAATATTAAACCTTAATAAATAATAAAATAAATTTCGAAATTCGGGGTATTACACTTAGTCTCTTTTGGGTAACTCACAAAGACCATTTATTGGATTTGGGTGAAAGCTTATCAGAGAGTAAACGTATTACATAAGCTTCACAACCCTATATCCTTAGAAAAAACAATTTTGGAACGTTTCCAGTCCACATTTCTTGTGATGTCTTTTCAACTGCTTGGATGGTGCTGTGTTAAGTGTGAATGCCACTGTTTCAAGCGCAAATCCCCATAATGAAATAGGAAGATCAGCAAGACTCATCATGGATCGAACCAAGTATAGTTTGATTTCTTCTTTCAGAAACGCCATTTAACTGTGGTGTTCCTGGTGGAGTCCATTGTGAAAGTATTCCACAATCCTTCAAATGATCACCAAATTCTTGAGATAAATATTCACCACCACGATCGGATCGCAATGCCTTAATTTTCTTCCCAAGTTGGTTTTGTACTTCATTCTGACTTATACCGCATGAGATAAACAAATCCAAATCTGCTTACATATCGATAAAAGTAATGAAGTAATTGTACCCTCCCCTAGCAAATGTACTCATATGTCCACACAAATCAGTATGTATGAGGGCTAAAAGATCAATGGCCCTTTCATTTGAACATGTAAAAGGTGACTTTGTCATTTTCCCCATTAAGTAAAACTCACATACATCAAATGATTCAAAATCAAATGATTTGAGAATTCCATCTTTATGAAGCTTCTTAATATTCTTTGAACTTATGTGTCCTAATCGACAATGCCATAGGTATGTAGGGTTTTAATCATTTGTTTTATGTTTCTTGCTGTCTATATTATAGATGTGGGTTTCTAAGTCTAGCACATATAAACCATTTGATAACTTTTCTGAGACATAGAATAAATCATTCAAATAAGCAAAACAACAACTATTCTTAATTTGAAATGAAAAATCTTCCGAATTCGAAACCGGAATCGAAACAATATTCTTGGTAATAGTTGGAACATAATAACAATTGTGAAGTTCTAATACTAAACCAGAAGGCAAAAATAGACTACAATCTCCCACAGCCAAAGCAGCAACTCGTGCTCCATTGCCCACGCGGAGGTCTACTTCTCCTTTGCTCAACGTTCTACTTCTTCTTAGTGTCTGCACATTTATAAATAATGTGAGATACACATGCAATATCAAATACCCATGAAGTAGAAGTAGATAAGTTAATCTCTATAACATAAATACCTGAAGTCGAAGCGCCAATCTTCTTATCCTCCAGATACTTGGGGCAGTTCCTCTTCTAGTGGCCAATCTTATGGCAGTGGAAGCACTTATATAGTGCTGCTACTTTTGCCTTAGGAGTGGCTTTTGGCTTAGAAGTATCATCAGTGGCAACAACCTTGCCCTTGCTCTTCTTTTTAGGAGCCCCTTTCTTCTTGAATTGCTTGCCCTTCCTAACTATAAGAACATCCTTGTGTTCAGGTTCAGCAGGCAAGCTCCTTTCAGCCTGAGTTAGCATACCATGCAGCTCTAGCAAGACATCCTCCCCTCCTTGCATGTAAAAATTCAACTGAAAGTTTTTGAAAATTTTCAAGTAAGGATTTGATCACTATATTAGCTGCCAATTCTGAGGGTTAAGGGAAGCCTAATTTCTCCACGATCTGAAAATGTCCAATCATATTGAACACATGCGGACCAACGGGTTTTTCTTTTCCCAACTTGCACTCCAGCAACTTATAGTGAGCTTCAAACCTCTCCAATCTAACATTCTTCTAAAACATAGTTTTCAGCTGCTGGAGGTGGAGTAGGCATCCAGACCATTAAAATGCTTTTGAAAAGTTCCATGCAAGCAAGCATCAAACATATTACTTGCACAAAATTCTCCGTTCAGCTACAGTAGCAGTTTCTGGCAGGGGTTCAGGGAGAGGATTGTCAAGAGCATTTTCCCTTCCTTCGGCTCTGAGAACGATTCTCACAGCCATTTCCCATTCTAGGAAGTTATATGCATTCAGTTTGTCCTTTTCGAGTAAATAGCGCAAATTAAAACCGGGAGTGTTGTTGTTGCTTGAACCAGACATGATAACCACAACAAAAGAATAATAAAGCAAGCTCCAATCAATGTTTATGAAGAAAGTAGCAATTGAACAAATCTTAATTAACTACTACCTTTTATTCAAAATGAAAGTCCCCTATTAAATAAAGGAATAACTAATGCAAGATCCGCTCCCACTACGATTAAATGGACTTTGGCCCCACCTTCAATTTATAGTAGTTGAGGTAAATAAAAATTTTAATTACTAATTATAACTAATTATAATTCTTGGTAGAGATGTTAACAACTCCTTAATATCCCCGGATAAAATGAACAACACCCTGCTTTGGCAGAACCTACTACTCACTATATAAGGCGTTATAGGTGTTGTTTGGAAAATCAATTAAAACTCAATATTACTTTTGGGGATCTAAGTTCACTAATATGGTCAATTAACACATGAATCAATTAACCACAAACAAACTTAGAAGCAAGTATTTAACCAAAATAAATGCAAGAAATTAATAAAAGCAATAATTAAAATGATCTAGTATGGCCCCTGTACTTAGAAAAATAACTAATCTTCATGAATCGTCTTCCCTTAAATCTCCATAGATCAACATCCTTGAAACTCCATGGATCCTCATGCTTGATTACATAATTTAAATCAAATAAATAACGAAAGTTTTAAAACTACAAAAAAACAGACAATCGCAGATTGTATATAATTTACAATAAAAAATAACGATTCGCGTATCGTAATTACTATCCTAGTTTGGGCCATACTAGTCATAACATGCAAAATATATTATCATATATATATATATTACATTAAACATCCACGCATTTATAATATCATAAAAAAATAAACACAAACTTTTTACTTATTAACAATTAATAAGCAAATAAAAACTTTCCATAATAATCATGAAACTTAACAAGTTCAAGCTAGGCATTATTTAGGAACTTTATTATTTTAATCCAATTACTTATTTAAACATGGCAATAATCAAAATTATCACAAATTTGCAAAATAGAAAACTTTTGGATTTATACTCAACTTTGGAATATCATATTTCCCTAAAAGAATTTTTTTATGTTAACTTCGTGACAGTTGACCAGCAGCACAAGGCTGCCAAGACACAGCAACCAACGTAAAACCCTCGCTGGAAAATAACTAGCAATCCACGCAATCCCAACACACGATCAGGACTCCACCAGACATGCCATATGCCGCCGACCATCCCAACTGCTAGCACACGCTAGCAGCACACGCACCAACGCGTGACAGCAGCTCGCGCGAGGAGGGAGGGACTGCGCACGTCGCACGCGCTCCCCCAGCCTTCCCGTCGTCGCGCCCCCCCGCTAGATTCCGGTTCCCCCTCCGCCAGCCACCGTGGCATCACCCTCATCGGTGGTCCACCCAGCCATGGTTGGCTTCCTCTTTAATATTTGTAAGTTGTAACAATTACATTTAAATTAAAGTTATCTTTATTTGACAACTAATTAAAGATTTAAGAGATTTAATTAGGGTTTTAATAATTCGAAAATTACGGCAAAAAATTTATATCAATCAACAAATATTAAAAAAATTATTGGATTTTTTGAGGTTAGATTTGAATGCATAATCTTTATTAACCAATAAATCTAATAAGAATTCAAAATTAGGGTAAAAATTAAATAATATCCAAAAATTCAGAAAATTAACAATTAAAATCTGAAAAATTCGAAATTTATTTTTAGGGTGATGTACTGAATTATCATAAAAAATAAAATCAATTATTTTAATTGTTACCCTTAAATTTTATGAATAATCAAATTTAACATAAAAATTATTTAAAATTCACAAATAATATGATAAAAATCCGGAGATTAGTGGGGAGAATCCGAAAATTATTTGCACCTATCATAGTATTATAGATCTATGTTGGTGATTCCCGTCAAAAAAAAGGATCTATGTTGGTGATGAAAATTAGATTTATTTAACAAATTAAAATCAAAATTTTAATTGCTAACAAATTATTTCAATGATTTATCAAATTAAACATTAAATCATTTTAAATCTAAGAAATATATTTATAAAAATCCAAAAATTTTGGAGTGAATTTAACCAATTTATTTCGTCCATATATAAAAAATTCGGAACTTTATAAAATTATTTGAGCATAAATCACAAATAAATTAATTATTTACAATTTCGAATCAATTAATATCAAATAACAATTATGCAAATTCAGGCCATAAATAAATCCTCCGTTAATTGAATAAAAATAATAACTTTGCATACAATTAGATGATCATATGAATATTATGAATTAGGCAAAACTGATACCACTATAGAAACATATAGATGCATATAGCGGAATTGCAGGAAACATTTTCCTAACATCTATTATAGGATCGCAAACATAATCAAACACATGAATCGTTCAATAGGGATTAAATATCAAACCTTTGTAGCGTGATTTCCTTGTTGTATGCAAGCTCTGAAGATCCGAGAGCCCCAAGTGTTGCTCCTCTAATCAGTCCACGAGCACCAGTTGAACACCGACGTTTTCTTGAACAGAAGAGAAGAAATTATCTTGCTTTTGATGGTATCAGCGCCGGGTAGAGGGAATAGTCTAGGGTTTCACTTGCTCTCTCTCTTGTGAAAAGAAACTGCTTAATGAATTGATCACCTAAACCCTAATATTATATCCTATATATAATAGAAGAGTCTTAGGCTAGTTAGGAGAACTTATTCTCCTCCTATTCCCCTTAGGACCGGTCCAACCCTAATACTAAATGGTTTTGGATTACTTTGTCCAACTTGTGCTATAATGTGTGTATCTTATAGGATTAATATATTTTAGTTATAGGCCCAATCAATATTGTCCTATTAATCATATTTATTTTCTAGCAAGAAAATACGATTACTAAAATAATTAACATTACTATCTTCATAATATAATTCCTATTTATATTTAGTAATTACCGAGATGTCTAAAAATACATTCCTTTAGATGATACTGTCAGCTGCAGTACTGAGTATAGGAGCAGCAGAAACACAAAAAAGGACATCACAACTCACAAGTGTGTATTATAGACTTAGTACTGTTTAAAACTTGTTCTTTTTTTTCTTTTTCTCCTTCCTGAGAATAGGATAGCCTATATTATAAATTCAAGCAAGTATAGCTATGACTTGTCCAAGGATTACCAAACGAGTAAGTCTCTATGCCTCCTTTGCTATGCTCTAATTATCTCCTTTGCGACTTTTCCAAGTCATCGCTTGCCCCTTTTCAATGTTTCTATCTTTTGTGTCGTTTTCTGCAGAAAACCAAGGATCTAGTCATCAAAAAGACAACGGTGTGCTGGTGGGTCCAACAGAAGAAAATGAATTAACAAGCTAGGCTACCAGAAATAAATGAACCTCAAGGAGACAAGATGGAGATGCAAAGAAAATGACCCCTAACCATTCACATTGCGTATTTGCGTATTAATTAGAATTTTTTTTTTTTTGAAAGGTAATTAATTACAATTTTAGAATAGTCTTCAATTGCCACTACAAGAAATTGCATGTTTACATGCCGAGTTCACCAACTGCTTTGCTTTGGTTGGTAATTTTGACAATTTCTACCGCCTCCTACCGCGTTAATGACAATAGGAAGTTTTAGGACCTTAATCAATCAATTGGTTTTTTTGTGTAAATGAATCATAAGGGCAATACAAATTACAAATTGGGAGATACAAACCTGTAACCTATCATACACAAGCCCTCAGTCTTAACCAGTAGGCCAATATATGATCAATTGATTATCGTAGAAGTGAACTCATTCCAAATATTGGGTTGGCTAGCAAAACAACTCTGAATCCCCTATCTTTTTTTTGTACTATAACTCTATAAGAATGACATTCATTCTTATTAGCTCATATAGCACTATTTTTTTTTTTTTTTGGTGAAAAAGGTAGATAACATTAAAGCAACTTAGTCATGGCTCTCAAAAAGCCTCATACAATCCAAGTCAACAAGAGTTTCACAAAAACAGGTTTGGATCTGGATCGGACCGACATCCAGCAAAAAAGAAGATATCCCCGGCTGCAACTGGCCCACTCGGGGTAAAGTGTACCAATAGTCCTTTTATATTCCCCACTGGTGATCCGCTCCCCGGAAAATCAAATATGGTCCCCGGTCTGAGGAATTCCAAAAACTTGGTCCGGTCCTGGACCGGTGCACATCCCTAACCGTGAGCATGGTACACCCAAAACTAATTTCTGCTATTTGTCCATTTAGAAATCTCCTTTTTAGTTTATTTTGCTGATTTAGATGATTTCAAATGAGCAATGAGCAAAAAAAAAAAAGCCTTGGGTGATGGTACACCCGGGAGTATGATGAATGAACTCGTCTTGAAATTAAAGTAGTAGGTTTTTGTCCAGTTTTATGTTTGCAAATTATATACTACTAATAAATTTAATAACTAAATTTCAAAACTCTCCCTCAAAAAATAATAAAAACTCGTTACTCTTTTCCAGTATACCATCCTGAAACCTGGTTTGTATTACATTTTAGAAATTCATAGGTCTCCCAATCTGGTTAAACCCATTTCAGAAGTACATGAGTCTCTGCTCGATTTCAAGTTTCAATCTGCTAAACTACGAAGGGCTAGTGGTGTTCTTCAAAAATCGTAGGGCTTTTCTCCGTTCATATTGATAATAGTCACCCAAAGCGAAGCATAGCCCACCTGAGAAGGCTGAAGCCATTGAGAACTTAAAACTTCCATTGCAAAATTTGTAAGGAAAGATTCATATTCATGCGACTAGGCCGAAGAAAGCGATGACACAGACATCAACTTCCTTCACTCTGCAAAATTACACTTTAATTGGTGAAGTGGCTAGATAGTACTAATTTGTTATCACCACATAAATATAAAACCTGCATGAATCCTTATAAGTCACGAAGATCCTAACAAGATTACGTTCTTCAGAACCCCACTGGGAGGTTTACTAATGCTGCTATATTAACAGATAGAAACAACAAATATCAGCAGGACAGCAGCAAGTCAGCAACTCAGGAATTAAAACAATTCTGAACAGCAAAAAAGAAACAGTTCATAGAACTTCCTTCACACCATGTATACATTAATACAATTATCTATTTTTAAATCATGTTATTCAGAATGAGGTCATTTCAACAAGATCCATATTCGGAACCATTCATTTAATTCTTATACTGAAATTTCATAACAGCATAGCTATAAATTGCAAATTTCCGCTCTTACATCATAAGGTGTGTGCGATAAATCGTTGGACCTCAATAGAGGAAGCGCCAGGGCCACCATCAGAAAAGAACGTGTTTGAACTTGAGAATCCACCATGCTTAGTCGATTCCTTCATCACTTCCTTGCCGACCATAGAGTTTGGTTTTGTTGAATAAGGCACGTGAGCTGACCTAATCTCATCTAGCATCGTTGCAACTTCCTTCATGGTAGGCCTTTCTTTCCCATTCATATTCAGGCATTGTCTTGCAAGGTCAGCAACAGCCATAAATTCCTCCTCCTTTCCCTCCTCTAGAACTCGAGCATCTAAAATATCAGGGAGTCGAGAATTTTCCATGTGGAGAAGAAATTCAACGGCTAAACTTATCCACCCTCCATCTTGGGTGGGGCAAATTGGTTTCTGTTAGGAGTATATTGTATTATCACGGGTTTCCTAAATAGCATAGGATTTGCTTTCCTATTTTAGCTAGGACTCTTGTACATATATATACACAATTCAATGAATGAGGGGGCAACACACATAACTTACCCTAAATTTATCTTGTCATGGTATCACAGCAAGGTTAACATTTTTTTTTCCCTGTACCCTACGGCATGGCAGGCGACGATGGCGAACAGCCCCACCCACCACCGTCTCATACTCAGTCTCCTCATCCGAAATATGACCCCACCTCTCCTTTCTACCTCGGTTCCGGCGATCGTCCCGGGGACTACATCACCCCAACTCGCCTTAAACAAGACAACTACGATGAGTGGAGTGCTGACATCCGACTCGCTCTTGAGGCAAGGCGCAAATATGGCTTCCTTACTGGCAGTATCTCATGCGCTATTCCTCCCTACACCGCTGATGACTGGACGACAGTTAATGCTATGTTGGTATCTTGGATTCTCAATACTATTGAACCTGACATCAAAGGTACGTTGACTAAATATAGAGAAGCTTCTCGTTTATGGACTCATCTCAAAACTCGTTTCTCTACTGTCAATGGCCCTCGTATACAGCAATTGCGCTCCGCTATTGCTCGTTGTGAGCAACCTAAAACCATGTCTGTTTCTCAATATTATGGCAAGCTTAATTCTTTATGGGAAGATTTGTTTCATCATGTTCCCTTAATTACTTGTTCTTGTTGTTCGAATTGTAATGCGGGTTCTCTTCATGAACTTCGCCGTGAAACCGAAAAATTACATGACTTTTTAATGGGACTTAATTCTGAGTATTACTCGCGTCTTCGCACGCAAATTTTGTCCATGGATCCTTTGCCGTCATTGGATCGTGCGTACCAACTCGCCATACAAGACGAGCGGGTTCGCTTGGCTAAACCGGAAATCCCTGAACCCAATGAGGTTCTCGGGTTTGCTGTGCGAACCGACCCGGGCCGTGTCCGTAGTTCTGGTGACCGTCCAATATGTAGTCACTGCCATAAACCGGGTCATGACGCCTCCAAGTGTTATTCTCTCTTGTTTTGTACTCACTGCAAGAAGCAGGGACATGAAGTTAAAGGATGTTATGAACTCAATGGCTACCCAGAAGGTTGGCCCAATAACTCTCGTGCTGTTGGGCGTGTGCACTCTCGGACATCGGCAGGTCGTGGGCGTGGCCCATCCAAGCCCCACACTAATGCTGTCCAAATATCTCCTACTGCCTCTTCATCTACTAGTGCTTCTCCTTCGGCCTCCTCTACATTATTCTCGGCGAGCAGAGGAAAGGCTCTTGCGGGTCTTCTCGGCAATGCTCGTATCCCCGATGACCGGTTAACCGGGACGTTTGATTTCGGTTCTTGGATTATTGATGCTAAGCACATCATGTTACTGGTGAGCTTACTTGGCTATTTGCTTTAGTTGACATTCCCCCATGTTCTGTTGGCCTTCCTAACGGGGACTCTGTTGTTGCAACTAAAAAGGGCTCTGTTTGTCTCTCCTCTTCTATCACTCTTTATAATGTTCTGTATGTTCCTCAGTTCAGTTGTAATTTACTTTCTGTCTCACAGCTTACTAATGATTTGCACTGTATTGTCCAATTCTCTTCTTCTATGTGTGCTATACAGGACCATCTGAAGGAGCTGATTGGAACGGGACGTAGAACGGATGGACTTTACTACTTCAACGGAGGTGACATGGTTCAACAAGTATCTGTGCATGGCGCAGCCTCGGAGTTTGAGTTATGGCATCGTCGGATGGGTCATCCTTCCGAGAAAGTAGTGAAGTTGCTTCCTCCTTTATGTGGTCATAAGGGTAGTTTACATGGTCATTGTGAGATTTGTTTCCGTGCACAACATCCTAGAGACAAATTTCCCATTAGTACAAATAAAGCTTCTAGCATCTTTGAAAAGATACATTGTGATTTGTGGGGCCCTTATCGGCATCTCTCTTCCTGTGGGGCTCGTTATTTTTTAACGATTGTTGATGACTATTCTAGAGCTGTTTGGATTTATTTGATGGTGGATAAAACAGAGGTCTTTTCCATGTTTATGAATTTTTTTGCTATGGTTGAACGTCAATACTCTACCACTGTTAAAATTATTCAAAGTGATAATGGGACGGAGTTTAATTGTTTGCATGATTACTTCAATGCTACTGGGATTCTTTTTCAAACATCTTGTGTTGCTACCCCTCAACAAAATGGTCGTGTTGAGCGTAAGCATCAACACATTTTGAATGTTGCCCGAGCTCTTCTTTTTCAAGCCAACCTTCCTATCTATTTTTGGGGGGAAAGTGTTCTTACCGCAGCTCATCTTATAAATCGGACCCCCACACCTCTCTTAGACAACACCTCTCCCTTTGCTACTCTTAAAGGCATTTCTCCTGTTTATGAGACCATTCGCACTTTTGGGTGTCTTTGTTTTGCCCGTAATCACAAGACTAAGGGGGATAAATTTGCTAGTCGGAGTCGCAAATGTATTTTTGTTGGTTATCCTTTCGGCAAGAAAGGATGGAAGTTGTTTGATCTTGACACTCGCGAATTCTTTGTATCCCGTGATGTCAAATTTTTTGAAGAAGTCTTCCCCTTCCTTACACCCGAAGATGTCAACATTGATCCCTCTACATTATTTCCTATGTCTCCCCACCCCATTCCCGCTGATTTTGCCTCCTTGGATTTTTTGGAAGATGATCACCCAACTCATATTTCTCCTACACTCCCAAATCTCACACATCCTCCTCCTTCTAACCGAATTTCCCCTCCACATTCTACAAATCCAACTTCATCTCCTCAGCCCAACTCCACACAAAAATCCGTTCCCTTCTCTTCTGCGCGCCCAGCCCACAACATTCCTTCTCCCTCTTCTTTTCCGTCTGGGCCCTCCACAACTCCGACCCAATCTTCCCTTCCCTCTTCAGCGCTATCTCACCAACCCTTCACAGCTTCAGGCCCGTCTTCTCCCTCAACGCCCGTCCTCAGCCCACATTCTCCCCAGGTGCCAACAGCCCCTGCCTCTACTATTACCCACGGCCCAACTTCTTTCTCGGTGCCTACAACCCCTTTGTCTACCTCGGATCCGTTCTTCTAGGCCGCAACCCGATGCTTCGATGTTCTTTGCTCCTTTGGGCCGTGGATTAAGGGAAAAATATCCCTCTGTGTTACTTAAAGATTTTGTCACTAATGTTCAGGTTGAAAGTCCATCCTCTTCTTCTTCCCCTCCCTCAGCAACTTCAGGTACTCCTTATCCTATTGCTCACTACATTAATGGTGCAAATTATTCTGTGAATTACCGAAAGTTTCTTGCAACTGTTGTGACTAATACAGAACCCAGGTCTTTTAAGGAAGCTATGCGTGATGCTCGATGGCAGCTTCTATGCACGATGAGATACGTGCTCTAGAGGATAATGGTACTGGACTTTGGAGGCTCTTCCTCCCTGGTAAGCGTGCTTTGGGAGTCAATGGGTGTATCGTATCAAGTACTTAGCTAATGGTGAAGTTGAGCGTCTCAAATCTCGCCTTGTTGTTTTAGGCAATCATCAGGAAGCCGGTATTGATTATAATGAAACTTTTGCTCCTGTTGCTAAAATGACTACAGTGCGTGCTTTTCTTGCTATAGCTGCTTCTAAAAATTGGGAGCTTCATCAGATGGACGTTCACAATGCATTCCTTCATGGTGATCTTGACGAGGAAGTCTACATGAAACTTCCTCCTGGTTTTCAGGGTTCGAATCCTAATCTTGTTTGCAGACTTCGGAAGTCGTTGTATGGATTGAAGCAGGCTCCTCGTTGCTGGTTTGCTAAGCTTGTTACTGCTTTGAAAGAGTACGGTTTTCTTCAATCCTACTCCGATTATTCGTTGTTCACTTACACTCATGCTCATGTTCAAATCAATGTCTTGGTGTATGTTGATGATATTATAATTTCTGGGAATGATTCCGTTGCTTTACATGCCTTTAAGGCCTATTTGAGTGCTCGCTTCAAGATGAAGGATCTAGGATCTCTAAAGTATTTCCTCGGAATTGAGGTTGCTCGCCAGTTCTATGGGGCTTTTTCTCGTGGTCAACGCAAATACACCCTTGATATTCTCTCCGAAGCGAGTTTATTGGGTGCTAAACCCTCGTTCTTTTCCCATCGAGCAGAATCATCGCCTCGCTCATGCTCCCCGGCGACCTCTGACCGATGCCGCGGCTTATCGCCGTCTTGTGGGGCGTTTGATCTATCTTGCCGTCACGCGCCCTGATTTAGCTTACTCTGTTCATGTGCTTTCTCAGTTTATGCAGGCTCCTCGCCACGAACATTGGGAGGCTGCTATGCGTGTTGTACGTTATTTAAAAGGCACTCCTGATCAGGGTATTCTTTTGCGTGCTGATAGTGACCTTTCTTTACAAGGTTGGTGTGATTCGATTAGGGCAGCTTGTCCTATTACTCGTCGTTCTTTATCTGGTTGGATAGTGTTCCTGGGTAATTCTCCTGTTTCATGGAAAACCAAAAAGCAGCATACCGTCTCTCGTTCCTCTGCCGAAGCTGAATATAGATCTATGGCATCTGTGACTTGTGAGTTGAAGTGGTTGAAGGCTTTATTACTCAGCCTCGGCATTAATCATCACAAGGCCATTCCTTTGTTTTGTGATAGTCAGTCTGCCTTACACATTGCCAGTAATCCTGTTTTTCATGAACGCACAAAGCACATAGAAGTTGATTGTCACTTTGTTCGAGATGCCATTATTGAGGGCATCATCGCTCCTTCTTATGTGCCTACTAAAGCCCAGCTCGCAGACATCTTCACCAAGGCCCTTGGCAAGGCCCAGTTTGAGTTTCTTCTGTCCAAGTTGGGCATTTTTGATCCTTCCCATGCTCCAACTTGAGGGGGGGTGTTAGGAGTATATTGTATTATCACGGGTTTCCTAAATAGCATAGGATTTGCTTTCCTATTTTAGCTAGGACTCTTGTACATATATATACACAATTCAATGAATGAGGGGCAACACACATAACTTACCCTAAATTTATCTTGTCAGTTTCTTGCCAGTTATGAGCTCAACAAGGACTACACCAAAGCTGTAAACATCACTTTTCTCAGTGAATTGATTAGACTGAAAGTACTCTGGATCCAAATAACCATACGTCCCCATAACACAAGTAGTCACATGAGTCTGCTCAATGTCAATGGCTTTTGATGTCCCAAAATCCGAAACTTTTGCTCTAAATTTGGCATCCAAAAGTATATTAGAGGACTTGATATCTCTATGATATATAGGAGCAGATGAAGATGAATGCAGGTATGCTACAGCAGCAGCTGATTCTGCTGCCATTTCTAAACGCATCTTCCAATTAACATGAAAATCTTCACTTGCATGATGGATATGCTGATAAAGAGTTCCATTTTGAATAAACTCATAGACGAGCATAGGGACTTCCGTCTCTAAACAACAGCCTAGTAATTTGACCACGTTTCGATGATTAATTTCAGAGAGAATAACGACTTCATTGATGAATTGTTCTAGCTGATTTTCATCTATTATTCTAGACTTTTTAATGGCCACTATTCTGCCATCTTTTAACATGCCCTTATAAACTGTGCCTTGGCCTCCTTGACCAAGGATTCTGTTTTTGTTAAAGTTGTCAGTGGCCTTCTCCAACTCTGTGACAGGAAAAACTTTCGTTCTCTGGGAAGCGCCCTCACTAGAACATAATTGTTGCAACAACAAGCCACCATTTCTCTTAAAGTAATCAGATTTGCGCCTAATCTCTTTCTTCCTCTTTATCACTCTATAGAGGACATAGCAACCAAAGAACAATATCATGAATCCCAAGCCTAAGCTGAATCCTGAAAGTATTATCACAAAAATGTATAGAAAGTTAAGGTGAGGTGTTACATTCACAAAAGTCTAGCTAAGGAAAACTTGACTATGAGAACATATTTATGTGAAGCAATTACTCCACTTAACAAGACTTCATACATTTATGATCTATCCTAATATGAATGTCCAGCTTTTAATGACGCCAGATAATTACTTGCTATGGTAAATTCGTAATTGCCTAATTGGTAAGATCAGAGGTGGCTTCACTAGTGACCCGATCTGAAATCTAATTGTTTATGATAAAGTAAATAGAGTAACAAAGTAGCAACACCTATGATGTCTTTAAGAATCGAGATTGTAGATGTTTAAATATATCAGGAACTCAAACTATAGTTGTTGCGATATATATGCAAAGATGCCGAGCTGGACATCGGACTAGGTTCGCAACACTTAAGAGGGAAGCTTACATAGTCATGCTACGATCATTATTCAGAGAGATATTTGAATGTCCACCATTCACCAATATCCATTTATTGTGTCGCTTAATGGATACAACATCCTAGAATTATGGGTAAACCGAAATATAAAGCCGACACAAACTGAATTATAAATGCTATAGAATAGAGACATGGCAATTTAATAGATAAAACCTTGAAATAGTTTGGCAAATTTCAGTAAATGAAATTCTTACCAAGTATAGATCCCCACTTTAATAATGGATTCTTCGGACATTGATAATATATATGGTTATTGTCGTAATTTGTACCATCAATTGTACAACTATGTCTGCACTTCCTACACTCCTTCATAACTAGGACAAAGAGGAGGTGATTAGTTTACCTGAAGATTATGGAAAATGTTAATATGATAGAGACATACGCTGTTTACCTTGGCATCCATTGGGAACATAGGGGTTTCCTTCATAATAACTCACGCAACTACATTTTGTACCACGACTACCACCATCACAAGTGGCCACCAATGAAGCTGGAGCAGTCCATTTCAATATCGATGGGACTGTGCTCTTGGCAAACTTTTTCACAAAACGTCTGTCAATTAATCCGACTTTCATACCACAAGCAGAAGAAACTGCTTCCTGATTAGTAATATCTAACTGATAAAAGTCAAGATCATCTCTTAACTCGGCTTGACAACATCCAATCCCATAGCAACCCTTCGTAGCAATGTTGACAGTGTCGTTGCCACACATGGTAGCACAACCACTCAAGATGTGTCCGTTCCCTTTTTTTAAGACAACACTCGTATCACAGCCCTCCATCACAAGAACGTTGTAATGTGAGAAAGAATATGGACTTCCAAAAAGGTCTATGCTAACTTTAGAATTAGACCTACACGTACCATGGTGAGGAGTCCCTACACTAATAAGTTGCTTGTAGTCCATCTCATCCGTCAATCGAGGATCCCTGCCATCCCAATTTATATGCATCACTTCCAGATTGAACTTGCGCAGGAATGGTTTATGGGGATCGGATGAATGATCACAGGTGATCTCATACGATCCATTGTAAGAACAATTGGCACCAATTCCAAAAGGATATGGAATCAGTACATTACCGCATAGTTCTAGGCAACCAGGCTTCGCAATGGTTGGAGGCCAGGAAGATGCTGTCAGCTGCGGTAGTGAGTCCAGCAGCAGAAGAAGAAGAAGAAAGGACATCATAAGTATGTAAATTTGAACTGTATGAAATTTTTCTTTGCTCTTTTTCTTTTTTCCTTCCTGAGATACTATAAACTTCTTCTAGTAAAGAAGCTAATTTCAAGCGAAGGACAGCTAAGGGTTAACTCTGTAATCTGCATGTCTCAGCTCTATTTACTAATCCTTGTGACTTTTCCAAGTAGTCGTTCCCTTTCAAGGTCCCTGTCCGGCTGTCCCATAATTTAGTTAATGTTGGTCCTCGTTGAAGAAAACTACTCCAGCCCGGCAGCCCCTTTCTGTATCTACGCAAGTCTAATCATAAAATAGTAGAATTAAAGGAAATTACATAAAAATTTATGATTATTCAATGGGTCGGTACGGGTTAGGGCCAGGACCAATCCAAAATGGGTTGGGCTGGGTTAAGACCAATAAATTCCACCCGCTTATATATATATATATATATATATATATATATATAATATATATATATATATATATATATATATATATATATATAAAACCCAAGGCAAAAACATGCCATGGAAATGTGTGTTAAAAGACTCGAACCCGTGACCTCTCATTTGAGATACAAATGCACTAACCAACTACTCTACTATCTCATATTGGTCTTTATGGGAAAAAGAATATATATTTAAAGAGAAGATAATTTTCTATTTTTAAGACAACTAATTACAAATGTATATATTAATACTTATTAAGCTAATGTTAATAATAGCGTGTCCTACCTTTCAGCAATCTTATATTAAAAAAAAAGCTCTTCAAATTTTTATAACCACCGTAATTAACACTACTACACCATTTCATTGCATCAGTTGTATTCTCTTGAAGCCGATGTTATATTGATGAATAATTCATATTATAATTTACTATGTAGAAAATCTAAAAGAAACTGGAAGATCATTTCCTAAGCACAATCGAATGCTTATAACTCTTTTTTTTCGACTTTTCTCAAGTGTTTGATTTAAGACTTCAAATTCACATTGATAAATTATTAGGGGCATCGCCCGAGCCAACAACTAGTGAACTAGTTTAGTTAAAAATCAGTAATATTGGAAAGATAGCAATAATGGTGTAAGCTTCTCAAATCTCAACAAATGGCCTTCTCAGATCTAATAAAAAAAACTTAAATGGACCCGATGCACACTAACTTAGTGTGCACCGGGTTGATAATTGATAAAAAAATTCATATAGTGAGTTTTATAGAAATATAGTGAACTTATATTCAATATAGTGGATTTTATTGACAGAAAACATATAGTGAATTTTGGCATTTGCAATTTTATAGGAATTGTGAATTTGTGATTTAACAAGGGAAGGTGGGAACTGGGAAAACCATGTCCTATATTACCCTCTCCGTTTCTTTTTAATTAATCACTTTACTTTGGGGGGGAATCAAGGAGAAAGTACAAAAGTATGAGAGATAAACTGAAAAGGTGGACAGAGAAACTGAAAAGTGTGGGAGAGAAACTGAAAAGTGGGTTAAAATATTAAAAAGTAAATAACATGGGTGGAAGAAGAGGAAAGAGTATATGTGACTGTAGGCATGAAAATTTTATTAAGTGTCACATTATTTATTTTTTTGACTCATTGAAGTCAAATGTTGACTTTTATTAATAATTGGTCATCAAAATGAATTAATTTGGGCTTATCACCAAATTAGGCCTATTATTGGGTCATGGCTCATTAAATAAAAGTTGGACTCTTAATAGGGTTATATCTATAAGGCCCAGGAGGCTGGATAAGTGGAAACCCTAGGGTTCTCCTAACTCTATAAATAGAGTTATCCTCTTCACTTGCTAGAGGAGAAAAACAGAAGACTCAAAAGAGAGACAAGAGAAGAAACCAGACTGCAGAGCCGGCAAGGAGAAAAGCAGACAGCACAACCTAAACCTCTCAAGCACTCTCTCTACCAGTCAAGTTACATCAAATTCTCTCCCGGAAGAAGGAAACAAGATCAACCTTGGACGAGATCAAGCCTGAAGGCCCTCATTTAAGAAGATCATATTTGTTTGTGAGCAACAACAAATCAACATCAAATCCTTTCCGTAGAAGAAGAACAACAAGCATTCAATGTGCCGTTCTACTCAAGAATTTCTACCTTGAACGAGATCAAGCCTCGACGGCCCTCATTCAAGAAATTCAAGTCGATAGTTCGTGAACTCATCAAATTAGTTCATGAATTAATTAAATTCAAGTGGAGATTGAATCAGAGGAGAAAATATTAGAGATTGTACTCATAAATTCAAATCAATAAAATTGACTATTTTGTTACATTTATTTTGACTCTGTTTTGCTGACCATTGTTAAAATTTGTGTCTACAGTGACATGTTACCAAGAATAGAAAAACTAACAAGGATGTAGTTTAAAAAGAAACACAGACCAAAAAAGAAAAAGGATAGATTAAAAAGAAACGGAGGTAGTATATATATGAGAATTTAATAGGATGTAGAATAAGGAAGATATGAGGAATGATTTTCTTGAATTATTTATGTTAATGTACAGCCTATATAGGATAGAAGCACAAGAGTCCTAAAGCAAGTAATATATGTAAGGTGTGAAAATTTGAAGGTGCGCACGGAAGCACCTTCCTCTAGGTGCGCACGGTTTCCAATGAACATTTGCAGTTTTGGAATAAATATTTGTGAGACCCACCTCAATTTCTCTTTCCTCGACTTTTTCACCCCATGTGCGTTGTAATTTCAATGGACATTGTAGTATAATGAACACATGTTATTATTGTTGATTGAACATTTGCAATTTCGAAATGAACATTTGTGGGGCCCATCTCAATTTCTCTTTCCTCAACTTTTTCACTCCATGTGTGTTGTAAACCAATAAACATCCAGTTTATTCCGATGGACATTGTAATATAATGAACACACACTATTGTTGATTGAACATTTGCAATTTCGGAATGAACATTTATGAAAAATTTGGTGTAATAAGCACATTCTTTCTGTTGAATGAACAATTGCAATTTTAGATTGAACATTTTCGACTAAATCCAAAATTTGAAATTGCTGCTAATTTTCAAAATTCAAATTTCAAAATATTTTTCAAATTTACAATTGTTTATTTCTCACTTAATTAACATACTGTTGATTCAAATTGTTAGTTTGTTCATCCAAGTTCTTCAAAATGTTCTTTCAAATTACTTATATGTTCATTATGATGGATATTTATGTTTTCATTATTATTCTTTGTAATGTACAAATATGATTCTGCGATGAACAACATACTATCTATAATGAATAACCCAATTGAATAGTTATATAATTATCAAAAAAATAAGTAATTACAAAAGATGGTTAATTCAAAATTTAGTAGGTACCCAAATGTAGAAATATAACCAAAATAATACAATTTATCCCATATGAACACTAGGGTCTTACAAAAGAACATGTATTGCTAATTAAACACTATTGAGTTCATTAAGATGATATTATTCTTACATCTGAGCTTCCTTCCATTTCCGATTGATTTGATTTGTGAGATCTCGACACCGTAACGTATCATTAGTTGTCTTTGAACTAGTCGAATTGAACTGATACAAGAAAGAGAAGAACAGTAGTTAAAATAAAATTATTCAAGTTTATAATACAATGAATATAATCTTTCAAACATACAATTAACACATTCTAATAATACAATGAGCATGCTCCCACACACAATAAATATATGACCAAATATAACGAGCATGTAACTAAAATGAACATGTTAGTAATACAATGAACATCAGCCTAAAAATGTGCACCTTGTATTTGTAAATAGTACAATAAACATCATATAATCATACAAAGAACATTTGAATAAATATCACACATTTATAGACAAATATATGATAATCAACCCATCATTAATTCATATCATTTCATTGAATATATAATGAACATATGACTGAAATGCAATAAACATCTGGCCAACATGTGTTCAGTGAACATATGCTAATAGGACAATGAACATATGCCATAATTCATGTTATTAATGCAATTAATATGTGTCAAACACACAATGAACATATGAACAACTGTACCTAACATCTAAACAACGGTACCTAACATCTGAACAAATACTTAATAAATATATGGCTAAATATAATAAACATATGGCCAACATGAATACAATGAATACATTATTTTTTTTAGATGCAAAAGAGGGGAAAGCCCAAACAAAAACAAACTAATCTAAAACAACCAAATGAGGAGTAGCAACTCCTGAAATGTCCTCACGTAGGAGGGTAGTGATCTCTTGTGGCGGAGCCTCAAAGAACACTACACTAACACCAAGAGCTCCCCCTAAACCAGCTAATCTATCTGCCACTTTATTTCCTTCCCTGTAACAATGAGCTAGTCTAAACTCCAAGTCAGCCGAATTGATGAGAGAACGACAAGCAGACAAAAGGTGAACACATTCACCACCATGGTGGTTAGTGTTTTGAAGGGCTTCTATGCACGCTTTGTTGTCCATATGAAATTATAGCTTAGTAAAACCCATATTCCTCGCCATTTCTAGTCCTATAGCTGTTGCTGCATGCTCAGCCTTATAAGCTGAGCAAGAACCAAAGGCAGCTGCGAAGCCTCGGATAAAAGAACCCCTGCAATCTCGAATCACACCCCCTCCTCCTGCCAGCATATTATCTCCCTTCGATGCGCCATCCGTGTTCAAAGTAAACCAGGGAGCTGGTGGTGCCACCCAACGAATGAAGATCTCATGTCTTGTACTACTGTGGATACTAGCTGCAGCAGAATTTCCTTGCACTAATGCACGCCAGGTGTTTGTGATTTGGGTGTGAAGAAAAGCAGTCGTATCAGTGGGGATATCGTTCATACGCCCAAACATTACTTTATTCCTCCATCTCCAATTCCACCAGAGCGTCATAGCAAAGCAAATCACCCATTTCTCTGATAATCTTGGGTCCTCTGGCTTCAAAGTGCTGAGTAACCATGTTTGTAAATCACCCGTAAAGAAAGTAGGGGACCTGGCAGGTCCTCCAATGCTCGCCCAAAGGCTACGAGCTGCTGGGCAATCTCTAAAGAGATGGATTAGAGTTTCATCTTGGTCTCGATTGCATCTCCCACATCTGGGATCATCCGCAATATGGCGCATGACTCTATTGGTGTTGCACAACAATTTTTCATGGAGAAGCAGCCATAAGAAAGCTCGAACACGTTGTTCTACTGGGGCGCACCACACAATTTCCCATTTGGGATTTGAAGGTATTTCTTGATCCTCCCTCATTATTTTCATGGCATATTTGATTGAAAATTCCCCCTTGGTGGAGCCTTTCTAGTATCTTAGATCACCACATTCCGGATTTTCTACCAGCTTGAGAGCACCTATGTTTTTGAGAGTAAGAGTAGGTAAAAGATTGGCAAAGAGGTCCCATTTCCATCCCACTCCTACCTCCCACATTTCTTCTATAGTATGACCTTCAATATCCAGGGGAATCGGGGCAAGAGCGAGAGAGCGAAGACACACATCCGAAACCCAACAATGATCCTAAAACAAAGTAGAACGACCATTACCTACAACCACCGCTGAGCCTTTATTAATCCATTGAGCATTCTCACTTATGCCACGCCAAACATTCGACATATTCGGGGAAGGAGTGAACTTGTCGATGTCACATCGACCCTTATAGTACTTGAGCCTTAAGACTCTAGACCAAGAGTGTTAGGTTCCGAAAGTACACGCTAGCCAAGCTTAGTGAGGAAAGCCGAGTTTGCTTGTCGAGAGGAGCGAAGGCCTAATCCACCTTTCTCACGGGGCAGCTGCAAAGTATCCCATGAAATTAATTGGATACTCTTCCTGTCTTCAGAACCTCCCTAAACAAACCTTCGTGTGCTTTTGTCAATTTTATCACAAATAGAGCGAGGGATTTTTGCTGTCTGCATCGAGTAATTAACCAAGGTATTCAAGGTGGACTTTGCTAGAGTGATGCGGTCGGCCAAAGAGAGATATTTAGATTTCCAACCCGACAGTCTCCTGTCTACTTTTTCACACAAATGAGCATAGGTTTCTTTGGTCACCCGACTAGTGAGCGTGGGCATGCCCAAGTAGAGACCAAAGTCCTCCGTAGCTTCCATACCAAGATGTTCACAAATACTGGCCTGCTCATTTTGAGAAACATTTTTGGAAAAATAAACTCTTTATTTTTGCAAGCTAACCTTCTGCCCAGACCCTGTACAAAATCTGTGAAGATAATCTTGAATCACCAAAGCTTGATCAGTAGAAGCCTCGACAAATAGAACAATGCCATCCGCAAAGAAGAGATTAGAAAGCTTCGGTCCTCCTATGCTTGCATAAATAGGTTTCCCAAGTCCCTGAATAATTACTTCCTCGATAACTTGATTCAACCTCTCCATACAAAGCACAAACAAATAGGGGGAGAGAGGGTCTCCCTGTCGAATACCTCGAGTGGGATAATAATACAATGAACATATATTTACAGTACAATGAACATTACCTGGTTTTTTTTCTTGATGTTGAACTCATTCATCTCTTTTGTTCATTGGGCTCTCTCCTTTGTTCATTCGGGTATCAATTGCAAGGTTGTTTTCATTTTTCACAAACCACTATCAAGATTTTCACTAGAAAGGAGGGAAAAAAATAAGAAATGAAAGTGCAAAATGTAATAAAATGTTCTCTTTTCTTATCAAATGCATAGATCTAATACCTTATGTTGTCGATTTCGCTTTGCAACTTGTTGTGTTCATCTTTATGTACGAAAATTGTGCAAAAGAATGAAGAATTTTAAGAGTTTGATGAGAGTGGTTAGAGAGAAGTTAGAGAGATGTTGGAGGATTTGGGGAGAAGAGAGAGAAAATCTCTGAAAATTTGTGTGGTAAAATGAAAGTAATGAATTCAAAAAATAGGTTTTATGTTTTTCGGTGTTCATTGGAGATCAACAGATGTTCATTCCGTGTGTTTTTAGTTTAATGAACCTACATTTTATGCTTTGGGATGTGGCGTTTTGGATGGTGCACACCTTCCTCTACATACACCCGTGCGCACCATCGACGAACTACATAAGGTGGAAATAATCCTAGATTGCCTATAATCAAGGATATTAACAAAATATCCTCTATCAAATATACAGAATATCCTAACACAATTTCAACTTGCTAAGAAAACTTCACTTTTCCAATTTCATCCTTTTTTTTGGTGAAAATGGAAGTCTTAATAATGGTCAAGTTACTACCATCCGCAATGTAGAACGACATACAATAACTAGGGGGTAGGGTCTAGGGAAAAGCCTAGTTACAGAGCAGTCTATATCCATAGATCGATCCGCCTTAGCCATAACATCGGCCACCTTATTCTCTTCACGGCAACAATGCCTCGGTTGCATTTGGGGTATCTCCGTGCCCTACGCTCGCATAGATCCACGATATTAAAGTATGTGCCATAATGTTCTTGTTGGAGTATGAGGTTGATAGCACTCTTACAGACTTACAGTCAGAATTGATAATGGCATTCTCGATGTGATGTATCTTGATGTGGTAGAACACTTCCTGTAAACCAAGAATCTCAGCAACAAGAGAATCATTAGCATAAACTTTTTTAACAAACTCAGTTTTCCACTGTCTTGTAGCATCTCTAATAACACCACCAATCCCAACGAGCATAAGGGAACCAATAAAAGAAGCGTCAACATGAATCATGGGGGCTTGAGGGGTAGGAAGGCCCGAAAAGAGAGGTAAGGAATGGAGTGGGAATAATATGTAACTCTTGGCTAAGACCCTGCGCACAAAAGGTTTCTTTGGAAATGATGGTATTAATAGGAGAGGTGATTTTGGTTTTGAAGATATATTTATTTCTATCCTTCCAAATTTCATTGCAAAGGTACAGAAAGACCTCCTTCCACATTAGGCCTCGGAACTGAGCAGTGCAAGACATATTGAACTTAAGCCAAGAGGAGAACGGAAGGTCCTGGAGAGGTGAGATGTTCAGGAGGGACCAAATATCCGAGGTTACGGCACAAAGTCGGAGAATATGTTCCGATGATCTCGGGCACGACAAATAAGAAAGAAGGCGCCTAGTATAGAGGAGCTTTCTACGACGAAGCTTGTCTTGCCACACTAGCTAGAGGAAAAACTTGATTTTGGGTTCGCACTTGGCTTTCCAAAGCCAATTAAGATGGCAAGGAGGACCCAGGGGAGTGTGCGCAGTATAAGCAAGGGCCACAGAGAAGCCCTTGTGGGTGACGAAGGAAGGGACAAGAAAAGTCATCTCGGCAGATATTTCACGGTGAATCTTCCCTATCAGAACTACAATGAGGATAGCTTCATAGCTAACCTGAGGGGTGCAGACAGATGGAGGATGCAAACAGTCTCAAATGACTAGTTATGAAATGGGAGTATAACAATCTTGAGTTATTTTCCTTTCACACAACTGTTTTGACAATAAGGGTCATTTGAAAGTATTTTTTTTAACTATTCTATCATTAGTAGTTCAGGATAAGATATCATACATTATAACAAATAGCTACCTCCCATTTCATATCTTTTACATAATAAGATCACCAGTTTCTCAGAAGATGAGATACACACAGATAAGATCACCAGCTTTTCAAGAGTTCAAAGATACTTGAGCAACAAAACAAAATCTCATCGTCTTTCCTTAAAGTGTCAGTTACTAGCTATAAATGGTACAGCTTCCATGGACAAAGAAGTGTGAGGGCTGTTGTCCACAAAGGATGTGTTTGTACTAAAATACTCCACCACACACTCCCTACTCTCCAAACATTCTGGTTCTTTTTGGTTTTGCACATGGGATGACCTGATTCCATCAAGCAGCACCGCAATTTCTCTCATTGTAGGCCGTTGTTTCCCTTTCATGTTCAGGCATTGCCTTGCTAGGTTAGCAACAACGATCAAATCTTCTTCATTGGCTTCTTCAGAAATGCCATTGTCCACAATGTCGAACAAACAAAAATTTTCCATTTGAAAGAGGAAATCAGTAGCCAAGCTAATCCACCCACCAGATTTGGAGGGAAAAACTGGTTTTTTGCCTGTGATGAGCTCAACAAGGACTACTCCAAAGCTATAAACATCACTCTTGTCGGTGAATTGATTCGATTGGAAGTACTCTGGATCCAAATAACCATATGTGCCTTGAACACAAGTAGTCACATGAGTTTGCTCAATAGTAATGGCCTTTGAGGTTCCAAAGTCAGAAACCTTTGCCCTGTATTTGTCATCCAAAAGTATATTGGAGGATTTAATGTCTCTATGATATATTGGAGCAGCTGAAGATGAATGCAGGTATGACAGCGCACTAGCTGATTCAGCAGCAATTTGTAACCGCATTTGCCAAGTAAGATGGAAATCTTCACTTGGGTTATGAATATGCTCGTAGAGTGTCCCATTTGAGATAAACTCGTAGACAAGCAACGGGACTTCTGTCTCTAAACAACAACCCAGTAAATTGACCACACTCCGGTGATTGACAAGAGAAAGAATAACCATTTCATTAATAAATTGTTCCAATTGGTTCTTGTCAACCTTCTTAGATTTTTTAATGGCCACAATTTTTCCATCGACTAGCATTCCTTTAAAAACTGTACCTTGTCCTCCTTGCCCAAGTATTCTGTCTTCACTAAAATTGTTCGTGGCTTTCTCTAGCTCACAAAAACCAAATATTCTAATTTTTCCAACAATACCATCTTTAGAAGAGATTTGCTGCTGCAATAGTAAACCACCATTTCTCTTAAAGCATTTAGCTCTCTCCTTAACCTCTTTTATCCTCTTTGCCAATCTATAGAGCCAATAGCAAACTAGGAGTAATAACACCAATCCTGTGCTTGAGCTGAAACCTGAAAAGATATTAACATTTAAACAATCAAGATCCTGATCTTCTATGGGTATGAATAATGTTCCCTTCAAAACCATGGCAATTTTCAAGTAGCCATTGACTTCAGGATTGATTCCATCACAAAATAGATATGTAATTCCCAAGATTAGCAATTCTAAGATCAAAGCCATGTGGACTGTCACCAGAATTTTTTAAAGATTCTACCATAGAAGGAAAGCATGCAATCATTTCCAATCTCTAACCGAGATGTGAATATGTGATATGTTGAGGCCCTTGATTGATTCACCATATTTTACTTGCTGAGATGTTATAAACTATCAAAGTCACACTGACAGATTCCTAGAAACTTGTGAATCCAAATTGAAATAATGAAATTACTTGAAACAAGAAATTACTTCAAAGTGGTTGTCCAAATTTCATGAAACTTCTAATTCTTCATGTAAATACCTTGCAATGAGACATCAGAACTACAGATGTTGCTCCCCCCCCTTTTCCGGGGGTGGGGGGAAGAGTAGTATAGCTCTCCATGTGGCTCTGTGTACTACCAAATATTAAATATATTATCTTTGATGCCCTGATAGATTAAGTTTAGCTCATTATTTTAGATCTTCCATAAGAAATGAATTTGTTGAGCCTAACAAAGCGTAGACAAGTATTCTGGACCAGTGTTTTCAAGTGATCTGATCAGAGATCATGATGGTTAAAACTACTAATGAAAAAAGATCTATTGCGATTTATTCATTAAGAGGCTGTTGAGTTGAGATATCAATAGAGGTCATGAGCTCATAGGATTCAGGAACAGGAAGTCAATTGATGACAACCAGAAGTTTTGGTTTGACCCTTCAAGGCTTTTATGCCGTGAAAGGATCATAAACATGTATAACCACACCAAAGTGTGGGTGCTTCAATGCTATGTCAATATAGAACAAGGCTTTAACATAGATGCATAATTGCAAGTCCGTTGAAAATATAGAGGTGTTTCTGGACTGTAGATTAGACAACTTTCTGTAAGAGAAATATAGAATGAAGCCATTCGGAGGATGAAAGATGAATAGAACATTAGAGTAACAGGGAGTGATTGTATTGATGTAATGTAGCAGCAAATTCAGCAATACACAGCAGTTCAAGTGACAGGGTCATTCCTTGGGAAGAATTATGCATAATTATAAGTCCTGATTATGTTTTTACATGGGAATTAAAATAAAGTGGCATATTGTTTTATTTGAATAAAAAGATTCATTTTTATTGGGAAACACTTACATAGTTTTTTTCTTTTAAATAAAAAGTAAAAATTGAACATTTAAATGTTGCATGGTTTAATGTGTAGAGGAGTTCAATAAGGTAAAAGATTTCATATTGTCATTAATAATGGTGCATTGAAAGCTGAATTATGAGGACATTTTGGGAATTAAATTATTTTCATGAGGGTGTTTTGGGCAAAATTATTGATTGAAAATAGAAATAGGAGATATATTTTGGGACACCTTATAAGGAAACAAGACTTATATTATGGGACGGAGGGAGTACTTTATAAGACAAACTTTTTTAGATGATCCCCTAAATTCCCACATCTCCATATATTTATTCCTCCACTAATTACATCATTCTTGGTTCTCACTGTATAGCTAACTTGTTCAATAAATTCTCTTACGCCCTTGCTTCTTTTCCAACTAATAGAAACGGCCCGTTTGGTAAGAGGCTATAAATGGTGGGAATGATAATGCATTATAGTGTAAATTTGTACTAGAAATCCAATGTCATTACCTATGGTAATGCTACTCCATCTCAAGATATCAATTTTCTTCCTAAAATCTCATTACTATCCATTACCACTTGGGAAGGTAGTACTGGGTGGTAATGGAAATTTATAAAGGGAAACTCATGTTTAGTGATAAAGTTTCATTCTCATGGTCATTGACATGAGAACTTCTCTATAAATTTACACTAAATTTCATTACTATTACCATTACACTAACCAAACGGGCCAAAAGAGCCTTTTATGTATCAAAGCATAATACTGTCCCCAATAAGGTACATTGAAATCCCAGTATATCATTTATATAGACAATTATTCCGTCTCCCACATTAACCAAAGCATAGAAATATGAGAAACATGGATTGCCATAAAAAAAATCCTATTGTGATAACTGTGAAATCCCAAACCGCCAAACTTACTATTGGCATGATCCATGGGTTGCAAAATAGTGTGTTGTATTAGGTTATCACACATTGAGCAGAGCATTAAGAACAAATAATTATATACTGACTTAAATTTAAATCAATTATAATTTTGCTAAAGAGTAAAACCAATTTAATGTGAGCAAATTGAACCAATGTAAAGTTAGCACATTGAACCAATTTCACAACATTTTGAGTACTCACCAAGAATAGAAGCTCCGCTAAGCTGTTGATGTTTCTCACAATCATAATGTGTTATCCTGGAGCTTGCATAATCTCTAAAACAGCCATATTTGCAATTCTGACATTCTCTGATCACTAAGACAAAACAGCATTAATTAATTAATTAGTTCGTCCTGGAGATGAAGAAATGTTTATGTAGAATGCTACTATGCTGCTTACATTGGCATCCACCAGGGCGATGTAGGTCTCGTTCGTAACCTTTCCAGTAGTTGCACTCACAAGATCGTGTAATATTACAAAGAGAATTTTCTGAAAGCAGAGCGTTCATTGCCGTATTTGCAACCTTCCATTCAAGTACAGTCGAAGATATCTCCAAACTTAATTTAGAATCTATAACCAAGCCCACAACCACATTGCAAGTCTGAGAATTGGATACTGCTTCAGGATGAGAATTAAACTCTGCAAAATCAAGGCCAGGTTGGTAATAATAAGAAGAAGAGGGGAGTCCAACTTGGCAGCATCCAACCCCATAGCAGCTGGCGTGCCTGGCGATGTCCTTTGCAGTACTATGATTGGTACATATTGAAGAACATCCAGTCACGATTTCTCCGCTGCTATTCTTCAATACAGCATTGGCACCACAGCCCTCCACCCGTAAAACATTATCCAATGAAAAGGAATAAGGACTGCCTTGGAGGTTAATCTTTGAAACAACTGGAGTATCAGCATCATAAATTTTGCAGATATTCTGAAATTGGGTCCTCACTTTTATTGTCTGGGAGTCCCGATTGATGGCAAAGACCTCGAGATGGAAATGTTGCAAGATTGGTTTTGGGGGATGAAAAGTAGCATTGCAGATGATCTCATAGTATTCATCAAGATAACAATTCGGACCAATTCCAAAAGGATATAGAATTGAGACATTACCACACCATTCTTGGCAACCATGCTTTGCAATAGGTAGAGCTTCCTGCGAGGAGGAAGACGATACAGTTAGCTGCAGTATTGATTGCAGCACAAGCAAAAACAGGGATATCATCTCTGTTATACGCTTGTATTGCATAATTATTAATATTTTATTTTGATTTTGAGAAAAACACAAAGTATCACTTTTATGAGGACGCCAAAAATTCCTTGGCTGATCTAACAATCTACAAACCCAATTGTTACAAAGACTCGAGTCAATATACGAAAGGAACCACCGTCCACCTCAGTTTGAAAGGTAAACTCTAAAGGTCTCCATTGAGTAAATATTTGTCCCATTCAACAAGTTATTGACCCCATCTAATAAATAAAACAGTTAGAAACTTAAAACTCCACTTATCCTGGGACTTTGGCATAGTTTGATCCTTGTTTCCTAAATAAATGAATTGATCTTTCACCAATCACCAGCAACAAAAGCGAAAATGATGTTTTTGGGGATTGAGTCATTTCGTTTTAAAGATGATCTCATTCGCATTCGCTACCTCAATTCAAATTCAACGCAGAATACCAGTCAAATGGGCCATCGAAGATGTTCAATGAATAGTGAATCTCTCTACTGGTATCGAGTTACGAAGGTGTCTACGCTCACGACCTGGCAAAGCACCGCTGTCTAGATCAGATTCCTTTCTTTAGTTTTTAATAGGTAAACTTCTACGATGTCAAACAAAAAGAAGGTCCTACAATCTGTAGATTTTCCTGAGTGCGTTACAAAAGTAAATTAGCGTCTATAAGTTTCTTTTGTTTTGGGAACTTTAGATGGTAATTATGTACTTCAGCTTATTATATTTGGTAAACCAAAAACAAACTGATTACTGACATAGGGAAATTCGGTTGTTACTAATTTCCTTATCGTCAAACAAAACCTAACTAAATCACTAAACTAGGTAAAGTGATAAGTAAGGGTCGAGATCCACAGGGAATAGCAAGAAGAACACTAATGTTACTAATTGTCGCAAGCTAAGTCGAAGATTTAGCAAGATGTTTGGCTTACTAAACTAAGAACTAAATTAACTAATCAATTACGACCTTAGAAAGACGCTAAATGATTAGACAAGAAATCAATTGATAAAAACATTGGGAGAAAGGGATAAACACCATCCAATCATAATTTAGGCAATAAGAAGGGTGAAGTATAGGGGAAAAAATCAAGCAACTAATTGAGGTTATTGACTCTTAACTAGTTTTAAGCCCTCTCTCAAGGGTGCATAAAACTACCTAGGTCACACATTTAAGCCACTCTCATGGTCTCAAACATACATCCAAGGATAAGCACAATGTCAGTTTACAAAACCATCACTTAAATCTCACTCTCATGAGCAATTAAGCAAGAAAATAGCATAAACATCAACCTTAATCTCCTCTCTCAATTTGACTAAGGCATCAATCAACAAACATCTAAATAATCAACTAGAATGCAAGTAGATAATAGTCATGCTATTGATCAATTAATAAGTCCAATCAAACCCCTAACTTCTTATTCAAACACCCAAATCAATCATAGTTGCGTTTTCACCCCAAGCCCCAACTAATTAATTACTCACTAATCATCATAATCATCATAGTAATACTAATAAAAGGGAAAAATAAATCAAACATGAACAACTAAAGCAATCAACACAAGATCTAACACAAGATTAAGTTAAGAAACTAAAATCTAAACATGGATTAAACTAAGTAAACAAAATTTAAATAAATAAAAAGATAAAAGTATAAAAAGTAGAGAGAAGAAGAGATATTACTTAAACCATGAAGAAGAAATGAAGATCTTGCATAAAAACCACAAGTTTTGCCATAACCCAAGCTACAAAACCATGAAAATTTACTTTCTCTCACTAGATTAAGCTAAAAACTCTCTCAAAATGATTTACTGAAATGAAAGTTAATTCGTCATTAAGCGAATAGAGTATTTATATCCTTACAAAAACGGGCTAAAAACGGCGTTTAAAGAAGAAAATGTCGAGAAATTAACAAGGAGTGCCCGCTCCTTGTTAAATAGGAGCGTCCGCTCCTAACAAAGTTAGGCGATGGAGCGAGTGCTCATGGAGAGCTTCTGGTTCGCTCCATCCCTACTGCCAACAGGATGGCTGCCCAGCAAATGAGGAGCGCCCGCTCCTCTGTAGAACGGAGCGCCTGCCCCCTATTAAATGCGCGCCAGGAGCGCTTGCTCAATGGGAGCTCCTGGGTAGCTCCAAGCTACTGTTTCTTCTTGCATCCTTCAGCACGCATAGGAGCGCCCGCTTCTCTCTTTCCCATGCTAGGAGCTCCAGCTCCTCGGTAGCTCCCTCCTCGCTCCAAGTTCCTGCCTCACCCTGCCATGTATTAGAGCTTGGAGGATCGTTCATTCCAATTTTACAAGGAGCGCCCGCTCCTCCCTTGTTTGCTCTTTTCTTCTTAAAAGTTCACACTAAACAATTGTGTTAGTAATCAAAGGGGAGGGGGGAAAAGCTATGGAATCCTACATACCTAGCATGCATCGCTAGAAGATGAAAATGAGGAAATTAGATGGAGAAAACGAATTTAAATTCAAGATTATCGTGCAAAACTTATCAAAATATGCACATGACCATGAGTGAGACTAAATTCTCACTCATCAATTACCAAATATGACCCTCTATTATTGTACACATGAATTATGTGGCAATAGTGAGAAATTTATGTTAATCCTACGGTTAAAGAGTTATTATTCGACTAACGTAGGTCAATTTAATCTTAACCACAAAAAATAAGTTAATTTAATCTCAAAATGGAATCACCTCCCAACTTGGTCACTTTTGAGAAGTATAGTATTTATGGATTGGGCACAAGAAGATAAGGACTAATGAGGACTTAGAGTTCCAAGATATTGCCAAGGAGACCGTTGAGAAATTAAGTATTGTGCACTGAACTCTTAAGATTATAGGATCACAATTTTCAGGTCGCGATAAAACGAGTTGGATAGGGCTGAAACTAATGAGGAATTCGTCTAAATCAGATACTAGTTCCCCAGACCTTGTGTAGATGCAATCACCGACATGTTTAAATGTCAAGTAACCCAGGCAAGACACATTCAGTTATTCTTACTAGTATATTTTGCACGTGTGTGCGCGAACATCACGGTGATATTGTATATATTTCTTTTGTTTTCAAAAATCTGGAAGTTATTTTCACTAAAAACAAAATGTGGTAGTTTTTTTAGGGGAAAAATCTAGTAGTTATATTAGAGCGTTTTTTTCAAAAAAAAATTCTATGAATTTTTTGCCCTCATTAGTTATCTTGGAAGCATAAAATCATAAAGGGTATTTTAGAGAACTCAGGTGGACACCAAAGTCCTCAAGAGTTCCCATATATAATAGAAATTAGACTGTTATGATCCGTAAAACCACTGTGGCGCGGCTTGTATAACCGATGCAAATGGTTCTGCTCCCATCATTTGTGTCGAAGGTTCCCCTACATCTCACGCAAATGATCTACGCCTCATCAACTATGTGGTTTTTTTTTTCGACGCAAATCAGGGGACGCAAAATAGCGTTTTTTAATTTCTACTAGTGCCATTTGAACTGCAAAAAATTGTTGAGCCATATTGACCTCAATCTTGACATATTGGAAGCATTAATCAAAGCAAACCCAAGGAGGAAGATGAATGAGGAAGGAAATTTTGAAACATTGCATGATTTTTTATATGTTATCTTGATTTTGAGACAACATTACAGCCTTACAGGAGTATTGGTTAGGCCAAATTAAGCAGCAATCTTTTTTTCCCGTTGCAGTACAGTTATTACTTTTTACTTTTCCAAGAATACAAATCGAGTCATTCTAAATTCATTGGCTGCTTTAACATTCTACTAATCCATTTATTACTACAAAGACTAAAGAAAGGGACACTGAAATTTGAAAAGGAAAAGGCCTTCAAATTCAAAATTTGAAGGTTCCCCATTCGAATAAATTATTGGCCTCATGCAAGAAAGCCCGCAATTACATAACTCTATTATTAACTTACCAATAAATCCAATTCGAGTGGATAATTCTTTGGTGTTGACATGAATGGTGTTTCATCTCCTTCAATCTAGAATCTTTGAACCAGGATTGACACGTATCCTCAATTGCAAACAAGAAGATTATAATTTTCTTTTTCTGACTGAAATTAGCAAGAGGATGGTATTAGAATACAGAGAACCTGTTAAAGAATACAAACCTGACTGGCATAGTGATCCTTGTTTTCTGAATTTATAAAAAACAAAATAATTGAAAAGATCTAATCTTTCTTCTTTAAGCAGCGTTATCTACACCATCAACAAGCCCGAACGGGCTTGGTTCATTTCACTTTAGATGTGGTCAACAACTTGTTGATTGGGTATTTTAAAATACATTTTTTTATCATGTGGTGTAAAAAAAAAAAAAAGACCGTTGTGATTTGTGATATATGCAAATGCAGTCCTTACTTTTTCTTTGACATGTTAAAGTAGAATTAATTTAGGATTTTATGATATAATTACATATCAAGTGATATAATTAATGCTTATTATTGCTTATGCGACTTGGAGTATTTCAAAATGTTTTAATAACATTTGCCCCTTTTTTTTTATATTAACTTCAATTCTTTATTTTTTCTACTTTCCTTTAATTCCTCTTAAGATAATTTTTTTTACTCTTTTTTTGTGACAGGAAAAAAAAAGGATTTCATTCATAAGAGATAGACAAACGGCACTTACAATCAATTCTTGAAAAATTGAAAATTCCAACACAAATATATAACACCTTAGAACTAGATACATCGCAAGTTTGATTAAAAATAGCCTAAATAAAAAACTTTATCCGAAGCAATACAATCTGTGAGTTCATTTTGATTCGGCTTAACTTCCAATGATGCGTAGTCGTTTGGGTGAAGATACTTTCTTGGTCTTCTAGATTCTTACAAAGAATAGAGATTGTTAGATCTTTCTCCTTCATCAGACGAACAAAAAACGAAATTGAACACCCTAAAATGAATACCATCTTAAGGATGGGATATACTTATTGGAACCAATTAAAGGAGTTTTTGGTACTTACGTTTTGATTTATTGATTTCAATGTTAGATATCCCAAATAAATTTCAAATAATATTATGAACAATACGTGTGTAGCTTTAATTGTAACACTCGACCCATACGTAGTCGAGTCTATCGTTACCAATGCGTATCCAGGGCCACAACTAAAGCAAAGATGCATCTTGTTGGAATAAGTAGCCTGCTAAATCCCTTTAAATCAATCATGAGAACAAAATACACCGGAAGAACTTATGTTGGTTATTGGGATAGTTGTTGGCCCTGGATGCGCATTGGTGACGATATACTCGACTCCGTATGGGTCGGGTGTTACACCTAAATCCAAACCGTATATCGAACTTTTACCCCTACCTACATCATACGTGCCTTGAGTCAAAAATTCAAAACTAGAGTCCCCAAAAACAAAACTAAGGCAAAGTTTAGTCTCCAAAACAGAAAGTAACTCCCTTGAATTTCTTTTTTTAGAAAAATAAAATTTTAAGGGAGTTATTATATTGGTCCAAAAACTGTTTTTATAACTTTTGATTGCTATTTTAGTAGGCAACCATCATTAATTATTTTAGTCGTAAACCCTAATTTTCATAGTCTGTTCTAAGTCTTAAACTTTCATAATATATCTTATTACTCTCTCTTTTAGAGAGTCTCCTTACCATATTGCTCAATTAGCTTTATATGCATGCGATGCGTGTATAAGTAAATAGAAAGCTCAATTGCGCAATGAAATATACGGAAAATTGTTTACAAAGTTTACTGTATTTCTTTTTTTAAACCAAGAAACTAGAGAGAGTTGCAAATGTTTTTCAGTTGAGTCTTGATAGTATAATTGTAAAATAGGATGGACATCAAATCCTCCTCTCTTCCTTTGTAGAATAGAGATTTTTTTTTTCCAGACACACTTTCTTTCTAATTATTGGGTTGTAACTTGTAACTCCCAATGGAGATAACAAACAACAAACACCACTAGAGCAACAACTCTTGTGTCATGGGCCCAAATTAAGTTCTAATATGCTTCATAGACTAATGGCCATGGCCCGTCTTACTTTAGAAGCAGAGACAGGAATGGCTAGCCAATAGCTGGTCCATCTTCAAGATATACAAGGCGTCAGGCGTGTTTATCATATGGCATTTTCGTAATTAAATATTATTAGTTGTATGATCAAAATATCCGATAGTGATATTTCTTTTCTAAATAAATTAATACTGGATATTTGTCCTAATGTTCCTAGGACTAGATAATAACTAGTGTGTTGCTCGGGCGACGCCCCGAGTTTATACTTATAAACTAGTATTTTGGTCCGAGTGATGCATCGGGTTAGTTACAATAAACAAATATGTTATTATTTAAGTATTATTCATAAATTTCATAATTTATTTTGCCACTTTTCGTATTTTTTATCCATTAAGAAATTAAAAAGTTTAGGTTATGACAAATATGTGTTCACATTAGTTTGTAATTACTTTACTCTTTTGCCCCTCAAACTTTTTGTATCATTGATTGCCTAACATAGAATAACTTAAAAGACTAAAATCTTTATTTTTAATTAATTTTATTTTATTTAAAATAGTGGAATCTTGCCCATTTTTTGAGTTGCATTGGTTTCTTCCCCGATTCCAAATAGGAACAACAAAAGAAAACGGAGGGAGTACCTAATAAGAGTGTTAGAGATGTATATAATTGTTTAAGTCATTTTAGTCAAGTATATTTATTATAAGACTTTATCATATTTTCTTTCAAACATTAGACAACAAGTCATAGTGTATTGTTGGTTAAACTCTTACTTTTCGTTTCGAATATCAGGTGTTCGAGACCTTGCAATTACACAATATTTTTTTAATTGAGGAGTATACATGGACATATGGCATTTGCATTAAAAGTTTGAGGAGAGTGTCACATGGCACATAGACTTCCTTAGGCGCGGCTTTTAATATATTTGTATAGATAATACTTCTATGTTTTGAGAATATATTTATTTCAAATTAGTTTGTTTATATATATTTATCTGGAGTAAAGAGCATATTTAATAGTTGGTTGAGGTGGTAAGATGTCTACTTTACAACTTATTGGTCACATGTTCAAATCATACTTTTTTTTATTAGGAAAGATAATTGGTCCCAAGCGACCAACCCCTGCTAGGCTACTAGCCTGCAGGGCACACCAGCTCAGAGACTGGGTACAAAGCTAACCAGCCCAGAAGTAAATGCCCCAACATATTGTTGGGATGAGGATTTGAACCCTGGGCAATTCCCTGGAATTCGGGGTGGTACTCCACTGAGCTACCACCTCTCCCTTATGTTCAAATATTACTACACGGGGGTTTCACGTGGCAACATATACTTTAGTTGGAACGCCTTTTAACATATTACTATTATTTTGGCCCAGGCGATGCCGCGGGTCAGTTATAATTATCAAATATATTATTACTCATAAATCTCATACTTAGTTTTATTAGCTTTTCTTAATATTTTGTCTAATGCAAAATTGAAAAACGAACGTTATGGCATGATAAATTGTTTTTAAAAAAACTTCTAAGAAATTGGGGATAAAAATAACAATTTCAATGGAATTAGGGTAAGAGAATGTTATTACTTAGTAAAAGTGTTAAAGATCAAAAAGCTTGTCCATGTCTTTGTGATTCCATATAATTATAAGACTTTATTATATTTTACTTTGAAACATTAAGCATTGAAATTGTAGTGGATTAGTGGTTAAATACTCACATTTTATTTCAAAGGTCATGTGTTCGAATCCTAGTATCTACATATTGTTAATATTTTAAAATGAGATTATAAAAACGTGCATTAGAAGCTTGAGCAGAGTGTCACGTGGCACCGTTCCTTTGATAGGAACGCCTTTTAATATATTTGTATAGATTATAGATAATTTATTACTGATGAAAATGTCCCTTTTCTGCTTTTATTTACGATATTGTCATTTGATTTGTATTGCTAGTATATGAAGGAGATGAATTGACAATTTCCCCTTTTCTTTCCCCTACCTTAGTAATGATACCTGGATGTATGAGAAAATAGCTGGCCATTGGCAATTGAGATATAATTGCTTTCAAGTACTTAATAAGACCAGTAAATAAAATCTTTTCCTATAGCAGTGCCATAAGGAAATGCCAAAGGACAAGGGTTTCAATTAGAGCTGTCAAATAGGTTGTGACGTGTCTACTTCGTGTTCGTGTCATTTATTAATCGTGTAAAAAAATCTCGACACTAACCCAACCTGTTTAACTAATCGTGTAGAAACCCTTTGACACTAACCCGACCCTTTTTTTAAGCGGTTACCAATATTGCCCATTTAACCTACTTATTCAAACTCCTTAAAAAATTCTAAAAATAATTTGATTTTTTATGTCCAATATTTATCGATCCATGTTTATTTAGGTAATAACTTGTTGGTATATTAGAATGATTTAAAGAATTCCTTAATGTTTTGCTAACTTATACCCTAGATGGTGTCAAAGTGTTAAATTTTCTTATATGTTAGAGTTAAAGTGTAAAGTCGTGTTAGTTTCGTGTTGAAAATCTCAACACTAATCAAATTCATTTATTAGACAATAAATCACGTGTTGACCCGCGTATATAAACGTATTGAAGAAGCTTGACACCAACCCATTTTTTGTATCCGGTTCGTGTCGTGTCAACTTTTGACAGCTCTAGTTTCAATTGATATAAAGTTTAGAAAAGGCTCAATCCTCACAACAATTAAAAGGGCTAGCTACGTTAATAGCTTAACAAGTAGTCGTCGATATATACAGTATTCTGACCTGCCGTTTAAGTTTAACTAGCATTAATGCATTATCACTATGAACAACCCAAAGTTTATGAGTAGACTATTTCACTGTATTATGGAAGTTACATTAATGCATTATGAAAGTTGGACGGATTCATGCAAGGTACTACTTTCACGGTAGTACCTTGCATGAATCTCTCCAGCTTCCATCAAATTTAGCAACTTTCATTGTTTTCGAGTCATATTTCCCTTTAAATACAGAACTAATACTCCTAATTCTTTCTCTCAATCAACACTTCCTAGAAACAAATTCCAAAAGGCCAATATTTTGCTTCATTTTCTCCTGCAAATATGGTACAGAATAAGCCAAGATCGGCCAGAAAGCCTCATGCATCATCTCCTACCAAAACAAAAGTCTCTCTACTTGCTGATACTCCTCATATTGAGCATGATACCACGCCATCCTCCTTTTTTTCAGTCTCACCACCTCTAATATCTTCCTACAATGACCACATTCGGCCTCTTCTTGATGCAGTTGACAAGCCGCGAAATCTAAAAGTCATGAAGGAAGGCATCCAACTCCCTACGATTGTCGTCGTAGGGGACCAATCATCAGGAAAATCCAGTGTCCTAGAATCCTTGGCTGGAATCAGCCTGCCTAGGGGTCAAGGTATATTGTTAAGATAACTTAGGCATCTTATATTCTTGTATATATGTCTCCTTATCTTATTAGGGAAGATATGTTTTTCCTTGGTTTCCTATTCTTTCATGATCTCTGTAACATATATATTCCTTCACATTAATGAGAAAACCCTAAGATTGTTTTGTATCTCCTATCACTTTGTCATGGTATCAAGAGCAGGTTCATAAATATTTTTTTTCTTTCATCAAAAATCCATTTTTCCGCCATGACTGGCAATGAATCTCAAAAAACGAGTGTTACAAAAATCAAAAAAATTGATTCCTCATCTCCTTTCTTCCTTGGACCACAAGATTGTTGTTAGGGTTTTATTTTAATACCGCAAGTGAACGGTGTCGTAGTACATACGGGTCGAACTCAGGGAGGTTTAAGACTAAACACTAGTTGATTTTAGACTATGAAATAGCTACACAATCCAAATATCAAGGAGAATCTATAAACTAATATCTAAACTAATAACAGAATATAACAAACTCAGTAAATATGATAATTAAAACACTAAGATTAAGCATCACCACTAATATGAATTGATCAAAATATAACTCACATCCCAGTTATTCAATTATAGCTTAGGCGAGATTGACATTCCCTTATGACTCGGTCATTCCTCAATACCTAGAGCTCACTTTCGTGATAGCTAAAGGCCTAACTAACATGCATGTCTCCTATTTTCATGGCTTACACACATAATTAGAAGCATTAAGAACCAATGTCAAACAATTCCCAATTCTAGTTCTCACCTATTTTCATGGGAGAATTCAAATCAACGACAAGACTATCTAAATTAAGACCCAACTTTCGTTGATGAACTCAATTAATAAAATAACAATTTAGCATCATATAAATATTCCTAATCTCAATTCCAACTTTCGTTGATAATATAAAACTAGGGCTAAATAAGATGCAAAATTGACAATAAAAACAATCTTATAAAACCCTAAACATATAACTCAATAACATGGGAATTAGAGAAGAATTTACATGATCAATCCATACTAGGGCTCAACCCAATCCTAGATAAAAAGACTACTCACTAATCATGGCAACAAAAGTAATAAACATAATATAAAATATAATTAAAATAATAATAAAGAGAAAAGAAGAGAATAAGACTTATTTGTATTGAAGATGAATATGAAAGCTTGAATCTTGAATCTCCAAAGTAACAATAGGAACAAACTAAGAAAAAAACTAGAGAGAAAACTAGAGAAACAAAATAACGTGATATTGGAAAAGTGAGTAATAGATAATAGATGTTAGATGGTCTAACCTAATTAGAAATCCTCTAATATATAGTTATAAGTCCTAATCCTAGTAGGAAACCAAATTACAAGATAAGGAAACCAAATAAATCATTAAATGGCCGAAATTATTAAAACCGCGTGCGCGTAAGAAGTTCCTGGCAGACTGGGCCAACTTGTGAAGCCCATATCTCTCAAAATACGACTCGCCTTGGGCCGTGCAACCTATCGTTGGAAAGCTCTTTAAGCCTACTTTCCAATGCCCTTGGAATCAACCCAATATCAACATCGAGACAAAAGTTATGGACAAAATAGTGAACATGACTCGATTTCCACAATTCTTTCAATGAATTCCAACTCCAATTTAGCTCCAATTTGCACTCAAATACATCCAAAATGATCCTTATCAATGTAGCTTGCTTCCAATTGCTCCTAAGTACTCGAGCTTGTCCAATAATACTCCAATTATGTTTTCAATACCTGAAAGTCATCAAATAATACCAAAAACACACAAAAGGAGTAATATTTCGCAAATTAAGTAATAGTATGCAATTATGAACTATAAAGCCTCTAAATGCTCCTATAATTCAACCTACATGCACCTAAAATCTATATAAAAATACGACACATCAAACTCCCCCATGCTAAACCATTGCTTGTCCTCAAGCAATTAGACATAGACATTGGAAAAGGAAGACATCCTACAATATGGGACTACGATAGGGCCAAGCACACAATTGAGAACACGAGAGATATAATTACTACACGAACCAAGCATCGAAACATTCTCAAGCAAAGCCGCATAGCACGTCATGTAATGCAATCAACTCTCCTAGCATACCACATACCATCTCCCCCAAGCTAGACTTAACCAAACCTGAGAGACCTCACTTTAGTCATGTGCACTCATACTCTCATGTGTTTATGGCAAAATCAATGTCACTCAACCTAAACCATGTCGACTCAAATGAAACATTTACTCTTTAACTTTGACTATCGACTCACTTTCCACTCAAAATTACAACGCAAAAGGATCATGAGGACTTTCAAAGGTTGTAATGGGGCTGAGGTTATGGGTAGGAAATATATTTGGAAATGTGGTGTTAAAAGCCAACTAGTGGAGAAAACAACACTTTAACATCTATGGCCATTAGATGTAATTGTCACTAAAACTTCTACTAGAAGTTCAACAGCACATTACCGTTAAATCAACATAGTACCCATCTTTATCAACTCCAACGAAATTCATTCACCTTTTATTCGATTTTTTTTCTTTTTCATAATTATTTTTCACAACTTTTTCATAATTCTTTTCATTTTGTACTTCCATATTATTTCGAGCAACTTTCTTTCAACATATTTTCTTCCAATAATTTCTTCAAAACCACAAATACAAGCTTAAAACAATAACTTTAATGCTACTCCACTTAGCAAGGTTTGGGTAGAGAAATCATAAAAGGCTGAAGGCTTGTAATGTAGGTATTAATTCATAAGAAAGTCAGGAAAGGCTCAGCGGGGCTAGAGAAAGAATAATATATATGAAAAGAAAATATCTCTGGAAGCTTAGAACACTGGAAAGAACGCCTCAATCATATCCAAATGCTTATAAAGTCAAGTGTTAAAGAGTACCAAGTCAAAGTCAAGATCCATGCAACAAATGAGGAGCTAATCACACTTGAAAGAACATAACTGACACAGATACATCAGTTTATAGGCACAAAAGCTCACATTGGTTAATATGTCTAAATAGTAAGGTTAAATTAAGCCAAAGAGAGATCAACCAATCTTACCACAAGCAATCAATCGCGATACAATTATGCTATGAAGAATCATGAATGAGATGAATTACGCTTAAGACCGTAGTAAAGATATCAACAAGGTTCTCAAATAGTGCTAGCAATAGTCCCATAGATGCAACTAAGATGACATGAAATCTAATATACTAATGCAACTAAAAGCAGTACAATTTTTTTAGTTACACGTAAACTCCCATTCCTAGTGAGCGGTACAAACCGTGCAACAACTTAAGAAAGCAATAAAATCTACACTAGAAAGCAATAAATGATAGAATATCCCTCCCTCAAGCTAAAATTTGCAGTGTCCTCACTGCAACAAGCAAGATCGTAGAAGGAATCAGAAACAACCCAACAATCACCAAATCACCGAGCACTTTCACAAACACCATAATCCACCACTATTGCCCCACAGAGAATCCCAACAATGAAAGATTAAATCAATGTAGTTATAAGAAATCAACAAGTATGACATCACAAACAAAAATCCAAGCAAAAAAAATAGATAGTCTTGTCAAGAGCATGAACAATATAGAGTAAAGAAGCTTACTACCCAATTTAGTGGGAAATTGAGTCGAATAAGCTTAAAAATTGTATTGCACTGTTCCTTGAAGACCAACTTGAACGAATTTGCTGCCAATTTGCACGAATCCTATAACAACCATCAATTAAAATAAAAAATAAAAAAAGAAAAAGAAAATAGAAAGGGAAAAAAAGAAAAGAACGAGAAGGAAGAAAAGAATAGAAGCGGGAAAACGCGAAGGGGATGCGCGTCACAGGGGAACGAAAGAGAAGATCAAGAAAAAGGGAAAGAGGGGGAAGGATGATAGCGCGGGTGGGGATGCGCCTGGTCTGTGCGGTGGTGTGGGCGGAGAGAGGAAAACGATGATGTGGTGGTTACAAGTGGGAGGTGGGGATGTCGAGGAGACAAGAGATGGCGGGGTGCGCTAGTGGGCAGGCGTGAATGCAGGTGGGGGAAGCTGTTTGTGCGCGCAGGTGAAGTGATGGTGGTGGCACGCAATGCAAGTGTGGCGGCGTGGGGTTGGCTGGGAGGGTTGCGCGCACAAGGATAGCAGGCGGAGGCTGCATAGTACAAGACCACGGGTCATCCATGGTGTGCTGATGAAGCCCACGGTCTGGCCATGGTGTTCACTGCCAGGGGCCCTGTTATATACGCTGTACAGTACAAATCCACGGGAAGCTCGTGGCATGGGGACGAAGTCCACGGTGAAGCCGTGGTGGACACTGCTATCATTGTTCGCTTTTTTTATTTTTCTACAATCACAAAACACCAAAAGAAAACACTAATTAATGTAAAATCACACAAAGAAGAAAAATAAAAAATAAAAAAAAAAAGAGAAAGTAGTTGTAAACTCGGGTTGCCTCCCGCGAAGCGCAAATTTATAAAGGTCCCACACGACCAAGTAAAATCAGTAGATTAATGCAGAACAGTTCAACGCTCTAAGAAGCTTATCATATGTCCCTGCAAACATCTCAGAGCATGTTATATAGGAGTGAAAAGGAAAGAGGAAATAGACTAGTCCTAAAAATCTACTAAACCTAGAAAAAGGAAAATAAAAAGAAAAGTTATATTTACAAGAGTAAGAAAAAGAAAAATCGTTAGTCTTTTTACATGACTCAAAAGGAATAAAAACTAAATGTACATCAGTTACATGATCACAAGAGTCATTCAAATTGGGAGAAATAGGGAACGATGGGGGATATAATACAGGGGAAGAAGGAATAAGGTCAAGTTTTCGAGAGAAAGGAGCATGAGACTCAAAAACAGTTGGTGGAACCGACAAAGACTCATGAATAACCTCACTCTCATCCATAGACTCCTCCAATAAAGGATTTTCAACCAAGGGTTGTTCCTCATTCAAAATATCCTTTACATCGATCTTCCCCGTGATTTGATAATCATCCCCATAATTTTCAAGTTCTTTCCAACCCTCATCATCATCATCATAGATATATTGGAAACTAGAATTTTGAGCAGATTGACAATCATATTGGGGAGAGGGATCAAAATCATTTACTAATGTCACATCACATAAAGAAATATCATGAAAAGTAGAGTGACAATTAGAACTATATGGAGGTGTTGTAGTGTAATTTGGAGGTGAAGGAGTGGAAAATGTCTCTGGAATGGGTCTAGCATATGAAAACATCTCCCACTCATAAGAATCTCTAGCCAACCACGTAATTAAACCCCAACAATAATCAGGAGATCGAGATAGAAATCCTCCATTAGACAGTAAGTCTACAATTATCCTAGTTTCTTTATTTAACCCCTCGTAAACCACTAGGCACATAACCCATTGTTCATAACCATGATTAGGTTCAAGAGAATCACCAAGTCTATGATAGTATTTCCAAAACGCTTCATTCTCATATTGCGGAAAATAAAAAATTGCTCTGGAATTACTAGCATGGGTATGGGGATCGCAAAACATATCAGGTAATTGATTAGAACTCATGCAAAAATTGGGAGTATATTGACACGATGTATCAAAATAAGAAACATGAGAATCTAAATAATTATAACCATTGGCCCCATTAATAGAATTGTCCCCATTATAGTGATAATATGACTCCATGAACAGTGGGAAAAAAATATTTACAAAAGTTAAAAAAAAAAGTTATTTACAAAAGAAAATAAAAATATACACAATGTAGTCTATTAAATCTATAATCAAACTAATTATAATCCGTTACCTCCCCGGCAACGGCGCCAAAAACTTGTTAGGGTTTTATTTTAATACCGCAAGTGAACGGTGTCGTAGCACATACGGGTCGAACTCAGGGAGGTTTAAGACTAAACACTAGTTGATTTTAGACTATGAAATAGCTACACAATCCAAGTATCAAGGAGAATCTATAAACTAATATCTAAACTAATAACATAATATAACAAACTCAATAAATATGATAATTAAAACACTAAGATTAAGCATCACCACTAATATGAATTGATCAAAATATAACTCACATCCCAGTTATTCAATTATAGCTTAGGCGAGATTGACATTCCCTTATGACTCGGTCATTCCTCAATACCTAGAGCTCACTTTCGTGATAGCTAAAGGCCTAACTAACATGCATGTCTCCTATTTTCATGGCTTACACACATAATTAGAAGCATTAAGAACCAATGTCAAACAATTCCCAATTCTAGTTCACACCTATTTTCATGGGAGAATTCAAATCAATGACAAGATTATCTAAATTAAGACCCAACTTTCGTTGATGAACTCAATTAATAAAATAACAATTTAGCATCAAATAAATATTCCTAATCTCAACTCCAACTTTCGTTGATAATATAAAACTAGGGCTAAATCAAGATGCAAAATTGACAATAAAAACAATCTTATCAAACCCTAAACATATAACTCAATAACATGGGAATTAGAGAAGAATTTACATGATCAATCCATACTAGGGCTCAACTCAATCCTAGATAAAAAGATTACTCACTAATCATGGCAACAAAAGTAATAAACATAATATAAAACATAATTAAAATAATAATAAAGAGAAAAGAAGAGAATAAGACTTATTTGTATTGAAGATGAATATGAAAGCTTGAATCTTGAATCTCCAAAGTAGCAATAGGAACAAGCTAAGGGAAAAACTAGAGAGAAAACTAGAGAAACAAAATAACGTGATATTGGAAAAGTGAGTAATAGATAATAGATGTTAGATGTTAGATGGTCTAACCTAATTAGAAATCCTCTAATATATAGTTATAAGTCCTAATCCTAGTAGGAAACCAAATTACAAGATAAGGAAACCAAATAAATCATTAAATGGCCGAAATTATCAAAACCGCGTGCGCGTAAGAAGTTCCTGGCAGACTGGGCCAACTTGTGAAGCCATATCTCTCAAAATACGACTCGTCTTGGGCCGTGCAACCTATCGTTGGAAAGCTCTTCAAGCCTACTTTCCAATGCCGTTGGAATCAACCCAATATCAACATCGAGTCAAAAGTTATGGACAAAAGAATGAACATGACTCGATTTCCACAATTCTTTCAATGAATTCCAACTCCAATTTGCACTCAAATACATCCAAAATGATCCTTATCAATGTAGCTTGCTTCCAATTGCTCCTAAGTACTCGAGCTTGTCCAATAATACTCCAATTATGTTTTCAATACCTGAAATTCATCAAATAATACCAAAAACACACAAAAGGAGTAATATTTCACAAATTAAGTAATAGTATGCAATTATGAACTATAAAGCCTCTAAATGCTCCTATAATTCAACCTAAATGCACCTAAAATCTATATAAAAATACGACACATCAATTGTCCCGGAGATTTCATTACTCCCACTCGGCTTACACACGATAATTATGCGGAATGGGCAGCCGATATTAAACTTGCCTTGGTTGCTCGCCGCAAGTTCGGGTTTGTTGATGGCTCTATTTCCCAACCGGAACCTCCATGCACGGAATCAAATTGGCTCACCATCAATGCTATGCTCACCATTACTCCTGAGGTAAAGAGTACTTTAACCAAATATAGTGAACCTACTAGCCTTTGGAATCATCTTCAACAACGTTTCTCTCTTGTTAATGGTCCTCGCATTCAACAAATAAAATCTTCTATTGCACGTTGTGAGCAAACAAAAACTATGTCTATTGCTACCTATTACGGTAAACTTAATGCCTTATGGGAAGAACTAAATCTGCTTGAACCTCCTATTATTTGTCCTTGTTCTACTCAATGTAATGTGTCTGACTGTCTGCTTTATATACTCAACGTCATGAAACCGCAAAATTACATGAGGTTTTAATGGGCTTATATTCTGATTTCTATGCTCAACTTCGTACCAATATTATGTCCACAGAACCTCTTCCCACTCTAAACCGAGCCTATCATCTTGCCATCCAAGATGAGAGGGTTCGACAGTCACAGGTTGGTACTGTCGACAAGTTGGGTCCGACTGAAGTCATCGGTTTCTCGGTTAGAGCTCATACGCATGCTGGGCGTGGGTCTACTCCTCGACCTGTTTGCAATAAGTATGGTAAAACAGGCCATGAATCAGCCTCATGTTGGGCCCATCTCACTTGTAGTCATTGCAAGAAAACAGGCCATGGTGTTGCTCATTGCTACGAGCTCCATGGGTATCCCGAGAAGAACAAGGCAGGAGTGGGTCGTGGTCGCGCACCAGCCCGCGCTAACGCTGCCACCAGCAATCTCATTGGGCCGGATACCGCCTCTGTGGGTCCGGGCAGCAGCCATACTAATGCATCTCTCTTCACTCCCGAGCAATGGAAAAGCTTGGCGGGCATGTTCGGTAATGCAAATGTTCCTGTCAATAGATTAAATGGTGAGTTTGATCATAAACTGTGGATAATTGATACAGGTGCCTCTCATCATGTTACGGGAGTTCAATCATGGTTGTTTGATTCCAAACCGCTTGATTGCCCCGTTGGTCTTCCCAACGAAGCTACTGTTTTGTCTACCATGGTTGGATCGGTTTGTTTAACATCCAAAATCATTCTTAAGAACGTCCTTTTTGTTTCTAATTTGAGCTGCAATTTACTTTCCGTTTCTCAACTTTGTGATGATTTACAGTGTGTTGTCCAATTTACTCATTCTATGTGTGTTAATCAGGACCCCATGAAGGAGCATATTGGAACGGGGAGTAGGAAGGACGGTCTTTACTAATTTGTGGGCACTGATTCTATTCAACATGTCTCCATCACTTCTGATTCTTCTCTTTTTGACTTATGGCATCAATGTCTTGGTCATCCTTCTGAAAACATTGTAAAATTACTTCCTCCTCTTTGCAATCATAAGGGTCGTTTGCATCCTAATTGTGAGATTTGTTTTCGTTCTAAACATTCTAGAACTAAATTTCCTTCTAGTGATAATAAAGCTTCTCGTATTTTTGAGAAAGTTCATTATGATTTGTGGGGGCCATATCGCCATGTTTCCTCTAGTGGTGACCGTTATTTCTTAACTTTGGTTGATGATTACTCAGAGCTGTATGGACTTATCTTTTAGTTGATAAAATGGAAGTATTTTCTATGTTCATGTCCTTTGTGGCTATGGTTCAATGCCAATTTTCTCAAACTATTAAGATTGTTCAAAGTGATAATGGCACTGAATTCCGCTGCTTACTTGATTATTTCTCTGCTTCTGGCATCCTGTTTCAAACATCTTATGTGGGTACTCCAGAACAAAATGGGAGGGTAGAACGCAAACACCAACACATTCTAAATGTTGCTCACACCCTTAGATTTCAAGCTCATTTGCCTATCTATTTTTGGGGGGATTGTGTTCTAGCTGCTGCTCATTTGATAAATCGCACTCCATCTTTGTTACTTAAAAGGCAAATCTCCTTTTGAATGCTTATTTGGTCGTCTTCCTTCTTATGATGCTATTCGTGTTCTTGGGTGTCTTGCTTTTGCTCATAATCAAAAAACCAAGGGTGACAAGTTTGCTAGTAGTAGGAAGTGTGTTTTTGTTGGGTATCAATTTGGTCAAAAGGGATGGAAATTGTATGATCTTGAGACTAAGGAATTTTTTGTCTCTCGCGATGTTAAATTTGATGAACACACTTTTCCTTTCCTTCATCCTACTGACACACATATTTCTAATGATCCTTTGCTCACTCATCATTCTAACATTCATAGTGATTTTGATGATTTTTATTCATCCCCATCCTCCTCTTACGATAATTCCCCACAAACTGTTGTCCCAAGTCCACCACAAAATTCCCTTTCTCCACCCCCTTCTCCTCCTAATAGTCCATCTCCACAAAATCGCTCATCTCCACAAAATAGCCCATCTCCTTCCCTTTCTTCACCAATCTCATCCCCAGCCCAATTCTCCTCCACTCTGTCTGGGCCTTCTCCCGCGTCCAGCCCACTCTCTTCTCCCTCTCCTTCTAGTCCGCGCTCTCCTGCGCCATCTCTTGATTCCGCGTCAGGCCCATTTGTGCCTCAGCCCTCGCCTGACCCAGTTCCGCTCTATTCTCCCAGCCCACCTTCCCCGCCTTCCTCGCCTGATCCATTCCTTCCTTCATCTCGGCCCAATTCTGAGTCTGCCCCTTCTTTGGGCCCTTCTTCGGCAGATTCAGCTCCGCATACTCAGTCTGATCCTTCCTTGGGTCGCGGCCATCGTCCCAAGGTTCCTTCCACTCGCTTAAAGGACTATGTAACTCATACCATTATGGCTTCAAGTGCTTCTCCGTCCTCTCCTTCCTCCGGTTTATCTTCTTCTTCAGGTACTCCTTATCCCATAGCACATTATATAAATTGTGACAATTTTTCTGCAAATTATCGGAAGTTTCTTGCAGCTCTTATTTCTCAACAGGAACCTCGTTCTTTTAAGGAGGCTATGAAGGATGCAGGTTGGCGTGCTTCTATGCAAACTGAAATTTAAGTTCTTGAGGATAATGGTACTTGGACTCTTGAACCACTTCCTCCAGGAAAACAAGTTTTGGGGAGTCAGTGGGTCTATCGTATCAAGTATCATTCTGATGGCCGTATTGAGCGTCTTAAATCTCGCTTGGTTGTTTTTGGTAATCATCAACAGGAGGGGCTCGACTATAATGAAACTTTTGCTCCCGTTGCCAAGATGACCACTGTTCGTGCTTTTCTTGCCATTGCTGCTTCCAAGCATTGGGAGCTTCATCAGATGGATGTTCACAATGCATTCTTACTTGGTGATATTGAAGAGGAAGTTTACATGAAACTTCCTCCTGGTTTTGCTCAGTCAGACACTAATCTTGTTTGTAGGTTGCGTAAATCTTTGTATGGGCTCAAGCAGGCCCCTCGGTGTTGGTTCGCCAAACTTGTTAATGCTTTGAAAGGGTATGGTTTCTCACAATCCTACTCTGATCATTCTCACTTTATGTCTAACCTTAATATTTACGGGACCTAAATAATAATAAAATGCAAAAAATAAATATGATCTAGTATGGCCCCTAATCCTAAGAACTAAGCATCTTGATTGGGCTTCTCCTTATACTCTTCATGGATCTCCATCCACCTTAGCCATAGGCCTTCTCTTGATGAGCTCGTCTTTGGATAACATAAGTATCAAAATAATTTAGATAATCGCTAAATTAAATAAATTACAAAAAATACTTAACGATACGCAGATCGTATTTAAATTACAAGAATACATCACTATACGCAGATCGTATTTTCTAACTTAAATTTGGGTCATACTAGTCATTCATAGCAATTATATCAAATATAAAATGCCATATCATAATATCACATACTATTCTTGCCATCAATCAAAATATCAAATATTCTTAATTATAGCAAGTAGATAAAATATTTAAGTAATTCCTAACCACCTAAAGATTCTATCCTAGAAAATCTAGCCTACTAATTTTAATTAGATTAAAGAATCGAATTATGGATTTATTTTAGACCTAGTCAAAATAATTTAATTGGAATTATGCTTAACATTCTGAAAATTTGTTTTAATATTTTTTTTAAATTTTTTTTTTTAAAAGATAAGGGTTGACCGTTGCCCAGCAGCACAAGGCTGCCCGCCAACAGCCAAACCCATGCATACTACACCATGCTTCACGAAGAAGCAAACCACGCCAGCACTTGACAACAACCAGCAGCCAAAGCCAGCACAGCACCCACTGCACTGACGCCGGCAGTCACGGCAGAAACACCTGCCAGCCTTCCGCCGCCAGCACACGCCGGCAGGAGCTCGCCAGCAGCCACGCCCAGCAGCGCAGGTGCCCTCACTACCACCCCTGGCCTGCTGCCCTGCCCCGTAGACCACCGCAGCAGCCACCGTAGCCCACCTGTCGGTGGTTCTGCCACCCAGCCGTGGCTACTCCTCCATCCAAGTTTCTAGATTTTTTTTTATTTTTTTTGAAAGAAATTAAAATTACAACCTTTTGTAAATTTAATTTAGTGATCTAATTAAATTAAACATAAACTCCTTTATGCCTAATTTAGAAAATTAATTTAAATCTCCATTTAAATTAATTTTAGGGTTATTCGTATAAAACTCCTTTTACATGAACTAATTTTTCGTACATAAACAATTTCAAATATGAAAAATCTGATTAATTATATGGAAATAATTTTCGAAATCAACATAAAATCTCCATTTTAATTAATTTTAGGGTTATTCACATAACTTAATCTCTAATTCACATAAAACTCTTTTCACATGAATTAATTTTCATACATAAATAATTTTAAATATGAAAATTAAAATAACAATATGAATGTAATTTCTGAAATTTTTGAAAATTAGAGATCTAAAATTAAAATTTGAAATTCAAAAATTAGGGTTTTAATTTTTTTTTAAAAACGGCCATCCAATATTTTATTTCGAATTTCGAAAACTTAGGTCGAATTTATTCAAAATATTTTCGGCCATTCAAAATTATTTTAGAATTTCAAAAAAGAATATTAGGTCGAATATAATTAAAAAAATTCGGCCATTAAGCAAAATTAAATCTCAGTTTAAACAATCCAATTAAATAAATCAATCCATAATTCAATTCCTCCCCTTAATCAAATTAAAATTAGTCATAAACACATCAAAATAAATCTAATTATTATGACCAAAAAACTATATGCAAGAGGCTAAAACTGATACCACTGTAGGATTATAAGTACTCTAAGCGGAATTTCATGAATCATATTCATAAGCACTTAAAACAGGATCTCATGCATATACATTCAAGGATCACATAATAGTTAAGAATTAACCTTTGACGCGTGATTTTTATTAAGCTCTTCAAGATCCGAAGATAGAACCGCAATTGAGATTCCTCTACTAAGTCCACCAATCCAGATCAACACTCCACCAATGCTTGTTGGAAGGAAGGGGGACTCTTCTATTTCTTGGAGCAGTATTACGTGACTTTTGAAGAGAGAGAATAGGAGAGAGAAAATATTGAGCGATCCAGTATCTTTTATTTTCTCATTACTTAACTAATTATAGGAGTAATTAGGTTAAACAATCCCACTCCCCTTCTACCTCTTGGCCAGCCACCCTAGGGCCCTTTATGGGCTCTAGGTTTTCTTTTATTGATCCAGAAATAATGTGTGACCTTGTAGGATTCATTTAAGTGGGCTTTAGGTTTATTATTTACTAACCCAAAGGTCTATAGCATTCTCTAGCAAGACGTAAAGATGACCCAATTAAATAAATTTATTATCTCCATAATATGATCCATATTATATAGTAATTGCATTAGAGTCAAGGACACAATTCCTTCAGAGCGTATGTGATTATGTGAATATGTGATGATTTATAGGCTTAGTTCATTTCAAGAGCGAATACACTATGGGTTCACTGGGTTCAGATAAACCCAATGAATTTTGGAAATTTTTTTTTTTTTAAATAAACAAAAATTAATAAACCATCATATACATTTCGCTTGTGAAAGTAAACACGAAAACTAAGAGTAGCTTGATGGTTTTGCTTGTCAGTTGACTCCGACAGCCTTAAACAAATAGTCGCGGAATCGACTTCCAAGTTCCAACAACGGAAAATTCTTACTATTTTTTTCATATCTTTTCATTTTCTTTTTGTTTTATCTCACTGTTCTTCTTTAGTTCAAAAGAAGGGAAGAGAAAGGGAAAAAAAAAGCTTAACTTTCCATTTTTGGTTTAATTTTCCTTTTTCCTCTTATCTTTTAATTTTCTTTTGGTTTTATCTCACTGTTCTTCTTTTTTCTTTTTTTTTTTTTTGAAAGAGAAATTTCATTAATTGAAGGCCAAACGGCATCTACAATAGGTATTAAAGAAAAACAAGATACAATTAAACAAGGCTAAATCAAATTTGTCTTCGAAGGAACTACAATGAAACGAGTCGAAGCAATACAATGCAGACTTCTCGCATTCTTCGAATCAAGCAGCTATTGATGAGGAAGTCTATCATTTTGATGTAGTTTGAGAAGAACATTCTTGATCAAGTCATGTTGACCGCATCCGAGATTCCAAAACCTTCATGTTGAGTCTCGAACTTCAACCAATGAGAATAATTTCTCATACCTAAAAACAAAAAAAACCATTTTTGATTTAATTTTCCTTTTTCCTCTCAAATTCCTCCACTTTTAGAAGGAAATGACAGTAAAATTTATTCAAGAGTCTTTATTTCCAATTCCTTTCCATTTCCTTTCACTTAATTTTTTTTTTGAACCAAATATTGGAAACTAACAAATTTCCTTGCATTTCCTTTATTTTCCTTCCAAATTCTCTCTACCAAACAAGCTGTTAGAGTTTCTATGTGAATAGTAAGTAATTAGTAGAAAATTGTTGTTATAAGTTCTTACTTGATGTTTTTTTTAGGAAACTTACTTGATGTTTGAAATTATATTGAAATGTTAAAATTGTTAGTTATCTCTGTGCCTTTCCTTCCTTAGTTGAGATGTTGAATGAAATAGTTATTTGGCCATTTAAGTGACCAATTTGTTGTTCTTGGCTTCTTGCTGGTGTAGTATAATTGTTTTGTGATTACGAAGGGTTTAGAATTTTTTTAAAGATTGTGCGAGGGAACTCACATGGTATTGTAATTAACATATGTACTTTGATGTTTGAATTAATGTATTGAATTTTTTAAGTAAATGATTATAGTAATATTTTTTGATCGGCACCGAACCCACATGGTTAAATTCCTGGATCCGCTACTGGTTCATTTTACATTAAAGAGGATCCTACATGGTATAATCTATAGAGGTTATACTTTTCTTAGTGTGTTAAACAAAGGTAATTAAATTAACGACTATAAGTTTCTTTTTGTTTTTGGGAACTTTCAATGGTAATTATGGACTTTAGCTTATTATTCCTCAAAAAAAATGTTCTTTTGCTTATTATACTTCTATTTGGTAAACCAAAAACAAACTGATTATCAAAGATGACCCTCTATTATTGTACACATGAATTTTGTGGCAATGGTGAGAAATTTCTATTAATCCCACTTTTAAAGAGTGGTAATTCGACTGACCTATGTCAATTTAATCTTCAACTCAAACAAAAATTTAATCTAAGATATGCCATTACCTCCCAAATTGGTCACTCTTCAGAAGTATAGACCTTGTTTGGTAAAGAGAGGTTTGGGGCAAAATTGTAGATTTGAATTTATATTAGACTCCTCAACCCATTATGGATTTAAGTGAGCCCTCTAGCAAAATAAAAACCAAACCAGCCTTTCCATATGGGAAAAAAATGGCCAAATCTACAGCCAAGGGTAAGGGACTGTGGGTTGCCCAAACTCAAACCAGATTAACTGTTTCTAGTGCTCCTACTGCTAGCAGACCTAGAAGAACTAGAGCAAGGGCTGTTGTGATGGAAGGTGTAGAAGGGAGTGATGATGATGAATGTGAAGATGACTGGGAACCTGCCCAGGATAGTGAACAAAATTCTGAGGATGAAAATATGGATGATATACTCACTGATGAGGATGATGTGCATGAGTTACTTAACCATGCTTATGTAGATGGTGGGTGGGAGGCTTTTAAAGAGTCGGAATGGAGTGATGAAAGTGGATATTTTAGTAGGATGTTTAGGAATGGTGTAGTGTATGATGATGTTGACATGGGTAGGATTGATTTGAAGCCATGGATGATGTTTGTGGACAAAGAACATTTCAAGGACACTCTTAGAGATTACTGTATCCAAGAAGGTTTTGCCTTGGTTGTGAGGAGGTCAGAGGGGGCTAGGTACACTGCTGAATGTGCAGATGAGAGGTGTGAATGGAGAATTCATGCCTCTAGACTACCAGATGGTCATACTTGGGCCATAAAAACACTAAAGCCTGGCCACAAATGTGACTTGAATTTGGTTAAGAATCCCATGGTTACTTGTGAGTGGGCTGCTAAGAAATTGCTTGAGGATTTTAGATCAAACACAGACATGAAAGGCAAAACAATTAAAGGCCTATTGTAGGATAGGTATGGGTTGACAATGGCAACATCTACTGTGTATAAGATGAAAGAGATGGCAATGAGGATGATTCAGGGGGGCCATGATGAGTCTTATACTCACTTACTAACCTACTGTGAGCTGCTCCTTAATAATAACCCTGGCTCAGTAGCTTTTTGCACTTGGAGAACATTGCATAAACCTGAGAGACCTTTACAGTTTACATCCATCTTCATCAGCTTCAAGTCTCAGTTCCAAGGCTTGATAGATGGTTGTAGGGATTGATGGGAGTTGATGGCACTCACCTTAAAGGTAATTATGGGGGGATTCTTCTGTCAGCAGTCTCATTGGATGGCAACAATGAGATCTTCCCAGTTGATGTTGCTGTGGTTGATTGTGAAAACAAAACAAGTTGGAGTTGGTTCTTCACACACTTGAAGACCTTGTTGACTGCAAATGGCAGGAATGATTGGACAATAATGAGTGATAGACAAAAGGTAATACACTCAGTTGTTTGTTTTGTACAATACTAGTTTTTTTAAAAATTACACTTACTAACACATTTACTTTGTTTGTCACATGTGAATAGGGTATTGATCCCAGCCTAGATCAGGTGTGGCCAAATGTACCAAGAAGATACTGTGCAAGACACTTATGCAAGAACTTCAAGAGTGAATACCCTGGTATTTTGATGCATAAGTTGTTTTGGGGAGTCACAAACTCATACACATTGTACAGTTTTAGGAAGGCATTGCAAAAGGTGCAACAAGTAGCTGGTTTAATGGTTCAAGGATGTAGGTCCCCTTGAAACTTGGACAAAGTGGAAATTTGATCCATCACTGTGCAATGATCAAAACACCAACAACTTTGTGGAGAGCTTTAACTCCACTGTTGGCTCAGATAGGTGCTGCCCTATATTGACCTTGTTGGAAGGTATTTAAACCCTTTCCTTCAGTTCTTCCAATCTTTAACTCCACTATTGGCTCATGTTGATAATTGCTGCTGTGTTTCAGGTGTTAGAAGAATAGCAATGGTCAGGCATGCCACTAGACAACAACTAGCAGAGCAATGGGTTGATGATGGGGTATGTCCAAATATCAGGGAGAGGGTAAGATTTTTAACCAAGGACTCTAGGACATGTCAAGCTTATCCATCTGGAGGGGTGAGTATGAAATTCATGATGGTAGGGCTGTTTTACCTATTTCATTGAACCATAAACCATGTGCTTGTGGGAGATGGCAGATTAGTGGAATTCCATGTAACATGGAATCTAGGCAATTTTGGATGCTGGGAAAGACCCTTTACATTTTGTGAGTGAATGGTTTAGTGTGGCTAGGTACAGGGAAGCCTATAACCTTAACATCTCACCTATTCCTGATTCAGAACAATGGCCTGACCTAGGTTGTCCAAAACTCATCCCTCCAACCATGAAAAGAGGAATAGGCAGGCCATCTAGGAATAGAAAGAGGGAGCAGGGAGAGGAAAGGAAGGGAAAAAGGAGCACAACTGTGCAATGTAAGAAGTGCAAGGCATTTGGCCACAACTCAAAAACATGTAAAGGAGGTGCAACAACAAGAGAGCTAAGGGAGCAGCAAGGTTTGGAGGCTCAATCTTCCAATCAGACAAGGAATTCAAGAACACAAGCTAGCACTTCACAGCAGACACAACCTCAGATTGACAACAACTTGATTGACTTGATGATCAATCAATCCCAAACAGCTCCCACTCCTAGGGCAAGGACTTCACAACAGCCTAGACTCCCATCTTCACAGCAGCAGCCAAGCACTTCCAGGGCTAGGGTCCCATCTTCACAACAGCAGACAACAAGGCAACCACAACAAACATCCTCACAGCAGCATGTGTCCACAAGGGAAAAACACCCAAGGCAAGCTGCCATGAGCCAACCATCTTCAAGTATTGGACATGCAATTAGTCCAAAGAGGCAGAAAATCTTGGACAGATTGCAAATGCTCCAAAAGTAGTTTGTTTTGGTAGAACAATGGCTACTATTTTTGTCATACTTAAACTGGCTTTTTGGCGCATGTGCTTTATTTTGTGAACATCAAGGAAATGATCCCATTTTGGTTGTTGCCAACTGTGTTAACAATAGATAAACAATAGGTAGTGCTTTACTTTTTTGGCAATATTTGTTTTTGGCAGACAAGTTTCATTAGACAAGTTATTTGTGTAAGACTTGGTTTTTTTTGGGAATGTTAAATACTCAACTTTGTTGCAAATTCTCAAATGCTATTATATGAAATATTTGATAATTAAACACTGAATTTGATGTTCTCATTCATAAGAAAATAGGATACAAACTTAGGTTGTTACAAAATAAAAACAGAGAACTATTGCTTACACCCACCCACTTGCAACATTCTCATCCTAATATAACAAAAATTAGCATTAAAACATACAAAAATATACCAATTTTAGCCATCTCCTTTAAAAATCCAGCCAATTCATTCACCTTCTCTTTAACCCCTGCAACCTCTTCTTTGATGCTCAATAATGTTGCATCATGTTCATCTTCTGCATTCTCTTGAAGACTAAATTGCAATGCCTCTCCTCTCCTGAGAACATGGTGGTTGTTCAGCCACATGAAGAATTGACAATAATCACATGTGAAGTACGCTTTCCTCGGATTTCTTTGAGACCCGGAAATGTGGAGCTTCGCATTTTTTGGGGGGATACAATTACACCTAGGGCAAATAAATTCCAGTTCACAAGGAGATTTTGATTGATAAGAGCTGGAGCTTGACATCTTCGTTAATGGAGGAAAGTATAAGGGATGGAGAGAGAGAGAGAGAGAGAGAGAGAGAGAGAAAGAAAGTGGGAGGGACGGAGAGAGAATGAACTGGATATATTATAGAATCGAGGGCTGAATTGGTTATGGAGGCAATTTTTCCCTCCAAACCCTGTCATTAGGAAACATTAACAGTAAACGTTAAGTATACTTAACGGAGGGGTATTTCGTAGAAAACTTAAAAAAACACAGGGGTACAATGTAGAATAAAAAAACATTAGGGGTATATTATAGAATTATAAAAAACATTGGGGTACATCATAGAAAAACCCAAATTTTTTTTTTTAAATAAACAAAAATTAATAAACCATCATATACATTTCGCTTGTGAAAGTAAACACGAAAACTAAGAGTAGCTTGATGGTTTTGCTTGTCAGTTGACTCCGACAGCCTTAAACAAATAGTCGCGGAATCGACTTCTAAGTTCCAACAACGGAAAATTCTTACAATTTTTTTCATATCTTTTCATTTTCTTTTTGTTTTATCTCACTGTTCTTCTTTAGTTCAAAAGAAGGGAAGAGAAAGGGAAAAAAAGCTTAACTTTCCATTTTTGGTTTAATTTTCCTTTTTCCTCTTATCTTTTCATTTTCTTTTGGTTTTATCTCACTGTTCTTCTTTTTTCTTTTTTCTTTTTTTGAAAGAGAAATTTCATTAATTGAAGGCCAAACGGCATTTACAATAGGTATTAAAGAAAAACAAGATACAATTAAAAAAGGCTAAATCAAATTCGTCTTCGAAGGAACTACAGTGAAACAGATCGAGCAATACAACGCAGCCCCCTTGTATTTGCTAAATCAAGCAGCTATTGATGAGGAAGTCTATCATTTTGATGTAGTTTGAGAAGAACATTCTTGATCAAGTCATGTTGACCGCATCCAAGATTCCAAAACCTTCATGTTGAGTCTCGAACTTCAACCAATGAGAACAATTTCTCATACCTAAAAACAAAAAAACCATACTCACAACTCCCATAGGGGAGAAGGAGATTTCCAAAACAGAAACTAAAAATCCCATAACAGGGTTTGAAAAGATCTCATAAAGAGAGACTAATTTATTAAATAAAACAAGAAAATAAATTAAAAACTGAAAATAAAAGGGGAAAAGGGGCTTACCATGGATGAAATCATCCATGGCAGCCCCTAACTGAAGAAGAAGGGGTAGGGAAGGCTAGGGTTTGAGAGAGAAAGAGAGAGGGGGGAGGCTAGGTCACCACTCTCACTGTTCTTCTTTAGTTCAAAAGAAGGGAAGAGAAAGAAAAAAAAAAGCTTAACTTTCCATTTTTGATTTATTTTTCCTTTTTCCTCTCAAATTCCTCCACTTTTAGAAGGAAATGACAGTAAAATTTATTAAAGAGTCTTTCTTTCCAATTCCTTTCCATTTCCTTTCACTTAATTTTTTTTTTTGAACCAAATATTGGAAACTAACAAATTTCCTTGCATTTCCTTTATTTTCCTTCTAAATTCTTTCTACCAAACAAGCTGTTAGAGTTTCTATTCGTTATAGTAAGTAATTAGTAAAAAATTGTTGTTATAAGTTCTTACTTGATGTTTTTTTAGGAAACTTTTTTTTTTAGGAAACTTACTTGATGTTTGAAATTACATTGAAATGTTAAATTGTTAGTTATCTCTGTGCCTTTCCTTCCTTAGTTGAGATGTTGAATGTAATAGTTTTTTGGCCATTTAAGTGACCAATTTGTTGTTCTTGGCTTCTTACTGGTGTAGATTGTATAATTGTTTTGTGAGTACGAAGGGTTTAGAATTTTTTTAAAGATTGTGCGAGGGAACTCACATGGTATTGTAATTAACATATGTACTTTGATGTTTGAATTAATGTATTGAATTTTTTAAGTAAATGATTATAGTATATTTTTTGATCGGCACCGAACCCACATGGTTAAATTCCTGGATCCGCTACTGGTTCATTTTACATTAAAGAGGATCCTACATGGTATAATCTATAGAGGTTATACTTTTCTTAGTGTGTTAAACAAAGGTAATTAAATTAACGACTATAAGTTTCTTTTTGTTTTTGGGAACTTTCAATGGTAATTATGGACTTTAGCTTATTATTCCTCAAAAAAAATGTTCTTTTAATTACTTATTATACTTCTATTTGGTAAACCAAAAACAAACTGATTATCAAAGATGACCCTCTATTATTGTACACATGAATTTTGTGGCAATGGTGAGAAATTTCTATTAATCCCACTTTTAAAGAGTGGTAATTCGACTGACCTATGTCAATTTAATCTTCAACTCAAAAAAAAATTTAATCTAAGATATGGAATTACCTCCCAAATTGGTCACTCTTCAGAAGTATAGACCTTGTTTGGTAAAGAGAGGTTTGGGGCAAAATTGTAGATTTGAATTTATATTAGAGTATTTGACTAGTCAATCCTCTAATTTGAGTGTTTGGTAAAGAGAGGTTTCAATTAGCTGATTGTGCTAAAAAAGCTCTTTTTGAAAAAGCTAGGGAGATGAGCTTTTTCACATTAGAGGTTTGGGAATGGGTGGGCCAATTACTTTTATGTCCTAAAGTTTTTGAAAATTGCATTAATAAACAATAAAAGGTACAACAATAGATTATGCACATGTTCTTATTGGTCATTTTACACAATTATCTAACAATCAGCTATCAGTTACTTACCAAACACCTTTATACAAACAGCTAATATAATCAGCTAGTCAAATCATCTAATGTAATCAGCTATCTGCTAATACAATCAGCTAACCGCTATACAGTTATTCGCTAATTGCCAAAAAGGGCCATAATATATATGGATTGGGGACAAGAAGATAAATGACTAATGAGGACTTAGAGCTCCAAGATATTGCCAAGGAGATCGTAAAGAAATTTGGTAATGTGCCCTTGACTGTTAAGTTTATAGAATCACAATATTCAGGTCGCTACAAAACGAGTTAGATGGGACTGAAACTAATGAGGATTTCGTCGAGATCAGATAATAGTTTCCCTGACCTTATGTAAATGCAATAACCGACATGTTGCTCAAAATTTTAAGTAACCAACGTAAGACACTTTCAGTCATTCTTATTAGACTGTTAAGATCCGTAAAACCACTGTGCCGCAGCTGGTATCTAACAACATTAGAAAGTTAGAATCAAGCAACAATTTGAGCTGCAAAAAATTGTTGAGCCATATTGACCTCAATTTTGACATACTGGAAGCATTCATTACATGATAACATTACAGCCTTACAGGAGTATTGGTTAGGCCAAATTAAGCAGTAATCTTTTTTTCCCGTTGCAGTACAGTTATTACTTTTCCAAGGATACAAATCGGGCCATTCTAAATTCATTGGCTGATTTAACATTCTACTAATCCATTTATTACTACAAAGACTAAAGAAAGGGACCTGAAGTTTGAAAAGGAAAAGGCCTTCAAATTCAAATTTTGAAGGTTCCCCATTCGAATAAATTATTGGTCTCATGCAAGAAAGCCCGCAATTAGACAACTCTATTATTAACTTACCAATAAATCCAATAAGAGTGGAAAACTCTTTGGTGTTGACATGAATGATTTATGATTCAATCTTGTCTCATCTCCTTCAATCTAGAATCTTTGAACCAGGATTGACACGTATCCTCAACCGCAAACAAGAAGATTATAATTTTCTTTTTCTGACAGAAATTAGCAAGAGGATGGTATTAGAATACAGAGAACCTGTTAAAGAATACAAACCTGACTGGCATAGTTAGATCTTCTCTTTCTTCTTTAAGCAGCGTTATCTACACCATCAATAAGCCCGAACGGGCTTGGTTCATTTCACTTTAGATGTTGTCAACAACTTGTCGACTAGGTATTTCAAAATACATTTTTTAATCATGTGGTGTAAGAAAAAAAATAACCATTGTGATTTGTGATATATGCAAATGCAGTTCTTACTTTTTCTTTGACATGTTAAAGTAGAATTAATTTAGGATTTTATGATATACTTACATATCAAGCGATATAATTAATGCTTTTTATTGCTTATACAAGCCTTATTCGATCCCTTAAGGGTATTCATTTTCCTAAAACAATTTAGGACATAAAAGTATATAAGAAAGTCCCTTTTACCATATCAAAACTTTTATGCAACATGTGAGTATTTCAAAATGTTTTACTAACATTTGCCCCTTTTTTTATATTGACTTCAATTCTTTATTTTTTCTACTTTCTTTAATTCTTCTTAAGATAATTTTTTTTACTCTTTTTTTGTGACAGGAAAAAAAAAAGATTTCATTCATAAGAGATAGTCAAACGGCGCTTACAATCAATTCTTGAAAAATTGAAAATTCCAACACAAATATATAACACCTTAGAACTAGATACATCGCAAGTTTGATTAAAAATAGCCTAAATAAAAAACTTTATCCGAAGCAATACAATCTGTGAGTTCATTTTGATTCGGCTTAACTTCCGATGATGCATAGTCGTTTGGGTGAAGATACTTTCGTGGTCTTCTAGATTCTTATAGAGAATAGAGATTGTTAGATCTTTCTCCTTCATCAGACGAACAAAAAACGAAATTGAACACCCTAAAAAGAATACCATCTTAAAGATGGGATATACTTATTGGAACTAATTAAAGGAGTTTTTGGTACTTACGTTTTGATTTATTGATTTCAATGTTAGATATCCCAAATAAATTTCAAATAATATTATGAACAATACGTGTGTAGCTTTAATTGTAACACTCGACCCATACGTAGTCGAGTCTATCGTCACCAATGCGTATCCAGGGCCACAACTAAAGCAAAGATGCATCTTGTTGGAATAAGTAGCCTGCTAAATCCCTTTAAATCAATCATGAGAACAAAATACACCGGAAGAACTTATGTTGGTTATTGGGATAGTTGTTGGCCCTGGATGCGCATTGGTGACAATATACTCGACTCCGTATGGGTCGGGTGTTACACCTAAATCCAAACCGTATACCGAACTTTATCCCTACCTACATCATACGTGCCTTGAGTCAAAAATTCAAAACTAGAGTCCCCAAAAACAAAACTAAGGCAAAGTTTAGTCTCCAAAACAGAAAGTAACTCCCTTGAATTTCATTTTTTTAGAAAAATAAAATTTTAATGGAGTTATTATATTGGTCCAAAAACTGTTTTTATAACTTTTGATTGCTATTTTAGGAGGCAACCATCATTAATTATAGGAAAAATTGACATAAATAATCCCAACTTTCACTTGTCTTCTCAAAATAATCTCAATTTGGGATTATTCCATAATAATCCTACCTTTTGAGGGGGTCTTCTCAAAATAAACCAAACTATAACTTTTCTGCCTACATTAATTCGTTTTAGGTCTATAATATATAGAAAATTAAAACTTCGGTTTATTTTGAGAAGGTATCTCCAAAAATTGGGATTATTCTAAAATAATCCAAAGTTGGGATTATTTTGAGAAGACTAGTGAAAGTTGATATTATTCATGTCAATTTTTCCTCAATTATATTAGACGTAATCCCTAATTTTCATAGTCTGTTCTAAGTCTTAAACTTTCATAATATATCTTGTTACTCTCTCTTTTAGAGAGTCTCCTTACCATATTGCTCAACTAGCTTTATATGCATGCGATGCGTGTATAAGTAAATAGAAAGCTCAATTGCGTAATGAAATGTACGGAAAATTGTTTACAAAGTTTACTGTATTTCTTTTTTAAAACCAAGAAACTAGAGAGAGTTGCAAATGTTTTTCAGTTGAGTCTTAAGAGTATAATTGTAAAATAAGGTGGACATGCAATCCTCCTCTCTTTCTTTGTAGAATAGAGATTTTTTTTTCCAGACACACTTTCTTTCTAATTATTGGGTTGTAACTCTAATGGAGATAACAAACAACAAACACCACTAGAGCAACAACTCTTGTGTCATGGGCCCAAATTCTCCATCGAAAAGTTATGATATGCTTCATAGACTAATGGCCATGGCCCGTCTTACTTTAGAAGCAGAGTCAGGAATTGCTATCCTACTTAAATGGCTAGCCAGTAATTGGGGAAAAAAAATTCCAGAACTTTTACTTTGAGGCCCAGCTGGTCCATCTTCAAGATGTACAAGGCGTGTTTATAATATGGCATTTTCGTAATTAAATATTATCATTTGTATTATCAAAATATCCAATAGTGATATTTCTTTTCAAATAAATTACAACTGGATATTTGTCCTAATGTTCCTAGAACTAGATAATAACTAGTTTGTTGCTCGGGTGACGCCTCGAGTTTTTACTTTAACACAAATTATTAGGCTAGACTACCTAATTATAACATTAAAATTAGGCAGCCCAGACCCAATAATTTGTTCAGCCCACTCCTTAATCAAACCCTCAAAAAAAAATTGCCACATCAGGCTATTTAAGGCATGAAAATCAGCTAGATTTATTATCTTCCTAAACGAGCAAACCAGAAACTGAATTCCATTTTCTCTCTCTACAGAAAACGGCGGAACTTAATTCCATGAATCTTCCATGAATCTTCCTCGTTTTCTTCACAATTAATTGTTCGCAATCAATTCTCGATCTTCTTCGTTTTCTTTTTCGCAATCAATTATCGACAAAAAACAATGAGTAATCAATTGTTCCTAAATTTTCTTCTTTTTTCACTGAATTTTTTAGCTAATTGCTGCATGTAATTTCGAATTTCTTCACAAATAGCTGCTGCCACAATTTTCAGCTGGATTAAGGTACTTTCTTCGTAATTTCGCTTGTATTATGTTCAATTTGGAGTAGATTTTGTTCAGTTTCGTCTACACTTTGTTTTTGTTTGCTTTGTAATTATTGATTGCAATCAAACTTATTTGTATATGCTTCAATCAAGTCTCAATTTGATTTGGAAATTCAGCAATCATGTTTGTTTAAATTCGAATTCAATTTCAGTTAATGAATTTTCAAATTCTTCGATTGATTCTTCAATCACTTCTTGTTTTGTGTAGAATGGATTATGAAATGTATGAAGGTTTTGAAGAATTTTTATTGACGGATGCAGCACATAATGAAAATGAACCAGCAGATCCAATCATTCATAATCAACTACAAGTAGTTGATGCAACACATAATGAAAATGAACCATTAGTGATTCATAATCAACTACAAGTAGTTGATTCAATTGTTGAAGAATGCACTGGTAACACAAATTTTTGTATTTGTGTTCATTTTCTAGTACATTTTGTTAGATATGTGTTGATTCAATTGTGCATAATGAACCAGTATATTTTGATTCAATTGTTATGATAGTGACTTTATGGCATAAACTGGTCACTAGTTAAGCTTTTCTGGTGTCTTTTGTGTTTTGTGGCAGAAAATGTTGTTACATTATTTTTGGATATGACATTATGTATTTTGTTATAATAGTGACTTTATGGCTTAAAGTGGTCACTGATTAAGGTTTTCTGGTGTCTTTTTGTGTTTTGTGGCAGAAAATGATCTTGATGTTAGCGGTAGTCTTATTGGTGTGCAAAAGAAAACAATTGAGGAATTGTATTAATTGTATCGTCTGCATTCTGGAGCATTGGGTTTTAGCATTAGGAAGTATACATCTAGGATTGGTAGGGTTGAAGGAAATGTGTATTTAACGAAGGAAAAGTATTTTGTTTGCTCGTGTTATGGAAAACCGGACGGTCGAAGTGATTTTGTTTCTGTTCCCAATGTTGTTGTTGATGAGGATGGCAATGAGAGGAAGCGGAAGCAACGGAGGGTTATTGTTACAAATACGGGGTGTAATGCATTGATGAGAGTGAAGTTAAATGATTCTGGAACATATGAAGTGATAGGTAATGTGCTTGTGCATAATCATGAGCTTACCCGTACTGAGTGGCAACATTACCACCGTTCGGAGAGGGCCATTGGGGATGGCAAAGCGAAAGAAATTACTGTTATGACAGAAGCATCAATGCGGCCTGCTGTGCAATATCGATATGAATGTCACCAATATGGTGGTGCGGAGGCCCTTGGTCACACTTCTCGTGACCACTACAATTTTGTGAATAGGCTTAAGATGAAGGCAATTAAGGGAGGTGATGCACAAGCTGTCATCGATAAGCTTAGCCAAAGGGCTGCTGATGAGGATGACTTTTTTTATAGCGTGAAATTGGATAGCATCGGTAGGTTGTGTAATATGTTTTGGTGTGATTCTATGATGAAGGATGATTATGAATTGTATGGAGATGTTACTGTTTTTGATACCACATATCGTACGAATAGGTATAATTTGATATGTGGTGCATTTGTGGGTATAAACAATCATTGGAAAAATGTAATGTTTGGGTGTTGCTTTTTATCGGACGAGACAATTGATTCATTTGTTTGGCTCTTTGAGGTTTTCAAGAAATGTATGGGTGGAGTTTCTCCTGTGTCAATATTTACTGACCAGGATCAGGCCATCAGCAATGCTTTGTCTCAGGTATTTTTGTTGAAATGTTTGAGTCTTTTTATCTTATAGGTAAAAGTGGTCACAGAATGAATTAAATTGGTAACTTTTAAAAGGTATATTGGGTACTGAATGAAAAACTGACATTAAATGAATTTAAATTATTATGTAATGTTTAGGGATTATGTTGGTCACTAAATGCCATAAAATGGTTACTTAATGGCTTTATCTGGGTACGAAATTGTTAAATGTGTTTATAACAGAATTGTGGTATGTAGGTGTTTCCAAACACAAGGTTGAGGCTATGCCAGTGGCATCTTTATCAGAATGCAGTTAGTCACTTTGGGACTTTGAAGAGTGATGACGCATTTTCCGATGCTTTTAAGAAATGCCTTCGTGGTTGTTATGATAGCGTTGAGTTTGAGGCAAGTTGGGATTATATGATGGAGAAGTATGGCCTAGTAGGAGACAAGTGGTTTGCTCGTTTGTATGAGTTGAAGGACAAGTGGTCCACAGCATTGAGCAAGGACTTCTTCTCAACTGGAATTTTGTCTTCCCAGCGTAGTGAAAGTACTAATAATGCCATAGGCTTTCAAGCTTCCAGGACAACAAGCTTGTATGAATTTTTTGGTATGTTCCAGAACACTGTTTTACGATGGAGACAAACTGAAATTAATGATGAATTTGTGGATTCTAAATCTGTCCCTAGGTCTTATTTACCTATGGCGGGTATGTTGAGACATGCTAGTCAAATTTACACAGCTACAATGTTTAGGGTATTGAGCAAGAATTTGGGTATTCTTTGGGTACTATTTGTGAGTTGTTGACTATGGATGACACGATATTAGTTTATAAAGTGTGGCCCGAGAAGCATCCACAACGAACACACCAAGTCACTTTTGATTGTGTCAACAAGTTTGTTAGTTGTTCTTGTAGGAATTTTGGGGAGGCGGGGATGTTATGTTATCATTGCCTTAGGGTACTTCACATGCACTCGGTTAGTGAGATATCTTCATCTTATATTTTAAGGCGGTGGACAAAGTTTGCCAAAACAGAAGTTTGGGACCGTTTGAAGCAGCAGCGGGTGAACATGTCATCATTAAAGAAAGATTGTATTCCTTGGCGATTCCAAACGTGTAGGGTGTATAACAATCTCATCATAAGAAGTCACGACAATGAAGAGGCAAGGAAGATAATGGAGAATGGTTATATGCGTGATCTTGCTGATGTGCTAGTTGTTTTTGCTAATATTAACTTAGCTGATTTAGAATCAGGTGTTTGAGAATCAACTGCATCAAATTCCTCTACCATTACTGTTTTTGATCCTCCTTGGGTTAAAACGAAAGGAAGAAGCATGAGGCCGAAAAGTGAAATTGAGAAGAGCAAGAGGGGTAGAGGTCGTGGGAAATCTGTTTCCAATGCTGCAAAGGAGTTCGGCTCTTACACTCCTCCTGCAAGATTATTTTGACTTTCTTACAGTGAGTTAAAAGGGTGACTAATAGGCTTTAAGTGGTCACAAATAGGATTAAAGTAGTGACCAATAGTATTATAATGTTTAGTTAATAATATGTTTTTGTTTTGACTCTTTTCAAGTGGTCACTAATTCGAACTTTTTCTTCATTACAATAGAATAATATTTTTGGTTGGTCCTCGGTGACTTGTGATTTTCAAAGAGTTCCACAGTTGGTAACTAAATAAAATAAACTGGTGACTATATGGCTTATAGTGGTTACAATTAAGAATATTGAATAATGACTATATGACTTATATGGCTTATATTAAAACTAGTTATGCATACTAGGTCACTAATTAAGAATATTGGTTTTAGGCTTATGGCTAATATCTTAATTAAGAATACGCACAATATAATACTGATTTCTATAAGAATACCCACAATGCAATACTGATTTCTAGTGTTTTAGACTTCAAATGTTATGTTTTCCAAAGATTTAAAATTACTTATGCATACTAGGTGACTAATTAAGATAAACTGGTGACTAATAGGATTATAGTGGTCACAATTAAGAATATTGGTTTTCTTTTAATTATTTAAAAATACCCACATTAGAATACTGATGACATAAAGTTGAAATGTTAGTGACATAAACTTGTGAGCCAAACAAACAAAACATTTTGAAACACTTCTCCATATATGGTTACTAATTAACATAAATTGGTGACTAAAAGGCTTATAGTGGTCACAAAATAGAACTTTGCCTACTGCCTACTATGCCCATAGTTTTCATATTTACATTTCAAAATATAAGCTAATATACCCTATCAAAGTTATTATAACCTAATATACCCTATCAACATTTGTGCAAAAAACCAATATACCCTATCAACATTTGTGCAAAAACCATATGATCATAATATAGCTTTCTAGGAGACATTCTTTGGTTTTCTAGGAGAAATTGTTCTGGTGGGAGATCCTTTTGGTGGTGCTTCAATTGCTGCTTCATGTGCTTCTTGGTGTCTCTTTGATCGTCTGGTAAAGACTTGGGGAACATGTTTGCTTTGATCTTCTTTTTGTTTATGTTTTTTGGGTTGACTCTGTTCCTTCAATTCGGGTATATCCAAGTCAAATGATGGCATGTCTGCAACTGCTTGCCTTGTTGTTGTTAGGAGCTTCTCCATGTCATCAATCTGTTTAAGAACTTCAGGGTTCTCTAACAGTTGAGTCAATGTGGGTGATCCATCATGTGGAACATCTTCCTTCCTTTGTTTAAAATCCTCCAACCTTCGCGTGTGCATACTATAGCAAACCTCTAGGTCGCATTCCAATTTTAGGCGAGCTTGATCAATAGGCTGTGAAATCTCCAAGTATCATCATTGCAAATAATTGAAATAATAATATATTAATGCAATCAACCTACTAGAACTAATGTATACTCACAGCAATATTATGATAATACTTTGTAATTAAACTAGTGACAAAAGTAATTAAACTAAATTAAAATGGTAACAAAAATAATGTACTGTATGTTAAGAGCAAATTTAATTTTAGTTGTAATAATTTAAACTTACATCTTTTGTAGTTTGTTCAATTTCTTCATCAGTCATCATGCCTTTGGAAAGCTGAATTATTATCACCTTCTCTGCAGAATTTGTGATCACCATTGGTTGTGACTTTGGCACCGTCATTGTAGGGTTTTCATCATGATGCAATGGAGGATCTTCATTCATGTCTTCATGCTCAGTTTCATACCTGTTTCCATTGAGGCAGAATTAGGAAAGTAGTAAGTAATTGAATTTGAAAATGCTGGGGAATTATGACTGTTTTACAACAGGGTAATGGTTTTTTAGCATAACTTACTAGAGCAAGTTTATTAATTTTGATCTCCTGGACAATCTGGCCTAACTTATTAAGTAACAATACTAATGCTAGAATTCTATCTAATAACCTAACTAACAATAATAACTAAACTCTAACAACCTAGAACAATAGTCAAACCCTATACTCCAACACCATTACCCTGATTGAACTTATTCATGAGTACAAACTTATTCATGGAAGCATTTCTAGTGTAAACATGAGTACAAACATTTGAATTTCATGAAGTGTAGCTGACAGAGGATGGAGTAGGCAGATTCACAAATACATTGATGGCAAGCATCTAATCAAGGTATCCTGTCATGCACACCATCAACAACACGCTTTGGGAGCTGCACCCAACTATCCATGATAAGACTACCAAACATCACATGAGCAGAAATCCCATAAACCTTTACCAACCACCAATACACCAATACAACAACTGAACCAATAACGAGCAACTGTCTATCCTCCAAACACACCATTTGAACCAACCACCCACCAATCATACAAAATTGAGAAAGAAATGTGAATTCAGATGAATTAAATTGGTTCCAAAATGACTTAAAGTGGTCACCAATCAAGTTATAATAGCTACTAATGTATGTAAATGATTCTCAAATGATTGAAATAAGTTAAATCAAATTTGTAGTCTGTAATTTTCATATATGACAAAGAAGTACTTAAAATGTAACTAGCTGAGTATTAAATCATCAATGATATACTACCTCCGTCCCAGAATAGTCTGAACACTCTCCTTTTATGTTTGTCCCAAATTAGTTTGAACACTTTCATTCTTGGCATGGTCCCACCATTAATATATTATTTCTTTTATACATCTTTGGCCCACACTCTACCTTTTATCAATAAAAAGTTACCCAACTTTCTCTCTCTCCTCTAATAAAAAATACCCCACCAACTCCTATCACATCTACTTTTTAAATAAAATAACATTTGATAACCACACCATAACTCATCACCTTAAACTACGTGTGCCAACAAGTGTTCAGATCTTTCTGGGACGGAAGGAGTAATAAATTACAGTGAATAGGAATTTAAAACATAAAACCACACATAAAACAACACCAAAAAAAAACATAATAGTCTGCCATTTTATTTAAGAGCAAAGTTCATATTTACAAAATTTCTTCCACAACAAACACCAGAAGCAAATATTCCAACAGTATTTCATAGTACATGATTAGGTCAAACATAAACAAAAGAAATCTAAAATTCTTATGGAACCAGTTTCATACCTGTTTTTATTGAGGCAGATTGGGAACATTGCAGTTTCCCACTCACCCATACCAAATCTGCCTCCTTTGCTATTCTTTGCTGCAACCTCTTCTAGCACACGCTCACGGACCATTTCGTATGTCCAATGCTAAATTAGTGGAAGTGATGTTGGTGGTTGCATTCCCTTCCAAAGTAAACGGTGGAAGTAAACAAGTTGTAGTATGATGATGCATCCACCTACACTCTTTGATCCTTTTTTGTTGCAACTTGTTACAGCTTTGTCCAACCTCTCCAACACATAACTGCACCAATTCATTCTTTGTATTTGCGCGGGATCCAAAAGTGCTTTTGTTATATCCATATCTATGTTGTTCTGTGGTGTTAGGAGTGAGAAATGTCGAGAGTGCATACATAGCATAATAGCTTTGGAATCCGCGACCTCCATTTGGTAGTTTCAAAATCTCTTCAACCAGTTTGGATGCTTTTACTTCTGCATTGCATGTACATCCTAATTCTTCACGCCAATGATTTTGCGCCCAAAGATCTGGATTGTCTTTTTTCGCAAGAGAGTTTTGGACAACAGGATCTCCTTCTTTTGGCAGTTGAAAGATTTCATAAACATCATCTTCAGTTATATTGCATCCCCTCGTTGCATCAACCGTAAACCAGTGGATGTTCCCATTATACTGTTGTACAAGCCAGTCCACCATCCCTTGGTAATAGGGTAAATTGGCGCGAACAGCACCAACTATTAGTTTGGTGCACAAAACAACACGAATTAAACGAGGTGCGGTGCACAACACAAACTTCATAAGATGGGTGCACGAAACAACATAAATGAAGATTTTGGCCTGAGATTCCATTTAAGTCGGGGAATCTTTGCTATAATTGTTGTTTATTAGGCTATGAAAGGTAGATTCACCATTAAATTGGTACATGGAGGCACATTGGATGAAAAAGGGACATATATGGGGGTAATGCTCATTGTTGGGATAAAGTAGACCCATAATATATGGCTGCAACGTATTTAACTAGAGCATCCTCCATAGCTTTTTGCCTTCTTCCTTGAATTTGCTGAAGATCTGACACTCATCTTCAACTTCTAAGGTCTTAAAGAGAAAATTAATTTGGGGGTTTTCTTAGATTGGAAAAAGGGAAAAATTTAGGGGAAATGAGGAGGGGTCACGTTATAAAAAGGGAGGAAAACTAAAAAAACTAAAGGCAAACTAATTAAGTGGGAGAGATTTTCTAAATATATTAAAATATTGAAGATTCCCTGGCTTAAATGGAATCTCAAGCCAAAATCTTCGTTTGTGTTGTTTCGTACACCCACCTTATGAAGTTTGTGCTGTGCACTGCACCTCGTTTAGTTCGTGCTGTTTTGTGCACCAAACCAATAGTTGGTGCTGTTCACGCCAATTATTCCTTGATAATATGCATTCATGTTGAGCATAAGCAATCCTCCAAATCCCATAAATTCCACATGCACTCTTTGATCTGTAGTGAGTTGCTCATTCAACTTGAACAGTCCACTAGGGGAACAATATGTTGAAATCAGAACTTCTTTAGTCCTATAAAAGAATTTGGAACAATAACAAAAAAATCACAACCACAGTGATAATCAGACATTAAACTGGTCACTTATTGAGATAAAATGGATACAAAATGACCAATCTTGACAATAGAATGACATAATCTAGTGATAACCGTATTTATGTTTTGCAACTGATTTTTTCTAATAGGTTGATGTTTTAGAGTTGAATAATGGACACAAAAACATAATTTAAACATAAAAGTTGAATGAGCCATGAGTACCATAGAAATACAAACTAATGCCATAAGTGGTGACTAATAGAATTAAACTAGTTACTAAATGACATAAAATGTCAACTAATATTGTATTATAAAACATGAATGAAATATTTGTGCAAAGGGACAATAAACACGAATGACAAATTTAAAAATGAATGAAATGTCAACATGGGTTTACGGATTTTTTTTGGAGAACCATCGTGGTCAATCTCTTTGACAAGTTGTTTTCCTTTTTTCTTTGCTTCCGCACGAGCAGATTGTGGTGTATTAACTTTTTCAGCAGTGTTAGCAGGTTATTTCTTTCTTTTGCCTCCCTTTCCATCATGTGACTCTGCTGAACCCTTTCGAGAAATGCTTATCTCATGCTCTGGAGGAGTTTGCTCTCGAGTTTCCCTTTCATCCTTTGGAGAAGTGTCCCTTTCATTCCTGGAGGAGTCTGCATTCCCCTTGTTATGATTCTTCTTTGAGGTGACTGTGGTGAATCCTTTGGAGTACTTTGTTTTCCTTGTTTCATCCTTTTTCCATGAGGTAAATCTTTTGGATCTTTTTCTTCCTTTATTAGAGGTTGTTTGCGTCTTTTCTCTCCCTTTCCTTGAGGTTGTTCAGTTGGACTTCCTTCATCCGGTCCCTTGTTTGGCTCACCATCAGCTTGTTCTTCTTCAGTTACGGTAGGAGATGTTCTTGCCTCACTTTTCTTTGGTGTTTTAGGTGGTTGTCGTCTTTTTTCCTTTGCTGCAACTCTCCTATCATTAACTGCCTTTTTCTTCATCTCAGCTAGAGTTTCTGCCACAGTCTTGTATGGTTTTGCTTTTTTTGTGTCTTCATTTTGTGTGTCTGTAAAAAGTGGTGATAATTTAAATTAGTCACTAAATGACATAAACTGGTACATATACAAATTTAATGGTTACTAAATGAAACAAAGTATAATTTACAAGATACACTAGACATCAATCTCCAAAATGGCTCAAAAACTATTCAACCATTCATAAATTCCCAAAGGTAAAAGCTGCTATAAAGATCACCCTGCATCGCTGAGTAGTTTAACTGGAATGAAACAATACAACTACCAACAACGAATTCTTACACTCCTACGACTTTGTTCACCAAACTACCTCTTCCACTGAGAAGTACTAGTGAAGTGCTTCACTGGCATAGTCCCCAGTAACCTCTCAACCCCGCACCATTGCTACATTCTCAGACTCCACTATGTTATCAAGACTGTATATCTAGGCTACTTCACAATTTTCAGCACAAACACACGCCTTGCATCTCAGCTACAAGAGGAGATTAAGATGTGAAAAACATTGAAATTAACCACCAATGACCTCACACAACAAATCTAGCAATTCAACAATCAAACAATAAAATAAATGGTGTGTAATCAACAATAATGTTCATTACATATGAATACAACACAGCAAGATAAACAAATGTCGAAAAACACAAAATGCATCACGAAATAGTGGTTACTCAGGGAAACTATCAATCAAAAGCTCGATCGAATCATCCAAAGACACTAAATGACATAAACTGGTTATTTATACAGGTTTATTGGTCACTAAATTCAACGACGTAGAAAATGAATGTTCAATTGTAATTAGTTCAATTGTAGGACCTAAACATTATGCAGATCTACACGATTCACATCAAAAAATCATCATATCACTGGAAAGAAGATGCAAAACGCTCAACCTAAATTCAAAAATGAAAAACAAACATCTAATATCTAAAATTTGAATCTGAAATCAAAATGCAAAATGCGAATGCATGAGTTCATAGAATCACTGAAAGGCTGAAATTAAGATCAAATAAGGACGAAATTACACAAAAATTAAAGCAAGTAAAATCTTACAGATCATTAAGCTATAAATTGGGGTGTTTATACTGAAATTCTGGAGATTAGGTCGATTGAGTGTTCTAAATTCAGGAGGAAATTAAGCAAAATCTTATTCAGAAAATTGGTTCAATTGAGTGCTCTAAATAACACATGCATAACCTAATACTCAATTTTACACTGAAATTTAGTAAAATCGTTTTGTAAATACCTTCATTTGTTGCGTTTTTGGCGATTTTTTCTTTCGTCTTGCCATATTTTGCTATTGAACAGCAAATTTGTGTGAAAGTGTGACGACACCAGATTAATTGTATGAAAAAGCCTAAGAAAATCGCAGATCAAAAAAATTCATTAAATTAGTAGAATATTACATTGGGATATTTCCTCAGGACCCCTGAGGTTTGGCGTGATTCCCAAGATACCCCCCACATTTGGGGAATTCCTCAGATACCCCTGAGATTTGTGTTTGGGCTCAAGATACCCTTACTATGGACAGAACCCTAACGCCGTTAGGTTTTCCGTCCATAGTATCCCCAATTTTCTCTCTCCTCCCATTCCCCCACCCACTCCCAACTCCCCTCCCTAAGCTAGCGGCCGACGGCCGGCGACCACCACCCCCACTTCGGCTCCGGCGACCCTACCCCTCCATTTCCCCCACCCTCGGCGTTGGCGCCGGCGACCCCACCCTCTCCCTTTCCCCCACCCTCGACACCCCACTCTAGCCCTCCCTTTCCCCATTCTCAATTCCCCCATCCCACCCCACCCCGACAAAGACCCCCTCCCCCCCTTTCCCCCTATAGGAAATGGCCCCCCTTCCCCTGTCCCTCATCGTGAGTCGACCCCATCCCCTTCCCCACCTGGATACGCTTCCCCAAACCCCTTAAACCCACCCCCCGAAACCACCCTAGGGTGCCGCTGTTGTCTTCTTTGCCCGCCGCCGACGCCAACGTCGGGGGTGAGGAATCTGGAATGGGGAAGGGAGGGGGTAGGGTCGCCGGTGCCGGAGTGGGTGGTGGTCGCCAGCCGTCGGCCGCTGGTTGGGGGAAGGGGGGTTGGCAGTGGGTAGGGAAATGGGAGGAGAGAGAAAATTGGGGATACTATGGACGGAAAACCTAACGGCGTTAGGGTTCCGTCCATAGTAAGGGTATCTTGAGCCCAAATACAAACCTCAGGAGTATCTGAGGAATTCCCCAAATGTGGGGGGGTATCTTGGGAATACGCCAAACCTCAGGGGTACCTGAGGAAATATCCAATTTACATTTAAACGAACTAGAATTTCAAGAAATTATGATTCGAAATCACATACCTAAGTTGATGTTGTATGAAAATTGATCGTTTTCCTTTTCGGTTGAAAATTGGAAGATTTTCAGTGTTTGTTCGAGAGAGAGAAGTGAAGAAGCTGTCAGGTGAAAACATTTACTCCCTCCGTCCCAGAAAGATCTAAACACTTATTGGGACACGTAGTTTAAGGTGATAAGTTGTATTGTGGTTATCAAATGTTATTTTATTTAAATAGTATGATAGGAGTTGGTGGGGTATTTTTCATTAGAGGAGAGAGAAAGTTAGGTAACTTTTTATTAATAAAAGGTAGAGTGTGGGCCAAAGATGTATAAAATAAATAATATATCAATGGTGGGAACATGCCAAGAATGAAAGTGTTCAAACTAATTTGGGACAAACATAAAAGGAAAGTGTTCAGACTATTTTGGGACAGAGGTAGTATTTCAAATGGACGAGCGCGTTTGTTTTTGTGTTTTGGGTTTGTTGGGGTGGGTAATGGTATATTGGGTTGTTTTGGGCCGGTTGGGGTCCGTCTAATTTTATTAGTAAAGTTAGGCCGTCTCCTGCAAAACGAGCTGTTACTTTAAATAATACTTCTATGTTTTGAGATTAGTTTGTTATATATATTTATGTTCTAAGTTATATATATTTATGTGGAGTAAAGAGCATATTTAATAGTTAGTTGAGGTGGTAAGATGTCTACTTTATAACTTATTGGTCACATGTTCAAATCTTACTTTTTTTATTATGAAAGATAATTGGTTCGAAAACCAACCCCTGCTAAGCTACTAGCCTGCAGGGCACACCAGCTCAAAAGCTGGGTACAACGCTAACAATCCCAAAAGTAAATGCCGTAACATATTGTTGGGATGAGGATTCAAACAACTGAGCAATGCCCTGGAATTCGGGGTGGTACTCCACTGAGCTACCACCTCTCCCTCATGTTCAGATCTTACTACACGGGGGTTTCACGTAGCAACATATACTTTTATTTCGAACACCTTTTAACATATTATTATAAATAATATATTATGGATGAAAATGTCCCTTTTTTGCTTCTATTTACGATATTACCATTTGATTTGCATTGCTGGTATATGAAGGAGATGAATTGACAATTTCCCCTTTTCTTTCCCCTACCTTAGTAATGATACCTGGATGTAAGGGTGTTCATAAAAAACCGAAACTGAAAAACCGTACAAAAAAACCGGAAAACCGGTCTAAATGGGTGGTAACCGTACCGATAAAAAAATATTTTAACGGTACGGTTACCGAACCGATAAAATTAACAGTTAAACGGTACGGTTACGGCTATGATTTTTGAGTGAACGGTTAACCGAAATACTGAATTTTTTTTTTCTATTTTAATTATTGTGAAACATTTTCCAACCATTACATTAATTCTAATATTTGTTACTAAGTTACAATAATTAGAGGAAGTATGTGATTATTTTGACTCTTAGAACTTAGATAAACACTAGAATTAGGAAATGGAGTGAATTCTTAGTGTTAGTTATGTTTCCCAATGGATTTATTATCCACTTTATAAGACATTTTATATTAGCGTATATATAATATTAAAGTATATGCACAAAAAATAGAAAATATATATGTATATTAAGTAAAATATAATAGTATAACTTAAATAACGGTTAATGGTTAACCAAAAAACCGTACCAGGCTGGATGTATGAGAAAATCGCTGGCCATAAGCAATTGAGATATAATTGCTTTCACGTACTTAATAAGACCAGTAAATAAAATCTTTTCCTATAGCAGTACCATAAGGAAATGCCAAGGGTCAAGGGTTTCAATTAGAGTTGTCAAATAGGTTGTGACGTGTCTACTTCGTGTTCATGTCATTTATTAATCGTGTAAAAAAATCTCGACACTAACCCAACATGTTTAACTAATCGTGTAGAAACCCTTTGACACTAACCCGACCCTTTTTTTAAGCGGTTACCAATATCTCCCATTTAACCTACTTATTCAAACTCCTTAAAAAATTCTAACAATAATTTGATTTTTTATGTCCAATATTTATCGATCCATGTTTATTTAGGTAATAACTTGCTATTATGTTAGAATGATTTAAAGAATTCCTTAATGTTTTGCTAACTTATACCCTAGATGGTGTTATAGTGTTAAATTTTCCTGTATGTTGGAGTTAAACGTGTAAAGTCGTGTTAGTTTCATGTTGAAAATCTCAACACTAACCAAATCCATGTATTAGACAATAAATCACGTGTTGACCCGCGTATATACACGTATTGAAGAAGCTTGACACCAACCCATTTTTTTTGTATCTGGTTCGTGTCGTGTCAACTTTTAACAGCTCTAGTTTCAATTGATTATATTATAAGTTTAGAAAAGGCTCAATCCTCACAACAATTAGAAGGGCTAGCTACGTTAACAAGTAGTCGTCGATACATACAGTTTTCTGACCTGCCGTTTAAGTTTAATTAGCATTAATGCATTATCACTATGAACAACCCAAAGTTTATGAGTAGACTATTTCACTGTATTATGAAAGTTACATTAAGGGGATTTGGCTACCTGATTTCCTTTCTCGCCTAATTTCTCACATTATTGCAAATGAAACTAAAGAGGATTTCACAGACCAGCTGAGTTCATGACACAGGTCTGGGGTTGTGTAGAGGATATAGTGATTTCTATAATAACGCAGCATTCTCACAATTACCCATCCCTTTTATTGGAACACAAGGTGACATTCAAGAAGGGGGGTTGAATTGAGTGGCTAAAACTAATCAATTTTCGCAAAAACACTCTTATAGCACAGTGCCGTGCACTGTGTTATTCACTCATAAACTCTCTGATTGATGTTTTTGCTCGAACGAAATTGTATCAAACAATAAAACAATGAAATCAAATAATAAGACACAGGAATTTAACGTGGTTCAATCTCACCTCTGAGATCTACGTCCACACAAACTACTCTTTTATTATTTGAATCGTAAAATACCAAACTCTTGATACAATTCGATTCCCGCACTACTAACTCTAGTATTGCTCCCCAACACTTAACCCTAAGTGTTGCTACTCTCTATAATATGAAAAATTACAGAAAGAATGATTCCTCAAAAGCGTGCTTCTTATTCAAGCAAATAGAGGATCGTTACAAACTTTGTTTAGATACCTTAACTTACTAGAATTCTGTGTCGTACACTGTGCTCTGGGAGTTCGTTTTCAGCTCTCAAAATATTAATCTCGCCAAATCTGAAAACGTGATTTGTTATAATGATTTCTATCCCTTATATAATTCAATCAGCTAAAAAAAATTATTCTCCAAGAAGTAATTATCTTTTTGAATAATTTTTATTCCTAAAATAAAGGGATAGAATTCTTTTCCTTTTCAAAATCCAATTTTATCTTTTATAAAAACTAATTTCCTTCTCTCCTTGTAAGATAAGGATTACTCCATATCTTATCCTAATTTCATTCATATCAGTTTTTTTATCCAAAACTTTTATCAAAATCTTTTCTTTAAAAATCAGTTTTTATTTTCATAAACACTTTCCTTTTTATTCCGAAAATCTTCAACTTACGTTTTCTTGATTTTTTTTTCGAAAACAAAAAAACTTATCTTATTAAAAACTGATTTTCGAAAATTAAAAACCTTTTCTTTTTAAAACTGATTTTCAAAAATAAAAATCCTTTTCTTTTTAAACTTGATTTTGGAAAACAAAAATCCTTTTCTTATTAAAACTGTTTTTCGAAAATCTTGTTTTATCAAAACTCTCCTTTTCTAATTTTAGCACAAAATTCTAATATGTTAATTACATTGCATACACATGAATTAATATAACTAGACCTAAGCTTCCTTGTCTTCACATCATCCGATCTTTTTTTTTTTTGGTTAAAAACGGCATGCATAAATCTTAAAGGTTCAAGTTAGGGTTTGAATAACCCATTACAATCCGAAATACTCCATTCATTACAAAAACTAGGGGGGAGGGTTACATTTTTCGTTACATTCAGGTTTAGTGCGCTAGTTCTTCCATCTTTTGCTAAACCATCCGCAACCCGATTCTCCTCACGCTTCACGAATCTGAACTGGACATCCTTGAACACCTGTTTGAGCTCCCTACAAGCACTCAATACATAAGAGTAGATGTTATTTTGTCCAGTTTCCCGTTTCACTAGCTTTAAGGCTTCCTTGTAATCCGAACAAACCACAATATAATCCTGATTGTTTTCTCTAGCCATGCGTAAACCATGAAAAATTGCAAGTAGCTCTGTCATTTTTACATCAATAGCATAAATTTTTTTCTGAAAACCCGAAACCCACTCCCCAATTTTTAAACGCAAACAGCCACCAATTCCCGAAGGCATCGAGTCAGAGATGAAAGAGGCATCAGTGTGAACGAAGGTCCACGAAGATGGAATCTCGGCTATGGGTGATGAGTAAGGGGTGTGTTGAGTTAGTTGATTGTGTGGGGGTACTGACAACACGAACTCCCAGCACGCAGTCACGGCTTTTTTAACAGTTTGTTCCGAGTTTGGGTGAGGAGTTCCTTCAAAGAAGAATTTATTTCGGTTTACCCAAATTTGGTGGCATATGGAAGGAAAGAGGATACTCCATTAAGGCCTTGTATTTTGTTTTTGTTTTGAATGTTCACACGAAACCAATCATCTTTATTATTTAGATTTAGACCAACATCGATCGAGAAGCTTTCCCATGTGGGAACTACACACTCACCGTCTCTTAGAACATGTAAAATGCTATCTTCATATGTATCACAAATGTTACAAATTGAGTTAGGGACGATTTTCCGAGTGTATAGGAGTTGTTGGGTCGGGATTCTACCATGCCATAGCACCCAAAGGAAGAGCTTTATCTTAGGAGGGTGATGACCCCCCTAGACCCACGAAATATCCCTCATTGGGCCCTGAGATCTTTTAGTTTCCCGTTCAAAGGCTTTCTTAATGGAGAAGGTGTCGTTTTCTACAAGGGAAGTGTAGGGAGAATCTATGTTTCATTCGGGCTCCATTGGGTACTAAACGGATGATGAAGGATATGATGGGGTAGATCAAAGGATATTTGAACTCCATTCCATTCTCCCATGTTCCACATCTCAAGGGTCCTACTACATACCTTTGAATGGCTCTGATCCCTAACCAATCTTCCTCCCAAAAGGACACCATTTCCCCATTACTCAATTTCTATCTACAGCTAGCCTTGAGGATAAACCACCCTTTTCCAATGTTTTGCCAAATGTGGGATCCATGCTTAAACTTTGTTATTCCGGATTTGTGGACATATTTTGAATGAATGCATTGTTGGGCAAGGTTAGAAGGTCCATGGCTCATCTTCCATCCTAGTTTTGCCATTAGGACTAGGTTTAAAGTTTTATGACTTCGATTCCTAGTCCACCTAGTTCCTTTGGGAGGAAAGTATTCTCCTTTGACACAAGGTGCATCCAATTTTTCCCCTCATTTTGCCCCCTGAAGAAGTTATTGCAAATGCTATCTAACTCATTCAAGCTTGCAGTAGGGAAGAGGCTGGCTTGCATGTAATAGTTAGGAATAGTATTTAAGGTGGACTCTATTAGAACTAATCTCCCGGCACGTGATAAGAAATAGGTTTTCCAATTAGCAAATTTCCTCCTCACCTTTTCTATCACAAACTGGACTTCGTGTTTTTTAGGATTTTTATGAGATAGGGGTAGGCCTAGATACATTCCCAGGTTTTCAGAAGCTTTGACCTTAATTGTTTCCTGAAACAAGTCTTTTAACCAATTTGGGGTATTATGAGAAAAGGTCAGACGACTTTTATCTTCATTAATCTTTTATCCTGATTCCATACTGAAAGTATGGAGGACATCTCGAATCGTGAAGGCTGTATTTTCGTCCACTCTCCCGAACAGTAACAGGTCATCAGCGAACATTAGATGGGAGACCGGGACTCTTTTCTTTCCTACCCAGAAGGGTGTCCACTCTTTCGAAGCACAGGACATGTTAATGAGGGTTGCGAGATACTCGAGACATATGTTAAACAAATACGGGGACATGGGATCCCCTTGGCGTAAGCCTCGGGAGTGGTCAAAGTATTCAGTTTTTTGGCCGTTCACAAGGATGGAGGATGAGGTAGAAGAAATGCAATTCATGATAAGGTCAATTGATTGTGGGTCAAGGTTTTGGATATCAAGGCATTTCTGTTATTGTACACATGAATTATGTGGCAATAATGAGAAATTCATGTTAATCCTACGGTTAAAGAGTTATTATTCGACTAACGTAGGTCAATTTAATCTTAACCACAAAAAAATAAGTTAATTTAATCTCAAAATGGAATCACCTCCCAACTTGGTCACTTAAGAAGTATAGTATTTATGGATTGGGCACAAGAAGATAAGGACTAATGAGGACTTAGAGTTCCAAGATATTGCCAAGGAGATCGTTGAGAAATTGTGCACTGAACTCTTAAGATTGTAGGATCACAATTTTCAGGTCGCGATAAAACGAGTTGGATAGGGCTGAAACTAATGAGGAATTCGTCTAAATCAGATACTAGTTCCCCAGACCTTGTGTAGATGCAATCACCGACATGTTTAAATGTCGAGTAACCCAGGCAAGACACTTTCAGTTATTCCTACTAGTACTTTTTACACGTGATGCGTGCGCGAACATCACGGTGATATTGTACATGTTTCTTTTGTTTTCAAAAATCTGGAAGTTACTTTCACTAAAAACAAAATATGGTAGTTTTTTTAGGGGAAAAATCTGGCAGTTATATTAGAGCTTTTTTTAAAAAAAGTTCTATGAATTTTTGCCCTCATTAGTTATCTTGGAAGCATAAAATCATAAAGGGTATTTTAGGGAACTCAGGTGGACACCAAAATCCTCAAGAGTTCCCATATATAATAGAAATTAGACTGTTATGGTCCGTAAAACCACTGTGGCGCGGCTTGTATAACCGATGCAAATGGTTCTGCTCCCATCAATTGTGTCGAAGGTTCCCCTACATCTCACGCAAATGATCTACGCCTCATCAACTACGTGGTTTTTTTTTCGACGCAAATCAGGGGATGCAAAATAGCGTTTTTTAATTTCTACTAGTGCCATTTGAACTGCAAAAAATCGTTGAGCCATATTGACCTCAATCTTGACATATTGGAAGCATTAATCAAAGCAAACCCAAAGAGGAAGATGAATGAGGAAGGAAATTTTGAATATTGCATGATTTTTTATATTTTATCTTGATTTTGAGACAACATTACAGCCTTACAGGAGTATTGGTTAGTCCAAATTAAGCAGTAACCTTTTTTTCCGTTGCAGTACAGTTATTGCTTTTCCAAGGATACAAATCGGGTCATTCTAGATTCATTGGCTGATTTAACATTCTACTAATCCATTTATTACTACAAAGACTAAAGAAAAGGACACTGAAATTTGAAAAGGCAAAGGCCTTCAAATTCAAGTTTTGAAGGTTCCCCATTCGAATAAATTATTGGCCTCATGCAAGAAAGCCCACAATTACACAACTCTGTTTTAACTTACCAATAAATCCAATTCGAGTGGGCAATTCTTTGGTGTTGACATGAATGATGTATATAATTCAATCTTGTTTCATCTCCTTCAATCTAGAATCTTTGAACCAGGATTGACACGTATCCTCAATTGCAAACAAGAAGATTATAATTTTCTTTTTCTGACTGAAATTAGCAAGAGGATGGTATTAGAATACAGAGAACCTGTTAAAGAATACAAACCTGACTGGCATAGTTAGATCTTCTCTTTCTTCTTTAAGCAGCGTTATCTACACCATCAATAAGCCCGAACGGGCTTGGTTCATTTCACTTTAGATGTTGTCAACAACTTGTCGATTGGGTATTTCAAAATACATTTTTTAATCATGTGGTGTAAAAAAAAAAACCCGTTGTGATTTGTGATATATGCAAATGCAGTCCTTACTTTTTCTTTGACATGTCAAAGTAGAATTAATTTAGGATTTTATGATATAATTACATATCAAGCGATATAATTACATATCAAGCGATATAATTAATGCTTTTTATTGCTTATGCAAGCCTTATTCGATCCTTTAAGGGTATTCATTTTCCTAAACACAATTTAGGACATAAAAGTATTTAAGAAAGTCCCTTTTACCATATCAAAAACTTTTATGCGACATGTGAGTATTTCAAAATGTTTTACTAACATTTGCCCCTTTTTTATTGACTTCAATTCTTTATTTTTTCTACTTTCCTTTAATTCTTCTTAAGATAATTTTTTTTAGTCTTTTTTTGTAACAGGAAAAAAGGATTTCATTCATAAGAGATAGCCAAACAACGCTTACAATCAATTCTTGAAAAATTGAAAATTCCAACACAAATATATAACACCTTAGAACTAGATACATCGCAGATTTGATTAAAAACAGCCTAAATAAAAAACTACATCCGAAGCAATACAATTTGTGATTTCATTCTGATTCGGCTTAACTTCCGTTGATCAAGCACAGTCGTTTGGGTGAAAATACTTTCGTGGTCTTCTAGATTCTTACAGAGAATAGAGATTGTTAGATCTTCCTCCTTCATCAGACGAACAAAAAAGAAATTGAACACCCTAAAATAATTACCATCTTAAGGATGGGATATACTTATTGGAAGCAATTAAAGGAGTTTTTGGTACTTACGTTTTAATTTATTGATTTCAATGTTAGATATCCCAAATAAATTTCAAATAATATTATGAGCAATACGAGTGTAGTTTTAATTGTAACACCCGACCCATACAGAGTCGAGTCTATCGTCACCAATGCGCATCCAGGGCCACAACTAAAAGAAAGATGCACCTTGTTGGAATGAGTAGCCTGCTAAATTCCTTTAAAGCAATCATGAGGACAAAATACGTCGGAACAACTTATGTTACTTATTGGGACAGTTGTTGACCCTAGATGCGCATTGGTGACGATATACTCGACTCCGTATAGGTAGGGTTAAATCCAAAATTTGAAGGGAGTTATTATATTGGTCCAAAAACTGTTTTTATAGCTTTTGATTGCTATTTTAGGCGGCAACCATCATTAATTATATTAGTCGTAAGCCCTAATTTTCATAGTCTGTTCTAAGTCTTAAACTTTCATAATATATCTCGTTACTCTCTCTTTTAGAGAGTCTCCTTACCATATTACTCAACTAGCTTTATATGCATGCGATGCGTGTATAAGTAAATAGAAAGCTCAATTGCGTAATGAAATGTACGGAAAATTGTTTGCAAAGTTTACTGTATTTCTTTTTTTAAACCAAGAAACTAGAGAGAGCTGCAAATGTTTTTCAGTTGAGTCTTGATAGTATAATTGTAAAAGACGATGGATATCAAATCCTCCTCCCTTTCTTTGTAGAATAGAATTTTTTTTTTCCAGACACACTTTCTTTCTAATTATTGGGTTGTAACTCCCAATGGAGATGACAAACAACAAACACCACTAGAGCAACAACTCTTGTGTCATGGGCCCAAATTCTCCATCGAAAATTTCTAATATGCTTCATAGACTAATGGCCCATCTTACTTTAGAAGCAGAGACAGGAATTGCTATCCTACTAAAATGTCTAGCCAGTAATTGGGGAAAAAGTTCCAGAACTTTTACTTTGAGGCCCAGCTGGTCCATCTTCAAGATGTACAAGGCGTGTTTATCATATGGCATTTTCGTAATTAAATATTATTGTTTGTATGATCAAAATACCCAATAGTGATATTTCTTTTCTAAATAAATTACAACTGGATATTTGTCCTAATGTTCCTAGGACTAGATAATAATTAGTGTGTTGCTCGGGCGACGCCTTGAGTTTTTACTTTAAATAATACTTCTATGTTTTGAGAATATATTTATTTCAAATTAATTTGTTATATATATTTATGTTCTAAGTTATATATATTTATTTGGAGTAAATAGCATATTTAATAGTTGGTTGAGGTGGTAAGATGTTCTTTCCTATTAAATATATTAGAATGATTTAAATATGCTCTTTACTCCAAATAAATATGCTTTTTACTCCAAATAAATATATATAACTTAGAACATGTGAACTTATAATATATAACCAATTATCTTTCCTAATAATAAAAAAAAAAACTAAGGTTTGAACATGTGAACTTGCAGGTATATTAGAATGATTTAAAGAATTCCTTAATGTTTTGCTAACTTATACCCTAGATGGTGTTAAAGTGTTAAATTTTCCTATATGTTAGAGTTAAATGTGTAAAGTCATGTTAGTTTCGTGTTGAAAATCTCAACACTAACCAAATCCATTTATTAGACCGTAAATCACGTGTTGAGCCGCGTATATAAACGTATTGAAGAAGCTTGACACCAACCCATTTTTTTGTATCCGGTTCTTGTCGTGTCAATTTTTGACAGCTCTAGTTTCAATTGATTATATTATAAGTTTAGAAAAGGCTCAATCCTCACAACAATTAAAAGGGCTAGCTACGTTAACAAGTAGTAGTCGATAAATACAGTTTTCTGACTTGCCGTTTAAGTTTAACTAGCATTAATGCATTATCACTATGAACAACCCAGAGTTTATGAGTAGACTATTTCACTGTATTATGGAAGTTACATTAATGCATTATGGAAGTTGGACGGATTCATGCAAGGCACTACTTTCACTCTAGTACCTTGCATGAATCCGTTCAACTTCCATCAAATTAGTAACTTTCACTATTTTCGAGTCATATTTCCCTTTATGTACAAAGCTAATATTCCTGATTCTTTCTCTTAATCAAGAGTTCCTCGAAACAATTTCCAGAAGGCCAATATTTTGCTACATTTTCTCCTGCAAATATGGTACAGAATAAGCAAAGATCAGCCAGAAAGCCTCATGCATCATCTCCTACCAAAACAAAAGTCTCTCTACTTGCTGATACTCCTCATATTGAGCATGATACCACGCCATCCTCCTTTTTTGCAGTCTCACCACCTCTAATTGTAGGAATATATAGATGCATATAGCGTAATTTCAGGAAACAATTTCCTAACATCTATCATAGGATCGCAAACATAATCAAACATATGAATCATTCAATAGGGATTAAATATCAAACCTTTGTAGCGTGATTTCCCTGTTGTATGCAAGCTTTGAAGATCCGAGAGCCCCAAGTGTTTCTCCTCTATCAGTCCACGAGCACCAGTTGAACACCAACGTTTGCTAGAACGGAAGAGAAAAGATCCCTTGCTTTTGGTGGTATAGGCGCCAGTTAGAGGGAATAGATTTGGGTTTCAATTCTCTCTCTCTTGTGAAAAGAAACTGATTAATGAATTGATCACCTAAACTCTAATATTATATCCTATATATAATAGAAGAGTCATAGGTTAGTTAGGAGAACTAATTCTCCTCCTATTCGCCTTTAGACCGGCCCAACCCTAATCCTAAATGGATTTGGATTGCGTTGTCCAACTTGTGCTGCAATGTGTGACCTCATTGGATTAATATATTTTAGTTATAGGCCCAATCAATATTGTCCTATTAATCATATTTATTCTCTAGCAAGAAAATAAGATTACTAAAATAATTAACTTTATTATCTTCATAATATTATTCCTATTTATATTTAGTAATTGTCGGGATGTCTAAGGACATATTCCTTCAATCTCCCACTTGTCCGAAGACAAGAGCGCAATGTTAAATTCCTTAAGTCACTTAATGTCAAATTTGATAACACAATGTTATTCTCAAATTTATGTTCCTTGATCGCCGAGTTCGAATCGCTCAAATGAGGATTAACTCTTTAATCCTATTCCGCATGGCCATGCAAATTTCCGTTCTCGCTCATCAAGAGGCCCGCACACCATTCCTATTTAATAGGAGGACTTATCCACTCTTGTATGACCATAACTCCCACTCAATTCTTAGCCCACCTGATCACTGCCTTTATAATCTCCTTTTACGGCGCGGCGTTTAACAGTGTCAAAGTTAAACTAATTATGTTGTGGTTATTAAGACATACTCATGTCTAAGGAATCCACTAATTATAGTAGTTCGATTCTACTTTTAGAATCTAATTAGGTCAAGTCTCAATGTATCAACTATACATCCATATCATCAATTAGACATCTCTATGTTTCCATAGCCCATGGAACTGCGCTATCAATTAATTATATACTAGTCTTTTAAATAAATCACTTATGTCCAATTTAGTGATTTAGACTAGGGACTTTAAATAAATTGTGATTTCAGTTCACTTTATAGGGTTCCATTATCAAAACGTTTTCGATAATCCTATTTGAAAACACAAATTATTTGGACATTTTATTTAATACTAAACCAAACAATTAAATAAGAAAAGAATTTTTTATTGATAAACATTCAAAGCATAATAAATGTCTTTACAATTGTAAACATGAAGTAAACAACCTAAAGCCATTCTCCCATATGCTTAAGCCCCATAGACCTAGTATGACACTCATGCTTAGGTTGAGCAAGCGGTTTAGTCAGAGGATCTGCAATGTTATCCTCAGTATGAACCTTGCTTACTTTCACATCCTCTCTTCCAACGATCTCTCGAATGAGATGGAATTTCCCAAGCACATGTTTAGACCTTTGATGCGATCTGGGTTCCTTAGACTGAGCAATGGCACCATTGTTGTCACAATACAACTCAATGCCATTCTCATTGCTAGGAACTACACCAAGCTCACCAATTAACTTTTTGATCCAAACAGCTTCCTTTGCGGCATCGCCGCAATATACTCACGGCCTCTGTTGTAGAATCCGCGATGGTACTCGCTTAGAGCTCTTCCAAACACGGCTCCTCCATTGAGACAAAATATGAAACCAGATTGAGATCGAAAATCATCTTTGTCACTCGGAAGCTTGCATCGGTGTATCCAAAGTAACAACCAACTCACTATCTCCACCATAAACCAAAAACTTATCCTTAGTCCTTCGCAAGTACTTAAGGATGTTTTTATTGCCGCAATCCAGTGCGCATCTCCCCGGATTTGATCGGTATCCGGTGCATATACTCAAAGCATATGCAACATCCGGTCGAGTGCATATCATGGCATACATAATGGATCCTACTGCAGAAGCATAGGGAACATTACTCATACGCTTGACCTCATCAGGACTCGAAGGACACTGAGTCTTGCCAAGTGTTATGCCATGTTGCATGGGAATGAAACCTCTCTTGGAGTTTTCCAGCTTGAACCTTGTAAGAACCTTATCAATATAAGTCTCTTGACTAAGTCCAATCAGCCTTTTCGACCTATCTCTATAGATCTTTATTCCCAATATGTACTCAGCCTCTCCTAGGTCTTTCATAGAGAAACAATTTTTAAGCCATTCCTTGACTGCCTCAAGCATGGTCTTATCATTTCCTATGAGAAGTATGTCATCCACATACAAGACCAGAAAAGTAATACTACTGTAACACCCCGGCTTTCGCACATCCTTATTAAATTAATTACCCCGGCTTTCGCAGCGGAAGGCCTTAGCTTAGCCGGCGCGTTACCGCCGTACTTTCCGCTAAGGGAAAATACAAGGCTACATTATTCACTAACTTACATGGACATTTAGTCCCTTTTTAAAAAAAATACTTTAATAATAAATTAATATTTTCTGAAAATTTCGGCAGAATCTCCTTTGTAAATTGGACAACCCAAAATGGGAAAATGTTTGAAAAACCTGTTACAAATAAAATATACCAAATCCCAAAACTCAACGCTATCGCGGAGTACCAGCTAAAGAAAATCAGGAGCACTATTGCTCAACTAGAACTAGAAATGAAACTAAATCAATTAATTATCTAACTATTACAAAATGGAACATCCTCGCCTCAAAGAAAATATAAAACATTCATAGCTGTACTCTTAGCACGTAACTGCTTCTGTCTTGGAACAGATGCTCCAGAACTTCAACCTGAAACTATTGTAACACTGCCACCCACCAAGTGACAAAGGCCACGGTAGTGACAAAACAAAACATTGACATACACATCGGCACAACGCTGAGTACTAACCCATAAAACATTCTTAAAACATGCTTTGGTGTCTACGATTCTCACGTAATCAATACATGTTCACATCATTCATGACCATATCACAACAGCATAGCAATATTCACATAATCCATACGTTCACATGTAGATATATATATACAATGATTAATTACATAATTAATCTTAATTAATCCAGTTATTTAAGGAGAGGAAAGAGAACGCCGTGAAGCGGGGTCAATCCCCGTAACCACTTACTTCAACATTGTAGGCCGGGGTCAATCCCCGTAACCACCTACGGATAACACAATGGCCATAATAACGAGTCCCTAGTGTGCACACCCCTTCTACTTGGATCACAACAAGATAGAAGGAAGACAAGTAACGTAAAATCGGCATAGTAACCGAGAGAACTCGTAGGGGCCTGAACCACTCATACAGGGCAACCTTGTTCATCATTTCCCTCCGATATTTCACTTTACGTGATTAACATCTTTTAATTCACGTCATCACATAAATCACGTATACAATTACGTCATCATTGTTCAATCCAATGTGAACATATTCAATCCATCATAATCTCAATCCATTCATAGTGGTTGCATTAACTCATTTCATAAATACAACCGTCACTTGAGTTCATTTATCACTTCAGATTCATAATCATTTCATAGCATTGTATCATCATAATCATCATAAAACATTTCATTTCCCTTGAGTCCATATGCAAAACATATCATTAATCATGGTCATAACGTATACTTTTACCTAATCGGAAATTGTAAGCATATCTCATAACTTTAAATACTTTTCAGAAAACATAGCATAAGCATAGCAATGGCATAGCAGTATTTTCGTATCTCAAATCGTTTAATAGTCATTCATACTTTCAGATAGTTTCAGAGTTAAAAGGTATACTTTAACATATTAAGAATACATGAACATATATCATTTCTTAGTATATATTAGGTACACCACCTTTCCACAATTTAGTGAACTTCCATCAACAACAACATAGAAACACCTTTCGTATATCACATAAACAAAACCAAAAACATGATTTCGTTATTATATGAATCTAACACTAATAAAGACCATTTAAACCAAAAACTAAGACTTCTGTTACATAATCAGCAATTTATACTCATCCTATGGATTTATACTTCCGCACTAACTGCTTTTGGTTAATATCAACGACTAATCTAATTATGTTAAACGATTTAGGAACTATTTGTTGTTACATTAACTAGATTTGTTTCCCAAGTAGAAGAACACTACTTTAATTTATGAATGATCAGATTACCTACTAGTCTCTTCATATTTAATTAAAAGACTCCCAAGATGGGTGAAACTTGATTGTCAATCTTTAACTCAAACTCCATAACTACTCTTTCAAACATCCATCGGTTATAATACACACAATTAATAGTTATTCACACTAACTTTCGGAACAAAGAGAGTAATTTAACTATACTTTCTTAACTAGGATCCCTCGATTGATATAATAAATTGAACCAACCGAATTACCAACAAGCCGAAGCTAAACTCACATCAACACAATTACATAAGAGAACACTACTATGATTTATTAAATCAACCAATTCAACATCATCAACAATAACTCATGAATTCAAAGTATCAACAATAAATAACCAATTGTCGAATTCAAAATCGAAATTCATAATTCATCAAAGCATCAATAGTATTTCGATTCGATTTTCAAAAAAAATGACTTTTAATTTGAGGGAAACAAGAGGAGGAGAAGAGAGGGGTGTAGTACCTCTGCTCACTTGGAGCAGGGACGAAACAGAGAACAGAGACGGAGCTCCGGCGAGGCAACAGAGCACCGGCAACAACATCCCGGGAATGGTGGAACCACCAGAAGAACGGGAACGGGTGTAGCAGCACCACCACACACAACACGCAGCACGATCTAGAGGAAAGAAGAGATGCGGCGAGAGGAGAGGTGGGGGCCGAGCTCCGGCAAAGAATGACGACAACGACAAACAACAAAGAAACAACGACAAACAACAACAACAATGGCAGGCGACGAGCGGCCCGTGCGGCCGGGGAACCAAACGCAACTCCGGCGAGCTTCGGGTTCCGATGAGAAGGCGGGCGAACGAGAGAGAAGAGGGAGGAAGGAGGAGGGCTGGGTCGGTTGAACTCCGGTGAGCTCGGGGAGAGCACCGGCGAGTTGAAGGGAAGGGGTTCACGGGGAGGGAGAGTGAGAGAGTCGAGAGAGAGATCGGGGAAGAGGAGAGAGAAAATAAGAGGGGTTGGGTTTTGGGGTTCTCACGGTTGAGAGGAAGAAAGAAATAAATGGGGTTTGGGGTATCAATGCCCACGAGGGACACGAGGAAGGAGAGAAAATGGGGTTTTTATTTCCTCTTTAACCGACATCCATAAATGGAAAGAAGATAAACCGACTTTGCGTTATTTAAAATCCAAAAATATAATTTATAATAATAATCTCATAAAACAAAATATATTACAAAGACTACAAATATTTCCAACTCAAATAAAATAAGAATTTTCAAAACATAATTAACTTTATAATTATAAATAACGCTTAATTAAAACGCTCTTAAAAATCGGGGTATTACAACTACTCCCACTTAACTTCTTGTATACACAAGATTCCTCTTCAATTCTGAGAAAGCCAAATTTCTTGACTGCCTCATCAAATATGAGGTTCCAACTCCGTGATGCTTGCTTTAGTCCATAAATGGACTTCTTAAGCTTGCATACCCTCCCTGGATTTTCTAGATCTTCAAAACCTTGAGGTTGTGTCATGTACACATCCTCTTTCAAGAATCCATTCAAGAAAGCGGTTTTGACATCCATCTGCCATATTTCATAGTCATGAAAGGCAGCAATCGCAAGGATTATCCTAATGGACTTCAGCATGGCTACTGGTGAGAAGGTTTCATCATAGTCTATACCATGAATTTGTTTGAAACCTTTCGCCACCAACTTTGCTTTGAAAACACTAATGTTTCCATCCTTGTCTGTTTTCAACTTGAAAATCCATTTGTATCCAATGGGTTTTACCCCATCAGGTAAATCAACCAAGTCCCATACTTGATTTTCAGACATGGAATCCATTTCAGATTTCATGGCCTCAAGCCATCTTTCGGAGTCTTGACTATCCAAAACATCTTTGTAGCTAGTAGGCTCTTCTGATTCTAAAATCGTTATTTCAGAACTTTCAGTCAAAAGGAAATCAATATATCTCTTTGACGGAATGATGGTCCTACTAGACCTACGTTGGGGAACAACAGAAAAAGTTTCTACCTCACTAGGTTGAGTGACTTCGCATGGAGTATCTCCAAGTGGGACGGTAGGAGGTACGTGAATTGAATGCACCACCTCCTGAGCATTTTCATGCCGGGCCGTCTCTGATGAGGTGTTAACCTCATCCATTTGTTGCTCATCTCGAACTTCTTCGAGATATACATTTCTCCCACTTGTTTTTCTGGATATAAACTCCTTTTCCAGAAAGACACCATTACGAGCAACAAACACTTTGTTTTCGCTTTGGTTGTAGAAGTAGTATCCCTTAGTCTCTTTTGGATAACCCACAAAAAGACATTTATCGAATTTGGGTGAAAGCTTATCAGAAAGTAAACGTTTTACATAAGCTTCACAACCCCATATCCTTAGAAAAGACAATTTTGGAACGTTTCCTGTCCACATTTCATATGGTGTCTTTTCCACTACTTTGGATGGTGCTCTGTTAAGTGTGAATGCCGCTGTTTCAAGCGCAAATCCCCGAGAATGAAATAGGAAGATCAAGAAGACTCATCATGGATCGAACCATATCAAGTAGAGTTCGATTCCTTCTTTCGTAAACGCCATTTAAGCTGTGGTGTTCTGGTGGAGTCCATTGTGAAAGAATTCCACAATCCTTCAAATGATCACCAAATTCTTGAGATAAATATTCACCACCATGATCGGATCGTAATGCCTTAATTTTCTTCCCAAGTTGGTTTTGTACTTCATTCTGGAATTCCTTAAATTTTTCAAAGGATTCCGACTTATGCCGCATGAGGTAAACATATCCAAATCTGCTCACATCATCGGTAAAAGTAATGAAGTAAGCTGTACCCTCCCCTAGCCAACGTACTCATAGGTCCACAAACATCCGTATGTATGAGGGCTAAAAGGTCATTGGCCCTTTCACTTGAACTCCGTGAAAGGAGACTTTGTCATTTTCCCCATCAAGCAAAACTCACAAGTATCAAATGATTCGAAATCAAATGATTTGAGAATTCCATCTTTATGAAGTTTCTCAATGCGCTTTGAGCTTATGTGGCCTAATCGACAATGCCATAGGTATGTAGGGTTTGAATCATTTGCTTTATGTTTCTTGCTGTCTATGTTATATATGTGGGTTTCTAAGTCTAGCACATATAAACCATTTGATAACTTAGCGGAGACATAGAACATATCATTCAAATACGCAGAACAACAATTGTTCTTTATTGTAAATGAATAACCTTCGGAATCCAAAACAGGAATCGAAATAATGTTCTTTGTGATAGCAGGAACATAATAACAATTATTAAGTTCTAAAACTAATCCTGAAGGTAAAAGTAGACTATATACTTCCACTGCCAATGTAGCAACTCGTGCTCCATTGCCAACGCGAAGATCTACTTCGCCCTTTCCCAATGTTCTACTTCTTTTGAGGCCTTGCATATTACAAATAATGTGTGAACCACAAGCGGTATCAAATACCCAAGAAGCAGAAGTTGCTAAGTTAACTTCTATAACATACATATCTGAACTAGAAACTCCTTTCTTTTGATCATTCAGATACTTGGGGCAACTACTTTTCCAATGACCAACCTTGTTACAGGTGTAACAATAGTGCTCATCAGCAACTTTTGGTTTTGGTGTAACGATTCCCGTATCCCTTTTACTTGCAATGAAACTTTCAGCATTCAATTTGTCCTTTGAAAGGACAGAGCGCAAATTACAAGTAGAATTGTTGGTGTTGATATTGTTGTCACTAGACATAATTACTACAACAAATAATAAAGCAAGATTCAATCAATGTTTATCAAGAAAGCAATAATTAAACAAATTTTAATTACTACTACCTTTTATTCAAAATGAAAGTCCCCTATTGAATAAAGAAATAACCAAGATCCCCTCCCACTACAATCAAACGGACTTTGGCCCTGCCTTCAATTTATAGTAGTTGAGGTAAGTAAACACTTTACTAATTATAACTAATTATAATTCTTGGTAGACAGGTTAACAACTCCTTGTTTACTCCTATCTCTTAGCTTCAAAACCCAAAACTTTGTCTTTTGATGATTTTGTTGAGTTAAACCAAACATTAACCTGTAAGTTTCAAAAACCTACCCTACTATCCCCGGAACTAAGAGCAACACCCTGCTTTGGCAGAACCTATTACTCATGATCTAAGGCTTTATAGGTATTGTTTGGAAAAGCAATTGAATTCAATATTACTTTTGGGGACCTAAGTTTACTAATATGGTCAATTAATAGTGAACACATGAATCAATTAACCACAAACAAACTTAGAAGCAAGCATTTAAACAAAATAAATGCAAGAGAATTACTATAAGCAATAACTAAATGATCTAGTATGGCCCCTATATTTAGGAAAATAACTAATCTTCATGAGTCCTCCCTTGAATCTCCATGGATCACCATCCTTGAAACTCCTTGGATCCTCATGCTTGATTACATAATGTAAATTAAATAAATAACAAAATTTAAAGTTACAAAAATACAAACGATTCGCAGATCGTATTTAATTTACATTCAAATATAACGATTCGCAGATCGTATTTACTATCCTAATTTGGGCCATACTAGTCATAACATGCAAAATTATAATATCATACATATTACATTAACCATTCACGCATTTATAATATCAACATAAAATAAATACATACTATTTACTTATTAACAATTAATAAGCAAATAAATTTTTTTCATAATAATCATAAAACTTAACAATTAAGCTAGTAATTATTTAGAAAACTTTATTATATTAATTCAATTAATTATTTAAACATGGCAATAATCATTATTATTCACAAATTTGCAAAATAGGAAATTGTTGGATTTATGCTCAACTTAGGAAAATCAGATTTTCCACAAAAACAATTTTTTTTTTTTTTATAAATAAGGTTGACTTGTTGACCGTTGACCAGCAGCACAAGGCTGCCAGTCAACAGCCAAGACATGGTGACTCACGCAAAAACAACCAGCAGCAGGGCATCAAGCCCCACCGCTGCCTACAGTCACACGCCAGCACACCACACACCCCACTGACCGACGGGTCTCCGGCAGCATCGCCAGACAACGCCGGTCATCCTAGATACCAGCACACGTCGGAACCAAACGCCACCAACGCGGCCAGTAGCTCGCTAGAGGAGGGAGGCTTCGCACGCGTCGCACGCGGCCGTCCACCCTTCCCCACCAGTGATGCCCTTCCGCCAGACTCCGATTCCCCTTCCGCCAGCCACCGTGGCACCACCTTCACCGGTGGTCCACCCAGCCATGGTTGGCTTCCTCTTTTAATTTTTGTAACAATTACATTTAAATTAAAGATATCTTTATTTAACAATTAATTAAAGATTTAGGAGATAATTAGGTTATAAAATCCGAAAAATCATGGCAGAAATTATGAATCACTTAACAAACTCAAACAAAATTTTAGATTTGTTAAGATTAGATTTTCAATGCTTAATCTATATTAAACATTAAATCTAACAAAAAATTCAAAATTTGGGCAAAAATCAAATTATCTCCAAAATTCAGAAAATTAACAATTTAATTCCGAAAATTTCGAAAATAATTTTTAGGGTGATCTACTGAATTATATTAACAAATAAAATCAAATATTTTGATTTTTATCCTTAAATTCTATGAATAATCAAATTAAACATAAAATTTAACCAAAATTCATAAATAATATGATAAAATTCGAAAATTAGTGGGAAAAATAATCAAATTATTTTCAGCCATCATATTATTCTAGATCTATGTGGGTGATGAACATTAGATTTATTTAACAAATTAAAAATCAAATCTTTAATTGTTAACAAATTATTTCAATGATTAATCGAATTAAACATAAATAATTTTAAATCTAACAAAAATATTTATAAAATTCCGAAAATTTTAGAGTGAATTAAACAATTTATTTCGTCCCTAATATAAAAATTTCGAAACTTTATAAAATTATTTGAGCATAAATCACAAATAAATCAATTATTTACAATTTCCAATCAATTAATATCTAATATCAATTATGCAAATTTAAGCCATAAATAAATCCTCCCTTAATTGAATAAAAATAATAACTTTGCATACAATTATATGATCATATGAATATTATGACTTAGGCAAAACTGATACCACTGTACGAATATATAGATGCATATAGCGGAATTTCAGGAAACAATTTCCTAACATCTATCATAGGATCGCAAACATAATCAAACATATGAATCATTCAATAGGGATTAAATATCAAACCTTTGTAACGTGATTTCCCTGTTGTATGCAAGCTTTGAAGATCCGAGAGCCCTAAGTGTTTCTCCTCTAATCAGTCCACGAGCACTAGTTGAACACCAACGTTTGCTAGAACGGAAGAGAAAAGATCCCTTGCTTTTGGTGGTATAGGCGCCAGTTAGAGGGAATAGATTTGGGTTTCAATTCTCTCTCTCTCTTGTGAAAAGAAACTGATTAATGAATTGATCACCTAAACTCTAATATTATATCCTATATATAATAGAAGAGTCATAGGTTAGTTAGGAGAACTAATTCTCCTCCTATTCCCCTTTAGACCGGCCCAACCCTAATCCTAAATGGATTTGGATTGCGTTGTCCAACTTGTCTTCTGAAAGTGTGACCTCATAGGATTAATATATTTTAGTTATAGGCCCAATCAATATTGTCCTATTAATCATATTTATTCTCTAGCAAGAAAATAAGATTACTAAAATAATTAACTTTATTATTTCATAATATTATTCCTATTTATATTTAGTAATTGCCGGGATGTCTAAGGACATATTCCTTCACTAATACCTTCCTACAATGACCACATTCGACCTTTTCTTGATGCAGTCGACAAGCTGCGAAGTCTAAAAGTCATGAAAGAAGGCATCCAACTCCCTACGATTGTCGTCGTAGGGGACCAATCATCAGAAAAATCTAGTGTCCTAGAATCCTTGGCTGGAATCAGCCTACCTAGGGGTCAAGGTATATGCACACGAGTCCCATTCATTATGCGTCTACAGCACCATTCGGACCCGAACCCACAACTATCCCTTGAGTTCATGGGTAAAATCTTGCAGACAGACGAAGCCCATGTTGCTCAAGCAATCAACTCAGCAACTCAGGATATTGCAGGAAAAGCCAAGGGTATATCGAATACTCCGATAACACTTTTAGTGAAGAAACATGGTGTTCCTGACTTAACCATGGTTGATCTCCCAGGGATCACCAGGGTTCCAGTTTGTGGACAACCAGAAAACATTTATGAACAGATTAGGGATATTATCAAGGAGTATATTACCCCAGATGAGAGTATTATATTGAATGTTCTATCAGCAACAGTAGATTTTTCAACTTGTGAGTCAATAATGATGTCACAGAGTGTTGATAAAACTGGGCAGAGGACTCTTGCTGTTGTCACAAAACCTGATAAGGCTCCAGAAGGCCTGTTAGAAAAGGTTACGAATGATGATGTCAGTATCGGTCTAGGGTATGTCTGTGTAAGGAACAGGATCGGGGAAGAGACTTACGAGGAAGCGAGGTTGGAGGAGACAAGGTTATTTGGCTCTCACCCTATGCTGTCTAAAATCGATGAGTCGATTGTGGGGGTCCCGTTGTTGGCTCAAAGGTTGGTTCATATACAGGCTAACATAATCTCCAAGTGTTTGCCCAATATTGTACAGCAGATCAATGCAAAGTTGAATGCTAATGTTGCTGAACTGAATGACATGCCTCAGAATTTATCCTCTGTGGCTGAGGCTATTGCAGCGTTCATGCAGATCATGGGTTCAACAAAGGAATCCTTGAGAAAGATTCTGATTAGGGGAGAGTACAATGAGTTCCCTGACAATATGGAAATGCATTGCAGAGCTCGTTTGGCGGAGATGTTAGATGGGTTTTCGGAGCTCATGCAGTCAAAAGGGAATGATGATACAAAATCAGGTAATTTCTTAATGTTTGAGATTCAAGTTCTTGAGGAGGCAAGGGGAATTGGGCTACCAAATTTTCTTCCTCGCTCAGCTTTTCTCACTGTACTGCAGAGAAAAGTGAAGGAAATTTCAGAAACTCCAGCTGAGTTTATGACCAAGTTTTGGGGATATGTAGAGGGTGTAGTGCTCTCCATAATAACACAACATTCTGAAAATTACCCATCCCTTCAGAGCTCCTGCAGAAGAGCTGCTGGTAATCTGATTTCTAGGAAGAAAGATCAGTCAGTTTCCCGTGTGAAGGAGATTGTGCAAATGGAGACATACGCGGACTACACTTGCAACCCAGAATACCTGTCTGTTTGGAATCAACTAATGCTGCATCAGGATAAGTTTATGAAAATTGTCGAAGGCAGATTAGTTGATCAAGGGGGTTTGAAGGTAACCGACTTGGAAATCAAAGGGCTTGGAAAGATTGGTTTGGATCATTTGAAGAAGTACAAGCACCTCACTGAACAGGCATTCGACATGAAGATGCGAATGATGTCATATTGGAGAATTGTTCTGAAGAGATTGGTGGATTCCATGGCTCTTCATTTGCTGTTTAGTATCCAAAATTTGGTGAACAAGGAATTGGAGTGTGAGATTGTGAACGAATTGATGGGACCTTACGGGAAAGGCATCGAAAGGATGCTGGAAGAGTCTCCTGCTGTGGCAGGAAAGAGAGAGAGGCTCAATAAGAGTGTAAAATTGCTTAAGGAGTCTAAAGATGTTGTTTCAAAGATAATGGACAGGATTGCTGTGACCAAATGATTTTAAGTTAAATTAGAAGATTGATCACAAATATAGTACGCATTATGCTCCTACAATAGACTTATCACCAGTAGTTTAGCTGAACATTTGGTATCAGTAGTTTATGTTAGTTTCCTTTTGCTGTTAAGAGGTAATCATGTTATTAATGGTCTTTTTTCGGATCATCTTTGGTTGTTTCATTTCAGATTTTCTTATATCATGAAGGTTTATTTACTTGCAACTTCTTACATGTCTGTATCTAATTCTCAGTCAATGCTAAGCCTCTTTTGGCAAGATTAGCAACAATCATGGATTGTTGGTCCCAAATCCCAATATGCTAAGATTTTGTGAGAATCGAATATACCAACAAAATTAGTAAAAGTACTTAGCTTCATGGTTAGTTTTGCATGATCTTTCCTTAAGTTCAGTTTACTACCCTTTATTATTTAAGTTTTTTTTTTTTTTGGTAAAGAGGAGCAAACTAACATTAACTATTAATAAGGTTTGTTACATCAATGATTGGGCTAATACTCTGACCAACCGATTCCGAGATAGAGTTCATACAACTAAGTTTTTTAGCAAAGTAAATGTTCATACATTCCAGAGGAGGGTCATACAAAATACACAGCTTATTAAAACCATCCGCTTTCGCCTTTCCCCTTCACATTCCTTGCAATCCAATCCGCGAGCTTGTTTGCTCCTAGCTCCTCATGGAGAAGACTTTACTAATTCAGATGTTTCAAATAATTTAACAACTATGAAACCAAATATTATAAAAAAAAACTATGAAGTTATTCAACAAAATATACTTAAAGGGCAAAAGAAGCTTTCTTTTTAATTTTTCCTTATTTTGCTCTGATACGTCTCCCATTTACTTCTAGTTTAATTCGTCTCACTCTCTCATTGCTGCATCCTCCCTACATCAGCTTCTTCATATATCTTTTTTCCTGATTTCTTTTTTTTTTTCTCTCAACATCTTTCACAAGTCATAGCTAAGCATGGTTAAAGTAATTTCGATATATGGCAAAATTTTAGCAAATCTTCTGAGTGCTCCCACCATGACTCTACTGCAGAGAGAGAGTCCAAGGAAGATGAGCATTGTCACAGCTTAAATGTAGAATGGGATACCTTCTAAACAAATTTAAAGTGCGCGTTTTTTTTCCATTCATTATACTTTTTGAAGTATATACATCTTTCATTTTTCCTAATATTTATACTCCCTCCGTCCATAATATAGTGCTCACTTCTCATTTTTCACGAGAATTAAGGAAAATAGGAGTAAGTACTTTCTTGGTACCTTTGTCTTGGAACTAACTCTTTACTTTCTTTTTCCTTTAAATTAAAATAAAAAAAGCAATAAATGTTCATTGGAATGGTGTAAAACAATAAATAAGGACACATATTTTAAAAGAAATGTAGGGGTATTTTGGAAACTTTATGTAGAAATGAAGGATAATTTAGTCCAAATAAATTGATAAAAAAGAAAATAGGCACAACATTTTGGGACACCCAAAAAGGAATATAAGCACTATATTATGGGACGAAGGGAGTATTTAGAAACACTTCTTATACACAGCTTCAAGACATCTTTTTGCATTTCCATTGTTAATTTAAGAAAATTTTATAATAGAAAACTATCAAAAAAAAAAATGTTATAATAGACTGGACAAGAATTCATTGATAAGCATCACTAATCAATTTAGGCTATGTTTAGTTCACCTGAATTTTTCTGATCTGAACTTATCTGATCTGATCTGATCTGATCTGAACTTTTTTTTTCTGATTTGATCTGATCTGAACTTATTTTTTCCCTCGATCCGATCCGATCCGATCCGATCGATCGATCCGAACCGAACCGATCCGATCCGATCCGATCCGATCGATATGATATGAACTTATCTTTTACAAAACATATTATTACTAATATTATTATTACTTTGTATCTCATTACTAGTATTATTATTACTATCATTTTATTACTATGCACAACTTTCAATAATAATAATAATAATAATAATAATAATAATAATAATAATAATAATAATTATATAATAATAATATAAATAATATAATAACAATAATAACAATAATAATAATAATAATAATATAGATAACATAATAATAATAATAATAATAATAATAATAATAATAATAATAATAATAATTATTATTATTATTATTATTATTATTATTATTATTATTATTATTATTATTATTATAATTAGTTTTTTTTTTTTGAAAAAGAACACATTAGTATATGAACATACAATTAAAAATAAAAGACTAAGGACTTGGGTCCAATGGTATGAAACTTACCTCCCACATGGGAGACCATGGTTCAAATTTTGGTTGAAGCATATATTTCAATATTGTTGTGGGTGGGGGAGGGGGGTTAGGGCTTGTTGGGTCTCTAGGTGAGTGACCCTGTGCAAGGGTAGCCCAGAGGAAATTCATCTTACCACGGGGTTCTCGAAAGGGGCTCAAAAAAAATTAAAAATAAAAGAACACACATTTTAGGTAAAAAAAAACATATTATTCATGGTAAGGAAAACATATTGTTCATGTTCAAAGTCCGTTAATAATAATAATTTAGGTAGTAATGAAAAGAACATATTATGATATTAAAAAAAGAACATATACTGAAAGAGCATAGAAGATCTATTTAAAGAACACATTTTAAAAATAAAAGATAGATTTATATTGATGACTTATTTGGATTTAACTAACAACATGTTCTTTGTTATATCAATAAATTATTCTTTTTTATTATAAATAAACCTATAAATATATATAATCATATGATCTTGAACAAAATGGTTAAATATTCTTCTTATATAATTGTCTTGTTCTATATAAACTTTGTTTTTAAAGATAAGTTGAAATTTGAAATCATTTGTAGGGAAAATTTTGAACGCGATGACAACACCATTAGGTTATCCTATCTTTACTCATGTTTTATATAAACTAGTAATATATAATTTATATTATTCTACCAAAATTGTTTTAAAAAATAAACATCATATACTATTGTCATGTTCGTTACATGTACAACATCAAAAAGAACATCATATATCAGAATTATTAATTAGAACAAATATAAAAAAGAACACGTACAAATGCCAAAAGAACATTCTTCTTCTTGAACACAAATAGCTTCATTATAATAATAGCAACGACATCTACCAATATTAATAATTAATAAGTACAACAACGACAATAATAATAATCTTTTTGAACAAATGTACAAGTAAATAGTAATATTAATAGTAATAATAATAATAATAATAATAATAATAATAATAATAATAATAATAATAATAATAATAATAATAATAATAATAATAATAATAATAATAATAATAATAATAATAATAATAATAATAATAATAATAATAGCATTAGTAATACTAATAATCATAATAATCATGATAATAATAACAATAATAAAAAGTTTTTAAATATAAGCAAAATCTGATCTTAACTTATCTGATCTGATCTGATCTGATCTGATCTGATCTGATCTGAACTTATCGATCGATCCGATCGATCGATCGATCGATCTCGAACTTATTTTTTTCGATCGATCGATCGATCGATCCGATCGATGCGGTCGATCCGATCCGATCCGATCCGAAATAAGCGAAAATAAGGTGAATCGAACATGCCTTAAGTGAACCGCTTAAATCCCGATAATTCACAATAATGATTAGGACTACCCTCTCACCTTCTCGAGAATCCCACTAGACAGTTTACTTAGGAAAAAACTTGGTATACCTAGGGGTAATCTACCCATTGATGGACATCAATAATTAGTGTAGTCCAACTCCACCATATTAATGATTGTTTAGTTGTCTATTTCCAACAGGTAGGCCCTGTTCTTTTGGACTTATTTTCAGTTCAGTTAATCTCTGCATTTCAGTTTCTCTCAGTTAAGTTCTGTTCCGTTCAGTTCAGTAAATGTATCAATCTCGACTTATACTTACTGACATTACTAGTTTACCTTAATTGGCTTTGGTAAATCAAACATCTCCCAACTACTTCCTTCACAAATATCAACATGAAATTGATTACTGACACCTTGAGAAGCTGTTCAAAAAAAAAATCCTCGAAAAGCTGTGTTTTTTTACTGTAATTTAAGTATACAGTAATATAAAGATTTAATGGTATGCGAAAAGTTTTCACCTTGGATACAATTATGCAACTTTCCAAATTCCAACTACCTCCTAGGCTATGTTCAGTTCACCTTATTTTTGCTTATTTGGCATCGGATCGGATCGAGATCGGATCGCATCGCATCGAATCGAGGCGATCGGATCGGATCGATCGATCGGATCGTCCCGGATCGAATCGTCGGCCGGATCGATCGGAAAAAATAAGTTCGGATCGAATCGAATCGGATCGGATCGGTTCGGATCGATCGAGATCGATCGATCGATCGAGATAAGTTCAGATTATGCTTATATTTAAAAACTTATTATTATTATTATTATTATTATTATTATTATTATCATCATGATTATTATGATTTTTAGTATTACTAATGCTATTATTGTTATTGTAATAATAATTATTATTGTTGTTGTTGTTATTATTATTATTATTATTATTATTATTATTATTATTATTATTATTATTATTATTACATTATACAATTACTATTACTATTAATATTACTATTTACTAGTACATTTGTTCAAAAAGATTATTATTATTGTCGTTGTTGTACTTATTAATTTTTAATATTGGTAATTATTATTAATGTCGTTCTTTATTATTATAAATGTCATTGATATCACTATTTAAAGCTTATTTGTGTTCAAGAAGAAGAATGTTCTTTTGGCATTTGTAAGTGTTCTTTTTTATATTTATTCTAATTAATAATTTTGATATGTGATGTTCTTTTTTATGTTGTACATGTAACGAACATGACAATAGTATATGATGTTTATTTTTTAAAACAATTTTGGTAGAATAATATAAATTATATATTACTAGTTTATATAAAACATGAGTAGCGTGGGATAACCTAACGTTTGTTGTCATCACGTTCAAAATTTTCCCTACAGCGATTTCAACTTATCTTTAAAAACAAAGTTTATATAGATCAAGACAACGATATAAGAAAAATATTTAACCATTTTGTTCAAGATCATATGATTATATATATTTATAGATTTATTTATAATAAAAAAGAACAATTTATTGATATAACAAAGAACATGTTGTTAGTTAAATCCAAACATGTCAATCAATATAAAAATAACATCTATCTTTTATTTTTAAAATATGTTCTTTAAATAGATCTTGTATGCTATTTCAAGATATGTTCTTTTTTTAATATCATTATATGTTCTTTTCATTACTACCTAAATTCTTATTATTAACGGACCTTGAACATGAGTGTTCTTTTATTTTAAATTTTAAATTTTTTTGGGGCCTTCGCACGTGGCCACTCACCTGCAGCACAAATGCCCCTAACCCCCTCCCCCCACCCACAACAATCCCCTCCCCCACCCACAACAATATTGAAATATATCTTCCACTAAGATTTGAACCTTGGCCTCTCAGTGAGGATACCATCGGACCCAAGAGTCGCTTAGTCTTTTTATTTTTAATTGTATGTTCATATACTAATGTGTTCTTTTTCAAAAAAAAACAACTAATTATGCTATAATTATAATTATTATAATAATAATAATTATTATTATTATGATATCTATATTATTATTATTATTATTGTTATTATTGTAATTATTATTATTATAATATTATTTATATTATTATTATTATTATTATTATAAAATTATTATTATTATTATTATTATTATTATTATTATTATTATTATTATTATTTAAAGTTGTGCGTAGTAATAAAATGATAGTAATAAGTAATACTAAGAATGAAATACAAAGTAATAATAATATTAGTAATAATATGTTTTTTAAAAGATAAGTTGGATCGGATCGTATCGGATCGGATCGATCGCATCGTATCCGATCGTGATCGTCGAGATCGCATCGATCGAAAAAAATAAGTTCGAGATCGGATCGAATAAGTTCGCATCGTAAAATTTCGAATTGAACTAAACATAGCTCAAGATACAAAACAAAACAAATCAAATAAAAAAATTCCAATTTCTGTGGTCCTTCTATACATTTTCTATATAAACCAACAGACCATGCAATATTTATCAAAACCAACAACCTTAACCATGGCAGAAACAAATCTTCTGTACTTGTACCAAATGAAACTCTTCTTCATGTTGATCATAATATCCTGCAGGACCTGCACCAACTACTCTAACGACACGAACAAAGCTCATAATGATATCCCAGCAGCCTCTTCAATCACAGAATTACCACCTCTTATCTCCTCCTACAATGACCACATCCGTCCTCTCCTTGATACAGTTGACAAGCTCCGAAATCTCAAAGCCACCAAGGAAGGCATTAATCTTCCTACGACTACGATTGTCGTTATCGGTGATCAATCATCAGGAAAATCTAGTGTGCTAGAGTCCTTGGCTAGAATCAGACTCCCTAGGGGTCAGGGGATATAAACCAGGGTCCCACTTATCATGTGTCTACAGCACCACTCCAACACAGACCCAATACTCTTTCTTGAATACATGGGTAAAGTCTTGCAGACTGATGAAGCACATGTTTCCCAGGCAATTAAATCGGCTACTCGAGTAATTGCAGGTGATGCTAAGGGGATATCTAGAACTCCCATAACACTTGTTGTTAGGAAACATGGTATTCCTGACTTAACCATGATTGATCTCCCTGGGATCACCCGGATCCCTGTCCATGGCCAACCAGAAAACATTCATGAACAAATTAGGGATATTATCATGGAGTACATTACACCTGAAGAGAGTATCATTTTGAATGTTTTATCAGCAACAGTCGATTTCTCAACATGTGAGTCTATTATGATGTCACAGAGTGTAGATAAAACAGGGCAGAGGACACTTGCTGTTGTGACAAAGGTTGATAAGGCACCAGAAGGCTTGTTAGAGAAGGTTATAAATGATGATGTAAGTATTGGTCTAGGGTATGTGTGTGTCAGAAACAGGATTGGGAAAGAAACATACAAGGAAGCGTGGTTGGAAGAGGAGAGGCTGTTTGGGTCTCAACCCTTGCTGTCGAGGATCGATAAGTCGATTGTGGGGGTTCCAGTACTGGCTCAGAGGTTAGTTCAAATACAGGCCAGCATAATCTCCAAGTCTTTGCCTAACATTGTCAAGCAAATTAATGTTAAATTGAACGCTTATGTTGCAGAACTGAATAACATGCCTCAGAAATTATCCTCTGAAGCTGAGGCCATGGCAGTGTTCATGCAGTTCACGGGATCATTGAAGGAATCCCTAAGGAAGATTTTCATTAGAGGAGAGTACGATGAGTATCCTGATGATATACATATGCATTGCACAGCTCGGTTAGTTGAGATGTTAGATAGGTTCTCGAAGCTAATGCACTCAAAAGGGAAGGATGATATCAAATCAGGTCATTTCCTAATGGAAGAAGTTCAACTTCTTGAAGAAGCTAAGGGGATTTGGCTACCTGATTTCCTTTCTCGCCCAATTTTTCTCACATTATTGCAGATGAAACTGAAGAGGATTTCACAGACACCGGCTGAGTTCATGAGACAGGTCTGGGGTTACGTAGAGGATATAGTGATTTCTGTAATAACGCAGCATTCTCACAATTACCCATCCCTTCAGAGCTCCAGCAGAAGAGCTGCTGCTAATCTGATCTCTCGGATGAAGGATCAGTCACTTGCTCATGTTAAGGAGATTGTGGAGATGGAGATGTATGCTGATTATACTACTGATCCAGAATATCTCTCTGTTTGGAATCGACTCATGTTACAACAGAATGAGTTTATGACAATTGTGGAAGGCAAATTGGAACGTGGAGGTGTGAAGGTGATTCGCATGGATATTGAAGGGGGTGGGAAGGTTCATCTAGCGCACTTGAAAAGATATAAACACCTAGCACATCAAGCATTCGACATGAAGATGCGAATGATGTCATATTGGAACATTGTTTTGAAGAGGTTGGTGGATTCAATGGCTCTTCATTTGTTGTTTAGTATACAAAATTTGGTAAATAAGGAATTGGACCGTGAGGTTGTGAACGAATTGATGGGGCCTTATGGAAGTGGTGTTCAGAAGATTCTGGAAGAGTCTCCTGCTGTGGCGAGAAAGAGAGAGAGGCTCAATCAGAGTATAAATCTGCTGAACGAATCTAAGGTTGTTGTTTCAAAGATCGTGGATAGGATTGCTGTGACAGAATGATTTTAGGCTGAATTAGAAGAATTGATCAGAATCATGGAAAAGGTGGTTTATTTTCATATGACTAGTAGCTATTGTGGTTTATAAGCATTATGCTCCCACCATAGGCCTATATAAGGAGCTTAGCAAAACATATGGGAATTAGTAATCATGTTGCAAATGGTGTTATTTCTTCACAAGTTGTATTTCAGATCAAAGTTTGCTTTTCTAAAATCAGATGCATTTTTATTTTTTGATGAAGGTTTATGTACAAGGTTACTTGCAACTTCTTACCTAAACAGGCATCTGCTTCTCTATCATAAGGAGTCTAGCCAAACATATGGGAATCACTAATCATGTTGCAAATTGTGTTTTTTTCCCCCTTTTTGGCAAGGTTAGGAAATTTCGTGGACTGTTGTTCCTGGTAAGCTAAATTTTGTGAGTATCCCAAATACCAACATAAGTAGCAGAATTTTCTGTAGTAATAAGTAAAGATTATCGTTGAATCTTTGTGAAATTCAGATTTATACCCTTATTTCTTTTACGAGGTTTTAGGAACTGACAACATATTATAAAATAAACTAGTCTTACAATAACAAGCTCCTTCTCTATTCAGATGTACTAATGAGTTCATTCAAAAGTAAAATACAACAGAATCGAAAGTATCGAACTATCAAAGGAACTGATGAATTCTCATCAGTATGAAGAAATTCATGTTGTTTGAGCATAATGCAAGGAAATATGCCATGCAAAACATAGATGATTACATGCGTCATAAAGTTTCGTGAATCTATATGTCATAAAAATCAGTCTAGGTGCTCATAAGTCATAACGGGATCATTGTAAGTTGTAACAGCAGATTTTATCTAGCGTTCAGTCTAAACCAGTTAAAATAGCATTTAGGAGATAAAGTTTATCGTGATGAAATGTGGTAAGCAAGGACAGCAAGGGGATAAAAAAAGCCAAACTTTCCTGGCTTTAATCCTAGCTACAACAAGGGATTTGGCAGGTCTGAGTAGTTTCTCTCATTCTTCCTCTAAATGCAGGCTACATACGCTTTAATGTTTTGTCATATTCATGGCTTCCCATCCTTCTATCCTTCCTTTTATCTGAACAGAAATCAGTCACATACATGTTTACTCTGATTTCGTGTCACTATTCCAAGATTTGCAACCAACCTTCCCTCAAAATTGTCAACTTCGCCAGTGATTTTCATAGAAAAGGTGGCAGCAAAGAGGTGGAGTCATAACAGAGATGCAGGGGTTGTTGAAACCAAACCTCTACTTAGCATCACAAAAGAGGTTATAAGAGAGAAGCTAATAAACCACATATTGCCAGCCATAAGAGAGAAGTGGCCAGAGGATGAATGCAAGCAAATCTGGATTGTCCAAGACAATGCAAGGCCACACATAGCAAGTGATGATGCTCAATTCAACTTAGAAGCAAGTAAAGATGGGTTTGACATAAGACTAATCAATCAACCAGCACAATCTCCTGACATGAATGTGTTGGATCTTGGTTTTTTTAATGCAATTCAAACATTAAAAGACAAAATTGCACCTAGAAGTGTGAAGCACTTGGTCAAGGCAGTCAAGAGAGCCTATGAGAAGTATGATCCTAAGCTATGCAATCACATATGGTTGAGTCTACAACAATGCATGAAGGAGACTCTAATAGTCAAGGGTAGCAACAAGTATCACATACCCCATATGGGGAAGCAAGCACTAAAAATGAGAGGTGAGTTACCAATTTCCATTACACTTAGTCCACAACTTGTACATGAGAGCAAACAATGGGCAGAGGAAGGTCATTTAGAAGATGAACATGAAGAACCAAACTATGCAACTAGTGGGGAATCGATTCAGATGATGGTATTGGCATTATATGAAACACAATCAGCAAACAATGGGCAGTTGAAAGCTAATTTTTTGGGCATTAGAGTACAAGATCAAGTAAACTTTTTGTAATTAAAAGACACCACATATAGGTTGGTTAAACATTTTGTATATGTACATGAAAACATTTTGTATTTAAGCTTTGCATTTATAATATGAAAACATTTTGGGACATTGCATGAATAACACTTAGCATGAACAGAGTACAAGTTAGGCATGATTAACATGAATACAACAAGTAAAAACAGAGAACAAGTAAAAACAGAGAACAAGTTAGGCATGATTAACATGAATACAACAAGTTAAAACAGAGAACAAGTAAAAACAGAGAACAAGTTAGGCATGATTAACATGAATACAACAAGTTAAAACAGAGAAGTAGTAAAAACAGAGAACAAGTTAGGCATGATTAACATGAATACAACAAGTTCAAACAGAGAACAAGTAAAAACAGAGAACAAGTTAGGCATGATTAACATGAATACAACAAGTTCAAACGAGAGAACAAGTTCAAACAGAGAACAAGTTAGGCATGATTAACATGAATACAACAAGTTCAAACTGAGAACAAGTAAAAACAGAGAACAAGTTAGGCATGATTAACATGAATACAACAAGTTCAAACAGAGAACAAGTAAAAACAAAGAACAAGTTAGGCATGATTAACATGAATACAACAAGTTCAAACAGAGAACAAATAAGAACAGAGAACAAGTTAGGCATGATTAAACATTCCTCTCATATTTCATCTTTTTGTCACTCATATTTAAGAGAAAATGAAAATCGGTTTCAACAAGTTTGGCATGAATAACATTCCTCTCGGGAAGTCCCCACTCATCCATATAACTCATCACATGCATTCAAACAAGATGGAGAATTGAAAAGAAGAGCACAAATATCTCGGTGGCAATATGAGGTATATGGTGTCAAAAGGTATAATGGCCAAGATATAAATCGCCAGATCTCATTCATCATTGAGGAGTACAGTATTCCTCTCATGTAAACAAATTTCAATTCATTAATACCCTTTTGGACATCCTATATAACACCACAACTAACATTCACATGCCTCATCAGTAATTCATACTACAATCCTATTCAATCTACCACTGATTAATTGCAAAATGGAGTACATTTTTGGATGTTTCATCCCATATCATCCTTGAGGATCACACCAAAACATACACAAACAAAGGCAAACACGAGGCAAAGATGCATAAAACCTTAAAGAACAGAGGCAAACGAGAGGCAAACACAGGCAAAGATGCATAAAACCCGAGGCAAACACATGCAAAGCTGCATAAAACCCTCATAGTACAGAGGCAAACAGAGGCAAAAACAAGCAAACTTGCATAAAACCAAGTATACAACATAGGCAACACAATGTGAACACAATAAAACCAAATTAAATCACTCAAGCCTCTTTTTCCCGACTGAATTGAACAAATTGTGCAACACATTTTGTTCGGTTCGGTCGAGAATAAGGGCTTGAAACATGATAAACATGCTGCTACATGAAATAAATTGAACATAAACCAACTTAAACCAACTTAATTCAACTTAAACCACCTCAAAGCAACATCAAATCACAATTGAAGAAACATCCAAACCCTATAAGTCACCACAATTGAACTAAATAAACTTAAATCAACCCAAAATCAACTTAAACCAAATGAAATCAACTGAAATCAATGACTTTTCAAGCAATAGCAATATTGAACCCTCGGTGAACTTAAATCAACAAAATCACCTAACATGAACCAAGATCCGAACCCTAAAAGTAACCTCACTTGAACTAACATCAACCCAAATCAACTGAAATAACATAAAAGCAAAAAAATATACTCAGATCCAGCAATATTTCAACCTCAGTCAACTTAAATCAACAAAATCTCCATAAATCAAATGAAATCAACCAAAATATACGTTAAATCAACTAAAATCAGTCAAAGGCAACTAAAATCAACGAAAATCAAGTGAAATATGCATAAATCTAGTATAATCAACTTCATTCATCCATATACAACTTAAATCAAGCTAAATCTCCTCAAATCAACTTAAATCAACCAAAAATAATTAACCGAAATCATAACCCTAAACATGCGACCTAAAAACGCAAACAAAATCATCCTTCCAAATGCAATACCACAAGTAGTTCATTCAAAAAAATACAAAAATTAAATTAAAACAGAGAATAAAGTTAAGGAGTGGACCGATCTTCCGCGAAATAAGTTAGGGGACGTTGAAAAACCATTTCTTGATGGTTTTTATACCACACTAGGTAAGATCGCCATGAATCGAAGCCTTCTGGTGGGGGATCTTCAATTTGTTGCAATTTTTTATGCGTTTTTACTTTTTAGACCACCAAAGTCCAGATCTGGTGGTTTCTTTGAAGGAGCACCGTAAGACCAACAAAAATTCCTAATTTCAACCTCCTTTTTTGAAACCCTTGTCGTTTTTGCCTCAGCATCAAACTCATCAAGCAAAGAAAAGAGACGTTTCTTCGAGTTTGGAGTTAAATCGTCCATGGAAACCCGAAAAATACAGGGGACTCAAAATTTGGACTCACTCAAAACACAAAAAAAATTGGTTTCAGAATTATCGCAGAAAGGCGTAGATTATTAATCTACGTTTTTTTTTGAGAAATTTGAACTCACAAACCCTAAATATGAGGGTTTGAAGAAGAAGAAGAGAGAGGAAAGTGAGAGTCAGAAGGAAAGTGAGCGTCGAAAAAGAGACGAGAAATGAGGTGAAAGGGGAATTAGGGTTTTGGAGGGAGTATTAAACCGGCGGTTGGGGAGGGTTAACGGGGGTGGGTGGGTATTAAATGAGGTTAGGTGGGGGATTGTTGGCTTAATTTAATGGGTAGATGGTTTAGGAGTGGGTCCTTTTTGCCATTTATAGTATATTTTGTAAATGTAGCAACTAAATTGGGACACACCTAAATGGCAAAATGTAGCAACTAAATTGGGACGGAGGAGTAGTACAGAATTTTTCTTTCATAGTTGGGCGTTGTTTCCCTTCCATTTCCAGGCACTGTCTTGCAAGGTTAGCCACAGCCACAAACTCGTCTTCCTTAACTTCATCTGCAACTCGAGCATCCAGAAATGACCACAATACCAGAGAGACGAGAACTCTCCATGAGGGAAAGAAATTCAACTGCCAAGCTGATCCATCACCATCTTTGGTGGGGCAAATTGGTTTCTTCCCTGGTATGAGCTCAACAAGGACTACACCAAAGCTGTAAACATCACTTTTCTCTGTGAACTGATTGGATCGAAAGTACTCTGGATCTAGATAACCATATGTACCTGAAACACAAGTAGTCAAATGAGTTTGCTCAATGTTAATGGCTCTTGAGGGCCCAAAATCTGCAATCTTAGCTCTATATTTGTCACCCAAAAGTATATTGGATGCTTTGATGTCTCTGTGATAAACAGGAGCAGATGAAGATGAATGGAGGTATGCTAGAGCACCAGTAGATTCTACTGCAATTTGCATGCGCATTTTCCAAGAGACATGAAAATCTCCACTAGCATTGTGCATGTGCTCATAAAGTGTTCCATTGGGGATGAACTCATAGACAAGCAACGGCACTCAGTCTCCAAACAGCAGCCTAGTAATATGACCACATTTCGGTGATTGATTTGAGAAAGAATAACTACTTCATTAATAAATTGTTCCAGCTGGCTCTCGTCTACCTATTTAGATTTCTTTATAGCCACAAATTTTCCATCCAGTAACATACCTTTGTAGACCGTACCTTGGCCTCCCTGGCCGAGTATTCTGTTTTCATTGAAACCATCAGTGGCTTTCTCCAGCTCGGTAGCAGTAAAAAAATTTAGTTTTATCAACAACACTGTCATCTGAAGATATTTGTTGTTGCAATAATAAACCACCATTTTTCTTGAAGTGTGTAGCTTTTTGCTTAATCTCTTTTCTCCTCTTCACAAATTTGTAGAGCCAGAAGCAACCTAGGACCAGAAGCACTAATCGTGAACCTATGCTGAACCCTGAAACATCATGACGTAAACATTGGGTTGACAAAGTTGAAACCTTGCTTTCTGCTGATCTAAAGGATGTTATCACAGTAAATCTATAGTCTTTTTACCATTAGCATTAAGCATTAATTCCTTAATTTAGACCACCCTAAAATAGGTATCCAATTTGTAAGATGGTAATAACTAAAAATGCAATCAGTTCCCTACTCCCTATCCTGTTCCTATCTTCTTCCTCAGTCAATTTGAAAAATCTAAAACAAAACGCTTGTTATCCATTGAATGAATACTTTGATCCACTATCATGAACTAATGTTCATAAACCCTCTAACAAATGCAAAAACTTAATGGATCAGAGAAAATTGAACGGGAGAAAAAAAAAAAACTTTACGAGGATCAACACTGTAAAGGGTGTCACACTCCAAGTGTCTTAAATTAAGGACAGATCCTAAAGTACTGTAAGACATGAGAAATTTTACGCCCTAAAGGAGTTGTTAATAACAGATACAAACTCTTTAAAGTAAGGTAAAAGTTGATCCCCTTGTCTGTAAATGATCATTTTAACTTAAACAGTGACAATTTATGCAAAAACTTCCAGTAACTTTATTGTATGGCGGCCTTACACAAGAATTACTAAAAATGTCAATGGCGACATGTTGGTATAAAAACAGGAACTCTAGGAGAAATTGGTATAAGCCTAAATAATTGTCATATTTAACATTTTTCTTGCCAGATTATAAGCTAGAGGAGTAGGGGGAATGAATCTGTTCATCCCCCAAAACCGTTGTTGCGGGAAAGGGGGGTAGTACCTGACAGAGTCTGACCAGACATTGTAGTATTGTACAGCATCGGAGTTAAAAGAACCCACCAAGCTGAGAGATCTAGGAACCTGACAACATGTCAATAAACTGAATGGAAGCCTGCCGTAAACACAATCCATTCGGGTTCTCAGTTCACCTTTGTTCAGGTCCTTCCGAAACAAATGGAATCATATAAGAAAATTTCAGCAGATCAGATCGTTAAGTCATCGGATTTCAGAAAGTTACAAGTTACATATTTGACTTATAAGCCACACAATAGTTCAATTACATTGAATCAGATCAATTCAGGAAAAAACATATTGGTCAAATGAAAGTTGATAATATCAAATCTGACAAGTGAGCTGAATATGGCCTTATTTGAATGAAGAAGGCATTGTTATCGAAGATATTAAAGAAAGCCTCAGGGTAGTATGACATAAAAAAAAGTAAAATCACTGTAAGAACAGGTATATCAGAGGAGAGCAGATTATTATAGTCCGAAGCTTGAACTACACCATATATCAATAGATAGGCAGAAACTAGAATAGGCGAGAGTGTGCCAGAGAGCCAGAACGAAAAGAAGGCATAATCTCACCCCAATGGATATTGCAATTGCCAGATGCACAGGTGTTCGTAAAGCAACAATGGTTTCTGGCTTCAGTATATGACCGCTCTTTCCATACCAATTCGTTCTTTCCCTCAGAGTATGAAATACAGAATCAGATACAAAACCAATAAATGAAAATCAATGAACTTTGCTTGGAGCCACAAATATGAAAAATTTGACAGTGAATTTATAGATTTATTTCAAACATGTAGCTATTGTGCATATGGATTCTATTCCTTCATATATACAATATGACATTCAAATTGCAAGTCATATATGTTAGTTTAGTAAGATAAGGGTAACTCTTCTGAGTTGTACACAATAATGATAAATGGTAAATGGTCAACTAAAAATGTGCACAAATGGGCACCTTTAGTTCTTCAGTTGATTCGATGGCAGACTAGCAGTCCTTTCTATATAGAAACGCAAAATTGTACACCTTTTCACCTGCCTACACTAAAACGAATCCAGACAAATCTACACATACAGGGGAACAACACACCTCATAATTGGACTGTTTACTCATGAGAAGCATTTTCTCCTCTGGGTTTCTCCCATCAGTAAAAAGAATCGCAAGACATCCTTTTCCATAAACTTTGGATCATTAACAAGCTACATTTATCAGCTATACTAAGCCAGGTTCATGTATTATGGCTGTAAATAATCCATGGACGTCTATATGATTGGAAAAATTGTGTTCTACCCTCAACTAACATGACAATAGTTATAAAGAATCCACATTGTAAGACTGGGACGATATAAGTTGCCTAAACAACAACAGATCGAACCAGAAGCGAAAATGATCTAGCATCTGACCTACCCAATTCGGATCAATGAGCTAAGGATTATCTGTGGATCACTTGAAAACTATAAACTCCAACTCTATCAGCTAACCTAAAGCCAAGGCTTACATTTGAGAACAGAAGGTCCATTATAATCTTAATCTAGTATATTCTGCTGCATAATTTACTCTTGACTTAGGGTATGTTCACTTCGGCATAAAACAACTGAACTGAATTGAACTGAATAAAATTATAACTAATTGATAGTAATGATAATAATTTAGGAACTGAACTGAAAATAAGCTAATAAAATGTTTGATAAGTGCTTAGGAAGTGTGACAAAAATGAGAACAAGAAAATCCGACCTGCCGGAATCGAACCAGCGACCTAAGGATTAATCTGCTGAAACAACTACAGTCCTCCGCTCTACCAACTGAGCTAAGGTCGGCTCTTTGCTGAACTCGAGCTCCAATATTAGTAAAACCTGGATTTACTAGATTTCACTTAATAATTCCACTAACTAGAAATTAGCAACAATTAATCCAACAAAATGCAGATTTCCACAATTCAAACTCCATAAAATTTCGAATAAATATCTGCAATAATCACTAAAGATGATTAAAATAGCAGCTAAGTAGAATAGTTTCATCTTGTTTCGCATAAAATCAATTTTTACAGTATGATACATTGCAAAGAAAATAGTGCAGAATTCGATTGAGATTGAATAGTAACTAATAATTCGCATTGTCGAGTTAAAAAAAACAGAGAGAGAGAGAGAAGAAGATTCTAGGGTTTTACCGCGATTTCGAAGATTGATGAACTGCTCAATTTCTCTCCTTCAGTGACGCGCCAGGAGAAATAAAAAAGGGAGAATGAAAAAAATGGCGTCGCCCGGGTTCGAACCGGAGACCTTCAGTGTGTTAGACTGACGTGATAACCAACTACACCACGACACCATCGTTGTACATTTAGTCACCATTATAAATATGACAGTACCTGGAGAGGTTATTTTTATTCCCCACATGACCATATTTCTTAGCCCACTATCGACCAAACTACTTGGGCACTAGGTTCAATGTGAGTAGGATCGCTTAGCCATGCTTCATAATTTGAAAAATGAGCATTGTAGAAACACATATCATTCAACTAGCATAACAACACAATAAGGAAAGTCTCAATAACTATGCACAGTTTGGTTGGGTGTAAAAACATTTTCGGTGTAAAATGATTTTCATGGAAAATAATTTACAATGGAAAACACAATTCCAAAATTAGTTTTTCGTTATTTGGTTCCATGTAAGAAAAATGATAAAAAGAAGGGAAATTTGTGAGAAACAACCTTTTAAATACAAGTTTTTGCGATAAACAACCTTTAAAAAAAATCTGGCAAAATAAGACCTTAAAAGAACTTTTTTTTGCGAGGAACAACCTTGACTCATTTTCCGGGCATTGACCAAGAATTTTGCGGCTTCGACTCACTAAAACCAAACATGGCAAGGCATGTAACCCACATTTCTTATGTTTCAACCCCATTTCCCTTCATATACTGATATAGTCAACATCGGAAAATACTTGGTCAATGTCGAAAAATGGAGAAAAACGGGGTTGAAACATAAAAGATGCGGTTCACGTGCACTCCACATGTTTGGTTTGAACGAGTTGACGCTGAAAAATGCTTGGTCAATGCCGGAAAATGGGTCGAGTTTATACCTCGCAAAATATTTTCTTCTTAAGGTCTTCTTTTGCCAGATTTTTTTTAAAAGGTTGTTTCTCGCAAAAACTTGTATTTAAAAGGTTGTTTCTGATAAATTTTCCTAAAAAGAAAGGAAAATGAAAGGGAAAGTAAGGAGTTAGTGAGAGGAGTGTACAAGAGAGATAAGGAAAAGGAAGGAAAATGGTTTTCCATCCATTTTGAAGGGAAAATGGTTTTTCATCATTGGGAGATCAATTTTACTCCTAGGGAAAATGGTTTTACACTCCTTTGCACACCAAACAATGTAAAATTGAAAATAGAGGAAAACAGTTTTCCAGGAAAATGTTTTACGCCCTACCAAACGGAGCCTATATGTAGAACAATGGAAGAGTGAAGGACCAATTGGAGATCGTAAGCCTTGTAAACTCTAAATTGAACTTAAACATTATTGATTTGGCTTTTATTGTTTCTGAAGTGATTTTTTTTTTCACAAATTAAACTAATTTTTACTGACTCCCTATTGTTTTAGGTTACTTTTATATAGTTTATTGATTTTTACTACATTGTACTTGTATTAGTTGAACTGAACTCATTTACATTGAATTAAACTAATTTTGACTAGATATTCATATTACTTATTCTCCAGTTCTAATTTTGTTTGTCATATTATAAGAAATAATTATGATTAAAGCAAATTTTCTTTAAGCGTGAGTGATTATTTGCTAAGACTTAACTTGCACCCAAAAACAAAAAAGAGAGTTCACATAATTATTTTATACATGCATATAGTTATATCTTTTAGAAGATTTAGGAGGAAAAATCAAAAGCATTAATTTTGAATTTAGTAATTCTTCTAGTATAGATATGTACATCAAACATACAGTTTCTCTAACCACCTCTTTGAGGGAGGAGAAAGTAATGCTCCTCAGCTATGTAAATTTTATCTGACGCTATTTGCCGCCCGTATTTACTAAACATCACCCGTATTTTATATGACGCTATTTGCCACCCGTATTTACTAAACATCACCCGTATTAATACTGTCTTTTTTTTTTTCTTCTTTCTTCCTTTTTTCTAACCTACTATAATCACCACCCTCAGCCACCTCTCGGCGCCTCCTCCCCCCCCCCCACCCCCAGCCGTTGTCGCTGTGAACTCTCTCTCTCCTCGACCTTTTTCCTCCTCCCTTCTTCTTTTTCCTCTTCCTCCCTTCTTCTCCTTCCTCCTCCCTTCTTCTTTTTCCTCTTCCTCCCTTCTTCTCCTTCCTCCTCCCTCCAGTGCTCCGCCCCTTCTTCCTCGCTTTTCTTCCTCCCTTCTTCCTTCCTTTTTAGGATGCGATGTCCCCTACCAGTCCCCTTCTTCCTCCCTTTTCTTCCTCTTAACTGCCTTCTGCAATTATTTTTTATAAAAAAAATAAAATTTCCTATTCACCATGAAAATTTCGGTTCTACTATGGTGGATTGAAAAAATCAGTCGGTTCCACAATGGTATGCTACAAAGTTTTAGAACTTTTATATTTTCAAGATAAAATAAGTATAAAAATACGGACGGTAAATAGTAAGACCCTCAAATTTTAACTCCTGTTAGGGCAACATTTGACACAAAAAAAGAAGAAGCCAAAAGCAGCCCTACACAACACACATGGTGAAATAGTCCAAATTTATCGAAGTAAATAGATGCACATAGTCACCCCTCTCTGTTACTCTCCTTAAAAAAAACCCTAGTCTTTCTTTAACCATTTTGAAACTATCACCATCCTATTCAATGGTGGTAAGCTCCAATTTCTACTTCTATGCACTTACTCCCTCCGTTCCTTAATAGATTTCTCATTTCTAAATTGGCATTATTCATAAGTTAATAAAATCCTCAAAACAAATTTCCAATATATAAGAAAAAACCTAGTCATATGGGGTCTTTTTTTATTCGTCTCATTGTGTGCATTAAGAAAATTAAACTTTTATAATTTATATAATCAAATATATTAACGATACAAAATGTGCATTGGAGAAATGGGAAATCTATTGGGGGACAGAGGGAATATTTGTAATCCCCCGTAATTTTATGAATTTTATAAATATATTTTAATATATAGTTATTTATATTTAAATATATTTTAACGTTTTAATGATTTATTTCTTCAAAGGTTGAATATTTAAAAGTCAAAGGAATTATTTTAATGATTTATTCAAGTTAAATATTTTATTAAAGTCATGCTTTGAAAGTATTTGAAATGTTTGAAATACTTATTGGATTTGGAAAAGGATTTTAAGTGGGTGTGAGGAGCCCAAACACTCTTAGATTTGAAAAATGATTTATAATCCTAGCCCAATTACCTTTTTCTAAGCCCACAAGGAAAACATATATAAATTCATTAAACTCTTATTTTTCCCCACACAATATTTTCTCTCTCCTCACTCAAAGAAACCGGCGCCCTCTCTCCTGTTTCTCTCTCTCACGGTTTTCCTTTCTTTTTTTTCCCAAGCAACGATTTCTTCTTCAACAAGTAACCTCCCCTCATCGTCAAACCACCGCGCCAACCACCGTCCAGCCGACAGCCGCGTGCTACTGCTGCCCTCTTTGGCCGGCGTTTCTTCCTTCTTCTTTTGTTGCTTTGGTTTGTTTTCTTCCTCCTCATGTTTTATTCAAAGATTGTATTTTTAGGTTTTGTTTTATTTAATTTATGTTTAAAAGTTATAAGTTGATGATTTATTATTGAATCTAAGTTATTTAATTTGTGTATTGATAAAATAAAATTCAGATTTGCATAGTTGGGTTTAAATTGGATTTTTAATTTATCAAAGCATGGATTTTTAGGGTTTTAAAGGTTGGAAAATCATAGTAGTATATTATAGTTTATGAAATTGATTATTCTTATGATTTTAAATATGTTTAAGCATGTTTAAAAAGAGTTTTAATATGTTATATGTTGCTGGAAATTTAAAAAGAGTGTTGATGTTGGAGTTTATGATTTTAAAACATGAGTTTTGAGAGTTTTTGACAATAGTATAGTAGTACTATACTAGGAGGCTTTAATACTTAAGTTTTATTGATGGGAAAGGTTTTTAAACACTTTTAAGAAGGATTTAAAGTTTTTTATTATTGCTGTAAATTCATAAGGGATTGATCTTGGATTTAAATTGGTTGTTTTAGGCGGAGAATATTCATTAGGCGACTTTTAAGCTTGTTAAAGTAGCCTCGAATTTTGTCTTCACAAGGTACTTACATACCTATGTGTTGATTGAGGTAGTATCATGACTTTAAGAAGGAGAATTATGTAGTATCATATATAGCAACTATGTTGAGTTCATATATGATATTTATTATGTTGGTTTTTGCATGTTTTATGCTGTTGTGTAAACATGTTGATTATGAGATTTATATTATGAGGTTTATATCATGTTTGTATGGAAGATTGATGCAAGCATGCTGGTTGGGAACTTTATTTTATTAATTCACATGGGGGAATTAATATATTTATTAGTATTGGATCATGATTGATCATTGTTCCCTTTTGAGTATTTCACTGCTTTATAAGGACCGAGGGCCTTATTCGGTAAGTTGATATTTTATACCTATGAAAGGTAATATGGTTGTTGGCTAGGTTCAACAAATAAGAAGGATTGGATTAAAGTTGAAAGTAATCTTGGATTGTTAAGTTGTGTGATCACTTATCTAATCCTAAGATAAAAATAGAAGTTTGTAATTGTTGATTGATTATGATGTGTGTTGTACTTGTGAGTCATAACAAGTAATAATTGGTAAATCATGTAAAGTGAAACTGGATAGCAATAGCTTTAGACTGGTGCACGTCTGAAGTGGTGGACAATTAGGAGTTGGGGTACATGGTGAGCGGGCCATGGCTTTTTCTGGGGTCGGATTGATCACCGTGTCCTATTTTTATTTCAAAGGTTCCTCGATATCGTAGGTCATGGGAATACGGAGTCGCGTCCGTATTTCGTCTTCCAAAGAAGAAGGCTGATTTTAGTTAGACAACTCGGTCCATTGACTATTCCATTTAAAGTAATAAGAATGTTGTTAAGGGTTGGTTCAGTAAAAGTTATCTGCAAGTTATTATACTATTATTTATTCCTGCTTACTATTTATTAGTATCATGTTAGGATTGTTTGTTTGTTTAGTATGTAGTACTCAGCTTTGCTGATTACGTGCTTTTGTTTGTGTATGTTGATCATGGCTATGCCTTATTGATCCTGTGATGACCCCTTTTGGTGATCAGTCTCTAGGGATCAATAGTGCATTGTCCATCTACAGGTTTGAAGATGATGCATCATTGGGTTCGGGATTGGAGAGCTTGTGTAGTTTATTTACAGTACTTTTGAGTTATACTTTCCATAGTTTGTTTGGTTTGTTTTAAGGTTGACTTTGGTTTTGTTGATTGGTTTTGGAGTTGACTTTGTTGTTGACTAAGTGTGATTTATAAAGTTTATTATTATTGTTTTCCGCTGCAAAATTCTGAATAAGCCGATACGTTTTCACACGGGCGATAATACTCTGATAACTCTCTATATTTTATATTAAAAGGTATTTTAGAAAAGAGAGAATTGTCGGGGTGTTACAAAGTGGTATCTAGGAGCTTTAGGTTTCTATTGACCTTTCGTGCCAACTTTAAGTCTTTAGGCGCCTAACTAGCTAGTTACTTAAAATGAATTTCTTAGAATTGAGCTCCTACTTATTCATGGTATTCAAATTACCTTCAAAAATTCTTTTTCACGATTGCGATAGAATTTCGCATTCGATTATTTTTCTAGGGTCCGAAATTTTTTTTTATGGAATTCGAATTTTTTTTTATTTTCCCTTATTATGTTCGAAATTTTCGAACCACATTTTTTTTTGGTTCCTTCCAAATACGAAAAAAAAATTATTTATTTAAATTATTTTCAATACTCTAGTTTATTTTATTATTTTATGAGAGATGGGTAGTATAGGAAGGGCATATAGGATAGAAATATTATATGTCCGTATTAAATAGTTAATTCAGCATGATTATATTTTTTTCTTCCCTGCTAACTGTTCATGTTATTCCTATGCTTTATGTTGTTGGTTATTCTTGCTTATTGTTTATTGTTGGGATTATGCGTTAAGTGAGAGTACCAATTGTTTATAAAGGTTATATTTATTGTTATAGATTCCTAGCCATGTCTGATAGAGAAGATACTAGAGTAGGGAGCTACTACAACCCTATTGTGTTGAGTGATGATGAGAGTGATGGAGGTTATGAGTCTGACAATGATAGTTACACTAGCCTAGAGATCATTATGCGTTATGTGTTAAAAGTAGGCATCCCTGTTAGCGATATATGAAGTAATTCAAGAGTTTGATCGTACTAGAGGGCAAACACGAAAGGACATCTACAGTGCTACTTGGAGACCTTATCTGAGCGATGTGAGTGCTTCAGAGTTGGATGAAAATGGACATCAACCCAAAAGGATTCGAAGATCTACTAGATCTAGGAATTCAGGTTATTATTATTATGATGGAGACTCTGGAGACTTTGAAGATGAAATATTTACTCCATAAAAGTATAAAAAAAATAAGGATAGGAATGATAATGTAACTCCATAGAGTATTTATTTATGTTCTAAGGTTAGTAGTTGAATAAGTAGCTAAGCTACAATGGTTTAAATTTCCTTCTTTAACATCTTGATATTGTCGAGGAATAAGTTGGTTATTTTGGATTGGAAAAATATTCTTATTATCGTTGGGGGAATAAAAGTAAAGATTTAGCTACCCAAGTGAGCAAGAATTTATTTTGGCACGTGAATGGGAATCTTTTATTTTATCTTATTGTTGTGATTGAATTTTATCCTCACATGTGTTATTCTAGCTTGATGTGAATATTTTCGTGAATGATTATATGTTCCATGATGATTTATTATGTGATATTATTATAACTTCATGAGAAATTGTATGTTGATACGATCTTTATGGTCAAATCAAATGTTGCCTTCATAGAGAATGGCATGTAAGTTATGTATCGAAACCTAGAGTAGAGTTACGTTAAAACTTTAGGTCGCACAGTAAAAGGGCTAACAACGATATCGATTTAGCTTCTGCTATTCGCCTATTGGCGGAGAATTTGACTCGTGAAAGAGCTGAGCGTCCCGATCCTGCTGGGGACATGTTTGAAAGATTAGCCAAAGTTAAACCACCGTACTTTAAGGGGCAAGCTGACCCAACCTTCTTAGAAAGTTGGATTAGGGAGTTTGAAAAGATTTTTGGGAGCTATAAAGTAGGTCAAGCTATATTGTGTTTGAAAGATGAGGCTGACTTATGGTGGAAAGAAAATGGAAATAGACTTAGTGTTGTGGAAGGGTTTAGTTGGGATTCCTTTATTGCTGCTTTAAGAGGAAAATTTTACCTTGCTTTTATGATAAAACAAAAGGCTCGGGAGTTCATAAACCTTAGGATGGGAAGCATGACTATCTCTGAGTACTATAGTAAGTTCATAGCACTGTCGAGGTTTGCACCTGATGTAGTTGCCACTTAAGAGCTAAAGGCTCAAAGGTTTGAGCATGGTTTGACTGAGGAAATCCAATCGGGGTTAAATGATGAGACCTTTGTGTCCTTAGATGTTGTGTATGGAAGAGTAACCCACATTTATGATCTTCAGTTGAGGCGTGATAAGAAGAATGTTGTAGTGGGTGAGAAAAGAAAGGATTTTAATGCTGGAGGAAATCAGGAGAACTTAAAGAGGAATAAAAATGGGAATGGAAATTTCCAAGGAAGAAAGGGTCAAGACTTGAATAATAAGGGCCAGTCTGAGAGGAGTTACAACTGTAAGAAGTGTACGTAGTAAGAACCACCCTGGTAGAGACTGTAAAGGGGATCAAGTGACCTATTTGTTTACTTCGTCATCCGTTATTAAAAGTTTGGGATTAGTAGACTTTGAAGTAATTGACCTGCCCATAAGTATACCTACTGGAGAAGTCATAATGTGTACCAAGTTGTTTAAAGATTTGCCTCTGAAGATACCTTCTAATTTGATAGAGTTTAATCTGGGATACTTAGATGTTATTATTGGGATGAATGGGTTAGGTTTCTATAAGGCCAAAATGACTGTGAAGCTCAGAAAGTAGTATTGAGAAGTCCTTTGGGGAAGTTAACTTCGTATTGACGTTTTGGGAAGCCTAAGAACTTTGGGGTCATTTATGTAATGCAAGTGAGGAAGATGGTGAAGAAGGTATGTGAGTTGTTTTTCTGTAGTGTGCAAGATGAGATAATTCGAGGTTTATTAAGTGTAAATTGAGGTTCACGAATGTTAAGTGTGATTAGCTAGCAGCTCGAAAGTAAAAAGGTTGGATTGAAGATTGAGGATGTACCAATTGTGAATGAGTTTATGAAGGTGTTTCCAAGTGAGATTTATGGTATGCCACCTGAAAGAGCTGTTGAGTTTACCATAGACTTAGTTCCTGCAACTGCACCTATATCTAAGGCACCCTATAGAATGGCACCTCCTGAGATGAGTGAATTGAAGACGCAGTTGCAAGAACTGTTCGATAAAGGTCATATTAGGCCTAGTGCATCACCTTGGGGAGCTCCTGTGTTGTTTGTTAAGAAGAAAGATGGGAGTATGAGGTTGTGTATCGATTAGAGGGAATTGAACAATGTAACCATCAAGAACAAGTATCCTTTGCCTAGGATAGATGACCTATTCGATCAATTGAATGGAGCGAGCGTGTTCTCGAAGATTGATTTGCGTTCGGGGTATCACCAGTTGAGGGTAGCTGATAAGGATATACCTAAGACTGTGTTTAGGACTCTTTATGGTCAGTATGAGTTTATGTAATGCCGTTTGGGTTAACCCATGCACCTGCCATATTTATAGACTTGATGAATAAGCACTAGTATAGAAATGAGGATTTGCGTTTGTCCATTTGCGTCGCACCCTAGAAAAACTGATGCAAATTGTCAATTTGCGTCGCATACCATTAATAGTCCGATGCAAATAATGTCACCAGAAGAGTAGGTGAAGTACATATGCGTCGGACCCTCAGGACAAACGACGCAATAACAACTATCTGCGTCGGACCCGACGCTCATCCGACGCAGATAGTTGTTAGCCAAATGTATACAAAGAGCACTATCTGTGTCGGACGTTGCTGACATGTGACGCAGATAAGTTATCTGCGTCGCATGTCCTTAGGGTCTGAGCAGATGACTCCACCCCCAAGTATCCAAACTACACAGCCAACTACGCAGCCAAGTACCCAGCAGCCAACTATGCAGCCAAGTACCCAAACACTAGTAGAATAAATGCTTATTGCTGCGGTGGTATTGCTGCGGTTTTACCCATACGCAGCAATATATCACGACAAAAGAAAAGGTAAAATATAAAATAACCATATTGCTGCGGTTTTTATTAAAAACCGCAGCAATATGGTTCCAACGACATATTTTTCCAAAAAGTTGACCATTTGACCAACCATATTGCTGCGTTTTCTAGAGAAAACAGCAGCAATATAGTTTCAACGTATTTTTTTTAAAAAAGTGGAATATTTTTTTCCAGATAGATATTGCTTTGCGGTTTTACGTCGAAACCGCAAAGAATATATTAAAATAATATATTTTTAATATTATTTTAATATATTCTTTGCGGTTTTACGTCGAAACCGCATCAATATTTTTCAAAAAGCTGGAATATTTAATTCCAGATGGGGGGCGAGATATTGCTGCGGTTTTACGTCGAAACCGCAGCAATATATTAAAATAATATTAAAAATATATTATTTTAATATATTGCTTTGCGGTTTCGACGAAACCGCAGAATATCTCGTGCCCGCATCTGGAAGAAAAACGCGCGTGTTTTTTTTTTTTGCTTCTCTCGTTTCTCTCGACTCTCTCTCTCTCTACTCTCACTCTCTCTCTCTCTCTCTACTCTCACACTCTCTCACTCTCTTACAATTTCCGGCGAAAAGGTTCCATTTTCCCGCGACAAGGTTCGGTTCGACAAGGGTCACATTACCCGTTTTTCCGGCGGTTTTCGGCCCTCTTTGGTGCGGTTTTCGGCCGGTTTTCGCCCCTCTTTGGTGCGGTTTTCGTCCCTCTTTGGTGCAGTTTTCACCACCACCGACGGGTTTTCGGCCTTCTTTTCCACCGACGGGTCTTCGCCCCACTCCTCTACTCCGTTCACAGCCGCCAGCGCCACCTTCACCTTGTCATAAAAGGTTAGTTTTTCATTATTTCTTATTAATTTTCAATTTTATTTTTTAATAGTGCTTTAATAAAAAATTTGGCTTAAATAGTAGTTAAAAATGCTCAATATAATATATGATTAGTTATAAGATTTAAGGATTAAAAACTAATTTTGTGATGATTTTGCTTAAGTTTTTGTATGCCCTAGAATGTTATACGGGATTGTTTTTGCATAAGTTTGGTGAATTATTTGAAGTGATATGTATAATGGGATTATTTTTGCAATGCCTTCATATTAATAGACTCACCAATGGAAAAGGGATGGGAAATCTAAGGCATGGTTTGGTATTTGTTGTTTGGTGATGACTTGAAATCGCTTAAATGCGATTGTTTGTATGTATAATGCGATTGTTTTTGCAATGCCTTCATATTGATAGACTCACCAATGGGAGGGGAAGGGAAATCTAAGGAATGGTTTGGTATTTGTTGTTTGGTGATGACTTGGAATCGGTTGAATGCGATTGTTTTTATGTACATCATAATGCCTAGATACCCGTTCAAGACTTACTCATTAGGAGTAAGTCTTGAATAGTCCCCGTTTTGGGACTGTTCTTAAACGTCACATCTCACTTAGGTAGTGAATGTGTGTTGATTCTTTGATTCTAAGTGAAATACGGTTAATCATTTCCCTAATTTGTTCTCCGGGTGCATATAAGATAAGCAATTATCTTCATCGTGTACTTGGAGAACCGAAGGGAAATCTTTGCCGAATTTTACTTAGAATCAAAGATGATACATGCATTCACTAGTGGGATGGGACGTTTAAGGATGGGTTAGGTTGGAGTGATAAGGACCCAATGGAAGCATGCATTGAATATTAGTTTGTTGTGTTATATTTATGTGAATTTTTTAATTGATAATAATTTTTTATGTATGTATATATGTGTGGGGGTTTTTAGAAATGGATCGAAGTTGGATGTATGGAAAGCGGAATACGTTGGAGTTCGTACAAGGTGTGAATGAGTTTTGTAAACGTGCTGTAGAGCATCAACAGCTTACTTGCGAGGATGAGATATATTGTCCATGTGTTGATTGCTACAATGTGAATACGATTTCTAATATTAGGTTAATAAGAGATCATATTATTCGTCGAGGATTTAGAGCTGAGTATTATATTTGGTTATGGCATGGTGAGAAGGGAAAATATACTCAGAATAGGGTTATTGTTGATGATGGCACTAGTAACTCATTAGAGATTGATATGTCAAATGTTGGGGCTGAGAATGAAGTTGTGATTGAAGATCATGTTAGGATTGAAGGTGATGATGTTGTAGGTAATGAAAATGACCACGGAGATAATAGTGACACTGAGGATGAAGAGTTTGGTGATGATCGATTAGGTGAGATGTTGGAAGGGGCCCGTGACCATTTTAATGAGCGGCCACGAGTGTTTGACGATTTGTCCGAAGGCTGCCGGGAAACCCCTTTATCCAGGGTGTACAAAATACACTCAATTGAGTGGGGTTTTAACCCTTTTCAACATCAAAGCGAAACATAATTTGACTGATATAGGCTTCACAGAACTCTTAGAAGCTTTACAAGATATGTTTCCTGAGGGTAATTTATTACCAAAATCCACCTACTATGCCAAAAAATTAATGTGTCCTTTGGGTTTAGAATATGAGCGGATTGATGCATGTCCGAATGATTGCGTGTTGTATCGAAATGAGAATGCAGACCTTTATGAATGCCCGAGGTGTGGTAAGTCCCGCTATAAATTACCGGATGGGGTTGAGCCTGGGCCGGGCAATACAGGTCCTTCTGCGAAAGTGTTGTGGTATCTTCCAATTGTGCCAAGGTTTAGGAGGCTCTTTTCTATCAAAGAAGATGCAAAGAACCTAAGATGGCATGCTGATCGGAGAAAGAAAGATGGGATGCTTAGGCATCCAGCGAGATTCTCCTCAATGGAAGGCTATAGATTCCGGATATCGGGAATTTGGTCGGGAAGCTAGGAACTTGAGACTTGCATTGTGTACGGACGGAATGAACCCTTACGGTACTTTGAGTAGTCAACATAGTACTTGGCCTGTTCTGTTAGTGATATACAATCTTCCTCCGTGGTTATGCATGAAGCGGAAGTATATTATGTTGTCTCTCTTAATTTCTGGGCCTAAATAGCCGGGAAATGATATAGACATCTATCTTGCACCTCTCATCGAAGATCTCAAAAAGATGTGGGATGAAGGTGTTATGGTATTTGATGCGTATTCCAATGAAGATTTCAGGCTTCGTGCTATGCTATTCTGTACTATAAATGATTATCCTGCTTATGGCAATTTGTCGGAGTATAAAGTCAAAGGAAAAAAGGCATGTCCCATTTGTGAGAATGGTATGGAGGCTACACATTTGCCACATTGTGGGAAACATGTCTATATCATTAATAGGCAATTCCTACATAATTCTCATCCATATCGAAAGAAAAAAGCACCATTTAACGGGTTAGTTGAAAATGCTCCAGCTCCTAGACCGTTGACCGGAAAAGAAGTTTATAATCGTGTTAAGGGGATGGGCACAAAATTTGGTAAGGGGGTTAAACCTTCGGAAGACGATGGTGTCATTTGGAAAAAAAGTCTATATTACGGAGACTTCCTTATTGGAAATACTTACCGATTAGACATTGTCTCGATGTAATGCACATTGAAAAAAATGTTTGTGATGCAATTATTGGTACTCTGTTGAATATGCTTGGGAAAAACTAAGGATGGTTTGAAGGTTCGCGAGAGATATGGAGAAATTGAAGATTCGGCCTAATTTATGGCCAAAGGTTAAGGAAAAAGTTAAGAAAGGAAAGGGAACAACAACATATTTGCCTCCGACTTGTTATACATTGTCTAGGCAAGAGAAACGATTGTTACGTGAGTGTTTATACGGTATTAAGGTTCCCACTGGATACTCATCTAACATGAGAAGACTTGTTTCTTTGATTGATATGAAATTAATTGGGCTGAAGTCCCATGACTGTCATGTGTTGATGCAAGTGTTTTTGCCGATTGCAATACGCGGGATTCTTCCAAAACATGTCAGGCTTGCCATCACGAGGTTGTGTTCATTTTTCAATACCATATGCAACAAGGTACTTGACCACGATAAGTTGGATGCTTTGCAAAATGAGGTGGTGATAACACTTTGTCAATTTGAGATGTATTTTCCACCTTCTTTTTTGACATTATGGTTCACTTAGTCCTTCATTTGGTAAGAGAGATTAAACTGTGTGGTCCTGTGTTTTTAAGATGGGCATACCCTTTTGAGAGACATATGGGTTCTTTGAAAAAGAAAGTGAGGAACCCAGCAAGACCAGAGGCGAGTATTATTCAAGGAACAATTGCCGAAGAGGTTGGAGGATATTGTTCTTCTTATTTTGCTAAGGCCGTGACGATAGGTCTTCCAAAGTCCGGACACGAGGGGAAGGTTAGAAGGCAAGGGTGGTGTCGGAATGCGACATATTTCGCCTTCATTGAGTGAGTTGAATAAAGCTCATCTGTTCGTGTTGCACCATGTTACTGAAGTTAATCCATACTTAGAGAGACATATGCGTGAATTGCGCCACAAAAACCCGTCAAAAGGGGAGAGGGCGTTGATGAATGAGCATAATAGGTCTTTCATTGATTGGTTCCACAATAAAGTAATTGGTGAATTGTCTGCAAACGACCATCATGTTCCCGATACAATTAAGAGGTTGGCATATGGTCCACGTGACAATTTTAAATCGTATGAGGGGTATGATATCAATGGATATACCTTTTACACTGAACGTCAGGACAAGAAATCAAAGGTGGTACAAAATTGTGGGGTTTCAATGGTTGCATCATCTAGGGAGTATGCGAGTGCAAAGGATAAAACTCTGATTGATGCTAAACAATCATATTATGGGATCATTCAGGAAATATGGGAGCTCGATTATTGTGACTTCACTGTGCCTATTTTTCAATGCAAGTGGGCGGATAATAGACGTGGTTTGCGAACGGATGAGTGTGGTTTTACTCTAGTCGATATGAGTCGTCTGCGTGACACTGAAGAACCTTTTATCCTCGCATCACAAGCAAAACAAGTGTTTTATGTATCTGATCCTGTAGACACTCAGTGGTGCATTGTTGTTAATGGTAAAAGGCGAATTTTAGGAGTAGGTGATGTTGACGATGAAGAAGAATATGATAAGTTTGATGATATCCCCCCTTTCTCAATCCCAAGTGATGATATGATGGATGTTTACGATCTCGAAAATAGTTACATGCGAATGGATCACCAAGAAGGTATAACGGTCATCGAGCAACCTATTGACCAAAATTAAAGGTAAAAAATGTTCTATATGAGTAATTTGAATTATAAATTGATGTACTTATAATAGATTTCATTACAATAATGTGTTCATATATATTGTTTTAAATTTTGTTAACACTTTTTGCTGGTTCTATGTATATGGTACAGATATGGCTAGTGACGGTTCGGGCGATCAGTCATCGGATTCCGATGCACCATTTCACCCGGAAAAGGAGGCTGACCAGGGGGAGGACAGTGATCGTGCTTGCGATGCGTTTGATGATTGGATGGAAAGAATGGAAGTAGAAGGCGATAGAAATGCTTTACTTGACATTGAGGTGACATCGATCCACGTCGCCCACCCCCTCGGGTTCGCGATTATTGTAATATTGAATATGTCATTTATTTGTTCGTTGTCTAATTTAGTTTTCTTATTTTGATTCTTAGATCCTCGTCGGACCGGTGCATATTATGGTGCACAAGGGAGGGGAAGAAGTCGGAGTGGGAAGACAAAGGCATCTAGAAAGAGTAAAAAGAGGTCCCACGATGAATCTCCACAACACGTAAGATATGTTCTTACGGTTTGATGAATTGGGGAGACCAACGAGTAATTATTGATTGTAAGATAGTTATAATTTATCATGCTTACGATTTAATGTTTGGATTTCTAATTGTTTTTTCTATTAGGCACGTGGCGAGCCAAGTATGGCATTTGGGTCGGTCTTTCTATACGCAAGCTTAACATTAATTGGACTTGGAAAAACATTTCTCCCTGCCTTGTTGGATTTGATGTGGACGAGACACTATGGTAAGATATGTTTCATTTACAATTTTAGGATATATTGTTCTAATCTTGAGCTAACGTGCTTATTTATTTGTTTATGATGGAAAACAGAATATGTTTCACCTTCCGGACGAGATAAGCTATAAGAGGCACTACTTGACTGCTGTGAACTCTAGATGGAGGGATTTCAAGAGCAAATTGGTATCTGGTTGGATCACAATGACCAGAGTCAGATCAAAGAAGGAGAAGTTAGGTGATACTCCGCCAGAAGTATACAAGCACATCAAGATGGAGGATTGGCTTACCTTCAAAGAGGCTATGACGTCAGATGCGGCTGTAGTAAGTTTATAATCAAATTAACTTGGTTTTATTAAATTAAATTAAATTCTACTAACTTAATGTGTTTTTTATTGCGAAAAAAGCGAGAAAAGGCGCTCGAGAGTGCAAAAAGAATACACATCATCACCACTTAGGTCAAAGGAACTATGGGGATGCTAGAGAGTTGTGGAAGCAGGAGAACTTTTGTCCACCTAGTTTTGATTCCGCAGGATCGTCATCTAGTACACCATCCTCCTCGGTGTCCTCTCATGTTACTCGGGGTGATGACTGGTGGTGCGCGATGCATAAGAAGGATCCAGTCACTAAACAGCGATTTATTCCAGTTGAGGAAACAAAGATTGCAGCTGACAAATACGTATGTATATCACTATAATTTTTAGTTTGACATATATATGTTTTTTATTTATTAAATACATTTTTGTTATTTGGAACTTGTTTTTTGGGCAGTTGGAGTACAAGGAGAAGCAAGCCAAGGGTGAGTTCACTCCGGTACGTAACAAAGACGCCCTTTTTATGGCTCTTGGAGAGAAGCCAGATCACTCGGGTCGTTGTTATGGTTTTGGAGGCTACAATGTTGGCTATAGGAAGGCTTTTGGTCGTCCACCTCTAAGGAACTATTGGAGCTCGAGTCAGGAACAAGAGGAAGCATTCATGCAGAAAATGACTGAAAGGTGGAGAACTGACATTGCAACATATATGCAGAATGTGGCGCTTTCACAGCCCACTCAGCTACCTACTCCACCATTTGTTGCACCATTTGTTCCATCACCTGCTTCAGCATCTTCTGGGCCAGCTGCTTTTCAGCCCACTCAACTACCTTTTCCGTCATTTGTTCCATCACCTGCTTCAGCATCTTCTGGGCCAGCTACTTTTCAGCCTACTCAGCTACCTTTTCCGCCATTTGTTCCATCAGCTGCTTCACCATCTGCTGGGCCAGCTACTTTTCAACCTACTCAGCTACCTTTTCCGCCATTTGTTCCATCAGCTGCTTCACCGTCTGCTGGGCCAGCTACTTTTTAGCCTACTCAGCTACCTTTTCCGCCATTTGTTCCATCAGCTGCTTCACCATCTGCTGGGCCATCTACTTCACAGCCCACTCAGCTACGTACTCCACTATCTGGATTTTCCGACACTCATTCTCCTCATTCGAAGGTACATATATTTATCATATATACATGTGCTTTATACAAATAATTATCATATATACATGTGCTTTATACAAATAATTATCTTATATATTTAGAACTTTATGTTATTGTTAGGACGAGACTCCCTGTCGATTGTATTTGATAGATCCAACTAGTGGAAAGACTTGTCTAGTGGCAGATGCACATTCTTATGCTTTTGATGAGACCACTACAGTTCATGGGTCTAGAATGATGAATGATCACCTTCGAGTGAAAATTCATCGTTTTGTAGAGAAGTATGGTCATTTGCCACTACCTGTCCCCGTCCCTGCATATGAAATCGACACTACAGAAACTGCTTTGGGTACGTGGGTGCAATGGCCAAAAAATTTAGTGCAAATATTTGGTGATGAGGTAATTGTTCAAATTTTATCCATTTTTGTAAAAATAATAGCAATAAATGTAAAAATTACATAATCTTATGCGTGTTCTCAAAAATTATTATTAGGTTACACCGTCACCTAAAAAACAAAAGGGGATTTCGGGGGAGGCAGTTAGATGTTCTAGCCAGCAGCTTTCAGCCGGTTCGGCTACTCGTTATAGTCCAGTTGTCGATGATGTATCGTTCTTGGAATCCCTCACTTGAAGACTCGTAAGGAGTTAGCGATACGCTTGCCCTTGCCGTCGCAGACGATGATACCGTTCTTTGTAACCTTGCCGAGCTCATTGTTCCATTATTCAGAAGATGCCACCGCTTATCTGACCAAGGAGGATATTGCTCAGTTCCTGAAAGGGGAGATGCTTAATATTTCTATTATCCAAGTGTACATGAGGTAACAATAATCAAAGTTATGATTTTTTTTTACATTTGATTGTATGGTAGTTGTATTTTCCACATAAAATTTACAGTTGTCTATTTTTTTTAGGGCAACGCAGTCTGACTTGGATGGATTTGGGGCTGTTGTTCGAGTTTGTTGGATGTGCCCAGAGAGTACCGCGGATGTGCATGCATTGGAGAATATAACGACTTACATTCGGTGTGCTTTGGCTGGATCCGTCGTTCTTTGGTGCTAGTATCATCTTCGCGCCAATCTTTCAAGAGTAATATTCTATCTTAATAGTTTTACAACTATTGATTGTTGTTTGACCAATGAATTTTTTAAGTAATTATTATTATTCAATCTTGCAATAGCCGTCATTGGATGCTCCTTGTCATACGTCCCAACCTCGGGATAATTTATGTCTTCGATTCCGCTAGCTATCACAAGGAGCGGAAGTTAAAGATTAGACCGCCTATGATAGCGTAAGTTGATCGTTTTGATATATTTTAAATGAATTTAAATTATAATATAAAGCAAGTAAAGTGTAACTCATTTGATTTTGTTTTATGTAGTGCTTTTAGGAGGTTTCGGATGAGCGGCAACGAAGTTCGTCACAACAAGCTTATTTGGAGATGTGTTAAGGTATAATAGACTTATTTTATTCAATTAAAAGCATATGTTATGTCATTCTCATTATACGATAAATTTCCTCATTTTCTTAAAACTTTCGTTAAAGTGCCCACAACAACAAGGAGGCACGGAGTGCGGTTATTTTATCATGCGCAACATTTTTGACGTACTCACTTTATATTCGGTTCGGAGGATTTCGATGAAGTAAGTTTTTTGTTCACTTATTATTCATTTCATATTTTACATATTTAACTATTGAAAGCTAACTTTGGTGAATTATTTTCAGGTTGCTAGTACCTTTACCCGCGATCCTTATACTGAAGATCAAATCAATGAGGTGAAAAATAAGTGGGCAAGATACTTTATTGATAATTGCATTGCATAGGTTAGTTAATGTTAATTTTCTTTGCTTTAACGATTATAATTTAGTGCAACTTGTACCAACCAACATTATCGTATTGACTTGGATTTCATGATATATATATATATATATATATATATATATATATATATATATATATATATATATATATGTATATATATATATATATATATATATATATATATATATATATATGTTGGATTTCATGATATCTATGTTGGATTGAATCGTATTTATTTCTTGTTAAACTTGGAATTTGGATTGTGCGTGGAAGTTGGATGGATGTTGAATGAATTTTGGATTAGATGTTGTTTGTTGGATGAATTATGGATGTTGGATAAATTTTGGATGATGGATGGATGTTGGATAAATTTTGGATGATGGATGGATGGTTGTCTAATATAATATTGTACAGGTTAATTCCCAATTATGGGTTTATCCAATTTACAAACGGAGCTCTGTCGAAATTTATGCGAAAAATATTACGCTTTGCGCATCCCGCTTTGCATTCCGCTTCTTGCATGAGGTTGGTGGAACATACGTTAATATAAAATAAATTTTTAAAAAAAAAAAATGCAGTATATTGCTTTGCGGTTTTACGAGACAAACCGCGAGCAATATACTGTTTTTTTTTAATAAAAAATACATATTGTTTGCGGTTTTACGAGACAAACCGCGGCAATATGTATTTTTTATTATAAAAAAAAAGTATATTCTTGCGGTTTGTCTCGAAAACCGCAAAGCAATATACTGCATTTTTATAATAAAAAATATATATATTGCTGCGGTTTGTCACAGAAACCGCAGCAATACGGTTTATTTAAATAATAAAAAATGTACATATTGCTGCGGTTTTGCCCAGAAACCGCAGCAATATGTTTTAATATTGCTGCGGTTTTGCCCAGAAACCGCAGCAATATGTTTTAATATTGCTGCGGTTTAAAACCGCAGCAATATTTTAATTACCTATTGCTGCGCCCTTAATTGCTGCGCGGTCAAAACCGCCGCAAAAGGCCACTTAATGACCGCAGCAATAAGCATTTATTCTACTAGTGAAACTACGGAGCAAACACTATCCGCGTCGGATGTAGTTTACATGCGACGCAGATGCAGCCCAACACTGAGGCCCACTATCTGCGTCGGACCCTCGTGCACGTGCGACGCAAATGGACACTATCTGCGTCGGACCCTCGTGCACGTGCAACGCAAATGGTCTGGGACTTTAATTCAAAGCCCAAAACTATACGGTCTCAAACGGAACTCTCACACTCTCTCACACTCTCTCTCTCCTGCGATTGCGAACCGTCGACCTTCACTGAATTAAAGTCCCGTTTACTGTCGCATTCTCGCCGGTGACCGTCGCTTCTCCGGCAAATCCCGTTTCGCCGTCCGGCACTCTCTCTCTTTCGCATTCTCTCTCTCTTTCTCGTTTTTTCGCTCGTCACTCCCATCCTCTCTCTCTTCTCGCCGGCGAATAATCACGCGAAGGTGCTTAGTTCTCTGTGTTTATCGGTGCACTCCTTGTCTCGCCGCCGTCACAGCTGCACGCCAGGTGTCGCTGCCGCCGCTGCTTCAATGTAAGTCATGTTTTTCGGTTTTTCAATTTCTGTCTTTTTTTTTTTTGAATTTCCCTCTTTTTTTTTTTTGAATTTCCCTCTTTTTTTTTCTACTACTTAATCAAGGATTTTATTGCTACATTTCAATGTATTGAATCAATTTCTTGCATGTGTTTCTTGAATGCTCACTTTAGAATTATGTGTTTCGATTATGAGTTAGAATTCTAGAATGGTCACTTTAGAATTTCAAACTTATAAGAATCTATATTATAGTTTCCTATTTACCTTGAATTTGTGAAATTTAGTAATATGTTGTGTGACTATCCAAACTCATCCCTTTCAATGGTGTTGCATTCTCTCACTTTGCCTCTTGGCGGGCGCGGATGTGTCGTTGTGCACCGCACCCGACCAAAGATAAAATTTCTCCTACTCTCTTTTACACTAAGCTAGTATAATGGAAGTAGGGGTCGTATCCACAGGGAAATAGGGACAAGTTTAATACTTAGCGTGATTCAAAACCTTGATTAAGCTAAGGGCCGAGAAACCTAATAACAAAGGGGGTTTCAAGTAGATTATAAACAAACTAAAACTAACTAGCAAATAAATAAGATGAGAAATCAATTATGGAAAGATCTTGAATCCGATTAACATACACTTCAATTCATTATCGATCCTTGAACCTCCACTCTAATTATTTCCATGATTATCTATTGCTGAGAATTAATCTCGCATTCTCCTTATTCTTAGTTGAATAGCACGATCAGCGTGACTATAAAACCCAAACTAAAGGATAACCTAGTCCGATCGCGTCTAAGTTCAATCCAATAGCAGCAATAAACACAGAGAACCAACAGACCTGCTAACGTCATACAAGCGATAAACATTCAACAGTTAATTCAATTTCCCCAAGAAATAACCAAGACGATCTGCATCTAAGTTACTCCCTAGTTTGCTACCAATTGATAAAAGAATAAAACAATCCGATTCTATTCTTAAATCTAGCATTAGATTAATTACACAATCAAACTAGTAACGTTCCTAGCATAATCATGCAAAAATCATAGAAAGCAAGCATAGAAATTAAACCATAATCAAAGAAACTAAATAGAGAGGAAAGATCTCACAATAATGCTTGAAGCTCCATATTAATCTCGTTCAAGAACGGTTCAAGCTACAATCGGCATAGCATAAGCCAATCCCATAATTGAAATCTACAAAAACTAAACTAGAAAATAAAAACTAAAAAGAGAAGGCAACAAGAGAGGAGTGGAGTTTTGGAGACTCCCTCTCCTTGTGGCTGCTGCCCCCTAGGTCCAAAAATAGAGTTTAGTATTTATACTAAAGCTCAGAAATCAGCCGACAATTACACCGACCTAGGGGTCGCGAGGTGCGAGTCTGGTCGCACCGTGCGAAGAGTGCTCTGTCTACCGCAAACTTGGCTGGGCAAAGCTGGTCACGAGGTGCGAAGGAACTCGCGAGGTGCGAGCAAGCTGGTCGCGAGGTGCGACCTAGCTCGCGGGGTGCGAGCTGCTGTGCTGGGCAGGCTTGCTTCGAGCACTGGGCGAGCATGCGCGAGAGCTGGGCGAGCATGCGCGAGAGCTGGGCGAGCATGCGCGAGAGCTGGGCGATGCTGCCGAGCTTGCTAGGCATGCGGTGCTTGGGCTTGCGATGCTGGGCATGCTTGCGATGCGGCTGGTGGAGCTTGGTTGTGGCGGAGCTTGGTTGGTGAGACGATGTTGTGGAACCATTCATGCTTCCAAGAGCTCGGAACTTATATAAAATTCCGAACTTCCGCTAAGGTCGATTTATATGCAAACATTAACAATTACAAATAAATCCCTTAGCAAAGTATACCTAAAATACCACAAAAACATCGTATAACTTGAGCGTATCACCTCTCCTCCACATTGTACTGCAGTTGCCACCTTGTGTCTTGTGCTCCTCGATTTGCCGGTTCTCCAAGCTCACCTCGTTGTGCTTGTCTTCGCTGCTCCTTGAGAGCAGAGGTATGTATTATACCTTTTGCTATTTTCTAATTTATGTTAATTTAACCATTAGTTTGGATTTGTGGATTTGTTTTATTTATCCCCTATAATGTGATTGGGAAAGTATATGTGAATTGTTTGGTTATGTGATTGGGAAAGTATATGTTGAATTATGACCAAACCTATATGGACATACCATAATGGGGTGGGGAGGGAAATCTAAGGAATGGATTGGTTTGTGCTGTTTAATTGCAATGTGTGCATCATTTGCCTAGATACCCGTTCGAGGCTTACTCATTAGGAGTAAGTCTTGAATAGTCCCCGGTTTGGGACTGTCTTTGAGTTTCTTATCTCACTTAGGATGTGAATGAATGTTTGGTTTTCGATTCTAAGAAAGATCTAGCTCATTTCCCTAAGCGTTCTCTGGGTACATATGTTGATAGTTTACCTACTATCTTCATCGTGTACTTGGAGAACTGTAGGAAAGTGCTGCCGGATTTTTCTTAGAATTGAAAACCAAACATTCATTCACTAGTGAGATGAGAAACTCAAGGATGGGTTAGGTTGGAGTGATAAGGACCCAAATGTTCATGACTGCATTTTGATAATACACTTTGAATGATGTGATCGATTGTGTTATTTGTTTGGTGTATCTAGTGTATGAATATGGATCGAACTTGGATGTATGGTAATCGGATTTCGGCGACATTTCTACAAGGAGTTGATGAATTTATCAGGGTTGCGTTAGAACATCAATCGCAGAATGGGTCAAAGTTAGTCTTATGTCCTTGTTGTGATTGCAATAACTCTAGGGGGTATCGTGATGTGGATCAAGTTAAGGATCATTTGATTCGTCGTGGGTTTAAGAGCAACTATACTAGGTGGACATGGCATGGAGAGTTTTATGATCAGGGTATGAGCTCCACTAGCTTGTGTGATGATTTGCATGTTGATCACATTGATGATGAGGTTGAGGTTGATATCGAAAAAGGAGAGAATAATAATGATAATGATAGGGTAGATGATGAGAATGATAGGGTGGATGATGAGAATGATAGGGTAGATGAGATGTTGCACAATTTGGAGGATGAAGGAACCGATCGTCCGAATATGTATGATAATATTTTAAGTGCAGCGGACAAACCTATGTATCCAGGGTGTAAGAATTTCACTAAACTTTCTAGCATCCTTACATTATTCAATATGGAATCGAAGCATAGTTGGACATATAAAAGTCTAAGTGAGTTGTTCACTTTTTTACAAGAATTGCTACCTAATGGGAATGAAATTCCCAACTCTACCTATGAGGCAAAGAAATTGTTATGTCCATTAGGTATGGAATATGAGAAGATACATGCATGTCAAAATGATTGTGTGCTGTATCGAAATGAGTACAAGGATTTGGGTGAGTGTCCAAGGTGTGGAGAGTCTCGGTACAAGACAAAGGAGGATGATGAAGGGGTGAGAAAGAAAGAAACTCCAGCGAAGGTTCTTTGGTATCTTCCAATCATTCCGAGATTTAGGCGTTTATTTTCGGATGAAAATAATGCTAAATTATTAAGGTGGCATGCGGATGAGAGGAAGAAAGATGGGATGCTTAGACATCCGGCCGATTCTCCGTAATGGAGAAATATCGACCGAAAGTTTTCCAGTTTTGGTAAAGAACCTCGAAATCTTAGGCTTGGACTTTGTATAGATGGGATGAACCCATTTGGCACCCTAGGTATCCAGCATAGCACTTAGCCGTTCTACTGACCATTTATAATCTGCCCTCTGGTTATGTATGAAGCGTAAGTTTATTCTGCTATCGCTTCTTATCTCGGGTCCTAAGCAACCCGAAAACGACATAGATGTGTATCTTGACCCACTTATTCAAGATCTGAAATTGTTGTGGGATGAAGGTGTTTCGATGTTCGATGCGCATGCGAAAACTGAATTCACATTACGTGCCATGATATTTTGCACGATTAATGATTTCCCGGCTTATGGGAATTTGTCCGGGTATACAGTTAAAGGAGCAAAGGCATGCCCTATTTGTGATGAGGATATGATTGATGAACGGTTACATCATTGTGGGAAGAATGTATACCTGCATTATCGTACATGGCTTCCTTTAGATCATCCATTTCGTAAGAAGAAAAAGTTGTTCAACAGAAAAGTGGAGATGAGAGAAGCCCATGTACCCTTACGTGGAAAACAGGTTTCTAGGCGGGTAAAGGATATTGAAACAGTGTTTGGCAAGCCCTTTAAAAGTGTCTCAAAGAACTTATACAAGAAAAGGTCTAAGTTCTGGGACCTCCCATATTGGAAATGTTTAGAAGTCAGACATTGTCTTGATCTAATGCACATTGAGAAAAATATTTGTGATGCCATTGTCGGAACATTGTTGAATATGCCCGGGAAGACAAAGGATGGAGTTAAAGCTAGAAAAGACATGGCTGAAATGGGCAGACCAGAACTAGCACCTCAGGAGCGGGGACAACGCTATTAACTTCCACCAGCTTGCTACACTTTGTCTAAGAAGGAGAAAACGAGTTTTTGTGAGTCTCTGCATAGGTTAAAGGTCCCTGCTGGATACTCGTCAAATTTTCGAAACCTTGTCTCACTGAAGGACTTGAAACTCGTTGGTTTGAAATCTCAAGATTGTCATATCTTGATGCATCATTTATTACCTGTTGCAATACGAGGAATTTTGCCTTCCCAAGTAAGATACACGATAACAAAGTTGTGTTTCTTCTTCAGAACTATCTCTAGCAAGGTGATTGATCCTAACACTCTATATAACTTGCAAGCTGATGTAATAGAGACGATGTGTCGATTTGAAATGTACTTCCCACCATCGTTCTTTGACATCATGCCTCATTTGATAATTCATCTTGTCCGAGAAATTAAACTTTATGGGCCCGTTTGTATGAGGTATATGTGGCCTTTCGAAAGACATATGGGTACTTTGAAGGGCAAAGTGATGAATCCAGTCAGACCAGAAGTATCTGAATATGTAAGTCAGTATTTAGCACGTGCACAAGCAATTGGATTGCCAAAATCTAGACATGAAGGAAGACTTGATGGTTGTGGTACCATTGGTAAAAAAAATATTGTGTCTTGATGGAGAGTTGAAAAGAAAAGCAGAATATTTAGTGTTAGAAAATCTGAAACAAGTTCATCCTTACTTAGATGAGCACATGACTGTTCTTAGTGTTCAGTATCCATTGAAGAATAAACGTGAGTTGATGATTGAGCATAATCGTTCGTTCGTTGATTGGTTTAAAGAACGAGTTATGAACCAATTATCTGACCCAAAAAATGATGTATCGGATACATTGAGATGGTTGGCATATAGGTCAAAGATGCAAGTTCTTTCCTATGAAGGGTATGACATCAATGGTTATTCATTTTACACTAAGCGGCAGGATGACAAATCCACGATGTAAAACAGTGGTGTTACGTTGGGGGCTTTGTCATCAGAGTATACAAGTAGAAGGGATAGAACAATTGTTGAGACAATGAAGTCTTACTACGGGTTCATTGAAGAGATATTAGAACTTGACTACGTTGACTTCAAAATTCCGCTTTTTCGATGCAAGTGGGTTGATATTCGTCGTGGATTAAAGAAGGATGAACATGGCTTTTTTACATTAGTCAATTTTAGCCGGTTAGGGCATCATGAAGATAGTTTCATATTGGCATCACAAGCAAAACAAGTTTTCTACATGGTTGACCCCGTCGATTCGAAATGGTCTATTGTCATTGAAGGAAAAAGGAGAATACTTGGAATTGATGATGTACACGATGAGGAAGAATACGATGCACAATTTAATGAAGTTATTACTTCGTCGGTAGTCGTTCCAAGTACATTAGGGGAAGATTTGGACCCAAATTACATTCGTCAAGACCATAATGAGGGATTTTACGTTGTCAAAGAAAAAACTGATTAATAGATAATTTATGTAATATTATTGCAACTACTATTGTTTATAATCTTCAATTTTATATACTTTATGCATTGTTAAAATAATTTTGTAATACTTCATTTATGAATCTAACATGTCTTTGGTTGGTATTTGTATTTGGTTTCAGGTGTAGTGATGGAAGATGAGATAATGCATGATGCATCAGATGATCGGCAGCCACGTTCTGAGGCCGAGATTACTGATGGAGGTAGTAGGAAGAAAAGAGTGAGTAAGGCTAGAGGTCCTACAAAAGGGATTCGTTCCATACCCGAGGTTCAAAGAGTACTTTAGTGGGATGAGTTGATGCGTCCGATTGGGGAGCATGTTGGTGCGTACAAGACACATTGCGGTGAAATCAGTAGAAGCAAAGTGTTTATCTTGTACGATCGGGGGGATGATGTTCCACTAGGCCTTAAAAATAGTTTATGGGAAGATGCTAAAGTAAGTAACCCATGTATTTTAAAAGTCATTTTTTTAATTTAATTGAGATCTTGTTTATTAGTTACTAATCGTGTATTATTTTGTATATTGAAGAGAGAGTTTGGAATACAAGAGGATGAGAGGAAGAAACGAGATGTGTTGACTACTTGTGATAAGCGGTGGAGGGATTTCAAGTCAAGGAAGGGGCCTAACAATGATAAGCAACCATATGTGCTCTAACCTTTCATCACGGAAGAGATTTGGAAGCAATTTGTGACAAAGTGTAGCTCTGATTAGTTTAAGGTATATAATATGTACGTCACAATCACATAATATGTTATAATTAATTTTTTATGTTGTGAATATTGACTATTTACTTGTTTTTATATTAGGCTAAAAGTGAAAAAGCAAGAAAGTCTCAGGCTGCCAACATTCATCCTCATTTTCTGGGTCAAAAGTCATATGCGGAGATGATTCCTTTTTGGAAAAAAAAGGGTATATCCCTTCATCATCTACAGCATCATCTGTTGACTCATCCACATCTTCAGTTTTTTCCTCCTTGCCGGATCGAACTTTGCCATGGCTTCTCGCGAGATCGAAAAAAGATAAGGAAGGAAATCTTTTCTTCCCTAATGAAGAAACACAAAAGATAAAAGAGTCCATTGTAAGCATTTTTCAAATTTTATGATATTTTCTTGTCTAATTACTCGTATTCTACTAATCATATGATTTTTTTTAATTGGACGCAGGATGATTGGAAAAGGAAAGAAAATGAAGGAGAGTTTATTCCAGGTCGGATGGATGATGCTCTATCACGTGCTTTACAGAGGAAAGACCGTCCTGGGCGTGTGTTAACAGCTGGGCGTAGCATTGGGATTACATCTGTTTGGGGAGATCCTGATCGGAGTAGTACTGCTCGAAAGGGTAGGGGCATGGATGATGAGGAGATGCAGGAGTTCGAGGCTAGAGTGAGCCAAAGAGTTAGAGAACATACGATGCAAGAGATGAACTCGAAGATAGATGCAATAGTTCAAGAAAGGTTGATGGCTTTTGCGGCGCAATTAGGTCTTCAAGCACCAAATCAAACAAGGGAAGATGCGCCGGTCCGAAGTCCTCACACTCCAGTTGATCCTATTAGCTGTTACTCGGGGACAATGATCCATTTGTGAACTTGCAGGTATAAGTTTATTTTATATCTTCTAAGATTATGATATTATGCTTCTAAAACACTTAATTAATGACATTGTGTTCTCATTGGATGTTAAGAGTCAAGTTCCATGTCGTTTGGCATTAGCGGATGTCTCGGGGCCGATCATTGTAGCTGAGGGTACCGTTCATCCACAATTGGGGTCATCATCACATCCTACGGCCGTGAAAGTGAGTGTTGATAATTTTTTTCCGGACTACGCAGATGCTCCAGTTCCACTACCTGCTCCATACATCGTGAAACTCAGTCAAGCTGAGGGTTCACTCATGGAATGGCCGAAAGAGTTGGTATTCATAGTCTCAGATAATCAGGTAACTTATGTTTAATATCTTGATTTATATACTACGTAAGCTTGATTGATATATGAAATAATCTATATACATATATAGTATGAATTAAAAAGAAGTCGAATTGAATTAGGAACATTTGCCTGAGGGAGGTGCGATGAAGAAGAAGAAAAAAAATTAGTTGGTAGTGATCTTTGCACCGATGAGTCTGCACATAGATACATAGATCCTTTTATTGACTTATCACTGGAGGATATGGATGATATTGTCAAGGATATGCACCGATTATTTTGCAACCGGCCCTCAGATGAGCCTTTTAATATGCAAGTTATGAAGGGTACCGTCTTCAACTATGATAGTGATCAGATGATCATTCTCTCGCGACAAGATGTTTTTCAATTTCTCACGGGAGCATGGCTTAATGTATCCATTTTGCAAATATTTATGATGTGAGAATTATCAAACTCTAAACTAATTAACATTGATATTTATTTTTATTGTTTCTTCTAAGTATAAGTATTTGGAGTGTAGGTATTTGGAAGAGGAGTCTAAACCAGAGGGTACTATTGGTTTCATGTGTCCAAGTATGATTTCGGCGACCATGATACGCAATGAACCAGATATCGTGATCAACTGCATGGCAAGTACAATGAAAGTGAATCAAAATATGCGTTTCATCCTATGTCCGTATATTCAAAAGTATGTTAGTTAAACTAATCTTTTCTTTATTTTATCTATATGAACTTGTGGTTATATGAGCATCACATTTTGTTTCATGCCTTAGGGAACATTGGATTCTTCTTGTCATTTGTCTATCTAAGAAAGTGGTATATATATTTGATTCGCTACAGAGAGAAAGAAAATTAGCTATCAAGATGCCGCTGAATACGTAAGTTCATAGTTGTTATACATGTTAATTAATTTACATGTATTTTATGATATTTTAAATAATTTACAAATGTTTATAGTAATTAATTGTTATAAAATTTATATACTTAGTGCATATACAAGTTTCACACGCCTTAAAGGATCCAATAAAGGAACTAAATTGTCTTGGATAACGATCCTGGTAAAACTCTTATGTTTTATATTTCGTACACATTTTATAATTCTATTTAGGATTTTATTTTCGATTCTAATATATATCTTAAATTTGGTGTAGTGTGCTCAACAATCGGGAGGAGCGGAATGCGGCTATTTCGTGATGAAAAACATGCTTGAAATCGTCCGTATGCACTATGATTCAGATAATTTACAGGAGGTATATGTATGTCGTAAATCCGTTATTTATACTTATAGAATTTTCAAGTATATTATCTAATTTAATATATTTCTAGGATTTTCCACCAAGTCCTCAGCCATACTCCGCAACTGAAATCGACGAACTTAGAGAACTTTTTGCAAAATACTTTGTAAAGGTCGTCAAAACTGCAAACTAACTAGTTAGTATATGTATTTATAGGTTGAACAATATTTTGTTGATTGAACCTTGTTGGTTGGCTGATTGCAATTGATTGCAATATTGGTTGCTTTGAGATGTACTGGAACAGGTTTTGGTTATATATGCAAAATTCTCCCAACGATTTCTTGGGTTGTCCAAATTACAAAGGAGACTCTGCCGAATTTTCTGCTCATAATTATTAATATAATGTTCGTTTAGTTTTGAAGTTTAAGGTTTTGTATATGAAAAAAAAAAAAAAAAAAAACCCAACAATCATCATTTGCGTCGCACCTTGCTCTACATGCGACGCAAATGGCCTACTATCTGCGTCGCACATTGAGCATCATGCGACGCAGATGATAGTTGGGCTGCTGACGTTGTGGCTGCAGGGCTCTACCATCTGCGTCGCATGCTGCTCAATGTGCGACGCAGATAGTAGGCCATTTGCATCGCATGCTGCTCAATGTGCGACGCAGATAGTAGGCCATTTACGTCGCATGTAGAGCAAGGTGCGACGCACATGGTGGAGTCCTGCATCCACAACAGGTAGCAACCCAACAGTTATTTGCATCGCGTGGTAGTCTGGGTCCGACGCAAATAGTGAGAAATCTGCGTCGTGTGCTTGTCCGACGCAGATCATGTATCCTGATTTGCGTCGAGAGTTGTGCCGTCGGACCCATGTCCGACGGAAATGGGCGCCTCGCATCCGATGCAAATCGTCAATTCTGTATTAGTGAAGATTTTCCATGAGTTCTTAGATAAGTTCGTTGTTGTATTCATTGATGATATTCTGATTTATTCGAAGAATGAAAAAGAGCAAGATGAACACTTGAGGATTATATTGGAGACGCTTAGGAAGAATCAATTGTATGCCAAGTTCTCTAAGTGTGAGTTTCGTTTGGAGAAAGTAGCATTTTTGTGTCACTATGTGTCTAAGGAAGGAGTCTCTGTAGATCCTGCTAAGATTCAAGTTGTGAGTGAGTGGCCAACTCCAAATAATGTGTCAGATATCAAGAGTTTTTGGGTCTAGCTGGCTATTATAGGAGATTTGTGAGAGATTTCTCAAAGATAGCGAGGCCAATGACCAATTTGATGAAGAAGGAGTCAAAATTCGAGTGAAGTGAGAAGTGTGAGGAATCTTTTCAGATTTTAAAAGAGCGTTTGACCTCCGTACCTATTTTGACCCTGTCTGATGGGAATGAGGGATTTGAGGTGTATAGTGATGCTTCAAAGAATGGTTTGGGATGTGTGTTGCAGCAGAATGGGAAGGTGATCGCATATGCGTCGCGTCAGTTGAATCCTTATGAGACTAATTATCCTACCCATGATCTAGAGTTAGCTGCGATCGTGTTTGCCTTGAAAATTTGGAGACATTACCTTTATGGGGCAACGTGTAAGATCTTTACTGACCATAAAAGTTTGAAGTACATTTTCACCCAGAAAGACCTCAATATGAGGCAGATGAGATGGTTAGAATTAATAAAGGATTATGACCTAGACATCCAATATCATGAATGGAAGGCAAATGTAGTTGCCGATGTGTTGAGTAGGAAATCGAGCCATAGCATGAATGCCTTGGTAGTTCCTGAGGAATTATGTCGAGATATGCAAAGACTTAGCCTAGAAATCTTAAATCCTGGGGAGATCGAGGCAAGATTGAGTGCTTTGTCATTGGGGTTGTCAATTTTCGATGAGATCAAAGAGGGTCAAGTTGGGGATGAGCACCTAGAGAAGATTAAGGAAAAGATAATGGGCCAAGGTAAGGAAGTTGATTTTAAGATCCATGATGATGGTAGTATGAGGTTCATGGGAAGGTGGTGTGTGCCACAGAAATGTGATGAGCTTAAGAGGCGTCTTATGGATGAGGGGCATAATACTCCATATTCTGTACACCCTGGGGGTGATAAGTTGTATAAGGATCTTAAGGAAATCTATTAATGGCCGAATATGAAGCGTGAGGTTGCTGAATTCGTGTCAAAATGTCTAGCCTATCAGAAAGTGAAGATAGATCATAAGAGACCAATGGGGAAAGTTCAATCCTTAGAGGTAGTATAGCAATAATTATCATGCGAGCATTAGAATAGCTCATTTTGAGGCGTTGTATGGAAGAAAGTGTAGAAGTCCCATTTGCTGGAATGATTTTAGTGAGAATATAGTATTGGGGACATAATTCATTGAGGAGACTGTGAGGAATGTGAAGTTGATTCAGGATAGAATTCAAGCTGCTCAAGATAGGCAAAAGAGTTATGCCGATTTAAAGCGAAGAGAAGATGAGTTTGCAGTAGGTGATAAAGTATTTCTGAAAGTATCACCAACTAAGGGCGTGATGAGGTTTGAGAAAAAGGGCAAATTGAGTGCTAAATATGTTGGCCCATATGAGATTTTGCAAAGAATTGGGAAGGTAGCTTATAAGTTGGCATTGCCAATGGAATTTGAGAAAATGTATGATGTGTTTCATATTTCCCAACTCAAGCGTTATATCCATGATGAGCATCATGTCTTGGAGCCTGAGAGGATCCAGATTGATAGTAGTCTCACACATGAGGAAAGGCCTGTGAAAATTCTTGATAAGAAGGTGCGTAGTACACGCAATAGGGAGGTCAATATCGTGAAAGTGCTTTGGTCAAACCATGAGTCCGAAGAGGCGACGTGGGAAGCTGAAGCTGAAATGAAGAAGAAGTGAGGTGAGTTACGAGGGCGTAACTCGCTTTCTTTAAGGGGGGTAGAATGCGATAGAATTTCGCGCTTTTTACCTATTTTTTATAGTATTTTTATGCTTATTTTGGCGATTTGCACATGTTGTTGCAAAATAAATAGATTCTCCGCACAAGAAAAAGGTGTTCATGAGTAACACAAGTGACTTTAAGTTGGCAAAAGAGTGCACATGAGTGGCACAAGTATTTCTCCAAGGGGAGTTGAGTTGAAAACTTTTGAAAATGTGTGAGTTTTCGTGTCAAGTTTCGGGACGAAACTTCTTTTAAGAGGGGTAGACTGTAATCCCCCATAATTTTATGAATTTTATAAATATATTTTAATATATAGTTATTTATATTTAAATATATTTTAGCGTTTTAATGATTTATTTCTTCAAATGTTGACTATTTGAAAGTTAAAGGAATTATTTTAATGATTTATTCAAGTCAAATATTTTATTAAAGTCATGCTTTGAAAGTATTTGAAATGTTTGAAATACTTATTGGATTTGGAAAAGGATTTTAAGTGGGTGTGAGGAGCCCAAACACTCTTAGATTTGGAAAAGGATTTATAATCCTAGCCCAATTACCTTTTTCTAAGCCCACAAGGAAAACATATATAAATTCATTAAACCCCTATATTTCCCCACACAATATTTTCTCTCTCCTCACTCAAAGAAACCGGCGCCCTCTCTCCTCTTTCTCTCTCTCACAGTTTTCCTTTCTTTTTTTTCCCAAGCAACGATTTCTTCTTCAACAAGTAACCTCCCCTCATCGTCAAACCACCGCGCCAACCACCGTCCAGCCGCTAGCCGCGCGCTACTGCTTCCCTCTTTGGTCGGCGTTTCTTCCTTCTTCTTTTGTTGCTTTGGTTTGTTTTCTTCCTCCTCATGTTTTATTCAAAGATTGTATTTTTAGGTTATGTTCTATTTAGTTTATGTTTAAAAGTTATAAGTTGATGATTTATTATTGAATCTAAGTTATATAATTTGTGTATTGATAAAATAAAATTTAGATTTGCATAGTTGGGTTTAAATTGGATTTTTAATTTATCAAAGCATAAATTTTTAGGGTTTTAAAGGTTGGAAAATCATAGTAGTATATTATAGTTTATGAAATTGATTATTCTTATGATTTTAAATATGTTTAAGCATGTTTAAAAAGAGTTTTAATATGTTATATGTTGCTGGAAATTTAAAAAGAGTGTTGATGTTGGAGTTTATGATTTTAAAACATGAGTTTTGAGAGTTTTTGACAATAGTATAGTAGTACTATACTAGGAGGCTTTAATACTTAAGTTTTATTGATGGGAAAGGTTTTTAAACACTTTTAAGAAGGATTTAAAGTTTTTTATTATTGCTGTAAATTCATAAGGGATTGATCTTGGATTTACATTGGTTGTTTTAGGCGGAGAATATTCATTAGGCGACTTTTAAGCTTGTTAAAGTAGCCTCGAATTTTGTCTACACAAGGTACGTACATACCTATGTGTTGATTGAGGTAGTATCATGACTTTAAGAAGGAGAATTATGTAGTATCATATATAGCAACTATGTTGAGTTCATATATGATATTTATTATGTTGGATTTTGCATGTTTTATGTTGTTGTGTAAACATGTTGATTATGAGATTTATATTATGAGGTTTATATCATGTTTGTATGGAAGATTGATGCAAGCATGTTGGTTGGGAACTTTATTTTATTAATTCACATAAGGGAATTAATATATTTATTAGTATTGGATCATGATTGATCATTGTTCCCTTTTGAGTATTTCACTGCTTTATAAGGACCGAGGGCCTTATTCGGTAAGTTGATATTTTGTACCTATGAAAGGTAATTTGGTTGTTGGCTAGGTTCAACAAATAAGAAGGATTGGATTAAAGTTGAAAGTAATCTTGGATTGTTAAGTTGTGTGATCACTTATCTAATCCTAAGATAAAAATGGAAGTTTGTAATTGTTGATTGATTATGATGTGTGTTGCACTTGTGAGTCATAACAAGTAATAACTGGTAAATCATGTAAAGTGAAACTGGATAGCAATAGCTTTAGACTGGTGCACGTCTGAAGTGGTGGACAATTAGGAGTTGGGGTACATGGTGAGCGGGCCATGGCTTTTTCTGGGGCCGGATTGATCACCGTGTCCTATTTTTATTTCAAAGGTTCCTCGATATCGTAGGTCATGGGAATACGGAGTCACGCCCGTATTTCGTCTTCCAAAGGGAAAGGTTGGTTTTAGTTAGATAACTCGGTCCATTGACTATTCCATTTAAAGTAATAAGAATGTTGTTAAGGTTTGGTTCAGTAAAAGTTATCTGCAAGTTATTATACTATTATTTATTCCTGCTTACTATTTATTAGTATCATGTTAGGATTGTTTGTTTGTTTAGTATGTAGTACTCAGCTTTGCTGATTACGTGTTTTTGTTTGTGTATGTTGATCATGGCTATGCCTTATTGATCCTGTGATGACCCCTTTTGGTGATCAGTCTCTAGGGATCAATAGTGCATTGTCCATCTACAGGTTTGAAGATGATGCATCATTGGGTTCGGGATTGGAGAGCTTGTGTAGTTATTTACAGTACTTTTGAGTTATACTTTCCATAGTTGGTTTGGTTTGTTTTAAGGTTGACTTTGGTTTTGTTGGTTGGTTTTGGAGTTGACTTTGTTGTTGACTAAGTGCGATTTATAAAGTTTATTATTATTGTCATCCGCTGCAAAATTCTGAATAAGCTGATACGTTTTCATACGGGCGATAATACTTTGATAATTCTCTATATTTTATATTAAAAGGTATTTTAGAAAAGAGAGAATTGTTGGGGTATTACAGTATTTTCTAGTTTTTATCAACTATTGGGTTCTTTAATTTGTCTCCACTAGTAGGAGCTTGGAATTTGATTTGTTAGTCTCCTCTCGTGGGAGTTTAGAGTCGGATTTTTATGATTTGTTGTACAAATTTGCAATCAACATTGGGTTTTCTTACGCTATCTACCCATTTCAATAAAGAGATATCTTCTCACAATTATGTTAGAATGATAGACAATCTCATAAAAAGTTGTATGATTCGACGAACGAACAAAGGGGGCTATACTATATTGTCATGTCTAGCTCATTATTATCATAGTCAATATCGTAGAGGAAGTTCATTTGATCAGGTTAGATTAAATTTCGTTCTTCTTCAATATTAAATGTAAATGATGTATAACGTATGGCTTTTAATTAATGAAATTTATCTTTTTTCTTAAAAAATTAAACAATGTGCAAATTTTGAGTTGTATTAATATAACAGTCATTTTAGAGTTTATGTCTCCTTCACTGACAGCCACGCAAGATAGCATATCTCAAAGTGCTGTAAAATTTGGTTATGAGGAGTAAGTTAAAAGAGTTACTCCAACAACAAAGTTAGCACAAGCAAAAACACACTTCTAGGCTAATCTGAGCGATGTACTGTTGTGCAACAGAGCAAATGATTATTTTAATTATTTTAACAACCACCTGGTAAACATGAACGCCGAAAGAAAGATTTAGAGTGCATTCTCTTCAGCTAAATTTATTAGACCTGATCGGAACTGATCAACTCTAAATTCACCTTATATTTTAACCTTATTAGACCTGATCAGGCTTGAAACTTATTTTTTAAAGTGGAAGAAAAAGCACCCTTATTGTAATTTGTGACCAAAGTGTACAGTTACATGCAATGTTCCAGGAAAGCATTTGTTCTAAATTCAAACACATACACATGGTGCAAAGCAAAAAAAAATTATTTAATTATAGAATGTATAATGTTAGAGGGTATGTTACAATAAAGTAAATCTATCTTAATACAATTAATTTTTAACATTGACAAAGAGCAAAAATGAGTCATATATCGCAACTATAAGCCTCTGAAGAACAAGGATTTGGTAACAAAGCAAGGATATACAAGTTTAAGTAAAAAATTGTCCAACAAAAAGTAAAAATGAGTCATATACCGCAACTTCAAGCCTCTGAAGAACAAGGAATTGGTAAGAAAGCAGGGATATACAATTTTACGCAATAGAATTGTCCACTAGATACTGTTGTACACAATGCTTCTCCCACTGTTGAAAGTAGTTCCATCACATTTCAATGTCATCAAGATCAGGGAGTGGGAAGCGAAGGATAGCAGCAATGCCAGTCAGCTGCGCCAATTCTGTGTCCACGAACGACTATCAGTAACAAGACAAAGACGTAGGCAGACGAACAGGAAAAGAGAGAAAAGAGAGACTGGAAGGGCGGGAGACAGGGGAGACAGATTTTCATCACCAAGAGAGGAGACAAGACTTCCATAGTTTCATTTCCTTTCACATTTGGTTCTTTTATCACTTTTTTCTTTTCTTTACAGAGATGTACTTTACCTATATTTCCCGTCTTTGGATATAACATGGGGGAAAAGAAGGAAGGGGCAGGGAATCGGGAGGAAATATTATCCTTCCCCTCTCATAAACCAAAACTTCCCATTGTTGGAAAGATTTGGATGTAAAATGCAAGTTCACTCCTCTTCCCTCCCCTACCCTCCACGATTATTATACCAAGAAAGTGCAAATGATAAATCAGTCATCATGATTCCATTGTAGCAATTTCAGGAAAGGAGAGGTAAGATGCTGCCAAGGGTACAGTTGAGGAGAAAAGGCGTTTACACCATGAAGATTTTAAGATTTTATACTTGAGAACACTTAAACATAGGGTATCAAAACAGTTACTATATAATTCACTTCCTAAGCCGAAAAATACGGTATAAAGGTCGGCACTCCTTCCTCCTTAAACAACACAGGCTCTAGATCAGTAGTGTCTAATGTTCCCTATATTTTTCTGATTTTTATAATAAATGAGATCCAACAGCTTCACCACAAGTTCAAAAAATGGGGCAGTAATTTGCTATTTGTTCAGAGCATTTCCTCTATTCAATACTTCCTCCTTTCTGAAGTAAGAGAAACACTTCTCTCTTTTATGTGAGAGCTTTTTGAGAGAAGTGTTTCACTTATTTCAGGATGGAGGAAGTATAATATTGCCATGGTAGCTGACATATTGATATCAAACCTAGTACGCATGTTACCTAAAATTCCCACACACTATTTAATAATGTAGCTCAAGTAAATAAAATGGATATAGCAGAGGAAAATTGCACTTACGCTCCCCTGACACATGCATGGACGAGAATATATACGCGCTTCCTCCAGAACCTTTGACTGAGTCAACCAAGTTGATATATTTTTTCCGTGTTGCTACATCAGCACTCCTGATGTCCACTCAAAATTATAAACAATATAATTAATCATTAATTGACACACAAGGAATTATAAAGAAAAATAACAAGCTTATAACAATTGACCCCAGGAAGACAAATAACACAACTATCATTGAAATCAAATCATGTTTGGAACAAGGGATATGGTTAGAAAGCAGACACACTTCATATATAGCCTAGTGAACAAGCCGTCTCTAAGGAGGTGTAAGCCACATGATCATACAGGGTCAAGAACATTACCCTAGTAATAATTTTACATTTGCCGTACCAAGTGAAAATTTGACAACCTCCTAAAAGATTCATGGTTCAATATATTATCAACGATTAGGGGCCTAAATTTTAAACTACTACAAGGCCCCCTCAAATTAATTGAGATGACCCTACTAATGAGCTTGTGGTTCACAGCTTATAGAGCACATCTATATCACTATACGGACAAGGCAAAGCTTTAAGTTCTCACCATAGTCTATTAAGATTGTTTGCTCTACTTGACCACTTTCTAACATCACTTAACCGAGTTTTAAAACAGAACTCCCCATATGGAAATCAGGTAAAACCGTATGTAGTCTATATAAATCCCACTTTTTTAAACGTGGGCTCACTGGGAAGGGGGTTTCTGGGACCAGATACACAGGAAAATTAAACAAAACATTGCATTATATGAAGTAAGATGCATAGAGATGTCCCTTACAGCATATACATGAAACATGCTAGTGACTTAACACTTATGTGATCTAAATATTACTAGACTCAGCGTAAGAACAAACCTGAATAGTTCATCCGTGATAAGTAGTGTTTGGACAGCCATTCTCTCATGAGCAACTTCTACATGTTTAGGACCATAGCATGCACGAGCTGAATCCTACATGATTCACAAATGAATAAGAAGAATGCAAGGGAAATAATCAAGCAAGAGTCTAACCTCTACTACTTCATAATATTACACATGTGGTCTACCTCTAAAGACCAAAGTTCTGATAGCAGAATGTCAATAAACTGATAGTACTATGCCAAGCCATAGGATGATGCCATCAAATTATTAGGACCCCAAAGTCCCAAACCCTCTTTTAAAACCATATTCTTTTGTTCTAATGAAATTTCCATAAATATATCAGGTTCCCAACTCCTCCCGTTCCAAAGGAGCACATTAAATTAGATTGCATCCACATTTGAGCTCATCTATTCATGCATCTTTGGGAAAGAAGATATGGATGGAGAGTCAGGATGTGCAGGACCTAATTCCAGAAAGGACTACACAAAGGGCGGCAGCAAAATATAAGGACAGTCAACTCTATAACACATATGTTACTGAATACCATGACATAGGAGGATATCTGAATGTTGAAGAGGGATTACTTAAAATTCCAACAGCAACAGACTGCAGCATAAAAAGCATATTAAAGCAAGTCAAACATACATCTCAAGAATAGAACCTGACATTTGATAGCATGCTGAAGAACTCCTCGAGGGCACGGACCTGAACCAAACAAGAGTAGACAACATTGTCACCAGATGCCGCAAGATCACTAAGAACATATCATAAGATTAACCACGGAACTTGGCAGTCAAAAAGGACGAACAATCATAAGATTAACCACGGAACTTGGCAGTCAAAAAGGACGAACAATCAAAAGATTCATAAGTTAGTCACCTCTTGCGCTGCCTTCGTATCCTTTATCATACTCATTACGTTTGGTGCATCCAGAACCTCCCTCAAGCTATGCCTGTTCAGAAAAAAAAAAAAAAGAACATCTTTTAAAAATAAAAAAACAACCAATTCAAAGAGACCAGGCTAGAGATTTTCTCAACAAAGAATATACTCGAGAACTTGACACAGACGATACCAAGAATATACAATAAGAGACCTGAGTGCAAGATAATATAGACTTAATCGTTGTCAAGAATCCCCAACAGCTGAAGTGACTGAAGCACGGAACTATGCAAAAGGTAATACATATCCGCTCTAGGCCACATAGAGCAGACAAGCTAAAAAAAATCTTACAAATCAAACCTGCAGGATGTTCAAGTTGCAACTACACCAATAATCTTTCAGATTCATCATCCTATCTTCCAATGGAAGATCTCTAGCTATATTTTATTTTAGTAAACTAAGAGGTATTCTAACAAGAAAAATAACTCCCAAAGCTTCACTGTTTCCCCCAAGATACAAAAGTAATGAAGCAAGTAAAACAAAAGACGTGTTCTTTCCATACTTGTATCCTGAAGTAGTATGCACCAGAACTATGCGCGACTTGTTCTCTATAATAGATCTCATCTGTCTTCTTTCAGCTTCCAGCAACAGGTGACGGTGAAACTGATCCTAAAGACGAAGAAAAGACCCTTGATCAATTAAGAAAACAAAAACCCCTGCATAAGAGCCTGAATATTTCTAAGGTTATATTCATCAACTCCAAAACCACCAGAACCAAATATACCAGGAGTTATCACTGAAGCCATAAGCCACGAGAAATTCAGCATTACCCAACTAAGAAAGAGGTTAAATGAGACTTCGTGAAACTGAATACCATGCGGAATATATGATAATAGATCACTCCACTAAATTCGAAAATCCCAATTTGACATGCTAATCAATCATCATATTCTCTTAATTGAATCATGCGATTGAACTGTAAACATGTTGCTATTTTTTCAGGATCACTCACAACTTACCCACACAGAAACTAGAAACTCTTCAGAGATTTGCTATTTTCATTGGTAGTCACTAACATATTGTGAGGATCTCATGACTACAATCAAAGTAAAGTAAATAAATTTACAGATACTTCCAGAGTAACCATGATGTATAGGGTTTTTCTCCAAATAATATTTTCAAACATTATTACAGGTTAATTCGGGTTTAAAATTGTGAAATTAAGATTGTTCTGGAAATGTTGAGAAACATGAGGGTTAGCCAAAAATTTATATATTTTTGTTGATTGCCTCAACCAAACTACATAAAGATGTTTAAGACATACTTAGAATGTGTTTGGATGAGGGCAGGGAATGGGATTAAAAGTGAGAGATCCATTTTCTTTGTGCAGATGTGGAATGGCAAAGGGAATGGAACGGAAGGAAATTGGAGGGATCCAGTATCCTTCTCCATTCATTAAACTAAATCCTTCAAGTATTCAAAAGATCTAGACAGAAAATGTATGCCCACTCCCCTCCCCTGCTGTCCATTCTTTTCCCTCTCCATTTCCTCCTCTTCTCTTTACGGTTCCTAACCAAACACAGTATTATTGTAAGAGCTGTCCCACAAAAAATTGTATCCTCTCAAGTTCTACATGGCTCTACAAGCTTAAGTCAAGAATCAAGACACAAGCAATCCATCTTTTTGGTGTGTTGGGGGGGGGAGTAAAAGCAATAGAAGAAAAGGCAAGATCAACATAGTTTGGCAATACCAACATCAATTAAAAAAACAACTGACCTTCGTAAATCCAGGACTTGCAATGACAGCACAGCGGACGACATTGAAATCAACATGTTTCAGGAAAGCCTGTAACATCAGCATGGAATATGTCATTTCAGTCACAAGCTGAAGAATATAGAACAGTATCGAGTCATTTAAACATGCGCATCGATACGAATGCATACTAACTCACCTGCATAACATTCTCGAAAAACTTATTTAAGGCCTACAGCGAAAGAACAAGGGAAAATCACGTCAGTTCTCACTTGTACAGCTCTAGGACCTTCATTAAAAAATGGGAAAAAAAAGTCCTGGAGTTTTACAACTCTGGGACCTTGTTCAGCTGCGGCTATTAAAATATAGTTTGTAACGACAATTGTATTTGTAACACATACAGATTCATATCCAGCAATAGCAGGGCCATGTTTCCGAGGAATTGAAACTTCTATTCGAGAACGGGTGATGGTTACACTGCCAAAACAAGAAGAAAAGCATACCAAGAAGTCAGTGAGTAAAAAGGACAACCTCATGCTAGCAATCGCCGCATCACGAGAACCAATTGTTACTAGAGTACTGCCAATCATACACTCAGAAGTCAGAAGCCACATTGCACGACTGCATATTTAGCAAAAACATAGGCAGACATCTAAATATATATTTATCGTTATAACAGTTTGCAAACAGAGCTAACAAAAACCATATATGTGTTGGCAGTACCTGGTCCCAAATTTCAATTGGATAGTGTGTCTTCTAAGCAGGTGCAAGTTTCACTATAGAAACAAAATGATAGATCCTAACCAAAACAAGGGAGGAAGAAAGAATCTCTTGTTATTAGGAAAAGGATATAAATCCCCATAATATGCAGCTGAGAGTAGATTAACAATTCAAAAGGTTACGGAAAATGTGGTCAGCAAACCAAAAACCTACTGTAATCTAGTGCTTCCCACTTTCCAGGCAACAAAGAAAAAGCAACTTATTGTCCATCTTTCTTGTCAACTATTTGGAACTATTAGTGATCTAAAAATCATCAAAAAAATTCGACCAAAAGTAGCAATGGGTAGATTCATTTCCAGTAAAAAGCCATTCACTGACAAAACATCCAAAAGAGAGATCCAAAGATGTGACAGCATCTAGGTCAGTAATATCTGTCGTGTTTGTCGAGTTTAGGTGTGGTAGCAGATTAGATTTTCATGGAAGTAGCTCTTACTTCTTGGCCTTACATGCTGCAAATAAATAAATATTCAAAAATCACTTCTCGCAACTAATTGTACCTTTTACCAACCAAAAGTATGTGTGCAAGTCCCTCTTGCATTATTATCACTACTAGATCAGCACTGGCAGCAGGATCTGGATAAAAACAAAACAGATACAGGAAATTAAAAAACCAACAAAGCTTCCATCTTATGCTGCCATAAAATATATAGAACCTTGGTCAACAAGACAACGGTATTCCTGAACACCAGGAGTTCAGTTACGGGATACGTTTTAAATTCTTTCAAACACATAATCTTGTGTAATTTCCTGGTTCAACCAAAAGGGCCCTTACCGAGCCATACATGAGGAACATGTGAAGCTAATTACATGGTCTACATCATAAAAATGAGTAGTAGAATAAAAAGCTGAAAAAACAATGTGCTTCCATGTGATAATCATTTGACAAAAATGGTGTTAAAATCAAATCATGTTGACAAGTCAAAATTAAATTGGTCCATAAAACAACAAAGAAAAAACTGTCCAATGAAATGACTAGACATAAGGTTGACTTCTAGCCTTTTTTTCTTTTTCTTTTCTTGACGAGTAATATAGCTAATTTGGTTTCTCTTGTTACTTTATGAAGATTAGTCCCAAACTTCCTTTCTTGCCAACTTAAAGATAGAAGCGATCATCAGAAATTAATCCAGAACTTCCTAGATTTATCCAGGTCAGCATTTCCATCCCAAATAATGAAAGACCAATTCAGAGCAAACTACAACCACAGTCCCTACAGCTCAAATTATGCCACCACAATATGCCATGCAACCTAAAATAACCACAATATTTCCAATCATTTGACAGTAAAGGGATTCAGCATTCAACTATCAAGCATTATTTTTCAGTGAACGTGAACCAAGAAAATTATAAGAGTGATGCAAATATCCGCTTTTTCACAGTCACAACCATGGAAGCAAGTGTCCAACAGCAAAAAAAAAACAGATAAAATAATCAAAAAAGTATACCTGCTGCTTGACGGAGCATATCCAATGCCAAGGAGTCCCAGACATCCTACAACATTAAGTAAACAGATGTAACATGAGCAGGTCAATGACGAAGAAAAGTCAAAACTCGAAACATAATGTCAATTAAAGAAATCGGGTATAGATTTGCATAACACCTATATCAAGAAATGCACTTCTTTAACACATCCCCCATCCAACTAGCGGGAAATGTGAACCTAAGGATTAGGTTCTATATAAAATTATAAATAGTAAATATTAAATAATATTGTTTCTTTTTATAAGGCACGCACAGTATTAGAGGTTGATCAGATCGTTCATAAATCTCAAAACATATTTGATAGAAATTATATGAAAATAATATTATAAAAGTATTTTTTGAGATAAATCTAATGCCAGTTTTATAAATTTTCATCTAGCATATTATAAGCGATATTAGTGATCAAAACAAATTTTTGAGAAGTATGTGTGCCTTTTATTTAAAACGAAGGAAGTAGATGCCAACTTGCCTCATGCATAGAGTAAACCAAGTGCACTCTGGGAAGCATTAGAAATAAAAAAGTCCAGGGCAAATGCTTTTCCTTCCATTCTAAGGTTAATGTTCAAGAGGATTGAGGAGCTTTAGTGCTTAAAGGATATATATATATCTCAGGGATGAAAATGGTTGCAGATTCTTAGCGGCCAAAGACTGCTCTTACTTTACACTAATTAAAGCACAACTTACAGCAGGCAAAAACAGGCTACCCTTCCAGGTTCTCTTTACATGGAATTAAAACTCTCCCGTTCCGTTACAGAACGGCCATTTAACAGATTTTGGATTTGCCGTTCCACGAAATCCCGTTATGGAACGCCATAATAAAAATCGCATACTTACTCGCCGTGTCATAACGTTTTTATCTTCTTTTCTAACATTGGCCAAAAATATTTTATGAATTAATTGTTAGCTGATGAAACAGGATATTCTGATAGATTTGATTATATTATGTTGTAATTATGCTTCATAAGTTAAAACAATGCAAATAAGGTTAGAACATATTAATGTGAATTTTTTGAAAAAATTCATGCCGCGTCGGCCACGATTATTTCCCTTGTCTCTTTGCACTACTTAAAGCACAAGAAAGGTGCAAATGTCTCTTTAACACATAGGCCGAAGCATACCTTTCTTAGCACAAAGGGTCGATGAAGCTCAAGTTCCAACGTATGAAATGCGCCTATCTTCAATGAAAAGCAAAAAAAGAAAAAAAAAAGAAAAAGAAAAAACAAGCACAATCAAGAATTATATATGGTAGAATGCATCAACCACATTAATGCAATGTAGCTCACTTAGGTACCTTAACATGCTCATTTTCCAAAATGTTTGTTCCACGTATACGTAAGATGGAGCCTTCTTTTTCATAATCCACTGCCTATGAAAATTATAAGAAGTCAAGCCATCAAGTACAACAGATAATTATAGTAATAAAAAAAATGATGCTCATAGCTCAAAGTCTTTAACACTCACTAACTTTATAAATTATAAAGTAAATAGAAATTGTTACGAGGCACACATGTTTTTCTTTAGAAGGAAAGATTTACTGATGCAGATTTTGGTCAATACATTATGCATTTACACATCAAGAAAATGATCCAGATGAAGTGTTCAAACAGCATTACCATACAAAAAGCAACATGTACCTTCCTCTCACTTCTTACTTCTCATACTGCTTTCAAAGAAGAAAGAATATTTAGGGAATAGGGATGCATGATTTTCTTACCTCTACTTTGATTTCCAGCCGAAGTTTAACTCGCTCTGCATCCCTCCTTCCAGAAGTTGCCTCTCTCAATACTTTCCTGCAAAATCAAACAGCAGCAAGGCAGCGCCGTTATGAAAAATTGTCTTCCAGAAATCTCATAATGGTTTCCCTAGAAATTGACCAGATAATCTCATCCTACCATAATCAAGCTTTACATGGACAACAGTAGAGGTCCTTGTGATGCAGTAACATTGGCAAGATGTTTTCTGTTCAATTGCTTCCAAGGACAGTTTTACTCACCATGTTTATGCATGAAGGGCATACTAACGACAGTGGAAAACAAATTACGAAATATATTGGGGATCCTGGGCCCATACGCAAATCACCTAAGTGTTAAGATTAAGGGCCAAGTAAATGGCACCCCACGAACATTCTGAACTCTTCCTTTCTTTTCAAAATTACTAGGAATATTAAGTGTTTTACAATCTGGGTGCTACAAGTTCAGCCTTCTGAGTTAGGCTTTCATCTAGACCCCCAACTACACCTTTGGGCAAGAGCCTAACGAAAACCCGCCTTCAGTAATTTGGTTTAGTTCACTAGACAAACAAACACTCTCTTCCTTCTTTTAAAGATCACATATATGACAAATTTAACGATTCATGTTTCATCTCTAACAAGCAAAAGAAACATTTTTATTTCAAACTGCCAGTACTAACACATTGATAATTGACAGATAATTCGACATTAGAAAAATTAGTTAAATAGACAAACAATAAGAAATTATACACCAAATTATAATGGTCCACCCAAATGAATCAGAGTACTCAAAGGTCCAAAATTTGATAAAGATTTCTAATTTCCATCACTAAAAATATAATAGAACCACAAAAATAATTGGGAGGTTGAAAGTCGATACATACCCACTTAATTAAAACAACCAAGAAAGCTAAAAACTGATATAAAATCAAAAAAAAATTGTAAATTTAATTGGGTGGGATAATCAAGATACCTAACAGTGACAGCTAGAACAGAATCACCTTCAGCAATTAAATTGTAAGCAATCCACAGATCATCTGCTTCGTCTGGAATCATCTGCAAATTAGCAAATTGAAGATGAAATCAGTTCAAATTCCCGAATTTTTCATCAAATTAAACAAGGAAAATATGAATTAATAGTAACACTCTCAAATAATAATAGCCAAGAAAACCCCAAAATACACCCAAACAAATGTAAATATAGATAAAAATATGACCTTGACGCTGCCAGGGCCGCCGTGAATGTAATCTTTACGGACGATCTTCATTGCGATACTAAAATCTTTATTTTTATTTTCTGACCTCTTGTTAATTAATATGGGAGGAAGAGAGGAAAATAAATGATTTGGAATTGCGTAAAAAAGAGTTCAATAGGTGGGAATTGGGATGCTCTTGAGTTTTTCGTATCAACTCTTTTAAAAACTGATATACAACCTCCATTTTTTTTTTATTACACTTGATTTTACACTATTCACAAATTTTATTTTTACCATCATTTATAATTTGTAGGTGAATAAAAATATAGTCAATTTTTTTTTTATTTGGTAAGATGAATAACCTCTGGGCTGCCCTCACACAGAGCCCAACCCAGAGGCCCAAGCACTTGTTAGATTAGTTTTAATATGTATTATATTAATATGTACTTTTTTATAATTTTTACAAATACAAAAGTAGAGATATTACCTCCTCAAAGTTTTTGAATTGACATGTGTGAAAAGTATAACAATTAAAAAACACGAAAGGAGTATTAAAGAAAAATTAAGTGATTACCAAGAGAGGGCAAAAATCGATCCAACCCATCCATCTAAGTTCTAACCGACCAACCAAACCTAGTCCAACCATAACGGGTTGGGTTAAAATTTTCAACCCACTTAATTAAATGAGTCGATCTAACCCAATCTGTCCAATTAAATGATCGATCCAACCTAACTTATCTAACATGTTTACTTAAATGGGTCATGTTTATGTTGGTTGACCCAGTAACCTGTTTGTTTTTCCATCCAAAAAATCAAATTTTCAAGTTAATACAATCTATCGATACAAATATATTAAAAGGTGTGCTTGACAACGTCTATGCGCCACGTGGCACCCTCCTTTTGCCACCAGAATTTTGCCACGTGTCTATTAACCAACAATAAGTCAAGTGATCATTATTTAAAAAATATATGCTAAAGCCTGGGCTCGAACTCCTGACCTTAGGTAAGGATTTCCAAAGACTCACCATCTGATCTAACATCTTTTAGTGATTTATGTTTCCATAGAATTATAGATATGTGTTGTAATTAGTAATGTGGCAGTCAATGCCTACTTCCAGCCATAAAGTTTATTTTTCTTATTTGTTTTTTTTTTTCTGTCATCCCCTTGCCCCATCTCCCCTTTCGAAATTCACCATAAACGTTAGACTCTTTTACTTCGTAATTAATGGGCTAACGGTACAAATTATTCTTGCTACTAATCGAATCTTATTGTTGTTGTTCGAGAATACGAATCAAGAGATGGAGTTCAAAAGTCAAAGGGCAACACCCATAAAGAAGTAAGGTCAGTGAAATTGTTAATCTTAGCACAAATCCCTTGATTGCAGATATAATTTAATTCACTAATCACTCCTAAATCATGTTAATATTCTCCTTGCACATTGAAGTTCAATTATCAATTCAGTAATTACATAATTTTGTAACTGAAATATACCCCCCTCTCTCTCTATATATATAACTGCTAATAGGGTAATTGTATGATCCTCAGACTTTTGTTGTTCCTCTTCAAGAAGGTATTATCAAAGCTGGCATAATTTTTTTTGGTTTTTGTGATCAATGAAACTTTATTTTTCAATTCTCTTTGTTTATTTAACTGATTGGTTTTCTCTTCGTTTTTTTGTCAGAGGATTTCTCTAATCAATCAACTTAGCAAGGTAATATGTTCATCTTTTTCTTTGTTTCTTTTGTATAAATTTCTTCACCATCTTAGATGCAAATTATTTTATGCAAATTACAAAGCCAAAAAAACAAATTAACCATCTTTGCTTTCTTGTCCTTCTTCACCTTCACTAATGCAGCTGGACCAAGCTATTTCAATCCACATATTGTCCTTAAAAGTATATGTAACTCTTTGCTTTCTTGTCCTTCTTGCTTTTTTGATTTACATATTTAGAGTAACCATTGCCTGTTGGTTGTGTAAATTTAGGGAAATTCTCTAAAATTGAAGGTCTGATTCTAATAAATGGATAAAATATTGTTAATTTTAGGTAGTTATTTGAATAGGCAATGTGATTAGTCATTTTCTTAAAAGATGGATAATGAAATTAGAGGTTTTACTTATCAAATTTTGTTAGGAATCAATGTAGTCATTTTTTTTTTGGGTACATTATAAGAAGTTAGGGCACCCTTCTCTCAAGGGAGTATCAAGGTAGTTATTTCAAGTGAAGAAGGGGACTTTTTTTTTAATTCAATCAAACAATTCACAAATACATATCAAAGATCCAATCGAAGCAGCAACCCCAAAAATTATGATCCTTAGCAACTAGAATAAGAGCATTGTCTGCAAAACAATTTCTTTATGCACCTTACGATGTTTTCCTTATTGTTTTGACACACACTTGACAGTTTAATTTCTACTGTCGAAAAGTAAGAATGACGCTAAACTTCAGTCAACATTATCCATTGCATAACACAATTTACAAACTTCATGGTATTACAAATGACATAAAGCAAATAACACGATTTCCATAAACGATACAAACAATAGTTAAACCATACAGAAAAGTAAAAAAGTACCACCCGGGACAACGCCCGGGCCACACACTAGTTAAATAATAAAAAGGGGTTGTATTTGTATTCGGATTTGTCTTCTTGTTAATGTATAAACTCTTTGTACTTCAAAGTTCTTAGAATATGAGGTACTTAAGTAATTATTAATCTAGTCGTTGTTAATAAAAATTGGAAAGTGTTATTAAATGGGTTAGTGGGTTGATTCCAGGTCGACCCATTTATTATTAGGTTGGATTGAGTTGAGAATCTCAGCCTGTTTAACTAAATAGGTTGGGTTGGGATCTTAACCTATTTAAGTAAACAGGTCAACCCAAACCCAACCCAGGTCGACCCATTGCCAGCTAATATTATTGATAGACACTATTCCTCTTGTGATTCGGATTTCTTTGGAATTTTTGTCAATACTAGATATTAGTACTACCTATTACATATTTACTTTTGGAAACAATTACTGTATCTTTTTTAAAAATTTATCAAATGTTTGAGTAGTGCAGCTCATAGACATTTTTCGTTGAGTTTTTATGTCGATATAGCCCATTTCATAATTTTCCTTCCATTAAGGGAGCGTTTTGTTGGGGATCTTCTGAAAAGGACATGGGAATCAAATAACTTGATTCCCTTACTTGTTGTTTGTTTACTCAATTTAATGAAACCCTTTACCCTCTCCTTACCCCCAAAGTCCTCGACTCTCACCCCCTAAGATTTCACTTTTCCTTTATTTGACTCATCATTGACTATCTCATTGACTACTCAACCACCAGTTGGCCAAACCACTCAACCACTAGCACCGCCCACCCAATCACCACTTGACCACCCAACCACCACCACCCGCCCACCCAACCACCGCAATCTGACCCGACCACCAACCGCCACCTGACCCCTCAACAACCCCAACACCCCAACCAAGCGACCAACCACCGTTAAGGCGAGAATTGCCAACCCAACCACCAAGAACCGCCCATCCAACCACTAGAACTGCCCATCCAAGTGACCCAACCACCGAAAAACCGCCAGCCACTACCATCCACCACCTAAATCACCGACATGCCTTAGAAAAAACATGGAAGAACTGAGAGAAAGAGAGGGGGCAAAAATTGACAGAGGCGGGAAGGGGACGGGGAGGAGGCGACTGCGCTGGGAAGGGGGGAGGGGCGACGACGCAATGGGAAGGGAAGGGGAGGGGGACGGCTCGGCGACACGGTGATGGTACTAGGTGAGGAGGGGCGGCGGGGACACAACAAGAGAGGAGACCCCGTGCTTGGTTCATGCTAGCACCAGATACTAAGAATTTAGTAGGTTTTGGCAAGTATAGACATGTTCATGTTTTTTTTTATAAATACTTAAGTTACATTATCTAGCTGGGTTTCCTATGTGATATTCAAGATCAGGGTTCGTCATTAGTGGCTTTCAATTTGGGAGTTTAAGGTTCCAATTCGTTGAATAAGGTCACTAAGTTGGCAGTTCTGTAAATAGAATGGAAGAAGGTTTTTGAAAGAGAAGCAGTTAAGGGGAAAAAGCCTTTTTTTTTTGTGGACATATAAGGAATAATAGATAATTTTAGTGGCTAAAGGGAGTATTACACAAATGAGACCAAGATAATCATAGCTATAATAGGCTTATATGGTGCACAAGCTAGCAATCCTTCGTGTAAGTTTAGCTTTACTTTTTGTTTGGCCCGATTTCAGTTAAGATATCAATTCAATTGATGTTGGAATTCTCCAAAAGTTCATAAGTCTAATTAGTTTTAATTAGAATATGAGTTTGTTAGTTGGATGCAATATGAAAATCCAAATTACATTAATAATTGATTTTTCTAAGCTTGATAGCTAATGAACAATATTGTCTAAGAAAGGACACATTATAAGGTTGATGTAATTTTTTTCTTACAAGTACAAACTTTGGCTCGCAAATTATAAAGTAGTACAAATTTTGTAAGAGCAAGCTTATCAATGAACCCAAAAAAAAGGTTCATCATTCTCTCTCCTCCACATAATTTTCACAAACCATTTTCAATTTCACTCTTAACCATGAACCCAAAAATAATGGTTCATCACACTCTCTCATCCTTTTTTCCTACCCCACCACATTTTCTCTCTCTTCAAATAATATAGAGCGGATCAACTCCAGCCCGGCCCGATTTTTGGGCGGGCTTGTGCAGTTTTTTTGGCCCGCGGGAGGGCCGGCCCGAGCCCGGCCCGGTTTTTTTTTTGGGCGGCCTTTGGACAAGCCAAAAAAGAGGTTTTAGTCTATTTTTTTGGCCCGGCCCGTTTTGGCCCGAAAAAGCCCGTTCGACCCTGCCCGAAATAACGGGCTTTGGACACATTTTTTTGGCCCGGATTTGGGCTCGGCCCGGCCAGGTCAATGGGCGAATTTTTTGGCTCGGCCCGGCCCGAACCCGGTCCGGCCCGGCCCATGATCACCTCTAAAATAATTCTATGTAGTTGGATGAGGAGTTGGTTGAAATTGTGTTGGTTCAGACAGAAGTTGATTGAAGGTTTGTTGCGTGCATGGAACTTCAAATTCACCATCATCTTCATCTTCATCATCACTATCATCATCGTAATCTTGAGTTTGTAGATAATTTTGTGGGTTATGGGAACTCTCAGGGGTGGAATTATATTGGTAATTCTGTTGATGTTGGCGATAATTTTGGGGGTAATTTTGAGGATAGTTTTGAGTTGAATTTTGTGGATAATTTGAAAGATTTTGCTGAAAATTATGCGGATTTTGTGGGTAATTTGGGGGGTTTTGGGGATAATTATTAAGATTTTGTTGGTAATTTATGGGGTTTTGGTTTGTATTTTGTTGTGGATTTGTTGGACGATTTCTGCGTCTTCTACTAGGATTAGGATTAGGTACATAATTAGGATAATTAGAATCCATAATTATGAAGTATTTTTTTTTTCTGGAAGATTGTAAGCTAAAGCAAAATTATGTGATAAAAGAAATGATAATCAGAAGAGAAGAGAAAACAGAAATTGTGAATAAAATATAGCAAAATGGGTGTCTATTTATAGAGAATGAAAAATTATGAATTTTGGTAATTTTTTTTTTTGAATTGTATTTTTTGAAATATTAACGTTACAAAAATTGTAACGTTAATAATAAGAGGACCAATAGAAATTCAACAAATGGCAGATTTCTGGAGGACCGCACCATATGTCAGTCCACGTCAGCGCACACGTCAGAGGAGCAGCTGATTTCGTCCTTTGTGAGCTGTTCCAACCAATCCAGCGCTGACATGTGGTGCTTTGTATTTTTTTTGGCTACCTGCTCCTTCCTTTTGCCAGCGTAGGAGGTTCGTTTTGTTTCACGAACCATTCGGAAATCCGAATGGTTGGTCCTCGATCCATGTGTGAATAATTCTCCAATTCATCATTAAGAGAAAAAATAATGGTTCAAGCCTATGAACAAGTACAAAATTCATTACTTTTTGAATTTTTTTCCAAATAGCAATTATCCAAGAACTAAATTCATTGCAGAATAAAGCGGTTGCCCATGTCTTTGCCTTGCCTCACCTTGCATCTGCATGAATCATACTATTCATGATGTTGCATGCATCTACAAGGTTATATTCTCTCTCTTCTCCATCTGTCCCTCTCTTCTTTCCTACACGTGTCCCCTTACTCTCAATCTCATCAGTCATCATCCTTCTTCTTTCTCTCTCTTACCCTCGCCTCCAAAATCACAGGATTATGAAATCATCCCAAAACCCTACCTAAAACCTTACATAATTTTCTTCGAATTACAAGCAAAATATCATTAACATTTTCTTAATAAACCATGAAATTTAGCTCTAGTCCCACTTACATGTGACACATCCATAACCTTCAACCCTTCAGGTACTTATTGTTTAACTACGTACCCATATCATTTGTCCTCCCCCTTTTTTCTGGGTATGCTTAAATTGCCGATGTATTTTAATCATATCTGTGATTTGATTATTGTTTAATTGGAAAATTTTGTGAAGGTCCAATTTCATATACGTTCATATGCATATTACAAATTTGAGATATAGAAATGGGGTTTTTCTAAAGAAGACGAGTACAATTAAAGCAAAATAGATATCTCCTCCCTCCGTTCCATATTAATTTGCAATATTTAGAGATGACACAATGATGTGGAGCGGGATTCATGTGACGAGGGGAGAGATATACATAGAAACTTATTACCCTATAAGGGAACTGTTGCGATTAATATGGGACGGAGAAAGAAATTATCCGTCTTAGTAAGTCTTCTTTGTTTACATTTCGGGTGATTTTGTACATATATAGGGGAAAGATTTATTGATGATACAAGCTCTTGAATTGCTATTTTGTAGTATTAGTATATTACTGTACTCACACTAAATTGATTGCTAACTGATGCTGAGGATTGTCTTCTTAACATGTTATTGCGATGAACTTCAGAGCCTTTCTATCTGTCAGTCAGAAATTAAGTTTAGCAAATAATCAATTTATCTAAGTGAATCCCATGTTGTATCTTGGAGACCGTGTATGATTAAGATTAAGCAAGTAAAACAGGCTGAGGTTGCCCCATGTATCTGGGAGACTAAGCAAGTAAAAAAGGGGGAAGTAGTCTTTTTGAAGTGACCATATCGCGTTGGTATTCTATAGTGGAAGTGAAAGATTATGAGATAGAAAGTTGTTTGTAAGTGTGGACTGGATACAGATTGGATCAATTAGAATATAGTTAGATGGATATGAACCAGTGAAACTTACAATTCGGGATTGAATCCGCTCTTTGCTCTGATCTACCTTTTAGTTAAACACCACAGTCGAGACTAGAGAGAGTAGTAGCGTAAACGATAAACAGTTAGCAAATCAATTTAATATTTAATTAGTAGGCTCAACTAACTTTAGAATATCATATAGCATTCAAAATTTTGGTAAATATGCTCCATATGGCATCCTTCCAACTGCATTTAATATCCTATGTGTGTTGTTGCATATGTTTTGAATGCAACACCTAAATTAGCAATACTTGATTAAGATATTACTTGGTTCAAAACATGCTACATTTGTCCAATCTGCACTTTGCCACTTTGCCAAATACTCGTCCTACTAAATTTGTATACTTTGTTGTGGTCAGAGCCTCACAGGATGGAAGATTTCGATCCTGGTGATGAAGAGTACTGGGATATGGAGGATTTAGAGGGTTACTCAAAATCTTATGAGAACAATAGCAAGTTAAGTAGGATATGGAGAAAAGGGGTAAATTTGGGAAAGAAAATGGTGGTGACGGGTGTTGTGGTCTCGTCTGCTCCCTTTGTTCTTCCTCCTCTCGTTGCTTTATCAGCTATAGGGTTTGCTTTCTCTGTACCAGCTGGCTTTGTGTTTGTCACATATGCATGCGGTGAGAAGCTTTTAAATACTTTGCTGCCAATGCCTTCTTCAACTCCTTTTGAGCCGATGTATTGTGACGAGGAAGAGTACGGGGTTTATGGAGATGACGTTCACAGGGGGTATGAAGAAGATGCAGACACTGAAGGTGCATTAGATGAAATTGAAGAGGATACTAGAAATGGAATAGATATTGAGGAAATTGAAGTTGATTCGAAAGAATTTGAACAAGATACTAAACATGGGACAGAAATGAGGATTGAATTGGCCTACGAAAATGATAAAGAGATTGATGATCACGATAGAACACCCATCGATAAGGATGGACTAGATGAAGGTTCACCAAAAGTGAGTGAGGTTGTTGAAGAAGGGGGGTACGAGGAAGATGTTGGGGAATACATGGATGATGAGGAGCAACATCTAGAGTCAAAAGCAATTCCCAAGATACTAGAAGGGATCCGAGAGGCAGAAAGTGAAATTTCTTTGATGGAGAATGAAGAGGGTAGGATGCCAAGAGACTCACTCAGGGCAGTTGTAGTAGCAGCTCATGTTGACGGGGAGAATGAGAACAATGTTGAACAAGTAACGGAAGACATGGCCTTTGTACCACCAAGCAACATTAAAGAAGATGACAAGCACAGTGGAAATTTTGCTGGCATAGAAGAGGACGAACTAAAAAGGGAGAAGACGGGATTGATTGAAGAAATGAGGGAGGAGGGTAAAAAGGACCAGAAAAGTGAAGACAGTCCAGCAAAGGAGACACCTCAAGAAAACAGGGGAGTTCCTGTGAAGGATTTGTCTCAAGACAAGGAAAATTTTAACCTCACTGCCATTCCTGAAGAAGTTGAGCCAGCTACAAATGACGGTGGAGTGATAGATGGCCTCAAAAGTGATGCAGATTTAAGTCGTACAAGCATTAGAGGAGATGAGAGTGGATTAATGCGAGAAGAACCAAAATCTGCGGTAGAAGATCAGGTTGTGGTAAATGTGAAGATAGATGGTGATCGTACTGTTACTGATGTTCACCAAGGAACCAGTTCAGATAAGCTAGGAACCTTGTTATTTTCTAATGAAGATGCAACTGGAACAGCTGGTGAGAGTGGGATTGATGTGTCTGATAACGGAACTGTGGCACCTGAGCGAATTTCAGATTCATTGGACCAGGTGCCTGAAGGTAATTACCAACGCATTATAGTGCCTCACAAAGTTCTTTTACTTTCAACTTATATTAGTGAATCTAAGTGTAGTCCACTGTTTTCAAGTTGTGACATTGAAAATTAGTTCTTTCAGAAATGTAAGAGACACAATTTGATGTAGAAGGAATTGGGTTTGGCTTATTTTTGTGCAGGAGAAAACCAATCTTTAAGCAAAGCGGTCGAAGTAACTGTTGAATACCACGGGGTTGTGATTGAGTCTGTGATGCCTGTGTCTGAACATGCTGATATTGCGCCGGGCATAGGAACTACTGCTGGTCCAGAGAAGGTTAGAAGTTATTGGTTGTGTAGATTTATTCATTTGGCTTGCATATGCACGAATATGTGCTTTACTATTGTCCCTCCTTTCCTTGAAATCATCCCACTGGCATATTTTAAAATTTTGCTCTCTGGTCAAGTAATTGGACTAAAAATTGCTTTGGACAGTTCTCTTGAAATCGAGTAGTAACTATTAAGCGAATATAATCTTGTGTCTTTGCTGTCATGGATTGTTAGTGTATCTTGCTTTAGGTGCAATTGATAAATTAAGTAACTGTAAGCTTTTTTCTACAATGGGAGTCGGGAGAAATAACCTATTTTTGTGTTAGAGATGATTTCGCTCGGAAATATTGTAAAAATTATATGTAAGTGAACTTAACGGCAAATTATATCAGCTCTAATGAAAGAAACAATGTTCTCAAGGATAAGTCTTCTGGAAATTGAGTTGTTATACTAACTGCCTGTGTAAGCAACCTTCACTTACCTATTTTGAACATTTTGTGCATATAAAGTGGAGTGAGCCTCATAACTTTCTTTATATTCATGTTTTGCATATGTGACGCATGAGATGGGTTAATCAAGGTGAGGTCCTTGCTTGTTTCTATCAAACTAACTAACAAGATTCCATCTACGTCACTAGGACTTGGGTACTGGTCATGTGTTCCGTCTTTAATTTATGAAAACTTTCAATTATCCAACATTTGATGGTAAATGAAGTTCATAATTTTTGGACTCTTTGCAGGTAAAATTGGAAGAGGAGAAGATTTGGGAGCAAATTAATGCTATGAGAACTATAGTGGGGTACACTACCGCTCTTCAACCCTCATACGCAGAGGAGCTTAAGGCTCTTTATGTTTTTACTGGGGTCGAGCCACCAGCCTCGTCGAAGAACACAGCTGATCTTGCAGATATTAACGAAAAGCTTCACTTTCTTATGTCGATAGTCGGTGTCAACTACATGACTTCTAAGTCCTAATACAGGAGTAGTCAAAGTTGTCAAGAAGAAAAACATAGACAACTGGAAGAATAAATAAGTAAAATTCTAACACAGATAATAAAATGTAGCTTGTTGCCTTGTTGTTTGCTTAATTGGAAAAAATGGACGGGAGACAAATGCATTGTGACTTGTGAGCAAAGTCCTTTGAAGACGTTCAAACTAAGTTAATAGAATCGTTATGTAAAAGATTTGAACATTTAAAATATTTATCCAATATATTACGCTTGAAGTTGAGAAAAAAGAATATAAAATTGGATGAATATGTTTAGTCAAACTGTTGAATAAGATGATTGTTGTGAGTATATTTTGTTAAATAGTTGAAAAGTATCCAAACTTTAGACTCTTTGGGTTCGGATCCAGTGGAGTTTGTGAAAACTCTACCAAGTAGAGTTCATTAAATTCTAGCCCTTTATTTAAATCCACGGTTAATATGCAAAGTTACCTGATATTTTTTTTTTCCTATTAAATAGAAGGGAAGTACTTGATACTTCTAAAATATTATTAAAAAGCTTCCAGACAACACATAAGTACTCATCATGCTTTTTGATATTTCTTCACCGAAAAATTGAAGCTTTTTCTCTCTCCATCTTCTCAAAGTAACTCTACAAACTTCCATTGATCTACAGCAAATTGGTTCTCCCCATCTTCTCAAAGCAACTCTACAAGCTTTAATTAAGGTATTTTTTTTCGTGTTCTTTTGCAATTTTGAATTTTAGGGTTTGCACATTACAAAAATTAATACCAATTTTTTGATTCCCTACTTAGAAAGCTAACCCAATATTGGAGTTGCGTTTGAAAAAAAAATTTGGGCAACTCCCTGCTTATACGAGTAGTTATAAATGTTTTGGGCAAAGAATTTTTAAAAGAATGGTAACACTGCAAACTGTACTTGTGTTCTTTTGTTGTGTTGGGAAATGGTGATTGATGACTTTGAGTGCTCCTTGTTGATTCATGTCAATTTTTAATTACTAACAGAGTAAATGTCGTGGCAATGGAGTACACCTTGTGAACAAAAATTGATTGATTTACAATATTGTAGAGAACTTAAGCTCTCTGGCAAATGTTCCATTTTGCAAAGTGTTTATTAAATAATTCTTTTTAGTCTATTAGCTCAATATGGCAGAGCATTGTGTACCATTAGCAACACAAAGATGTAGGTTCGACTCCTACATAGGCTCATTCAATTTAAATTAATTTTCTATCACAAAGAATTTAGAAACTCGTTATAGCTGTTTTATTAGCTCAATATGCCAGAATATTGTGTACCATTAGCTGTTCTATCCGAGATTTGCTGATCCCCAACATGTGCGCCAAGGAGTTCATGTGCTACTTTGGGCTTAATTCCAGAGTCATCGACAAGATCAATTTCACAAGCTTGAACCTCAGATATTTTTCTTTATGATGACAATAAGTGTCTAGTTCCTGGCAAGTGAAGTGTGTGATTATGTTCAGATACAAAATCATGCACAATGTATCTTCCAGTTGTCTTGATTAAAGAAACACCGAGACGAACTTTACAACCTGTTCTTGTTTCACTACGTGAATGTAAAACTATCCCTCCCTTAGTTGGCCGACGATAACCCTCTTTTGCACATAAAAATCTTCTTGAAGACACATCACCATCTTTATTCTTGTTCATATAATGCTTGCGCACATTAAAACCCATTTTCGCACCATACTCTAACCAAAAGTTCCAAGCATCATCTACGGCATCAAACTCCATACCAATACAAGGAATCCAATAGTCTGACCCTTCAGCATTGTTACTTGGTACGTTATTTGAATGATCCATGAACCTATAATAATAAAAAAATAAACCAATGCGTTTACGAAATTAATCCTTTCGTAATTTTTACCTAAAAAAATCCCTATATTACATGTGTAAATACACACAGAGTACTGTAATTTAAGCCAAACATCTTTCATGCAGAATACAAATATCATTGCATTATAAAGACCAAAGAGTAATATTCTACAACAAGTGTAAAATTTGAAAATAATATTGCGCAATACAGCATATCAATAGTATATATCAGTGTAATGTGTTTGATGCAACTTACCTTGATTATTGGATGTATATAATATTCAAACTACAGGTTGTCTTCAACATATATGGGCTTTGTGTGATTGATTGAATGAGACACAAATTCACTCTTGAATGTTGTTATATGCTTCTTTATGATTTGATGAACAATAAGTCTAAATTATTTAGGGTATACTGCGTACATATAGAAGAATTGAAGAAACTTCGTATTATTTAGAGGGAAATTTATGCTAAAAAATAATTTAGAGGGAAACCAGTACTTTTGCCGCTCAATTATAATACTTAGCTTATTATTTTTTTAATTAGTTGTCTTTCCACTAATTAAGGAGGAAGTTATATTTAATAGGAAAAAAAAAGGTAACTTTGCATATTAACCGTGGATTTAAATAAAGGGCTAGGATTTAATGAACTCTACTTGGTAGAGTTTTTACAAACTCCACTGGATCCGAACGCCTCTCTCTTGCTTTTCTTGGTTTGGACTTTGCAAAATTACTGGGAAGACGGTAATGAACATATATTTTTACTGGTGATGATGAGGTGTTCATGGGTGGTTAACCGTCCCAAAACGATGTTTCGGTTCTATAACCGAAAGTTTCAGTTTGCTCATTATTGAACTGTAACCGTAATCATTTGAACCGGTTACCGCCTAAGTAATTAACCGTTTTTTGGTACGATTTTCTGGTTAACCATTAATTATTATTCAAGTTATACTATTATATTTTTCTTAATGTACATACTTTTTTTAGGGGAAATGTACATACTTAATGTACATATATTTTCTATTTTTTGTGCATTATACTCTAATATAAAATATATTATAAAGTGGATTTATAAAGTGGATAATAAATCAATTGAAAAACATAACCAACACTAAGAATTTTCACTCCATTCCCTAATAATAGTGTTTATATTAGTACCAAAATTTCCAAACAATCACATGCTTCCTCTAAATGTTGTTACTTAATAAGAAATATTAAAATTAATGTAATTGTTGGAAAATGTTTCACAATAATTAGATACAGGAAACAATATTTCGGTTTTTTGGTTAACTGTTAACTCAAAAATCATAATAGTAACCGTACCATTTTTACCATTACTTTGATTAGTCGGTTACCGTTAAAACTTTTTTTATCGGTACGATTACCACCTGTTTAGACCTGTTTGTGGGTTTGTCGGTATGGCTTGTCGGATTCCGTTTTTTAATGAAGACCCCCTACCGTTTGGGCCACCAAATGCCCTTTGGTAGCAAGGCGATTGCTATACCATCGCTGATGCCCATCCACACTGATGGGGGGTTTTAGCGACGAGTCGCGACAAACAACTCTTTATTAATTAGCAATTTGAATTCATTAGTTTCAAATAAGTAGAAGAATTATGAAAAACTCGATATTTTGCAAAAAAAATACATTGAACTAAATGTAACAAGTGTTATGAAACAAAGGAAACAAAAAGATTGATATTTGGAAGTAGAAAGAGACTGATGGTTTCGTTTACGTTGATGTTCAGCAAGTTACAGCAAATGCCGTATTTATACTACAAATATCTACTATTACAAGTCAGTATATATATATCAGGAATTGGGGTTGACTCAAGTGGTGCGTTTTCCCACCTTACAGAGCACAACTCAATTCCTACCTCAAGCACTTGCTTAAGATTTATGGGGGGAGGGGATTGGGGGTGTATGCCTTGTAATCGCCTCTGGGTGGGAGTTCTTGTGCGAGTATAGCTTACAAATTTATTCTTATTTTAAAAAAAGTCAATGCACATAAATCCTAACATATAGGTTATGGGAAAATGTGACCAAGCATTAAATGTTTATGTCCTCATTGTCAATTTTGATGGACATTCATATTTCCATTTATCTCATAACAACAAAAAATATACTTCCTTTGTTTCTTTTTAAGTGCAACACTTTGACTTTTGTAGTATTCAAACACCTCACTTTGACCATATTCTTTTACTAATATATAAAAACAAAAGTGATCATATAGAATGTTGTTGGATTTGTTCCAATGAACATTTTCAGAATATCAACTTTTTATATAAATTCTACATATATATAATTAGAGATATTAATTGTCAAAGTTGTGTGTTGGTAAGCGTAAAAGTCAAACTGTTGCGCTTATTTACAAATGGAGGTTAGTATATTTTATTATTCCTAAAAGAGAGTATAAGATAAAAGTTTCCAATCATAGACCACAAGTCCACAATAGTCTAAGAGGATAGAAGAATTAAAATAACAATACACGAAGCCTAAGGCTATGTTCAGTTCACCTTATTTTTGCTTATTTCAGATCAGATCAGATCAGATCAGACCAGATCAGATCAGATCAGAAAAAATAAGTTCAGATCAGATCAGATCAGATAAGTTCAGATCAGATCAGATCAGATCAGATAAGTTCAGATTATGCTTATATTTAAAAACTTATTATTATTATTATTATTATTATTATTATTATTATTATTATTATTATCATCATGATTATTATGGTTATTAGTATTACTAATGCTATTATTGTTATTGTAATAATTATTATTATTGTTGTTGTTGTTATTATTATTATTATTATTATTATTATTATTACTTTATACAATTACTATTACTATTAATATTACTATTTACTAGTACATTTGTTCAAAAAAATTATTATTATTGTCGTTGTTGTACTTATTAATTTTTAATATTGGTAATTATTATTAATGTCGTTGCTATTATTATAAATGTCATTGATATCACTATTTGAAGCTATTTGTGTTCAAGAAGAAGAATGTTCTTTTGGCATTTGTAAGTGTTCTTTTTTATATTTATTCTAATTAATAATTTTGATATGTGATGTTCTTTTTGATGTTGTACATGTAACGAACATGACAATAGTATATGATGTTTATTTTTTAAAACAATTTCTAATAATAATAATAATAATTATTATTATTGTTATTATTATTATTATTATTATTATAATATTATTTATATTATTATTATTATAAAATTATTATTATTATTATTATATTGTTATTATTATTATTATTATTGAAAGTTGTGCATAGTAATAAAATGATAGTAATAGTAATACTAGTAATGAAATACAAAGTAATAATAATATTAGTAATAATATGTTTTTTAAAAGATAAGATAAGATCAGATCAGTTCAGATTAGATCAGATCAGATCAGATCAGAAAAAATAAGTTCAGATCAGATCAGATTAGATCAGATAAGTTCAGATCAGAAAATTCCAGGTGAACTAAACATAGCCTAAAGGGTTGTAAAGTATGAATGAATCCAAATGTCGGTGAATTAATAACGAAACGGATTCAATTCACGAGAGACGTACAGAGAGCGAAAGCGAAAAGAGAAGCGCGTGATTGACGCCACACCCCACATCGCCTCTCTCATCACTCATCTCCTGCGTTTTTCTCTCTCTCAATCGCACAAACAACGGGAAAAGACGGAGAGAGAAAGAAAGAGTGATTTTCAAAGTAGGGACTGAGTTTATATATGAATGACAACAACAACAACAACAACTACTACTCCGCCAACGTTGCTTTCCCTCACAATCGACACTGCTCTTCTTCATCTTTCTTCTTTTCCTGATCTCTCTCCTCTTCCTCCTCACATTCTTCTCGATCTCTTTCTCGTACGCTTTCTCTCTCCTCTCTCTCTCTTATTGATTTGCGAATCTATTCAATTATTATTGTGTCTGATTGATTGTTTGTATTAGGTTTTCTCGGCTTCCTTTTTCAATTTGCAGAGGTTTGATTCTTGTTTTGAGTTCCTCTTATGTATTGATTTGTACTTTTGTTTGAAATTGATATGTTGTGAGAAATTAATCGGCGAAATTGGCTCTTGTTTAGTAGTGCTGCTGTTTTCAATTTGCAGATGTTTGATTCTTGATTTGATTTGTTTCATTAATTGATATCTACTTGCGTTTGAAATTTCGCTGAAATTGATATTTTGAGACAAATTATTCGAGGAAATTAGCTCTTATTTGAGTAGTGCTGCTTTTAAAAAAAAAAAATTTGTTGCTTGTTTTTTCTGTTACTTTATTGTGGCTCATGAATGTATGTGTATGCTATTGAATGTAAGAATTCCAATTTCATGTTGTTCCGCTGGCCGCGCTGGAATGTTTGGTTTAGCGGCTGCGGCGGTATCGATGGTAATATACATATTCGTGTCGGTGACTTGGATGGTTGTGATCATGTGATGGTATATCAATGCTTTGTGGTAGTTGTTGTTCATTTGGATGTACAATATTTGGTACCAGGAGTTTGGAAGAACTTATCAATTATCATCGCCTTTTGTCGAAAATGTTTTGTTCCTGGTGTGGCTGGGAGGTATAGGATAGGTCTATTTTGGTGTAGGTTGTTCGGGTGATTGTCGTACTCGTAGTATCTTAGATAGGTCATAGGTGTGGTGGTTTTTAAAATGGATGTAGTGTTATATGTTTTGGATGGTTGTGCTGGTTTGTGATTCATGGTGGTACCTCAACTAGGCACTTCTGGTGGTTGTGGAGGCTTCAGTGTACAAATTTTAGTACCTTGCTTGGAGGAACCTAAGATAGCAACCTTTCTTTATGTGCTCTCCATGTATAAGTTGCTGCTGGTTAAGACAATGTGGGCCTAAACTCTGGACTAGCACCAATGATGGCATCATGATGCTTGCGAGGTCATGTCATCAATGTGAAGGGTCTTGCATTTTTCTTTGGCATTCCATGCTAAATATATAATTGTCGAAATTCTGCTTAGTAGCTTAATCCATCTTCGAAATAGAGTCTGTGGTTCTTCTGAAGGCTCTCTGTTGCTACTTGGGAACACTTTTGAGCTTGGAATAAAGCAACATGCACGTAACTCATTGAAACGATTTGTCATTAGGTTTTATCTACTGAAATAATGTGGTTGAAATTTGGAATAAGACCCCTCTGTTTCTGATATCTTTTAGCAAAAGTTCTCATATGGTGACTGCTATTTGCTTCAATCAGCCCTATGAGTACGATGTGTGATGTTATGTTTGGTTGAATGATATGTCACCGTTTTTGTTTGGCTCACTAGTCCCCTCTATTATTTGATGTTTTTATACTTTGATCATTCAGCTTGTTTGCTCTGCAAATGTGTTCATTGTACAAATTATTTTTGGCAGAGAACACTGAAAGCTGGAAAACTGAATGAAAAGATCTTGAAATTGTTCATAGCTTCTGGTGACGACAAAATACTTTCCTTCATCAAGGAGCTCAATATCCAGCCAATAATTACACCCGTTATTCCCACCCGTAAGTCCTAGCCTTGATCTCTTGGTTGATTCATCATATCAGAGACAAGTTGAATGTGCTTTAGTCTGATAGATAACATTTTCTGCTTTCAGGATGCTGTGGGCGGTTCTGAATTTTTTCGTTGCATGATCTTCTGTGAAAGCCGTAGTTAGTTGTTTGTGGACTAAAATTGTGCATCTTTAATACTTTACAGACACCCAAATATGGCCCAGTTTAACATTAAGGATGATGATGTGGATATTGTGATTGGTGCTCTGCAGTCTGATCTCACATCTTTCATGAATGCATGGAAACCCATCTTCTCTCGATTTCACTTGATTATAGTCAAAGACCCTGACCTGAAGGATGATCTGAAGATCCCAGATGGATTCAATGTTAAGATCTATACAAAGGCTGAGATGGACAAGGCTGTTGGAGCCTCATTGACTTCCCAGCTTTTCTCTGGTTATTCATGTCGCTACTATGGCTATCTTGTCTCCAAGAAAAAATATGTTATCTCAATTGATGATGATTGCATCCCAGCCAAAGATGGTAAAGGATTCCAAATGGATGCTGTTGCTCAGCATCTTTTCAACCTCGCAACCCCTGCCACCCCTCTCTTCTTCAATACCCTTTATGACCCATTTCGCAAGGGAGCTGACTTTGTCCGCGGATACCCATTTAGTATGCGAGAAGGGGTGCCATGTGCTCTCTCCTGTGGGCTGTGGCTCAATTTAGCAGACTTGGATGCTCCAACCCAAGCTCTCAAGCCCGAGCAGAGAAACACTAGATATGTAGATGCTGTTCTCACCGTTCCTGCAAAGGCCATGATGCCATTAAGTGGAGTCAACATAGGGTTTAATCGCGAGCTTCTGGGGCCTGCTTTGTTCCCAGGTTTGAAGCTAACAAAGGAAGGAAAGTTAAGATGGGAAACCATGGAAGATGTGTTCTCTGGAATGTGTGCCAAGGTTGTGTGCGATCACTTGAAGCTTGGCATGAAAACTGGATTGCCATATGTCTGGAGGGAGGAAAGAGGTGATGCAGTTCAGAGCTTGAAGAAAGATTGGGAAGGCATGAAGCTGATGGAGGATGCAGTTCCTTTCTTTGAGTCCATCAAATTGCCACCTGAAGCAGTTAAAGCTGAGGAGTGTATGTTGGAGATAGCGAAACTGGTGAAGGAAAAGTTTGCACCTGAAAAGAATTCTGTGTTTATTAATGCTGCTGATGCCATGATCGAGTGGGTTAAGCTGTGGAAGAAGGAAGTACCAGCTTCCACTTAGAAATCCAAAGGCAGAGATAGATACAGTGTTTATTTTAGCCATAATACCTAAAAGCAGTAGAAAATGAGAAGTTGAAGATGGCAATGCTTTGCTTATAAAGGTGGTTGTACTTGTTTTCTTACAGCATTCGTGTTATCAGAATCGTGTAGATTAGGGAATATCTCCTTTGTTGATTAGGGATATTGCCCCAAGTTGGAATATTAACTTCAGTAAATCTATACATGATTACTTTTTATCAGCTGTTTTCACTTTGCTAAAAATATTCAATCTATGAAGATTTGATAAAATATTCCTGCTGCTATCCTACCCAAGTTTTGTCGTGGGTGCTAGAATTGCTTTGCATCCTGGAAAGTTTTGAGTTTGTTGTCTAAATGTTTTTCCTTTTATTATTTTTAGCAGGTACATTAGTTGTGGCCTGGGCTTAGCCCTATCTCAGGATTCTTTTTTTTATATTTTAAGTTGTTAAGATGAATGATCATACTGAACTGGCACCTCGCACAGGTATAACCAGCCAGGTTTGCAGGTCAGACTTCTTGGAGGGAGGGGGGTGGTTAGGGAAACCTCACCCCAAAGAGCCCCTAGTGGGATTTGATCGATCTTGAAGTCATGAGGCCAAATCTTTACCAATAGGCTAAGCCTTGCTTGGTCTATCTCAAGGATTCCTGTATGACTGTATGAGAGAAGAATACAAAATTTGTACGATTTTGTGATTCTTTTGTATAATTAGTGTTTTTCGTTTGCAAATGTATGTCTATAATCAACCTTCATTAACCTCTAAATTGTATAATTAATGAAAAATTTCATCATCAATGTCATGGCTTAAAATTAATTGTGATACATGAAAAATATTTTTTGATTACCAAATATTGATTATCAAAATACGAAGTTACCAGTGAGAATTTTTTAAATTAATTTTGGTTATTAAAACTCGTTAAATTTTGTCAAATAGGGAAGTAACATTGATACATTAAAAGGTTATTTTAAATAAAGATTTAGATACCCTCCTTATCAAAAGGGGAAAGTTTTTGTAGGTAATTACTTGACAAAAAAAATATTTTGAGAGAATGAAGATATTTAGTACTCAATATTGATCAACGATCAGAAATTGAACCCCGGAGGTGGAAGGAGAGTCTTACAACTATTAGACCAACCTTGATCCTCACATATGGCCACATATGGCTAACATCATCTAAAGGCTTGTGTGTTATCATCATTAATTATTTACTTCTTGAAATTAGTTTTTTGTTTTGTTTATTCAACCCAAGGGTTACATTTAATGCTCTTGTGTGTCCCAAAATGCTTTTGTGTGTCATCATCTAAAAGCAAATGCTCCCTCCGTCCCATAATATAAGTCCTGATTCTGTTTTTACACGAGAATTAAGGTAAAGTGGAATCTTGTTTTATTTGAATAAAAAGATTCATTTTTATTGGGAAACACCTATATTGTTTTTTTCTTTTTAACAAAAAATAAAAACTGAACATTAATGTTGCATGGTTTAATGTGTAGATGAGTTCAATGGGGTAAAAGATTCCATTTTATCATTAATAATGGTGCATTGAAAGCTGAAATTATAAGGACTTTTAGGGAATTAAATTATTTTCATAAGGGTATTTTGGACATAATTATTGATTGAAAATAGAAACAGGACTTATATTTTAGGACACTTTAAAAGGAAAGGGGACTTATATTATGGGACGGAGGGAGTAATATATAGTGCTCACATTCCTTTTTTAGTGTCCCAATATGTTGTGCATATTTTCTTTTTTTACCAATTTGTTTTCACAAAATTATCCTTAATTCCTACCCAAACTTTCCAAAATACCTCTACATTTCTTTTTAACATATGTGCTCCTATTTATTGTTTTACACAACATTCCAAGGAACATTTATTGCCTTTTTGAACTTTTTTAAAGAAAAAATAATATAAGAAACTAGTTCCAAGACAAAAGCACTTCCCTAAATATAATTTTTTGGAAAATCCTACTACCCCTTCATTTTCCTTAATTCCTGTGAAAAATAAAAAGCGAGCACTATATTATGAGAGAGAGAGAGTATAATTTTAACTTCCCATGTAAACCAAACGACCACTTGTTCATTCATTTCAATTCGTGTTTTTATAGATCCAACTTTCCAAGAATTGTCTACCACCACACAGGTTAGACGTATATTATCCAATCCCCAAGGCTCATTAATGAATATTTAGTTTCATATTTTTAATGTAACTTAGGCCCCATTCTTTTGGACCGAGAGAATTTGCATTGAACTAAACTGAACTGAAAAACGGAACAAAACTGAATTTATGTAAACTGAACTAACTCAATTGCAGAGAATAACTGGACTGAACGAAAAATAAGTCCAAAAGATCAGGGAAGTATGCGTTCAATCCAAGGCTCCAACAAGAAAATTTCTTACTCATTATGAGTAGATGGTCAAAATTTAATGTGGTACAATTGAATAAAAATATAGATATAATTATTTTCGAGTACATTACAACATTGTACTCCCTTTGTTCTTTTATATTTCTCACTTGAAATCTTGACACTATTCATACTTAGAGAGAATCTTCTCAATTTTTTTTTCAATTTATAAAAAAAAATATAGTCATGTGGGGTCTTGTTTGATTCGTTTCAATTAGTAAATTATTAATATTCAATCGTTATAATTTTTAGTAATATATAATGAAAGATATCTAAGTTCAAAGATGTGTATTGAGAGACGTGTATAGAAAAGTGAGAATGAAAAGAAAAACAGGAGTAGATAGTGTAAACTGTAAAGGCTCATTATAAAATAAATGATGCCAATGCTAACGTTTATTGCTTGATTTGATTGAAGTTTAATTTATTGAGAGAAAAATAAAAGTTTGATCAATGAATCTACATAAAGGGACCACCTTACAATGGGATATGTGATGAATTTTTCATTCTATCTACCTCTCTAATTTTTCTATATTATTTTGTGCCAAATTAATACTAACCTCTTTGCGAAACAGACAAAGTATGTTTTATTGTGTGACCTTAGCTAATTAGCTTAGTCTACGATGACATCTTGTATTCTTGTTACCCTTGCAAAATCACTCCATAAAACATCAATGAAATGCGTAGAAGTACTTCATAGAACCTTAAGAATAATATTTTCTTAATCTAAATAGTTTTTGACTTTTGTTTGATGTTCATCCAATAAAATAATATATCCTCCGACCTCCGTCTCATAAAGTTCTTTCTATCAATCTTGACACTATTCATAAATTAGAATATTTTCTAAATTCTTTTCAATATATAAAAAAAATATAGTTATGTAAGGTGTTGCTTGATTCGTCTCATCGACTACATTAGTAATTAATTAATATCAAACTTTATAATTCTTGTTAATATGCAATTAAAAGATATTAATGATACAACAAAAATTGACAGACCTCAAACGTGGAAATAGGAAAAACTTCATTTGACTCAGGGAGTTTTTACTAAACTTAATTACTATTGAATAGTCAGAATTATTGAATATTGATGATCGATTATTAAAAATCAAATTTTGCGATTGCATAAGTTGCTCTCAAAGTACAGAATTATGCAACAAAACTTTGGAGGCATATTATAACCGTTAAAAACTAAAGGGTGTTGTTGCAGGATCAAAATAGCAATGGCTTTCCCGCCAAACTCTCTTAACTATAGTTACCCCTAAACAGAATCCGTGCCTACCACTTGGCGTGGTCAATTTCTCCCTTCTTATTCTTATAAATTACATCAACAATGTATGATCTTCCACATAAAAATTCGCTAATCAAACAAATTCAAATTAGTGAAAAAATAACACTATTAAAAATGGCAAGCCTATCTTTCTCTAATGTTGCGAGAAGAAGCACCCTCAATTTGAAGGTTCTTCAGACAATTACCCGAAGATATGTTCAATCTGTAAGTTCTACTTGCTTCGTTCGGTTATGTTCCCCTTCAAATTGGATCTATCATATAGCCTAAATATTAACCATAATTTTTCGCCATTATAAAGAAAACAGTCATATGAAATCTTATTAATTTATCTCATTTAATATTTAAATTTGTTCACAATAATAGTAATGTATAAATAAAAATGTTATAGATAAACAAAAATTGATGTTGAGAATTGAGGAAAAAAGAAACAAACGGAAGCATTATATTGGACTAGAGGGAGTAATTGCTAGATTTATCGTTCTGTCTACTTTCGGTAAATCAATATTTATTCCATAGTTTACCTTAATGCATAATTAAAAATATTAATATTTAAAGATTGTGCTAGAGATTGTGCAAAATCAAATGAGAAGTTAAAGTTTAAATAGTAATATGGTATGAAGGGAGTGGTAAAAGTAGCAATAATTAAGACATATGAGATGGTATTGGTTTATGAAAACATTTCTAATAGGCAATATGTTGCTACCTACCTCCACTGTCTTTTATTACTTGCTACATTTTATTTTTCCCATTTTTTCGAGATACAACTTTAAACCTTAATATCTTGACTTATGTATAAGAGAAAAATTATAAAAATTATATAATTGGAAAGTACACATTCAGAGGAATAAAAAAAGATCGTGCATGACTATGTTTTTCTTTACATATATAATATTAAAGAAAGTTAAAATTGTCATGTGAATAGTACAAGCAATTACCTGACTATTACAAGCAATCATTGTTGTAAGAGACATGGGTTAGGCTGTTAGCTTTAATATGAGTGGTTAGGAGTGGATGCCATCTAGCTTAGTTGGTAAAGTTTTGTTGGGGGTGGTACTCAAGACTTGGGATCAAATCTCGTTTACATCACTGTAATTAGTCGCTCATTCACCCCTAAAAAATGAGTGGTTAGGAAAATATGAAATCTAATTTTAGACCGAGGGAGAGTAACGAATAAATGAAATTTACCCTAATTGAAGAAACAAGTTGAATCCGGATCCTCATACAGTCACACTATCAACCTGAGCCAGTATTTGATTAGGCTCTCCATATCCAATCCTGCCAATTTGATAAGGCTATAATTATGAATTATCTTCTATGTGATCTAACAATATATGGACTGATGAAATGTGACTTTGATCATTTGAAGGGACCAGGCTCAACCTCTCAAGATGCAACAAACGCCGCGAAACGAGGTCTTAACGAGGCACTAAGGACCGGCGAAAACCTGAAGAATCAGGCTACCTCCAGCGCTGAAAACGTACCATTTATATGAAATGCACGTTATATATCTAACCAAATTTTATGTGCTATATTTACTTAATCTAACAAGGTTACATTTTACTGTTTTTTCCCCTTAAAATCATTAGATGGCTGATAGTACAAAGGATTCAGCGCACGGTGTAGCAGATAAAGCAAAGCAAGCAGCGCAAGGTGCTTGGGAATCAGCTAAGGAAACAGCCCATAAGACTAAGGACAATGTGTTTGGCAAGGCTGATGAAGCCAAGGAAAGCATCAAAGAGACCGCGAAACGTAGCATGAACACCAAGAAAGATCCCAACTGTTAAAGGCTCCTAATTAAGTGGTTAACAAAATATAATTATACAATTAATATTCATGGATGATGAACAACCCTTATAGTTGTACTAGCTAGCTAGCTTTTAAGTTCTCATAACCGTAATTTGAATAATTTTGCTTTTTATAAAGTTCTCTCAAGCTAGTGGTATGAGGTTGAATCTTTATAGGATTTCTAGTTATTTCTCTTTCATTTATGTGGGATTGTAATGGAAGAACCATGGTTTCAAGTACCATATATGATATATATACGTATATATCTATATCTATATATATAAAACAAGGTTTAATTGGCCAAAGTGCCACATGTCAGATGCTAAGGAATATAAATGGAAGCGTTGCTTTGTGAAAGAGCTAGCCAAATTTGTGCTTCCTTCGATTAATCAAACAGCAAAATTTTAGGAATCATATCAATTCCATCTAGAAATTCCTATAACTAAAAGATTCTTCCCGTATGTTTTGGCTGTCAAATATTGCTTCATTAAGGGAATAGTAGCATTTTAATACCATTTTGTTTCCTTCACACTCTTCCCAATTCTACTATCACTACTACTGTCTAACACACCTCTTCCACTCCGCATCATCTTCCTCAAAATTCAAACCCAAAAATTACAGCTAATATGAACTTCTATAGTTCTATTCCTCAACTAATAGCACTAAACAATAACATATAGACAACAACTCAACAAGAAAGTACACAGAATCCTACCAATTCTCCTCAAAAAAGTGAAAATTCAGCTTACTTTCTGATATTTAAAATGAAAAATTTTCATTTGGCAATTTGGCTAGATGAACATCACATCATGCACTTATGGATCATGCAATTCAAAACCGACTTTGTGAAATTTTTTGAAAGGGACTTCATTCAAAATTATTGCTTGACAAGTTGACAGCTAATGAATTTGGGAGGAAAAAATTTAGCGTTTTGGTGGAATTCAAGAGGATTGAAAAACCCATGAAGTAGAAAGAAGGGGGGGGTGAGAAGAGAAGTGTTTTGTTGGTTTTGATCAAGAAGTGTGTTTGATCTGATAGGATGCTACGAGTATGACATTATTTTCGTATAGATAGTGCATATCATATAGCAATTTATATTTTTTTAACAATATATTGTTTTTTTTTTATTTGGAAATTAAGTCGCCTAGCGCTTAACTCCCTACTGCGCTACTAACGCAGGAAACACCAACACATTGGCTGGTAAGGCATGCATAGCATGCTAAGGAAATACCCCAGCATAATGCTGGGGGTAAGGATCGAACCCCTGACCTCAAGGGCCAAGGGGGATTGCTCTACCCACTTGAGCTAACTCCTATCCTTTTTAACAATATATTGTTAAAACATGAATAATTATTCTAAATGAATTTTTGTCTAATATATACAAGTATACAACAATAATATGATTTTTGCATTATTACCTATACTTTGACCATAAAGCATAATCCTAATTTTATATCTTCATTTGTGTTCCTAATATTCAGCCTACCCTAGATGGCGAAATTGGAGTGGGAAGTTGTACAGAATTAAAAGTAATCCGTGATCATATAGCTGATTGTTCATGATCATATAGCTGATTGTTTGTGGAAAGGTAGACGACGCCATTCAATGGTTATTGCAAAATAATTGATTTCTAATTTTATGTAAGCATTCAATTTATATTTTTTTTTTGAAAGAGAAATTTCATTAATTGAAGGTCAAACGACATCTACAATAGGTATTAAAGAAAAACAAGATACAGTCAAACAATGTTACATCAAATTCGTCTTCGAATAAACTATAATGAACCAGATCGAGCAATACAGCGTAGCCCCCTTGTATTTGCTGAATCAAGCAGCTATTGATGAGGAAGTCTATCATTCTGACATAGTTTGGGAAGAACATTCTTGATCGAGCTATGTTGATCGCATTCGAGATTCCAATACCTTCATGTTGAATCTCGAACTTCAACCAATGAGAACAATTTCTCATACCTAAAATCAAAAAAACCATACTCACAACTCCCATTGGGAAGATGGAGATCTCCACAACGGAGACTAAAATCCCCATAACAGGGTTTGAAAAAATCTCATAAAGAGAGACTAATTTATTCAACAAAACTAGAAAATTATTGCATTTTTTAGCTTTGCTTGGTACATTATTGCCTTTATTTGATGAAAAAAGGATAGGGAAGGCTAGGGTTTGAGAGAGAAGAGAGAGAGGAGGCTAGGGTTTTTTAGCTTTGCTTGGTACATTATTGCCTTTATTTTGCATTCAATTTATATATATACACACGCACACACACTTTTTCATTTTCAACAACTATTTTTGTCAAAACTTATAATTTATACAACTACTTTAAACGTTAACAACTAATAGCTACTAGCTGACAGCTAACAACTACTCGAACCGTTAACAGCTACTACAACAGTTACCCGCTACCACAACTGCTAATTTTGCCAAACATGTTCTTTATCTCATACGAACATGCGTTGATATGAAAAAAAAAAATTAAGTTAGATAATAAAATCATTTTTTTGCAAACCCATAATTAACAGTAAAAAGTATAAAACCATCAAAATGACCCAATTATATAAGGAGATGTAAAATAAACATGCATGCAATTGGACAATTTACAATCGAGTTATTGGCTTATTGCTATTAGCCTATTACCAAATATCAATAGAAAAATTAAAGACTTACTCTTTTGTGCTTATAAAACACAACCTCATTAATTCTTTAACATTGGGGGTATCAAACATACTCAAAAAATAAATAAAAATTCCCACATAATCAACCCTTTTTTCAATCGTTATTGTGGAATCTTTGATATTTATATGCATGCATGTTCTTTTTTCTATTCCAAGTTTGTGGAGATCTCATGGATATTCGACTTTGGACAGTCGAATTTTTTTTTATGAATGTATGAATGGTTTTTGGGCATAAACAGAGTGCATTATGGTGGGTGGTTTAGAGGAAGAAATCATATATGAAGAGTTTTATTTTGAACGAGATATTTAAGAACCTATTTACAAGGTATTTTTGGGGGGGGGGGTTGGCATGTCAAAAGTTGTGTATTATATTAACTTTGTTCGATTATTTTTTGTCAAAAGATAAAGGAATTTTACTTGAATCATGATATATAGTAGTATAAGAGTATTATTTAAGTAGCAGTTTGTTTAATTCAGCTTATTCTAACTATTTTAAGTAAAAAATTAACTTCATATAATATAAACTTAAAGTAAGTTCTATTTAGATAATATAAGTTCGCATATTATAAAATACTACCAGATAGGACAAGTTAAATCAAGGTAAGATCAAATAATTCTAATAATACAAAATTGTCAAGGTTTAATAAATTAAGATAAGATGGGATAATTTCAAAAAAAAACTAAAATATGTTAAGATAATATAATATAAGATTATATTTAGATAATGTAAGTTTGAACAAGATAAATTATTTCGGTTTAAAAAAATGTCTTGGGTGGAATTAAAATACCCTGAGTTCGAAAAATTACTTTAACAATCCATAGTTTTTTTTTTACAAAATTTTGTACATTTGACCCGTTTCATACGTATAATTACTATTTACTAAATGAAATAAAAATATAGAGTATGTTTTTCAATCTGTTGTGGAATTAAATAAATATATATTTAATCTATGCTTTTTAACGTATCATCATCTTATTAAAACAAAAAAAGAATTGCATGTATATATTAAACTATAAGATAATCAGGTCGATTCTTTCTCTTTTGGTGCCGATAAATATTCGTTATAAAAATATATATATATATTATTGCATGAAAGGTGAAGTATAATATAAAGAACATAAAAAAATTATAAAGTCATGCATACTATAAAGAGCATTAGCAATTTAATGGATGAAATTTTCCGCCTTGATTTAGTACGTTTATTACACTCGAAAGAACATATAAGTTTTGTACAATGTAATAACAAAAAAGATAGAACAACTTTTATCTATTTAATCGACCAAAGCATAAAACAACACCACTTCAAATTCCCATCCAGTTTCGCTCACAACTACACAGTATGTTAGTGACAACACATTTCTCAATTTAAAAACCATTAAAATAGTAGTTGCTTTTAACTTTCAACCTATATTTCCAGTAGTGAACATGAAGAAATATTATTCATGAAAACCAATTATTATATTTAGAAGAACACAAAATAATCCTTCTTCCCACCATGAAAAGTCACGAATTGCTTTAAATAGAAGGATCCTTCCCACCATAAAAGTGTAAATATTATTATTATGAGACAAAAGGAAACGAAAACATATTAAGATTGCTCTTAAGCAAAGTACTCCCTCTGTATTTTTTTATCTTTCCTACTTTGACTTTGCACGTTTGCCAATGCACTTATTCAACCTTAAATATCTTTCATTACATATTAGTAAAAATTATAATGATTGAATATTAATAAACTACTCATTGAGACGAATCAAACAAGACCCCACATGACTATATTTTTTCTTATATATTGAGAAGAATTTAAAAGATTCTCTCTAATTGTGAATAGTGACAAGATTCCAAGTGAGAAAGATAAAAATATACAGAGGGAGTACGTATTAAAAATTAATTTAAATTAGTTTTCAACTTTCAAGACCGCAAAGCAAGTAATTAAATATAACGAAAATAATATGATGAGATTTTTGTGACAGATCAGTGAACTCTCATTTTTGTGGAATCAGTCTCTTAAATTGTACAATATGCCAAAATTATATTATATTCCCGATACAAGTAGTGGTGGCATGGTGGGTGGTGGCCAATGGGTCGTCTGGCGGAGTGCAACAACGCTGGTGCAAGACAACAAGAGAGATGGGTTGAGGGGGACTGCAGAGAGTGGGATCAAAATTAGTTGCATGATTGAGTGTTAGTAGTGATGTAAATTGTGATTTTATATGAACCTCTAAATGAAGCAATAGGCAGAGCAAAAGCTTCCCATGCATTTTTATGTGTTTTTTGTCTTATTTACGTATTTATACATTTGTATATCACGATTATAAGATTTTTAAACTTTAAAATGTTGTAATAAAAGATTTTTATATATCATGAAATCTAATTTTAAATTTTATATTATTTGAACTTTAAACGCATGGATTCTTATAATTCTGGAATCAATAAATTTGGAATAAAAACAACTATTCCCTCCGTCCCATAATATAAGTCTTGATTCTGTTTTTACACGAGAATTAAGGTAAAGTGGAATCTTGTTTTATTTGAATAAAAAGATTCATTTTTATTGGGAAACGCCTATATTGTTTTTTTTCTTTTTAACAACAAATAAAAAATGAACATTAATGTTGCATGGTTTAATGTGTAGATGAGTTTAATGGGGTAAAAGATTTCATTTTATCATTAATAATGGTGCATTGGAAGCTGAAATTATAAGGACTTTTTGGGAATTAAATTATTTTCATGAGGGTATTTTGGACATAATTATTGATTGAAAATAGAAATAGGACTTATATTTTGGGACACTTCAAAAGGAAAGAGGACTTAATATTATGGGACGGAGGGAGTACTTAATAAATAAAATAATTCTCGTGTATTATGAGCGGGTCCAAATCATATCTACATAAAATCTCCCGTGTATTTTTGCACGGGTTAAAAACTAGTATGCAATAATAAAAGTCACACATAAGGGCCATAGTACTTCCCCCTTTATAAATTTACGCTTAAGTGGCATCATGCATCAAGGTTAATTCCTCACTCGAAAAATTGAATCCAGATTTTCCACACGTCTTGTCCAAAAAAAATTAATGTCTTGAGTCCAAATCGAAATGCAATCCAAATTATAGTTAGAAATTATGATTTTTCCCCTTTTTAGGCATAATTATAGGCACAATTTATGTTGTAAAGAATATGAACCTAAATCCATTATGGCCCAATCATTTTTCAAGAAACTATGAGACGACAATAACCAATAACATCATTGCATAAGTTGTAGAGATATAACTAGTTGTTGTTCTGGGCTATGACTCAGATAATTTTATTTACTAATGTATGATAGATTTTATATCATAAAATAATCCTGAACATCAAACTTTGTGATAATCATATTGCACTAGTGTAATAGATTAACAAGAACCAATTAGCCATCTTCCATAACTAAGAAAAATCAAATTTTAATTTTACGGGACTATCACAAAATTAAAACTTTTATTTATTTATTTATATGTGGTTAACACCAAACTAAAACCTTTCAACAACAAGGAAATGAGGATAAGTCAAATTGATACACACTTGTAGAATTATAGTCAAAAAGCACCTATAGCTTAGACTGTATCCATTTTTTTTGTTAATGATCTAGCAAATACAGTCATAATCTTAATTAAACATGATGATGAAAGCTATAAGCAGACAATTGTTAGTCATTTTAAAAGAACAATACTCATGCAAGAGTTTAAAGGAGTCATCATACTTTCAAAAAAGAAAAAAAGATTCATCATAAAATTATTTTATTCAAATTATTTGGTTTTGTATTTTAAGTTATAAAATTGTCATCTTGGGATAGTGGGATGTAATTATGAGTGTTTTATTTGTTTACCAACTTATGAATTCATTAATTTTCAGGTTTATGTTATGATGTCAAATACTTTTTTCCCACAAACACCAATATGAGATTATAGATTAGTTAGATAGTGTCTTTATATTTCAAATGTGTTCGAGTCTTTCCACATGCATTTTTATTTTTTTACCTTACCCTAACTCTTAAAAATGATATTGAGGCCTTATGAGAATGACAGATCTCTTGCAAAATTACATAAAACACTTTATAAGATGTAAAGTCATAAAAATGGCACAAAACTCGACATTTGTCATGTATTTTTTGAAAAATGTCAAGCTTTATGAAAATGATACAAAATGCTTAAAAGCTTTATAAAAATGACATAACACTTGAAATATGATTTTTTTTCATGAATAATGTCAAAGGGAGTATTATTTTGCTCCTATGCGCTAAACTTGAAATTAATTCCATCGATACCGTTCACGTAGGACAGCACGCGAGAACTTTGTTTTTTTTAATAAAACCGCTACTCCAAGTAGCGGTCAATACCAACAATGTTACACCGAAGTTGACCGCTACTTCAAATAACGGTTATATTGTGTCCCTAAGACAAGCTATAAGGCACGCATATAAACCACTACTCAGAGTAGCAGTTCGTTGTACATTAAACACAACCAACTCAAGGGAAACAAAGGCAAAGCGTGCGATGAAGCTCTGTGCGTCCCACTCACAAGACTTGCGCGGCACGCAGCGAGCATGTGCCCAACGCATGCTTGAGTTAAAAGACTTAAACAAGTATATACATCTCTAACACTCTTATCACGTAACTAACAAGAGACTAATTATGTCATATTCTCTTACCACAATATCTTTTAAGCTATTATTTTCAAACTTAAACCTTTCAAATTTTTTTTGCTTATCACGTCATGACGTAAACTTTTCAATTTCTTAATGGACAAAAAATACGAAAAGTGGCAAAATAAATTATGATGTTTAAGAATAATAACATATTTGTTTATTGTAATTAACCCAAGGCATCGCCCGGGCCAAAATACTAGTCTATATAATAAATATATTAAAAGGCGTTCCTAAACACGGAACTGTGCCACGTGGCGCTCTCCCTAGGGAGTTTTAGTTCATGTAATCCATGTACAATAAAAAAATTAGAAATTGCAAAGCATAGGTTTTGATCTCGTGACCTCAAATTCATATACTAAAGTTTTAACCACAAGACCAAATTGTATTTAGTGTTATCATTCTAAAGTACAATATTAATAAATGAAACTTTTTCTTACCCGGGGCATCGCCCGGGCCTAATAACTAGTTAATATATTAAATGGCGTACCTAAGCAAGGAACGACGCCACGTGGCGCCTTAGTTTGGAATATTTTATGCTATGTAATCCTCATACACTAGAAAAAATAGAAAATGCATTATGTAAGACTCGATCCCGAGATCACAAGCATATATACTAAAGTCTTAACCACTAAACCAAGTGATACTTGATGTTATTATTTCAAAGTAAAATTTTAATAAACGAAAGATATAATTATCCGGGGCATAGCCCGGGCCTAAAAACTAGTTGATAGAATAAAGAGAGTGAGAGGCCTACATCACAAATAATTTGAAAATAGAATCGGAGAGTGTGTTTGTGAGTGTATGTAACAGCGCGCACTTCCGAGCTGCTAGCTAATCACACTTAGCATTCACAAAACTCAATTATCATTTAATTAACCTTAATTAGACACCTGCAGCGGAACATAACTCAACAAAATCCTGGACCTTTTATGGTCCACAATACAACAACCCAAAATAGTTCATATAACTCCATGAGCTGAACTAATACAATCTCCAAATGAATATCATAATACATAATAAGATTATTTCTAAGTAACAATACAATCAATATCTCGAGTTAAACGAGACACCTCTCTGATCGCAAACTTACGATCCCAATCTTTCTTCTTTGGAGTGCATTATACCTGCAAAATAACTAAGAATGAACTCTGCCCCACCAGGACAGGTTCAAAGAACGAAATCAGAGAAACTGAGTACACACTGTCCAACCAGAAAATCTTTTTGGTGGCTTAAAACGCATTTACAGATTTAATTTATCTTACAAGACAATTGAAATCAAGATACAGACAAGTCATAATAAAAGAATTATAGAACAAATACTTGAACACAATTCATAGTGTTACTTCTTACTTAAAATAATAATATGAATATCTCATAACGTAAATAACATATACTTCAATTGACAGAACCATGAGAGTTCTATAAAACTAATACGATCTTCCGAAATCAACTCCAACATACTTTAAGTCGTAACAATATCTCCTACTTCTGTTTTTCAGATACAAAAACCTTCAATCCAAAATGTATATCGTAGTTAACTCCTTTCATAAATTCCTAACGAGTTTCTTGGTAAATCATTTCTTTAATCGGCGCAAGAATTCCATAACTTGGGTGAGTAAAACATCACTTCAGAAATAGAGTTTTCCACAAAACCACTTGATTATTCAAATACATATTCTATATTCTTTCAGAAATCATATTACACTGGGGAAGAGAACACGAATAGAGTTGCCATCCTGGCGCATTCTCTAAACTTTTACAAGGGACGTCTCCCTTTTTCCGTTATGTACTGCTTGCAAGACTTTTCAGGACATGTCCCCAGAATACAGAATTACAGAATACATAATGTTGTTCATCACTGCTATAGCAGCTTCTTCCCCTCACAAACAGATTCAAAATACATAATCCATAATTTCATATTTTCCAAAACTCAGATTCATAATTCTCAAATTCTCATAACATAATTGCTTTCGGGTATTTAATATACAAAATAAATTGCTTTCATAATATACTCGAGTTTTTAGAAACTTAGTATAAAACAACCTTTTATAACATTTATTTGATGAAAACTACTCTAATACAGACTCTAAATGAAATGGAGTCTCAACTTTACGAGCTTATCAATTATCATAATTGAACTCAACAAAACGCAACTTCCAGAAAGATTATAATCCCAGAATAGAACTTAAATCTTACATAAACTTTAAGTAGTCAAAATATAGTAATATCAAATAACATATTGTTCATATCTCTAGAATTATAAATCATATCACATCTATCTAAGTCTCATAATATAAAACTTCATAGGGCATATTTCTATCATTTAGGTGAACCTCATAAAGATCGGACTTAATGTATTATAAATACAAGTAACTCTTCCATTAAAATAATTTAGCGTTTAACATCCCCCCTTCTTTCAATTATTCAGACATCTCATACTTGAACTTCCAACTTCTAGTAGCCCATTGACAAAGAATCTGAAATGATTAAACTCCACCCCATAGTTGAACTCACACCTCATTACTTTAGCCTTAGTATCATAAGGTAGTTATTTGTATTCCGACTTTATTGCCTCGATACTTCATATTTCAATGACCATTAATGTATTATACCATATTTTACAGTCTACAATTATTATTATAAATCAACATCTTATTTCATCTTTTCAAGTCATGAATAAATATATATCATTGTTCAACTATCCGTCTATAATTTTTATTATGACTCCAGATACTTAAACTCATACTCCACATTAATCTTATATTTAGAACTCACGATGATACTTCTTAAATATTTGAACTCAATGTTCGTAATAACCCTAACTCCACATTTATTTAATTACTAAAGCCTATCACTAATGCGTGCTCATATTACAAAAGATTTATACTTCTCCCACTTTCCATTCTTTAACTTACTCTTCCCATTAGAAAATGGTATTTCTATAGCCTTTTATTCTTCCCCGTTCAATACTCATAGTAAAAGATTCCCGTTTCATATATAATTCCTCACAACTTAGATACTACGACTGATTATACTATTTTCTACTCTTTCAATCCATCACATATCTCTTGAGCTATTATATCACTAATACAAATCTCACATATCCGATTTCACTTCTTTTTACTTGATTTTTGTTATCCAAAATTTACAATTACATTACTCAACATGCTTTAAGGACCCATGATGCTCCTCTAACAATCTCCATTGATCTACTAAATGACATTTAAACTCCGGAACTTACTCTCAACTATACAACCTTAATTGACCAACTTAATTTTCTCAGATAACAACCAACATTCCAAAATAGAACTCCTCAAACAAGCGACTTATCTTACAACCACTTCAACATAGATTTTCAATCTTAAAAAAAATTCAATCCCAAATACTATTCCAAGATACTTCTAAATAGTGTAGCTTAATTTTTAATATGAACTTCTCCTTTTTACAAAAACAGAATCAGAGAGCTTACTTTAATCTATAACTTACCAACTTACACTCCATCTAATATCCCAAAGGATTTAGGGTCAATTCCAATAATTATCATAAATTCATCATATAACTAAATCTTCCACAAGTCATATGGTGTACTATACATAACATTTCCAACCGACAGTTTACTTTTGAAATCTCTAACCTTTAACTTTTCATAACTCAAGAAATCCCAGACATGCAAAACTCATAATAAGATATATCCTGAAATCCTGTATCATAGCCAGACTTTCAAATCCAATCTTCCAAAAGACAAGTCCATGTTCCTCAAAGTTGATAACCAATATATTTAAAATCTTTGTATCTTGTAGATATTTTAGAATTATATAATAACTTGAATCTGGAAACACTTTATCATTCCAATACACTCGAATTTTCAATAACATTCCATAAGTGAAACTTTTGGTACATTTAAACATCATGGAACTATATGTAGACGAATTTCAGCGAAAAACATAATTAGGCTCTATAAGCTCATCAATTCCTCTTAAATAAAGCTCTTCACTTCTTGCAAAACATACCAAATCACCCAATTCGGAAAATTGTACTTAGAATTATATTGATAAATATATATTGTGAACATTTATTTCAATACTTCTAACTGAATGCCTATAAATACTTCCATATATATATATCAGACCATGAGCCATATACACTTTATACTATCGGCTTCCAGAGACAAAATGGACTTAATACATCATGGATAGATATCCTTAAGTAACCATAATTTGCTCATAATATTTAGTTACCAATGATAGAACTAAAACGTATAATCATTATTACTCATAAGATTTTCACAAACGTATCCAGAGATCAAAACTTAGCAAAGAGAAATATAATTACTACATCACAAGTTCGTATTTTTAGTCAAACTTTGAAATACTCAAAACACTTCCAACAATTTCACCTTAATTATTCCAATGACACAATAAACTCAATTGAGATAAACTCTTGCAGTTAAGTATATGATTCACAAAACTGTGTGAAACACCAAATTTTAGTTCAAAAGTGGAGGGACAATGTGTACCTTATTCGATCTCCGAAAATAGCTTTATATCCTTAACCAAGCTCCCAATACTCCATTATTCTTCAACCTCATACTAATTCTTCATAATTAACCTCAAGAACAATAACAATGATCAATAAATTTCTACAAGAACCTCATGTTCAACAATTAACACCAATAATTAAATTGAGCCCCATAGCTATCTATAACAAAATGACTATCTTCTCAATACTAAATTTATCTATTAATCCATACAGACCAGCTATGATAGAACATATAACAAATTTCTTACTTCCATAAGACCAACATAATATTTTTACAACTCATATAATTATAAAGTACTACATAAATTGATTTATTGCAAGTTGCGAAAATTAAAACTGAGCTAAGAATATGAACTCAGAAACAACTCTTAATTCATATCAAATTGGCATTTGGTAATCAAAACTCTGGATTTTTGCTTTCATATAATTCACTTTCCATTTGAGAATCATCTACAAATAAAATTTTGATATATTAGTTGGAAATCAGAATGTTTACTTCAAAATTCATAAACTAGCAGGTTGCAGAAACAAACTTAACAAAAGAATAAATCATTAACAATACTTCCCAACATAAAGAATTGAACAATTTAGTTAGATTTGCTAAAAGAACTCAGAATTGTGGATGAACAGCTTATACCTTCAATTCAACTTGATTTAGTCCTCTTATCAAACAAAGAAAGGAAAAGAAGCAGTGGCGGCATAAGATCAAGCCAACCACCGCCAATCAGAACTAGTGCAGGGAGATGGTGGCTGGGCGTGGCTGTGCACGACGGTGGCAGCAGCCTTAACATAGTAACAACAGCAACGCATAACAGACGTGAGATGTATGAGAGCAGTAGGGTTATGAGCAACACCGCAAAATGCTAGGAGAAGGACGATGAAGAAGCATATGGTGGGAGCACCACCACGCGAACAACGGGAGCAATGCTGCAGTGGTTCCAGTGGTTTTTCGACAGGAGCACAAGAAGGGGAATGGGTGGGATATGAGAGAGAGAAATATGAACTGGGCTTTTGTTCTTCTCACGAGTCATAACAATATATAGGGGAAAAATGAAAGTGCTAGGAAATCTCTAGAAATCTATACCCATTAAAAAGCCACAAACCTTGCTACTATTCTTAGGAACAGTCCATTGACGATTTTGCCCTTCATAGCTCAAATAACCCCAACAATGCCCTCCCTCTGCCACGTGCTCTCTGGTGGGGAAGAGTTGTTGTCTCTGTTTGACGTGTTGCTAAAATTGGCGGCAATTCCAAACTACTGTTCCCCTACCTGCATCCTCCTCCATTTTCCCCAAACAATTGCTCCTTCTGCTTGTGAGGTTTCTTAACCCTAATTTAATCAAACAATTTTCTCACAAAATTGGGTACTCAGGCGTGCAATTGAGAGGGCAAAATGGATGGTCACGACAAATGTTCAATGCAGTTGCAGCGGCAAGCGTTTGGGGCGTGAGATTACGGTCCACCTTATCATGCCTCTCAAGTGGCTGATTAAAGAGGTTGTGTCTCCTCAGCCTTCTAAGGTTTCAATTCATTCCCATTTGCCTTGAATTTTTTGCATTTGTTGTAACTATAGTTCTTGCCTCCTGTCAGTTGTTTTTTTGCTTGTTTACTAATTAGTTATTATGCATTACCATTTGCCTTAATTAATCTTAATTACCCCCCTCATTTGTTATTCAGCCATTTGCAACTTAAAACCACTATTTATGCTTGTATAGCTTCATGCTTAAATTTCTTTGCTATTTTATAATCCTCAAATTCCTGGGCAAGTTGGTGTCCAGTCCATTGTGTTCAAGTACTGATACTGTTCGCCTTTTCCCCTCCTCCTTTCTGCTGTGAAAGAGAGTCCCACGTAGGTGTTGAATTTACTGTATCTGTTACTTATAATTCTTGCAGATTGTGTCTCATAGCCACCCTACCATGATGTCTTATTATTATGGTCTTATATTATACTACTCACCTCACATACCCTTGTTACCCTACTAAAATCCTCAAGCGTTTGTGCTTGACTATATAGAACCCTGGTTCTTATGCTATTTTGTTCACCTTCTTCATATGTTTTTTGCTCTAGAAAATCAAGAATTTCATAAGGTAGGGTGCTTACATTCTTTTAAATATGTTTGTTGCTCCTCTTTTTTTTTTCTTTCTATTAAGAAAATCTATTCTACTGCATTAATGAAATAAATAGGTGTGATATAATATATAGCCAAGATCTCATGGTTACATTGATGTACTTGCTAAATGTGGTTAAAATTAGATGTGAATACTACAAAAAAAACAAAAAAACAAAAAAAATGTGTTTGAGTGTAAACACTTTTATTGACATGAAAACCATTTGATTCTGATCTTTCCTTATATCTTCCCTTGGTGATCTTCCTATAAATTGTGTTCCTGCTATATTTTATAAACAGTCCTTTACATATCTTCCCTTGGATCTGGTACAAAACAGCCTTCAAATTTAAAGCTTTCCCTTTTGCCACTGTTTGCACAGTAGAGCTTACTGCTTAAGGTGTTCGTTGCTGATCTCAGGCATCCTGTAAAAGAGAATGTAATGGTTGGTATTTATGTCATCTTCATAAAAGAATCTTATGGTTGGCTTGCATAACTTTATGAGAGAGTATAGATCTGCCACTATGGGATGTTATGAGAGTACATATTACTTTTTTGTCTCATCTAACATGCTTTGGAAAAGTTATTGTTTATGTTCCTTTGACTTTTATTGTTCCATTTGTTCTATTTTACTGAATTACTACCACATTTATAACCTTTTATGCATTTAGTTCCTGATTTGGAATCTGGTGTAAAAGAATATCACCTTTTCTGTTTTGTACTTGTTTTGTTTCAATCTGTCCAATTACTGCCATCTGAAAATATATACCGGTGCTATGCATGCTACTTTAAATGTTTAGATCTGCATAACTTCTAAAGCTACAGATCTACGCTTCCACTTTAAAAAATAGACCGTCAAAGGAATCATTAGTTAAGGGTTTCATGGTATTTATACAGTCAATATTGATTACCTACTTCATTAGTATGTACTAAACATCGTAATTGTTGATCACTAACTCTCGTTATTATAAAACCTTTAAATGTTAAATATACATGCATGCCAAAAATACTATGCATATATAAGGGGGAAAGGACATGGGTTGGTTGCTTGAACCATAGTTAATGATAATATTAATTACCATGGCAAATACAATATATATTTACCTGTTTTCTTTTTGTGGGGGTTAACTGCCTACTATCTAGGCCACCCTGCATGCTTGCATCCTTAAAAAAAAATTTACCCTCATGTTCAAATGAGTTGCCTCTTTTTGCGTAAGTAGGAAAATGGGGTCCTACTATGCATTGCCTCATAGTGTTGCCCAACAAAGTGTCATGCCAAACGCTACCCCCGATCTAACTATCATTTCATATTACTTTGGCCCCCATCCTACAAAAAATGTTCCATATTGCTAAAATCAATCGTCAGAACAATGGTTATTAGAAACATATCTCTTATTTGCCTTGCAAATCCAATGTATTACGACATCTGTTGGTTTCCCGTGCTGTTTTGTTGCTGTCTTTACATCCCATGTTATTAGCTTAGCAAATATTTTATTGTCTCTTATTTTAGGCTGCCACTGTTGTCTGCTTGTAAAGGGAAGTTATTCTTTTGTTTCCCTCTACTCACAGCTTTTTAAAACTAAACACCACTGAAGCTTTGCAACGTTACAGGTTATGGATCAAGTTGCTACACAAGTACTAATTCCTTTCCACCCTTTATTGGAACGAATAACCACTGCTCTGAATTTCCCTGATCCGGTTTACCAGTTCTTAGATGCTTCTAAAAACAATGTGTCCGTATCAGTTAAGACAGATTGTGGGCCAGTGGCCTACACTTATGTCGGTGGGGAGAATGATAAGGTGGAAGGGTCTTGCGAAAAGGCAGCCCAAAAAGCCGTACGCGACCTGATGAAAAAATATGACGTGTCTGTGGAAGATGTTACGTCTATTAGGACCTGTATGTTAAGGCGCTGTGCTGCCTTATACAGCCTCAAGCGGGAAGAATTAGCACGCATTGAAAAAGGCCTCGCAAAGGTGCCTTTGCATTAACCATTGTCTGATGACGGTTTGGGTGTTGCCAAGCATGTGTATGTTGATTTTATGTCGATTTTGCGTGCTGTCTTCAGGAAAGTCACAATTCGATGCACTCCTGTTGAAACGCTCGAACATAGCCTTAGCCAGTTCACTTCTTGGCTTACAATAACACCCCCGCAGGCTGAATTTGGCTTCAAATGCATCGTTAGTGATTGCTGCTCTACTCTTGATGCAGCAAAACAAAGCCTGGCAAAAAAAGCGCTTACCTACTTAATAGGTGTGTACAACTTTGAGGTTGTAGATGCAAATTACAACCCCACAGCTTCTAAGTTTGATTCGCTCTTGTGCACCCTTGAAAGGGAGAGTTATTTGACCTTGAAAGAGCGGGTTATGGGCCTTAAAGAAGAACTTGAGCCCTCTACGCTCTTTGTTGAGCAGGACTGCCTAACTCCACGCGGCCTTGCATTCCAGATACCCTCCATTGTATCTCCACCACTTCCTCCAAAAAAACGCAAAGCACACCCGGCTATTGCACGCCCATCTGTTGTTGCTGCCTCCGGCACTGAAATACCACTCTATTTTGCAAGCTTGCCAGAGCTTGACACTGTCTTGAAGCGTTCAAAGTTTGTCTAAGTCCTATCGGGCGTGTTGCTGCTGTTAGGTTCAACTATTTTGTAAAATGTTGTTCCCTTTTGGAGTTATTAGGCTGTAAAGGGACCCCAAGTTATATTAGAGGGTACCCATATAGTAGGATTCTGTTGTTAAATGCACCAGTTGTTTTGTTGCTGTTTTTGCATTGGTTATGTCTAGGCCTTATGTTACTTAGTTTATTTATGGTTGCCTGACAGCCTTGTTTTGGGCACATCTTGTAGAGCATGACGTAGTTGTTCCAGATTAATGAAATGAATATGCTTTTTAAAGATGAATCGTGGCCTTACTTGTTTATATTATGTGGATCCCTACAAATGCTATTTCCCTTATCAGGCATGAGATGTTTCATTGCCAATATTATTTATAAACCTGTGATCTGTTGTGATGCATTTGGCTAACTTGAGGTTTCCACCTTTGTGGAAGTTCCGTTGCTTAATTGGGAACATAAAACATGTTCTGATGGTTGGTTTGTTCAATATTATGCCAAATTATAACCAAAACTCTTGTTGATCAGGAAGATCATTTGGGGTGTCGGGTTGATGGAACAGATGGAAGTGCAGCTGGTTCCTGTATAATCTGAAAGGCTCACCAATCATGTTGCTAAAAAAAGGCATTGCATCTACTTTAAATAAATAGACTTTTCTACATCTCTGTTTGAGGTACTAAAAGGAGGTTAGCTTGCTATATATATTCTTGGAATTGTGGTCAGATATCAAACATTATTAGGGAAACCTTTTTTATACTTTAATTGTTAATACTCATATATCAATGTGAAGTGTGGCTTTTCTCTACATGAAATATAATGTCATGTTACCGTCATTAAAGAATCCAATTACTCCTGAATTGCTTGCTATATGTGCTGCAGGTAACACACAGATTTTTAGCCACCCTACTGTTTTAACACTTAACCATAAATTAGTGCCTAATTAGCTCCATCCATGGGTGAGTTCCCTTGCCCTGTCCACTATTATCATCATGGTGACTCTGGACCAGTCTTAGAGTCCCTCTATGCTCCTGTTAAATGTTTGTTTACACTAAGCGGTCTGTGGCATCGTACACAACACATAGGTTGATTGGTTATTCACGCGCTAGCAAGCGCTTGCGGACTGTTCAAGCTCTTTCTGAAACTCCCTCAACTAGGTAATGTCATGTTCGTTGCCATAATTATCGGGCTCGACCAGTGCACCAAATGTTATACTAATTTTGTGATCTTTAGTTGTCCAGAGGAAACTAGGGCCCAACTAGCCAAAATACCCCGTTCAAGGCGTACTGAAAGTGAGTATGGCTATCTAAACTGTATCTACAATGGACACCTTAAAATTCTTAATTATATCTGCCTAACTACTGTTGTATGAACATTAGAAATTCCTGCTGCAGTAATTGGGCAGCCATTACCAAAAGAAACATTGCATTTGCCTCAGGCTACCTACTGCCCAAAGTGTAGTGCAAAAAAGTTTGCCTATGAATCGGCTCATTTCTGTTTTGGTGATGGAGAAATTGAATTGGCTTCTAATGGCTATCCCCCTGAACTTGTGAGGCTATTTACTTCTCCAGAGGAAGATGCACAACATTTTAGAAAGTATGCGCGCCTGTATAATAATTTATTTGCTTTTAGCTCACTCGGTGGGGACTATGGTGCTGATAGTAAAAAAGGTATATATGTCTTCATATTACATGGCCAAATATATCATTTTGTGCCTAATTTACTCCCCAATAATGCAAACCCTAAGTATTTACAACTCTATTTTTACGATCCCCAAAATGAAACTGAAAACCGGGCTGGCTGTTTCCCAGAACTAAGGCAAGATGTTATAGATGTCCTAATTAATGTCACAAAAAATAATCCCTACACCCATTTTTTCCGATCCTTGAAGGAAATGCAAATCACTGAACACACCCAAATACTTATCAACAAAAACACTGTGCCGGATCAACGCACTTACAATGCACCCACGTCAGATGAAGTGGCTGCAATATGGTCGGAAGACAGTTCTTCAAGCCAGTCGAGCAGCCCGCACATTGTTGTACAGGGGAGGTCCGACGCCTCACATAGGATCATGCACTATTATGGCTGCTATGATCCACTCCAATATCCACTTTTGTTTCCTTGCGGTGACTGTGGGTGGACACAAGGGCTTAAAAAATGTCATCAGGCTTAAAAGACCCTGTTGCCTCGTGTCCTGTTCACACGTCTGAGGACTTGCTATCAGAAGAAGCCTCATGTATGTCCATATTCCTCTCTCTGCTTAATGTGTGGCTCATATACATTGTCTATAAATTATCAAACGCCTTGCTGTATATACTTCCTTGAATAGGTGCAACCCGAGGGCACTCTACAGCAGCAAAGAACATTTCGCCCAGAGAGTACTATGCTTATAAGTTGCAACACCGGCCTAATAACATGCTTCTTAGAGCCGGGAGATGCTTGCAGCAATACATAGTCGACATGTACGTGAAAATTGAAAACACACGACTTGATTTTTTCCGCCATAACCAAGAAACCATCCGTGCAGATCTATACCAAGGCATTCTTGATACGCTCCAAAGCGGAGAGCAAAGTGCAGCTAATGTTGGCCATCGAGTCATATTGCCACCTTCTTTCCTTGGAGGCCCTCGAGACATGCAAAAAAGATATTTGAATGCAATGGCCTTGGTACATCGCTATGGGAAGCCTGATTTGTTCATTACAATAACGTGCAACGCTAATTGGCCAGAAATAAAGCGTGAATTAGCTGTTGGCGAGGAAGCACAAAACCGGCCGGATTTGGTTGCACGTGTATTTCGTGCTAAATTGCTGGCCCTTAAAAAACAAATCATGGAAAAAAAAGTGTTCGGCGAGGTTGCTGCATTTGTGTACGTTATTGAGTTCCAAAAGCGAGGTCTTCCACATGCTCACATGCTCATCATTCTAAAACCTGGTTTCAAAATCAAATGTCCGACAGATTTTGATAAGTAAGCTTATGCTGCTCCCATTTTTTCAGCAATTGTGTAATTCATAATAAAGTTCCACAACTGTTTACGCTTCAAACAGCATGATTCCTTTGCTTTATGGCTTTAATAGGTACATCTGTGCTGAAATTCCTCCACCAGATAACCCTCACCTCAGGAAGATTATCCTCAAACACATGATGCATGGCCCATGTGGTCCCTTGAACCCTGAGTGTCCGTGCATGAAACATCAGAAAACCAAGGGCCAATGCAAATACATGTACCCAAAAAAATTCCGCAATGACACGACAAATAATAGTGATGGTTATCCTATGTATAGAAGGCGAGACACAAGGGACAATGCTTCAATCCGAAAAGCAACCTTGGATAACAGATGGGTTATACCGTACAACCCGTATCTGTCATCTGAACTTTACTCGACCTCGAGTAAACTCAAAAGTGAGAATCACCCAATAAATCATCACCCAAGTTATCAACACCAACCTCTCTCTCCACCAACAACATCATCATCATCACATCCAAACGAAATACGCTCAAAACCTAAACGTAAGGGACGATGATTCCCCCACACTTGGATTCAAGCTACTATCAGAAATACAGACGCGACAACAATAATCACCAAACGACAACCAAAATGTGAGCTCAAATCCTGAAGGATCTCAAAGGAGTTGAACCCACTCCAACGCCACAATCAAAATGACAACTCGCCTAAAACCTCAAAAGATAAACTACTACTAGAACAACTAACTTAAAATAGCAAGCCATGGAACAAAGACAAAAAGGGATAAATTCCATGCTTACTCCCAAAAACAAACAATCAACCAAAAGAATGTGAAAGCCAAAACAAAACTTCACAAAATCAAGGATGAAATAACCAAACCAACCCGAAAACGCTTTCCACCTTATGACACCAACTCCGGCAAATGAGTTTTCAAAGTGTATAATTCTCTCTTAATCTCTCATTTTGCCTAGGAGCCCTTTCGGGTTTTCATCCTAGCTTCTCACATTTCTTTTTTTTTCATCTCACCATCTTACCCGCTCAATATAAGCCACTTTTTTGCATAGGTTGCCCTTTCGGGTTTTCAACCTATCCGGGCCCCCATTTTTGCCTGAGTCGCCCACCCTTGTGGGTTTTCAACTCAGCGGGTTTCATTTCATCACTTTTTTTTTATATTTTTTTTTCAATTTTTTTTTCATTTTCATTTTTTTTTTCAAATTGAAAGTAATATATACAACATAGATACATGAGAATGAGAATACCCTCCCCCCTACTTAAACTACACATTGTCCTCAATGTGTCGACAATTAAAAGAAAAAGTATACTGAAAATAGGGGGGTAATTTGAAAATCGGGTAAATCGAAGATCGAATGCTCAAAACTCATGAAAAGCAATCCGTCAAACTCAAATTTCTTAATAACACCAACTCGAATCTCATAAATCAACTCACAACCCTCTCCCTCGAATCACTCAAACAAATGACAAGTTCAAAAGTTTTGAATTTTTGAGATTTGCACCTAGCTTAAGAGATCGAAAAGATACATTAACAATCTCAATCCTCTAGTGCTACCAACTCCTAGCTATTGAAGTCCTCCCAACGGGTTTTCTTTTGTGGATTTTGGTTTCAAGCGGATTAAGATGTGTTGTGGTTCGTTTTATAGTGTGGGCGGTGGGTAGAAGAAAATTTGTTGTGGTGGTGGAAATTTGATGAGAAAATAAAGGAAAAGAAAGAAAATAAAAAGGGGTCTCGGGTTGCCTCCCGAGAAGCGCTGTTGTTTAAAGTCGTGAGCTCGACTTAGTACCTTAAGCTTAATCATTGGGTTGTGCTCCATGTGTGACAACGGTGGTTCCATGTCAATCTCCACTTCAAGTACCTGCAAAACTGATTGAGAAGAACTCTTGCAATGCATCGTTAGTACCTAGCTTACTACATCATGGTTGAGCATATAACATCAGATTATATCCAAAACCTAGCATTAAGTCAACAACAAACATCAACCAGTAGTACTCCTAGCTAATCCAAGTCATGACCATTAATATAAATGTGTAAAGCTAGACAATAACCAAGATATAGAGTATGAGTCAATCAACCATTCCCAAGAGAGTTTAAGCAACAAGTTCCATGCTTCTTGTCCAAAATACGAAAGTGAAATACATAGAGCTCAATGGAAGATGAAAACTAGAAACTAAAACAAAAAGGGAATTCTTTATATGAGTGGCTAACCAAAAACAAAGAGCACAAACAATATCATCCAAAAATTACGCTAAATACAAACAAGTAACACCGTCTCCCCGACAACGGCGCCAAAATTTGGGCGGGCGCGGATGTGTCGTCGTTGTGCACCGCACCCGGTCCAAAGATAAAATTTCTCCTACTCTCTTTTACACTAAGGTAGTATAATGGAAGTAGGGGTCGTATCCACAGGGAAACAGGGACGAGTTTAGTACTTAGCGTGATTCAAAACCTAGATTAAGCTAAGGGCCGAGAAACCTAATAATAATTACAAAGGGGGGTTTCAAGTAGATTTACGAACAAACTAAACTACAACTAACATATAAACAAAATGAGAAATCAATTATGGAAAGATCTTGAATCCGATTAACATACACTTCAATTCATTATCGATCCTTGAACCTCCACTCTAATTATTTCCATAATTATCTATTGTTGAGAATTAATCTCGCGTTCTCCTTATTCTTAGTTGAATAGCACGATCAGCGTGACTATAAAACCCTAACCAAAGGATAACCTAGTCCGATAGCGTCTAAGTTCAATCCAATAGCAGCAATAAACACAGAGAACCAACAGACCTGCTAACGTCATACAAGCGATAAACATTCAACAGTTAATTCAATTTCCCCAAGAAATAACCAAGACGATCTGCATCTAAGTTACTCCCTAGTTTGCTACCAATTGATAAAAGAATAAAACAATCCGATTCTATTCTTAAATCTAGCATTAGATTAATTACACAATCAAACTAGTAACATTCCTAGCATAATCATGCAAAAATCATAGAAAGCAAGCATAGAAATTAAACCATAATCAAAGAAAATAGAAAGAGAGGAAAGATCTCACAATAATGCTTGAAGCTCCATATTAATCTCGTTCAAGAACGGTTCAAGCTACAATTGGCATAGCATAAGCCAATCCCATAATCGAAATCTACAAAAACTAAACTAGAAAATAAAAACTAAAAAGAGAAGACAACAAGAGAGGAGTGGAGTTTTGGAGACTCCCTCTCCTTGTGGCTGCTGCCCCCTAGGTCCAAAAACAAGCTTTAGTATTTATACTAAAGCTCAAAAATCAGCCGACATTTAGACCGACCTAGGGGTCGCGAGGTGCGAGTCTGGTCGCACCGTGCGAAGGGTGTTCTGCCTTCCAAAACGAGCTGAAGCCCAGCGTCAAGCCAAGCAGGTCGCACCGTGCGAGATTACTCGCGAGGTGCGAGCAAGCAGGTCGCGAGGTGCGACCTATCTCGCGAGGTGCGAGATGCCGTCTTCAGGCGGGGTGAGCCGGGCGAGCGCCGGGCGAGCATCTTTGGGCGAGCATCTTTGGCGCCGGGCGTGCGGTGCTTCGAGCCCAGGTGGGCAGGCGGCTTGCTTCGAGCCGGCGATGGGCAAGGCTTGTGCTGGCTTGGCGATGATGTTGTGATGGGCGATGCTGCTGGGCCTCGCTGGGCTGGCATGGTTCGCGAGGCAAGCATGCGGTAGTTGGTGGAGCTTGGTTATGCGATGATGCTAGGATAGCACATTGTCGTCAACTCATAACTTGCTTCCGTGCCACCAAGCCATGGTGTTGAACTTTCTTCAACACTCAAGGATAACTTCAATTAAACATCGTTTAATTCCGTTTCTCCTTAAAAGCTCGGAATCTAGAGCATTAACACTAATTAACTCACAAAACCCCGAACTTCCGCTAAGGGTTAAATAAAACACGAACGTTAACAATTACGAACAAATCCCTTAGCAAAGTGCACCTCAAATATCACGAAAACATCATATAACTTGAGCGTATCATCATCACAATTTAACTGCCATTTGAACGTCGAAGTATGCTCAACCATACAGGCAGTCAAGTACTTATATAAGTACGTCTACAAGGGACATGACAAAATCTCCTTCAATGTTGCACGAGCCGGTGAGAAAAAAACTGTTGATGAAATTGAACAATATCAATCTGACCGATGGGTTTCGGCTTGTGAAGCTGCGTGGAGGATATTCGGATTCAACCTCTTTGAAATGCATCCACCTGTTATACCACTCCCTGTGCATTTACCTAATATGCAAACGATCCAGGTCAGACCGCATGAACAGCTGCAAACTGTGGTCTTGAACAAAAAACGCTCTCAGACTCCTCTATTGGCTTTTTTTTCAGCCAATGCCTCACTCCATGGGGGCACGGGTTATCTATATGGGGAGTTTACAGAACACTATAGGTGGGATTCTTCATCAAAGGAATGGTTAAGAAGGAGGACTAATGCAATTGTGGTTGGCAGGCTTACATTTGTAGCACCGACTGAAGGAGAAAGGTATTTTTTGAGATTGCTTCTGCTTCACGTACGGTCCCCTCAGTCATTTGAAGATCTTCTAACAGTGGACGGCCATACATGTGCAACCTTTCAAGAAGCGGCTATTAAACTTCGGTTACTGGAGGAAGACGATGCAGTTGATAGCTGCCTAGCTGAGGCATGTGAAGTCCAGATGCCTTCTGCTCTACGTCGGCTCTTTTCAACAGTTTTGATTTTTTGCCAACCAAGTGACCCAAATGCACTCTGGTTGAAATACTATCCTTCTCTCTCCGAAGATTTCTATCGTAAGTTTCCAACTTCTTCAGGTAAGGTTAAGCGTCTAACATGTAGAGCAGTTGAACAATATCAGGAAGCAATGGGCAAGTCCTTAAAATCCTTTGGCTTGGAACACTTACAAGGCGTGGAAGACGATGAATTACGTCGGACAAGGGATATCACCGATGCACTAGATGCGCCAATACCCCAAGAATGCATTGATTGTCGTGGCAAGTTGAATTTGGCGCAACAAACGACTTTTAATGCAATAATGCAACATGTCAAACAAAGCAAGCCTGGTGCCTTCTTTATAGATGGACCCGGTGGAACAGGGAAGACCTTCTTATATAATGCGCTCTATGCTGAAGTGAGATTGATGAACCTAATTGTCCTCCCAACTGCCACCTCGGGTATTGCTGCTTCTAATATACCTTATGGCAGAACAGCCCATTCCAGGTTCAAAATTCCAATCAATACAGATGCTTCATTGGCTTGTGATGTTTCTAAACAAGGTAGCCTAGCTGCATTGATAAGGGCAGCAACTCTGATCATTTGGGATGAGGCTTCAATGGCAAGGAAAGAGAATGTTGAGTCCCTTGATGCGCTACTCCGAGATTTGTATGATGCAAACCTGCCCTTCGGAGGTAAGATCATTGTCTTTGACGGAGATTTCCGACAAGTCTTGCCTGTTGTGCCCCGTAGATCCCAGAGAGAAGCTGTCAATGCCAGCTTAGTGAGTTCTGTTGTTTGGCCTCATCTTATCAAATTTAGCTTAACTGAAAACATACGGGCCAGAGAAGATCCTGCCTTTGCAGCGTTTTTACTTGTCCTCGGAAATGGGGAACTTCAGTCCGAAGATGATGGGCTTGTGCAACTGCCAACCGAAATTGTTAGCCCTTTTGAAAAAAACACAGATCCTGTTAATAACATCACCTCTGTAGCATTCCCAGACATTGACCTTCAGAGTTGCACGACAGACATCTTTACAACGAGGGCGATTTTAACGCCGATGAATGATGATGTTGATTCCATAAATATGGTGCTCATAGAAAAGTTCCCTGGACAAGCTACTATATATAAGAGTTTTGATTCACTCCTTGATGATAACTGTGCTATATATCCCCCCGAGTTTATAAACAGGCTTTGTCCCGGTGGCATGAGCCCTCATGAACTTATGTTGAAGGAGAATTGCCCTGTTATTTTGCTGCGAAATATTCTCCCTTCTGCTGGGCTATGCAATGGGACACGGCTCATATGCAAACGGTTCTTCCCAAACCTAATTGAGTGTGTCATAACAACTGGCCATCACAAAGGAGAGCACGTGCTTATACCGCGTATTAAATTACGTCCAACTGCTTCTTCAAACTACCCGTTCCAGATTCAACGGAAACAGTTCCCTATAAAGCTAAGCTTCGCAATGACAATAAACAAGTCTCAGGGTCAAACATTAACCCAAGTTGTTGTCTATCTTCCTCGACCATGCTTCTCACATGGTCAACTATACGTAGCATTGTCTCGAGCTAGGAGAGCAGATCAAGTGAAGGTCAATTCACTCAAAAATCCACTGAATCAGTTTGAAGGCTATGCTAAGAATGTCATTTCTTATGACATTCTTAGAATGGCTAGTATTATATAGTGTTCTATCTGTACAGGTCAGCCCCCTCCTACACAATACTTCTCTAGCCTTATCGTATCATAACTACAATGTGTGGGTTCGGTACCCAAACCTACAACCAGTGTGACATATTTGCAAAGTCTTTTCACGTACCAATCCATTTGTACTGCCTTACCTACTAGCTTAAATAGATAGCACACACTCAGTCACTCCAATGCTTACTTGGGTTGTTCTGTTTTGCAGCTGCAAGGCGGCCAACAAGAAACTCATGGAAGCACCTAATAGTCATGGGTTCATTTTTGTCTACTGTTGTTAACCATATTGGTACAAATGTAACGTTCAATAGGTTCCACCACATGCTTTTGTCATGGAAAAACAACAATCGCCTTGCACTGTATGACGTTAGAAAATACCAATATGACCATTATGTACCCTGCCGTTTTGCTATTTCCATTTGTCTGTTGAACTTCAAATTGCTACCGTTTTTGGGGTCCCCTTAACCTGTTATGCTTTTCATCTGTACCAAAACAAAACAACTAATATAGCAACATCGTTAGCCTTTTTGTAATCACATATGTTTGCTTCACTTACATGAATACCATTGCAATGCGTACACCTGCATAACAGTCATACAATACAACCGAGCAAAGATAAAATGTTGTTTAAAATGTATACTTCAAGTTGGAGCTAGGTAGGCATGAAGGCCATATACTATGTTTGTATTCACTTGAAGAATACCTACTACCGATGCTTGTCTAGAGCGCTCTACTAAGGCCTGGTTTTAGTTTTACTTAATGGGAAAAGCCTTTATCTGCCTGGCAATTGGATTCTTTTGCACTCTATATCTTTGTTGTCGTCTGTGCTGCTGTGCAGCACCTGTGTTGTATAGAAAAAGATTGTTTTGCCAGCTGCCAAAGGATTTTTGCAAACACAAGAAATAAGGGAAAAGGGTGCAGGAGATTGAGGAAAGTAATACACTCTCAAATAACTTGTATCATCCTGCAAAGATCTCACTCTTAACCAGTTTTTTGAACCTTTCCTATTTTCTTACATCCTGTGTTTAGTCCATTCATTTTGGCTTAAATGACAATACCTGATTGTCTATCTACTGTCCCTGTTTTAGGTGGCGACACACTAACATCTTAATTGCCTCATGGAATGCTAGTCGTTCAGGTTGGACCCAGCAGAAGTGTATCCTTCTGCGTAAATGTTGCTGTTGTACACTTATTATGGTTCAAAGGTGTGCAATTTGTTCCTACAGTTGGGGCTTGTTGCCTACATAAAAAACGTAAGTTACATCGCATACACTGTCATAAAGTGGGGTTGGAATTGTGTTAGTTCTTCTTTTTCGTGACGAATAGGCCATCACGGGTTAATTTAAATGGGACAAAGGACATGATACACCTCACATGTTAAATAAAATGATAATATGCACATTATTTTACTGGTCAAGGCTAAATGTCTACATTTTTTCTCTCTTGACTCTGGGTGTTGTGTGTTTACACTATTAATAGAGGGTATAGTTTATAAAACTTTTAAACAACACTTGATTTGTACGGTTAAATGCTTATTGTCTGTGTTTGCAGGTGCCCATATTAAAAATTGTGAACCATCCCAAAATTCAATCTTATATAGATGTTATTCTGTTTTTTGGGTGTTGATTTCAGTTAAATTTTGTCTTGCTAGATGCCTTTACAAACACTCCGGTGAGATGGATTAATACCTACAACAACGGAGTTGCCTAATACTCAAGGCCAATCATCTGGACAAACAAAGAGCCATTTGCACAGCCCAACCCTCAATAGACACTTCACTGCTCCTTTCAGGAATCAGGTAATTTAGGGGTGCATTTAGCACTTGTGCAAGTTCTCGATTCTGCAAGCACACTTGACTCATTTTTTTTATTATCGGATTTAAGTGCACTCAATTATTCCACTGTGGGGTTTGTATGCCGGATGGTACGTGATCATAGTGTTGGTTTACTTATAAAATATACGTCACTTATTATCATTCAGTTTATGTGCTCTTTACAATGCCCAAACCATTTTTTTAACAGAAATGGCTTAATTTATTATCAGCCTGCCTACATAACACAACACCTATTATTGAAAAACAGCTTCACATACAGAACGTTTCACTAATGCTTATAAATTAATCACGTTTAATTAGGAGGTTCAAATGCTGCAGCTTAAACTACTTTTATTTTACAATACTCATTTTTTAAATGTACATCTAATTCTATTTAGCAGCATATTTTATGTTACACATGGGGATCCGGATGGGTAATAATAAGAAAATAAAATGTTAAAGAAAATCCAGCAAAATCTTCAGGCTAAGTCATAGGGTACTTTCTAACAGGCTCATTAATAATCTGCTTTATAGGGTATAGCTTGCAGCAAGGCAAATACATGGCTATCCTGATTTCCAGTGTAAAAGGTACACATGAAATACTATTGTTATCCTCCTAACTGTGCAGTTTGTCATTTCCTTGTGGGCCACTGCATCTAACTTGTTTTAGGCTTAAGATTTCCCTACGTGCACCACTCCAACAATATATTGAAACCATTACCAAACATAAAATCTGCCCCTTCTTATTCCTGAGCAAATAAAGAAACTTTCCTACACTCTCCATCTACTACCTTCCACATTTCCTCCCTGAAAGTTGCAAGAACACATCAGGTATCCTCTTATTTTTTTCCCTAATTTGTGCCTTACCTTTTCACAACATGTTCTAATCACTTATGCTTCTCTGTTTTCTACAATCTTGGCATCTTAATAGCACATTTATTATATGTTTTTTTTATGATGTTTCTTTGATTATTGCCAAAAAAAACTATAATGTACTTGGACCCAGCTAAACTAATATTCTTTACTGTCTTTTTGCCTTAACATTTGTGTGTGTTTGTGTTTGCTAGCTCTGACCGCTTAAGTATTTAATATAGACTCATCCACACTTTCCTTCAAATCACACTACGTTCTTGCTTGTATGCTGCAATACTAGCCGTGCTAGAAACACTAAAACTCTCATGTACTATACAAACTGCAAACTATTCAGTTATCATCCCCGTCACATAAACCTAAATTCTAACATTCTAGGCAGCTACATATCTTAGACTTCAATAAGTTTGCTTGTCCTAAAATTTTAAGCTCTTTTTTTTTTTTACTTGCTCAGAAAATTTCTTTCTTATTTTCTTGTTCTAAAATACCCGTTTTCAGTTGAGTACAGGTCAATAATTTTGCTATGAGTTCTCCTTCTAAAAAGCTATTTATCTTAGACTTACTTCGCTTAAGGTCTTTGTATAAAGTATAAACTGTATAAGTTTGTGCAAAATGGAAGTCTAAAAATTATAATCCAAAGTTTCACATTCAAGAAGGAGCACAAAATTCCAATGTAAGTACAAAGTAAAATAAGACCCATATTTGCCTGTACTTTTAGCTTTACAAATATATACAAATGTATGTATTATCTAGGTTAGTTGACCTTTATGAATCATAGACTTACTTGCCATATAAAACCTTCACCAAGCACATTCTACCAATTGTTGCATACTGACCTTAAGAATACAAAAACACTTCAACCTGTTTGTTTTATAACTTTGCATTAACTATTGACATATGTTACTAGGCAGAGAAATATGAAGCCGGAACGCGTTTATCTGGATGAACTCAACAGTAGCAGTAAAGCCTACAAGGTTAAAGTTAAAGTCATTGAAAAGGGGCGTGCTAAAGTGTCTCCAAAAAAAGGAATCCTTTACCAAAACCTCCTGCTCGAAGATGATAAGGTATTGACTAATATCCAAACTACTGTCCTTGCTATCCAATACTACCCAAACCATACATTCGAATAGTCCTTAATTTTTATCAACCACGCACACAGTCCAACTCACTTATGCTTAAATGTAGTCATATCACTACGTATATCATGATGCACCCGAACTTGAAACCTTTAGTACGCTGCATCCACCTTAAGCTAATATCATACAAAAAAACTTTTCACCAAGCTTAACTGCCTTATACACCCAGGTATTACACAACATTGTATTCTTTAACAACATTAATGATCCCTTTTAGGATTACCTTCTAACCATATCAAATGTGCTCCTAGGGAAATCGTATGCGTGGTGCACTGTTTGGCGATCAAGTGGAAGGAAACAAGGATGCTTTCGTGTACAAAGGAGAGTACGAAATTGCAAACGCTCCAATCAAACCCGTAGAAGAGCAGTTTAAATCCTCTTCGACTGACCTTGACTATCAAATGAGCTTTGGAAGACAGACAGTGATCCAACCAGTCAACACTGAAGCAACTCCTGTTTTGCCTGAATACCAAAACATTGCTTCCATTCCAAAAGCTGCAGGTCCAACCGACAAGTTTGGTAAACACTCACTATCCCCCGTTCTAATTATGTGTCCCTCCCTTCTTGTCCTCTCACAACGTACTTCCTCATATGCACATATCATTAGTTTGTGAACTACCATTTACCACATCAGAGTACCCCTATTTAAGTGTACAGATGCAGAGTACTGTTCCAGTTGACACGTCGACGTACATTTAAGTGTACATATCAGAGGTCTTATCGACTTAATAAAGTTACTCCTATTTAATTTTACATGTCAAGGTACATTGAAGTGAACCTATAATTTGCAGCTATCGTGTATTCATGTGAAAGTAAAGGCAATGGTAAACATTTCTACTTACAGGGTTCTTGTTAACTTACACATGCTTAAAACAAGTCACCAAATGGTGCTTGGAAATATAGATATACACGCCTTCTTAGTTAAGTCGTATGTTTCACAAGGTATCCAAACAACTTCCGTTCAACCTAAATGAGAACATGTTTTAAAGAATATCCCAAACATTTGAGTTTTCACTTATGGTGGTTTGTTGCACTGTTTTTTATTTTCAGCTATCCATTGGTTTTTTACTGTGCCTTGTTTTTTCAATGTCCTGTTTTTGTGTTCATGTACACTATCTTAAAACCATACTCTCTTCATGCCATATATACACTTTTTCTACTTTTTTATTTTTGTCATCCATTTTCCTTATATACGAGCATCCTTTGCACAACACAATGGGCACCTCACTTACATGCTCACCTCTTAACCTTGGCATACATATGTTTTAGGTGTGGTCCTCTATGTTGAAGAACAAGCACGTGCGATCCTGACACCCCAAGGTCGTGAGAATTTGGTCCGAGAAATTGTCATAGCCGACCACAGGTACAGTGGTCACATCTTGTTCATGACAATATGCTGTCCCCACCCAGCTACCTTACAAATGCTTAACTAATGGCCACCCAAATATCACACCACTTACCAACCATTGATCATTTCTGCTTGGAATGATCTTGCCGGCCCAGAATGTGATCGTCTGTCTAATTGGGCTGCAAAATTCACGGTTGTTGGGTTTACTACCCTTAAAGTAACTGCTCACAAAGGTAACCTCTCACTTTTTGTTTGCACATTTACCCCTTCACAGTTCATCACCTATGCATTATCTTATATGGACTTACCTTTAGGGTTCTCACTTGCATCAACAATGTCAACTACCATTATTCACGACCCAGCGGGAGCTAGAGCAAATGCACTCACAGAATGGTAATATCCCCTGCTCTGGTTTTCAGAGCACAACCACCCTTACTTCAAGCCATCCCAAACATTAATCTACTTTAACTCCATTATGCTTCCCAGGGCGGTGCGCCATAAGGACACCCTAGCAGATAGGCAGGCAAGGGTGCTGGACGTGAGGCACCCGTCAAAAGACAAGTAGATCATGACAATATACGCACTCAAGTCTAAAACGGTGACAAGTACACCTAACTTACATTGCAAATTTACTATATCTCTTGTTCTTGCTCTTGCTGCCACGTTTATGATTCAACCATTAAACTGCTTATCCGGTTGCCTACAACAATTGGCACCTCCCTCTTGCTTTCACATAAACTATATCTCAAATGTTTTGTCTACATGTTTCTACCCTTTCTCAGTGGCCTACTATTAACACCGGTTAATTTGACTTTCCTCTACCCTAGCCTGAAAACACGCTCCAAGAGGAACTTCGCTGGTTGAGGGTTTTTGTCCCCGAAGCTAACATCGACAAACTACATGCATACCTTGGGTGTTCTCACTGCGGCAAGCGAACTGATGTGCCAATAGATGAAGCATTCACATGTCCCACATGTTTCAAAAAGCATGTCATATCAATCCCTAGGTGGGTATGCGTGCCTCTTAGCTTTATACGATATCTTTCTTGCATCATGTTCTGACATATAAGTTCATCATAGGGTAACCTTCAACTGTGATGTATCTGATGAAACCGGCACAATTCCAGTTACACTGTTTAGCAACGACTTGGAAACACTTTTCAGGATGCCACCTGAAGACATTTACAGGATCCGCCACTCTGTATGCTTACTGTGCCTTACATTTAACTTCGTAGTCCTGATATTTGTATTGCAATTGCCGCCATTATGTCTCCTTTTGCATTCCCATTTTAGAACTCATTTAGCCATATAGGCCAATTAGCCCAGCTATTATGTTGCCTTTTACACCATATTAAAATTCGCATAACCATCTGGCATAACTGAAATGGATACTTGGGAGCTTTAATAGCCAGATGTTTATTACTGATGCCATGAACAAGCATAATTTGTTGACATAACTAATGCTTGTAATGTATATTTTAATTAGAGGGTCCACATGTAACATCCAATCTGTTATTTATTCAGCTCTTCCTTGCCAAAGATTACATAAATTATTGTGCTTTTCACCTGCTCTCAACTTGCAAAACATATACCTCGCCCCACGATAGCCCTGCATTATACTCATTCCCCTCTTGTTGCATAGTATGTGCATTATAATCACCCATTATTTACTAGCAATGCTTGCTCTAAGCTATCCATCATACTATTGGCAGGACGATCAAGCAAGCTTCTCAGTTATTCAACAACTTATTAGCACCTCTCCTTTCTTGATTGAGGTCGGTCCTAAAATAACTCTCTCCCTGAACTACGTGCTGCAATGGATTCTCAAGAGGGTTGAACTTAAAGATGACCCTAATGCAGCTACTACAGAGCACCCTCCTGGTGCCAAGTCTACTGAATGCCGCACTGAAAAAAGTTACCAGACCAATGCAGCTAATCCAGAACACACTCCTGTTGGCAGGTCACCTGAATGCCACACTGCAAAGAATTACCAGCCCGACCGAAAGATGAAAGGTATTGCTACGTCGCTGGATTTAAAACATGATGCTACTCTTGCTGAAGGTCAATCTGGCCCCCTCCTACCTGGACATGCTGATGAACTACATAAATAGGCTGCTGCACTACCAAGGCAGAACGCCCTTTTGTCTTTTGTTTTTTTTTGCTGTGCGCCCTGATCTGCTATCATCATACCTTATTACGTTAAGCGCTGCCTAATCCTCTCTCTTTTGCTGCTACGCATCATAGTATGCTTGTAATGTGTTAAGTGGAAACACGTCTTAACAAGACTAGAAAACATTATGCGTGGTTTGTATGCCACATAACTATTTGTGCACAACCGAGGCTACTATGTAGTCTAAATTATATGCCTAATTAACTTTCCTAAATATTCAACTATTCGTACTGCCTTCAGTTTATTCCATCAGGCACCAAATTACGACACTCTTAATATCTTTACTTGCATGCTTTAGTTTTAGCACATTCATTGATTATGTGAAGATACTTATGCTATTAAGTTTTGTTTAGCTATGTGATTGTTACATTAAACTATTTGATTAGAAGATGCATAGCTACTATTTGTAGGTCAATCTAAGTTGATGATCTCCTTTGGGAGTATACACTCAAAGTTGAGTCCATACCAAGGTCATCAGAAGTCTATGCCTACGAAAACATCCCAATTATAGTGTCATGGTTCGCTTCTTTTGGTGAACAATGCCATACCACATATAATTGTCGGTTAAGCTTAAATGTGTTTGCTTCAACTTCATTAGTTTAATTACACTCATTTAAGCTTAACTTACAAACTAAACAATACGTCACTTGTATTATTTATCTACCATACAGTGCACCCCTTTGACTTATTCTCAAATCCAACGGCTTCCCCTCCTACAACCATTCATTTTAGTCAACCAGAATTTCCAACCTTCCCCCTTTTCCATGTCTATCTCCTCCTTTTCTTACTCCTGTTTATCCCCTCTTTGTGTCCTTTTCTCTACCATTCCCTTTTTTCATTCCTCCAAACGGATTATCCAATTTCAAATAGCCTATGAGGCCTCTTACCACTTCTCCTACTGTGAACCTACATGCATTGTTTACCACTTAAAATGGCTGCTTAATTAGCAAAACCCTCAACAACCCATTTGTCCTTCCTGGACAGTTTGGAAACACATACATACACATTATGTTCTCGTTAAAGAGCACATCCTCAGCAGCCTGTGACATTGCCATATCAAACCTTCAACAACAGCCCGCCTGTTAGTAGGAATTCTCAAATAAAAAAAACATAACATCAACCAAACCTCTGTTATAACTAGCTAGAATAAATAAATAAACACAGAACAACATCTAAGAACCTTGAATCTAGCCTTCTCTTGTATTTAGGCATTTCATATAAATTAGATCATAGCCTTGCATCTTTATCATTAACACCTATTTACCTTTTAATGAAACTGAATCATAGAGCAAGTAAAATTATACAAAAATCGTACCAATTGACAACCTAATTACAAAAATTATACAACATTAATGTCTGCATGTATTACCTCTCCTCTCTTTATCCATTTTTGTTTTTTCAAAATATGGATTACCAGTTGGCTGCCCACTATCTAACACTCCGGCAAGTAGCAAACCATTGAAATTAAAGTGGCTTGGTATGGATTATAATTTATAAGCCTTGGTCCAATGGCTTCGGATCAACCAAAATTAAACTTTCGAATCGTTTTTCCATATCTTCATATTTTCATATCGGGTATCAGATCTGATCCAATCCAAAAATCCAAATGTCCAATGTTTTCCAAATCGCATAGAATCGTCTTTTTTGTTGATCTGACATTTCGTATATCCGGTATTTTTAGATCGGATCGGATCCAATGTCCACTAATGTACACCCCTACTAGAGGCCACACAATACGTTCCCCCTCACTTCACGTCAATCCAAATTGTCGTTTTCCGGGCGTACACAGTTGATTTTTTCGTTTTGATCCCAAACATGAACTATGGCATATAACAAATATATCTAGAAATACAAATGGCCCATCATTCCAGTTGACATTTTGGATTCAACTTGTCAACCACTTTCTTGCGTTGCGTTAAACTAATGTACTTTTTTTATTTTTACAGGAACTAATGTACTTACATACTATAAACAATTTTCCCATCCTAATAGTAATACTTATACGCTTTAACCCCTCAACAGCCAATTACCAAACAAAAAAAAAAGACTCAAATTGAATTCATAAACACCTGTTTAAACCCCCCCTTTCTCTTCTCAACCCAGAACTCCAACCCCAAGAAAACCCCAAATCGCTCCCCCGTCAAAAACATGCTTGCTCATTGTTCTGTTCATCTTCTTCTCTCTATTTAAATTCTTCCCTGCCCTCGTTTTCCGGATAAAAGGGAGCAATGATCAGCACTCAACTACTAAAGGCCGCAGCCTCTGCTGCAAAAACGAAGGAAGAGCAGCTTCTTTGCAGAAACCTGGCGAATTCCATTTCGGATGGCAGTCCTTATACTTGGAAGATGTTTTACTCCGGTGAAGCATCAAGTTTATTGAGCAAAAGCTCCTACAAAGCCTTGGAAACAGTAATGCAGACGGCTGAGTTAATGTTTAACACCCCTCCTTGTAAGTCCCCTAAACCTAAACCTCATACTAGGGTTTCTGTTCAAACAACTAAAGGAAAGGGAATCCAGATTTGTGAGCCTAGCATTCAGGGAAAAACTGAAAACCTTATGCCAAACCCCATGACCAGACCCCCAATTGTATGCGGGTTGAGGTCGTTGGGTCCCACTAAAAGTTCCGCACCTGGGAGGAAGGGAAAAGCAAAAAAAACCGAAACCACGGTGGAGATTGATGATGATTCAGATGAAAACCAGTGCTTGCCTTGGGAGGGGGGGTGCCACGAAATGTTCTGCGAGGATTCTGATGGAGAGCTTCGCCTTTTCAAGGTGTATGAAGACACTGAGGTATACTACGATGACGATGGACCTGAAATCCCCCTGAGTCCCTGTCGTGAAGGGGATGAATTGGATCCTGACCAGCATTCTTTCCTTCTCTTGCGCAAAGGAACTCAAAGGAAGCCCTGAGGTTTGTGTGTTTTTATGTGTTTATCACAAAAAAAAAATGGTTGCATTGCTATTAATTTCATTTCCTTACTCAAAATTGTTGTTATGAAAAGTATAAAAATTTATTGGAATTAAACTTGATGTTGGTCAGTTTTTGTAACGTTTTTGGGCTGAAAAGCAGCATAGAGAACAAAATAGCCACACAAACCTTGATTAGCCTGTCCTCACCACATGTTAAAATGGACAATTGCCAAAATGAGCCTCAATCTAAATAGGCACAAAACAATTCACTGTCAGCATATAAAAGCTTTACAATTGTATTTCCGTAAGCTAATAATATGAATAGAAACCTCTAAGTGGTTTCTCAGATCATTGGGGCCATGATTGGAGTATATGTGCACAATGTTTTTTCCGTATGCAATACCTCCATCAACAAGGACAAACAATTAGTCACACAATTACAAATCACCTGCATTCTTTAGTTGGTTAGCAAAAGAGGTTCAGGCTCCAAAATCTAAAGCACATACTTCTTTACATCATCCTACCAAAAGTACACCATTAAAATCTAGAACAGAGCACAATCCATCAGCAAGAGTGGGCTGCCAAAAAGGGTTCCATCAGGACTCCACATGCCACGATTCATAGATGTAGAGTACTCACTAGCTAAAGAAGCCTGTTCAGTCAAGAACAAAGGGGGACGGTATTAGGCTATTAATAGTAGAAACATGTGAACATCAAAGGACAACTGCTCAACATGTCCACTAAAAAAAAATAAGCTGCAGAGGTGACCAGGTATCCAACATTGTTGTGTGAACTGCTATAAGAATGAAATGGAGTGTCTTGTTTTATTATGGCAATGGTTAGTTGCTGGGTATCATAACTTTCATTGTTCATAGCCAGAAAAGATTAATATGTCTAATGCATTTGTGTTCTAGAGATAAGAAGATTAATAGTATGCGTGAGGAATATGGTATTTGAGTTTGCTTTAGTGTAGTATGCGTGAGGAATATGGTGGATAATTGACTGTTATGCACATATCAGCTGAGCTGCTCCATGCAGAAGCGAAATAACATTATCTATAGTGTGTAGCTAGGGGTTTATTTTATGTGTCATGCAAGAGAATGCTTACTTCATGCCCACACAAGTTTCTGCCTTTTAATAATCACTTCAAGTTGTTTACTTCCTCGGCCATTTCTTCTTTCTAATTGTCTACACCTTCTTGTAGCTTTCAAACGACCCCCAGTAGCTATACAACAAAGAAGAACGCAGGATCATCAACTTCTCCATCGTGCCGACCAAACAGCTCATTGACTGGTTTTTGTTTTTTTTGTCAGACTATCAAGACCGATGTCCAGCTTTTAAATTAGTATAGAAGTGTGTATGCAGTTACTGGGTGTAAGTGCAGTTTTTTTTTGTGCCAAACAATAGAACGTTCAAATGTAGAAAGAGGAGTATATATTATGCAATCTACTAGCCTTTTGTTCTTACTTACCAAGTTGAAGTTCCTTCGTTTTATCTTATTCGGTTATGCTAATGTTTACCATTTATTTCTCCACCGTCATTGGTGCCACCTTGGGGGGCCGCGCGCGGTAGCGCGTGGACCAACAACTAGTTACAAGAGAAGGGAGATATGAATAAGATTTTCCTCTTAAAAAAATTGTTACATGTAAATACCAAGTCATAATCAACTTATACCCATGATTAACAAAATAATCTCTTTTAATTACGTTAATAAAATATTATTAATCTTTAATAACATGTGCTTAAAATATAGGCTATTACATACTACCACCCTTAGAAGAAATTTCGTCCTCGAAATTTGAAAACATAAAACTTTAGAATATCTGAAAACGAATAAGATCACATAAAACATTTTTATTGCAAATCAAAAATCAAATGAACTCTTAATTTAACTCCCAATACCTCGAAGGATCAATTGCTCATGAACATATAATCACTAAACTCAAATCCAAATTCTCCATAATTCCTAATCAATAAAACTCAATTTTCCTCCAATCATCATATACTATAATCCAAATCCCAATAACACTTTTTACTTTTCGACAATTCTATTTTAAATACTCAATCTTCAATTTTCTTAATTTCTATTCCTTGATTCTTGACTACTCATAACCCAAATCAATTTCAGACCATCCCAAGAATCTTTTACCCCGCTAGGTGGCTAACTCGGCACACAGTTGCAGGGCTGCTCTGATACCACCTGTAACAGCCCGCACTTCCGAGCTGCTAGCTAATCACACTTAGCATTCACAAAACTCAATTATCATTTAATTAACCTTAATTAGACACCTGCAGCGGAACATAACTCAACAAAATCCTAGACCTTTTATGGTCCACAATACAACAACCCAAAATAGTTCATATAACTCCATGAGCTGAACTAATACAATCTCCAAATGAATACCATAAATCATAATACATAATAAGATTATTTCTAAGTAACAATACAGTCAATATCTCGAGTTAAACGAGATACCTCTTTGATCGCAAACTTACGATCCCAATCTTTCTTCTTTGGAGCGCACTACACCTGCAAAATAACTAAGAATGAACTCTGTTCCCACCAGGACAGGTTCAAAGAACGAAATCAGAGAAACTGAGTACACACTTCTGTAACAGCCCGCACTTCCGAGCTGCTAACTAATCACACTTAAAATAAATAATTCTCAATCCCTATTCCTCAATTTTTAACCAACTAATAACCTAAATCAATTTCAAACAATCCCAAAAATCTTTCTTGAACTCATATGCCATGATATGAAGATCACGACAACTCTAAAACAACCATGCTCTGATACCATCTGTAACAGCCCGCACTTTCGAGCTGCTAACTAATCACACTTAAAATAAATAAATCTCAATCCCTATTCCTCAATTTTTAACCAACTAATAACCTAAATCAATTTCAAACAATCCCAAAAATCTTTCTTGAACTCATATGCCATGATATGAAGATCAATATGTAATAGCCCATTTCCTAAGCAACTCTAATTGGGAAATTAATTATATTTTATTAAGTTCTGACTATCTGATTATATTTTAATTGATAATACTTTGAGGATATGAGTCTTGTTTTACAAATGATCTTATTTATTTTTCTAGGATATAAATTAGTATTAAGTGAAATTTGTTTTAATTATAAAAAAGAGGGTACTTGCTCCTAATTCTTCCATCCACTCATGTCACCTTGAACACATCATGGTATGTGTGTAATATAAAATCATAGGACATGTCCTGGGAATAAATCTTGCAAGCTGTACAAATATTAGTGGGGGAGACGTCCCCATGAGTTTAGAGGTGGTGGCATAGTTCCCTCTCTATTCGTATTCTCTTCCTCGGTTGTTTGGTGAGCTGGCTTAAGGAAGAAACTAAGAAAGTATACTTTGGTCTCTAAAATTTGATCTCGAAACTCATACAGTTATTTTTCAAAAGCTTGTGTCTGATACGACAGTTTAATGATTTATGAATGGGATTTTCTTCCAAGGAAATGGAACAATTGCAAAAGATTTTCTATTTTGAGATATTCTTCCACGATATATTTAAATTGATAGTTAATTATGTATATTGTTTAAGTGAAGTTTTTAAAGGAGTATGTGTTTTGACGTAATACCCAGAAAGTGAATTTACAAAAGGATTTTCTAGTAGAGGTTGTGATTCTTAGAATCTCTCGAAGTAATGTATATGTATTTGGTAGACTTACTTAAAGTTATATATGATTTAGCTGAAAGATAAGGAAGTCTCTATGGAACATATTATAAGTGAGCTGAAATTATATTCAAGATACAGTTATGTTTATATTTTATTTTCAAAAGATTTATGAGTTATCCTGTGGTTTAGTATGACTTGAAGTGTTGTAAAAATCGTTCTAAGCATGTTATATTATATACTAAAGAGTATATTTTGTTACTTTCATATTTGTTACTCGTATAGTGTGAGATTACGTATTTAAATGAGAACTGGTAACTTACGCAACTATATTTTAAGCCACTAAAATGAACTTCTGGTTGGACAGTGTTTACTTAGTTTTTTCTGATTTTGTTCTTGAATCTGTCCTGGTGGGGGCAGAGTTCATTGTTAGTCATTTTGCAGGTGTAGTATCGAGAACTTGGAATATGCTAAATGAGCGAGAAGATGCTTACGTTGTAAATGGTAGACTAAAGTTATAGTTAGATGTTTTATTAATTATATTTTTGTGATATTTGGTTGTATTACATTTTGAGGTTCCAGTCAGAGTAGATATGCATGAAGGATTTCTTCTTAAGAATGATGTATTATGGGGCCATAACCCATAGGTCCAAGATCGTTTTATAGGTTTCCGTTGCGAATAAATGTAATTCGAGGTTTATTAAGTGGTAATTGAGATTAATTTTTTTAAGTGTGATTAGTTAGCAGCTCGGAAGTGCGGGCTGTTACAGATGGTGTAAGTCGCGGAATTATATTTCGAAGCGATTAAATTCTCATATGCAAACTTTGATATTTGATATCTCTATAGGTTTGTTCTCTTTAACTTATTTTTGTATATCTTCAAAAAATTTAATCAAATCAAGGAAAAATTCACGAAAAGTTTACAGAAAGTAGAGAGAAGTTAAATTTTTTTTATAAATTTAGGAAACTTTGATCCATATAAGGTATATATGACCCCAATACACCCAAATTCAAGACCATTTTTGGTCTTTGACTTAAATTAAGATTTTACAGTGGCCTAGCCTACATAGACCATGATCAACTCTATTTGTGTGCATCTACTTCTCTCTAGTTTAATGGATATGGACAATTTCCATCCATTAAACCAATCTGCTCACTTGTATATGTCTAAACTCGGATTTTAGGGTTATAATTGAATACTTTTTAACCTGTGACATAATGAGAATTAACTTAATAACATCCAATCCCGAAGTGCCTCAATTTGAATTTACAAGACTGACTAGAATCTTGATGGGCACGTATACATGTATCTCTTTGTGAATATATATTTCTTTGTCTTCTACATGGTTTAGAATTATTTTCGTCAAAGTCATCCTAGTAGAGAAGACCTTAAATAACACAAGTAAAGTGTATGGTTCTTTCAAAATAGGATCAGTTAATGTGAATTATTAAATTGTTCTGGTCTATATAAAGAACGGATTAGTTGGACTTGGTTTGGTATATAAATTGCGGTCCACATAAACAAGCCCAACCAAAGTCTTCACTCACTTCCTTCCACGCCTCTCATCCCCCCTCTCTCATAAGCACAACTGATCCGGTTCAATTTCAGATCACCTAAGCTCAAATTGACTGGATCAGTTGGGGTTTTTTCCACTAGTTTCAATAAGATATATTTTTAAAAAATGATCCTTACTTTCTGCAATGCAAGAAATAATATATTCCCCTAAAATAAGAATAATATAAATCCAACCTTATGTAAAACGATAATAAGACTCAATATCTAGTGAGATTGATTCTTAAAATTAACAAGTGCAAGAAATTAGAGTTACATCCATTATTACTTAGAATTATAGCACATCATACATTGGACTTACACCAAAATAATTTAGACTCACAAAACAAAAAGGAATAAGATTTTATTTTAAAAAATTATTTTTATAGATGGTTTATTTTGTTTTTCAATTGCTTAGAGTTACAACACCTTTTAAATAAAATGTACATCTCTTTTCACTTCTCACACGAAGAAATCTTCTCACATGAACTTGATAATTTTTCAGTGTTTGCTTATTTATTAAAATCGAGTGTTAGCTTTCTTTCATTTTTCGTGTTAGCTTTTTTGTGTAAAATTTATTCCCCTTGTTAACACGTCAATAAATAGACTCCTCCATTTGACAACTGGTGGAATGATTACAATCTTATCGATTATTTTTCAAATTTATTTTCTTGTTTATTGTAAGAGAAAAGTGTTGTTCTATGAAATGGAAACAACTGTTTTTTCATGGGAAAATTGAAACCACTTAATTAATTTAACTAAAAGAAACAATTAAGTATTAAAGAAGTACAACTTTGTATTATGTATATTATTGTCACACATATAAGGGTCATTTTGGTGATTAGTAAATATTAGTGTTTGAAAATACAAGATTTATAAACTGACCATGCACCGATACACCATTTGTAAATATAGATTTGATTGATTTGTAAACTACCATACAACATTCATTCACATACAATATTCATTAATGTGCCTATATCATCCATGACATAAAAGCAAATATAATACATGAACAAAAATAAACACATAACATTTTTTGTTGTTTAGTAGAATGATTTGCGGACTAGAAAGTCGCACAAGTTGCCCTCGAGCTAGACGCCTAGACAATGAAAATAACAAGTGAAGGGGGGAGGGTAAAAAAAAACCTCTACCCCAAAGTGCTCCTGGTAGGAATTGAGCCCCTAAATTTAGATCAGTAAATGCAACTTTAGTGTTTGAATATAAAACACTAGTTTTCTAAGCACGCGATGCGTGCGACGATAATTTTTTCATTGTGATATTTCGTAATATCAGGTAGTTAGTTTTACATGCAGCGACAACTCATTATAGTAGTTTAAGTTGACAGTTTTTTCAATAAAAGGCTATGTTTTGTTCAACTTATTAGAAGTTATTTTCAGCAAAAATAAGTTCAAATTAGTTCATATAAGCAAAAATAGCACTATATGAACGTGATGCATGCGACAGTATATTAATATTAATAGTAACATCAAAATGTGTTAAAAACTCACTTAAGAGTGTAATATTTATGGTGAATATTGATGAGCGTTATGATTTTTTATTTGCATTGTTGTAGTGTAAAGAGTAATGTTTTCCAGAAATTTAAAGGACTATGTTGAGGCAGGACATGTTATCTTGTATTCGGTAGATAATTCAACAACTCTCCTTTTAAACAATGATCTATGTTATGTTTATTTATTTATTTAAAATACATATACTTTATAGGCGTATTTTATGAGTAGTAGTTCAATTTAATTTCACTGGATAATTGAGGTTTTTAGGCATACTATGGTGAGTAGTGCTTCAATAAAAAAAATTATAAATTGGTATTATCTGATGATGTATGTTTATCTCTTTAATTATTTATTATCCTAACTGATTGTGAACCCCAAAAAAATAAAATAAAAATGAATATTCTCTAAAGTTTCTTAATTCTTTTATGGTTTGTTAATGCATGTTATTTGAAATTTTTATTGCAACTGAGAGTTTAGATAATAATAATCTCTGTAAATCTTCGCTTTTATAATTGTTTAAAAATTGATTTTAGTCATCAGTTTATATTTTCAATTGTGAGTTTCCTCTTGTTCCACATTTTTATGTAATTCTTTTTGGTAATGTAGAAATTTCCTTATACCCATATTTGTAAATGAGGAAAGAATTAAGGAAATCTTTTTTTTATTATTTTGTGAGATTAAGGGTATATAAGTCTTTTCAAGGGGACACCATAGCTCCCTTTGACTTATATAATAGAGATAACAAATAGTATACCATAGAATATGGGTTGGAGATTCAGCATTACTCCATTACTCCATTACTCCATTCCTCCCCCTTCCAAATTATTGCAATTGCATAACAAGTGAAAAAAGAATAAAAGCAGAGTGAATGAAGTAGTTTGAGAAACCAGAGGATGAGCTGCTGCTACCAAATCTCAAATCTATTCCCATCAACCATCTTTTACTTTGTGGCGAACACCACAATGAGCCTGAGGCGTCCATTAATTGGTACTAGCTTTCTTCCTTCTTCTTGTCCCCATTCCCCATTGTTTTCTGCTTTTCAATTTCAATTTCATTCACGCAATTACTCCGTTGCAAGTTATGCTGTTATTGAAGATCGTAAATTGTTTCTCCAATCAGTTAGAGAACAATGTAAATTAGGGTTTTCCAACCTCAATTTTCCCCTTTCTCTCTTTCATCAAATGACTTCTTTGCGCCCTCTTCCTTCTGTTATCGATTTCAATCAGCTCTTCACTGCCATTTCCAAATTGAAATACCTTCACCCTCACCCCACCCTCATCTCTCTCTCCAGGCAGCTCGAATTGTCCGGCATTCGACCCGATAAGCATTCTATTGGTATTCTTGCCAATTGTTACTGCCATTTGGGCCTCTTCGATTTCGGCTTCTCTCTTCTCGCCAAAAGACTTAAGCTTGGTTACCCCCTTCATCGTGATTGTGTTATCTTTACTACCTTCATCAATGGTTTTATCCACTCTGATAAGCTCCCTCAAGCTCTTCAATTGCTCCATCATATTGTTAAGCTAGGTTTCCAACCCAACATTGTTACCTATGGTGCTATTTTCAAAGGCCTTTGTCGGATTGGTGACAATGCTGCTGCCTTTCACTTGCTTAGGAAGATGCAATCAGGTCCTTGTAAGCCTGATCTTGTCATATATAGCACCATCATTGATAGTCTTTGCAAGGATAGGCTGTTGAAAGAGGCCATCGACCTGTTTACCGTCATGAAAAGTGAGGGCATTATACCTAACGTTGTCACTTATACCTCCTTGATTAGAGGTCTCTACAACTCCGGCTCCAAGGTCGAGGCTAAAGATATGCTGGGCTGAGATGTTGGAGTGTAACATAGCACCAAATGTTACCACCTTCAACATGCTTGTTGACATGTTTTGCAAAGATGGGAATGTTGATGAAGCACAAGCTATTCTAGACTACATGATTGAGAGAGGCGAGGTGCCAGATGTCATTACTTACAATGCTCTACTTGATGGTTATTGTTTGCGTGGTCAGATGGAGGATACCGAAAAGCTACTTGATCTCATGGTCCTAAATGGTTGTGAGCCTGATATTGTAAGTTTTAGTACTATGATTAATGGATATTGCAAGGCCGAAAACATTGACAAGGCCCTCAACTTATTCGAAGAAATACTTCATGAAGGAATGACACCTAATGTTGTTACCTATAACACTCTTATTGATGGACTATGCAAAGTCAATAGACTCCCACTTGCGCGTAAAATGTTCAAGGATATGCAAGGTCATGAAATTATTCCTAATGTTGTCACATATGCTTCATTGCTTGATGGCCTATGCAAACATATGCTACTTGATGAGGCAGTGGCACTACTTGAAGAAATGGAGAATAATGGTGTTAAGCCTACTGTTGTCATATACGGTATCCTAATAGACAGCTTGTGTGAGGCTGGGAAAGTTGAAGATGCTGAAAAATTCTTCTTGGATCTTGTATTGAAAAGGCTGGAACCTAATGTTAAAATATACACAATTTTGATCAAAGGCTTCTGCAAGAAAGGCCTCATGGATGAAGCTAAAGAACTGTTGAGGAAAATGGAGGATGATGGTTGCTCCCCTAATGAAGTTACCTATAATACAATCATTAGAGGATATATTCTCAACAATGACTTATCAAATGCATTGTATTATTGTGATCTTATGGTTAGCAAGGAATTCAAAGGCGACGCTCACACTTTCTCATTACTGGTTGGCCTATTATCGTCTGGTGACTTGAGTGATTCATCTAAGGATCTTCTTATGAAGTTCTTGAAATAACTTGTGTAAGATGATTGGGAGTTGCAACTATTGTTGACACTTTTTCATTACTGGTTGGCCGATTGTCATCTGCTTCAAGTATTCAAGTAAGCATTCTATTTGAGGAGTTAGGCATCAAACATCACAAGATCAAACCAAGATGATAATTACTGCCATTAGTGTTTTGGGGTTTATTATAATGCTTTTGCTGTACTAGTGCTTGTTACTGGATTTACATATGTAATGGATATATATGCTCCCAAAAAGGTGATGAAAATACAATGTGAAATGTGAATCATGCAGTCATTGAAAGGAGGTCTTGCTGTCTTGGGCTCAAACCATCAAATAGCCTTGTTTGGTTCAAAATTTGGTATCATGTAGTATAAATTACGATTTGGTACCCCATCGCGTATAAAATTTGGCATTGTATCCGTAGGGTGACATGGTTTTAGGAGTGGCGGTGATTATAGATGAGATTATGGTGGTTGGTGATTTTGGAGTTTGTCAGTATTAACCACGGCTATTATCAATTTATCATTACCTCTGCCATCCTATTCCCCCTTGCACTCGCAGTTGTTGAAAAAGAATAAAAGCAGAGTGAATTTCAGAGTGGTAGTTAGAGAATTCACAAGATGAGCTGCAAAAAAATCTCAGTTTTATTCCCTTGTTTCTTTTGTTCACAATATTCTGCATATTTTTTTGACACCAGGCTTTAATTTGTGGCAAAGATGAGGATGAGGAGTCGCTTATCTGGTAGAAGATTCTTCCTTGTCTCTCTTCTGTTGCTCCGATCCCGCATTGTTACTAATAACATTTTGCTCTTGTAATTTGTGATAATCAAAATCCAAACATTTCAGAGTGAGTCAGACGGAATAAAGAATGAAGATGAATATTACTCCTAAACCTTCTTCTTCCTTCTTTTATGGTGCTATTGCTATTACTCTTCTCTCTTATTTTCGCCCCTTGTTTTCCCCTTTTCAATTTCATTCCCGAAATCAGTCGCATTTCTCCAATGCCGATGCTAAGTAATCAAGTTTCTTTCCTGTGCTGGAATTTTGTGGATTTATGAATCAATAACAGGGAGGGGCTTTGTGAGATAGTATGTTCAATTAGTATCTCAACTACTGTTTTCTGTTTGCTTATATTTAGACGATTATCATTTAATATTATTTCTTCATATTCAGAAGTGCTTGTTGATGACTTTCCAATATAAGTGGCAACTGGAGAAATGATGGTGAGTTTATGTTTAAAACTTTTTAGTTGCAAGTGCTCTGCTTATTTGCAAGTCTTAGAAAGGGAAGAAGCCTGGGTTTTGGCGCGCGGTACTAATGTGTTTGAATGTCATGCATTTTAAGCTGAACTACGCATCAGGTACATGTTAGTGATGTTGCTGGGGTTAGCATTTTAATGTCTTAAGTTAAAATGCTAACCCCAAGTAACAGATTACAGTCAATTGCAAATAATAACATTAACATAATGAATCAAAGAGCTTTGATTTGTTGCAGTTTTTTTTTTTTTTTTTTTTTTTAAACCGGCGGCATTGCTTTAATAAGCAATCGACTGACTTAAAAGCTGCATAGGGTAGGACAGGTTTTGTTTCTTCGAATGGCATAAATGCATTATATTGGGCAGAACACGTTATGATTGAACACGGAGTTCTTGTTCCTAACATTGATCCTATGGGCATGTGCATGATTGTGAAAAATTTCTTATATGTTCTTTATGTTAAAGTAGGTATTGGCAACCAGCCAACCAGTATATATGTGGCTCAGGAGTCAGGAGGCCATGTTACCTAGGAAGTATCTCTGCTAAACAGGACATCATCTCCTTCAAACATCAGTGGTGGAGATTGTGAAACCATGACCTTGATCTCTATTTGGCAGTGAGAGTGGTATTTAGGTTACTCTGTAAGGTTTAAACTGTTCTAGTCATGGCGTCGAAACATCTTTTGGGGGTCTAAGTCAAGCTAGGTACAGAAGGTTTGTTTGGTGTGCCGTGTGGGACCAGTGGCCTTGTACCACATCTACTCTGCAGTCTGCACACTAACAATGGGAACATAAAGTCTGGATTTAGTCTTACCGTATACTCACCTCCAGTTTCTAAATAAGTGCGACGGTTTGAGCTTTTTACGTTTATCGACGCACAACTTTGACCATCATTATCTCTAATTATGTATGTGTGAAAGTTATAAAAAGTTGATATTATGAAAGTATTCATTTAAACAAGATAGAGTAACTCCTAATATGATACTGAAATTGTATAGCATTAACAATCTCAACTAGTTTTGACCTTCCAAAAGTTTCTGGCTGCTTTAACTTTTTTTGTGTAAGGTGTACGTACAGTCTCCTAGTTCTATAGTTCCATAATCTTACATGGAGTTTTGTAGTTCCACATCTTTAACGAAGATTAAAAATAAAGTGGTTCAGCTTGTGCGCATCTTTAATCAGTCAAGACAAAGAAGAAGGACTGGTGAACTGCTGGCAGATAGCAGTCCTAAATTTCGGCTTCTATGGGGTTTTATGCACTCGAAAAGATTGCCTACTTGCTCATCATGTTGTTTTTTTCTGGATAGAAAAGCGTTGCTGAGTACTTGATTGGGAGGTGCAATCAAATGTGATGCGTATCACATGACTGATCCAAGAGTTGATGGACTTGGTGTTTCTTCATGCATTGAAAGGAGTCTGGGAACATGTAGGAGTGTCTATATTTGTGTAAAATTGGAGTTTTTTTTTTTTTTTTTTGACAACGGGGAAAATTGGAGTATGTTGAAGAAGGGAGTAAGGATGAAAATAGGGGTTAATCTATTTTTGTAGTATGTTCTCCACACATGTAATGTAATCTATATTTGTGTAAAAAACATAATTTACAATGAAAAATGATACTTTTATATATATATAATTGTTTGGGAACATTTAGGACAAAAAAAATGCAAAAAACAAAAATTAATTTTTATTTTTTTTGGGTCACAAGGGCTGCGGGTAGGGCAAAAACCGCAGCCTTTGGTGGGTTAAGGGTTGCGGGTTTTACCCTGACCGCAACCCTTAACGCGCTAAGGGCTGCGATTAAATGACAGTCGTCATAGGTGTTGCTGCCGATGGGGTAGCGAGAAAAGAAGAGAGAAACGAGAGGGGAAGAAAGAAAAGCAATTTAAGGTGACTCAATTATTAGTGATTAACCCTATTTATGATAAAATGGTAGTATATTGAAACAAATTTGTTATATAAGGTAGTTTTTTGAAAGAAAATTTTTAAAAAGTAGTTTTTTGAAATTTTTTGATTATAAAAGGTAGTTTTATGAAATTTTCCCTTCTAATTCCTCTACATCAGCATCACTTCATTTATGTTAATACTAGCATTTTTTGCACGCGATGCGTGCTTGGTATTTTTTCGAGACAGAAACTCGTTTTTTTTTTTTTTTTTTTTGCATGAGTCAAATTTTGATTTGTTAGTATGATTGCATTAATACTTGTAGACATTGTAATCATTTATGGTGGCTCAGTTATTATATAATTGTTTTCAACATTTTTGTTAACTTTTTTAATGCTATATTTGAGTTTGATCTTTTTTTTTTCTTTTTTTGGGCAAAGTAGTTAATTTATTCATGAGGGTAGTAAAATAATGTCCTGGGGGAACACCATAGCTCCCTCCTTCCTTTACATAATAGAGATATAATTTTGTTCAATATTTTTTTTTAACTTTTTTATGCTATATTTGAGTTTGATTTCTTTTTTTTTGGCAAAGTAGTTAATTTATTCATGAGGGTAGTAAAATAATTTCCTGGGGGGACACCATAGCTTTCCCCTTCCCTTATATAATAGAGATATAATAGAGATTAGCCTAATGTGCACGCTATGCGTGCGGCAATATTTTCGTAATAATATTGATATTCAAGCGTTAAAAAATTGGTTGAATGACAGTTTAAGGGTGCAGACATTTTTTTATTTAATAAAAAAATAATTGATGTACTAACAATTACTATTTAAATACATAGTAATTGACAAATCAATAGGCAAAAAAAAATTGTTTCATAACTCTTAGTATTTCAAGTTTTATTAATTCCCATAAAAAACCACGCACACTTGTCAATCCAAACAACTTAAAATAATTTTTTTAATGTATTTTTAATAACAGTTTTAAGTTTGTATTTTTAATAACAATTTTATCTAGTAGGGAAAAGCATTAAGTTTGTATTTTTAATAACAGTTTTATCTAATGCATTATCCTAAATAGTTTTTAATGTGTCTTTGTTAATTTATGGTAAATTTCAATTTTTTTTTGTCAAACGTAATTTATGATTTGCATTGATTGTGTTATAAATTTTATTTGATTAGGCCTTGATAGGCAGTGTATTTGTTTCCTTATTTTGTTTCATATGTATTCGAATATGACATGTTCACAGTTGTATAAGATTGATTGTTTTTTTAAATTTGCAAAAGTTTTCTTATTATGGTATATGCTTTATTTGAATTTGCAAAATATATTTAATTGCTAAGGTAATATGAGATATATTTTGGACTTTTCCAAGGGGGACACCATAGCTCCCCCCTTGGCTTATATAATAGAGATATACTCATGTATAAATCTTCCTCATTTTTTGCATATGTATTTCTAGGAGTTTATACTCAGTTATAAATTATAATAGCTTCCAAAATTACATATATTAAATTATACTATTTCGTTTCCAGGAATAACTTATGGATAAATTACACATATAAGAACCTATGGAAACCTTCTATGATACGAAGAAAATGTTTATAAATTCATCATATAGACGATACCTCCTCGTTTTTTTAAGTGCAACGATTTGACTTTTGCACTATTCACACACCTCACTTTAACTGTATTTTTTTACTAATATACGAATTACAAAAGATCATGTAAGATGGCACTGCATTAGTTTAATTTCATAAAACTTCCTTTTATAATCAAAATTTTTCAAAAAACTACCTTTTAAAAATTTTCTTTCAAAAAACTACCTTATATAACAAATTTGTTTCAATATACTACCATTTTACGTTTATATTTAATACTAATTAATAAATGACAGTCGCCATAGGTGTTGCTGCCAATGGGGTAGCGAGAAAAGAAGAGAGAAACGAGAGGGGAAGAAAGAAAAGCAATTTAAGGTGACTCAATTATTAGTGATTAACCCTATTTATGATAAAATGGTAGTATATTGAAATGAATTTGTTATATAAGGTAGTTTTTTGAAAGAAAATTTTTAAAAGGTAGTTTTTTGAAAAAATTTGGTTATAAAAGGTAGTTTTTTGAAATTTTCCCATTTGTGAATGTCATTTCTTACTTATGGTAACCTTTTTTTTTTTTTTTTGAAAAAAGCTATTGTAAAATTTCAGTGCATACTTCTCTCTAATTTAATGGATATGGGGTAATTTTCATCAATTAAACCAATCTGGTTATTTTTTTCAGTTATATATCCAAACTCGGATTTTAAGGTTGCAATTCAACACCTTTTATTGATTTATATGAGTTCGGGAATATATTGACTAGAATATTAATGAACACATAATGAGATTCATTATGTCACACAGGTGAATAGTGCCTAGAAATAAAATAGTGAATAGTAAATAATCACCTAATAGTCAAAATTGTCATGTGAATAGTGCCTAGAAATAAAATGTAGCAAGTAAAAAAAGACTGAATGAGTATATTATTAGGTGATTAAGAGGATAGAAATTACCTGACTATTACAAAGAATTATTTTTGTAAGACACGTATGTTAGGCTATTAGTTTTGATATGAGTGGTTAGGAGTAGATGACATCTAGCTTAGTTGCTAAAGTCTTGGAGGGTTGGTATTCAAGATTTAATCCCGTTTACATCACTGCAATTAATGGCTCATTTACCCCTAAAAAATGAGTGGTTAGGAAAATATGAAAACTAATTTTAGACTGAGGGAGAGTAACGAATAAATGAAATTTACCCTAATTGAAGAAACAAGCTGAATCTGGATCCTCATACAGTCACACTAATAAATTTCTAAAACTCATTTAGGGATGTCAATCCTTGTTAGAAATATTAAATCCAAATGTTTTTTTGATGCAAAAGAGGGGACTAACAAACCCCAAACAAACTAAGAAACAAAACGGGGAGTAGTGACGGAGAAGAGACAGTATAGAATGCGGAGGCGCATTGTAATACATCACATTCTCAGTTTAGGCCACCCTTACATTAGCTAATCTATCTACTACTTTATTTCCTTCACGATGACAATGAACTAATCAAAATTTCCCAATCAGAGGAATTAATCATAGAACGGCAAGAATTGATGAGATGATAGCATTCTCCACCATAATGGTCTGCATTTTGGAAAGCTTCGATACATGCTTGGTTGTCCATCTGTAAAACTAGCTTGGTGATGCCTAGATTTTTGGCTATTTCAAGACCAAGTGCTGCAGCAAAAATCTCAGCCTTGTAGGCTGAACAAGTCCCGGAGTTGGCTGAAAAAGCCCGAATGAACGAGCCCCTACAGTCTCGGTTGATGCCCCCTCCACCAGCAATACCCAGTTTCCCTTTTGAAGCAGACCCAAGAGGCTGGAGGAGCCAACCAACGAATAAACATCTCGTGTCGCAAGGCTGCTGCACACTATTAGTAATTTAGTAATAGTATTAAATCCAAATGTACCTGGCTGTCACCCACTTTGCAGTTTGCATCCTTTTATTTCTAATTTCGTCCATTTTAAAGAATAAAGATAATTGCCATCTCCATTCTCCACTCTCATTCTTCTCTAAAATACTTTGATTTACCACCAAATAAGAAACATTAATTAATAACAGTATAACACAAAGCATACTATCTTTCAACGACAAAAAAACCCGATGTTGTTCTTCAACGTTAGTTGCTGAAAAGGTGAAAAAGAAGAGGCAGAGTGAATTCTATTGCGGAGTGTAGCTGCAAACATATCTCAACTCCATTTACTTTGTGGCGAAAACGACAATGAGCCTGAGCCTGAGCCTGAGCCTGAGGCGTCGCTTAACTGGTAATGCTTTTTGTAGATTTCTTCCTTGCTGTCTCTCTTCTTCTTCTTCTTCTTCTCATCCCCTTTCCCCATTGTTTTCTGCTTTTCAATTTCAATTTCGTTCACGCAATTACTCCGTTTCAACTGATGCTGCTATTCAAGATCGCAAGTTGTTTCTCCAATCACTTAAAGAACACTGCAAATTAGGGTTTTCCAATCTCATTTTCCCCCTTTCTCTCTTCCATCAATTGATCTCTTTGCGTCCTCTTCCTTCTGTTATCTATTTCAATCAACTTTTCACCGCCATGTCTAAATTGAAACGCCTTCACCCTCACTCCACCCTCATCTCTCTCCTCAGAGACCTTGAATTCTCTGGTATTCCACCCAATATGCATTCATTGGGTATTCTCACCAATTGTTACTGCCATTTGGGCCGTGTCGATTTCGGCTTCTCTCTTCTCGCCAAAAGACTTAAGCTTGGTTACCCCCTTCATCATGATTGTGTTATCTTTACTACCTTCATCAATGGTTTTATACACTGTGATAAGCTCCCTCAAGCTCTTCAATTGCTCCATCATATTGTTAAGCTAGGTTTCCAACCTGACATTGTTACCTATGGTGCTATTTTCAAAGGCCTTTGTCGGATTGGTGACAATGCTGCTGCCTTTCACTTGCTTAGGAAGATGCAATCAGGTCCTTGTAAGCCTGATCTTGTCATATATAGCACCATCATTGATAGTCTTTGTAAGGATAGGCTGTTGAAAGAGGCCTTGGACTTGTTTACCGCCATGAAAAGTGAGGGCATTATACCTAACGTTGTCACTTATACCTCCTTGATTAGAGGTCTCTACAATTCTGGATACCAAGTAGAGGCTAAAGATATGCTAGCACAGATGTTGGAGTGTAACATAGCACCAGATGTTACCACCTTCAGCATGCTTGTTGACATGTTTTGCAAAGATGGGAGTGTTGATGAAGCACAAGCCATTGTGGACTTCATGATTAAAAGAGGGGAGGTTCCAAACATCATTACTTACGGTGCATTGCTCGATGGTTATTGTTTGCGTGGTCAGATGGAGGATGCCGAAAAGCTACTTGATCTTATGGCCCAACATGACTGCGAGCCTAATATTGTAAGCTTTAACACTATGATTAATGGATATTGCAAGGCTAGAAACATTGACAAGGCACTCTACTTATTCCAAGAAATACTTCAGAAAGGGATGACACCTAATGTTGTTACCTATAACACTCTTATTGATGGACTATGCAAAGTCAATAGACTCCCACTTGTGCGTGAATTGTTCAAGGATATGCAAGGTCATGGAATTACTCCTAATGTTGTCACATATGCTTCATTGCTTGACAACTTATGCAAAAATGCGCTACTTGATGAGGCAGTGGCATTACTTGAAGAAATGGAGAATAATGTTGTTAAGCCTACTTGTTGTCATATACGGTATCCTAATGGACAGCTTGTGTGAGGCTGGGAAACTTGAAGATGCTGCAAAATTCTTCTTGGATCTTGTATTGAAAAGGCTGGAACCTAATGTTAAATTATACACAATTTTGATGAAAGGTTTCTGCAAGAAAGGCCTCATGGATGAAGCTAATCAACTGTTGAGGAAAATGGAGGATGATGGTTGCTCCCCTAATGAATTTACATATAATACAATCATTAGAGGATATATTCTCAACAATGACTTATCAAATGCATTCTATTATTGTGATCTTATGGTTAGCAAGGGATTCAAAGGCGACGCCGACACTTTCTCGTTACTGGCTGGCCTATTGTCGTCTGGTAACGTGAGTGATTCATCCAAGGCTCTTCTTATGAAGTTCTTGAAATTACCTGAGTAAGGTGATTGCAAGTCGCAACTATTGCTGACACTTTTTCGTTACTGTTTGTCCTATTATCGTCTGCTTCAAGTATTCAAGTAAGCATTCTATTTGACGAGTTAGGCATCAAACATTGCCGCCGAATCCTATAGACTCCTACCTGCACGCAAGCTATTCTAGGATATATGCAAGCTCATAGAATTTGTTATGAAGTCGAAATGAATATTTAACACTACATTCAGGTAATTCTATAGTTGATCTGTAGTTCTATATCAGTTCTAGAGAAATAAATTACCATCTTCACATTAATTGATGTTTATATTTTTCAAACAGACTGTAATTCTTTTTCCACAATATTCCGTTATTAATTTTACCCAAATGCTTATTTGTTTTCTGAATTTGAATTTTTTTAGAAGTAAAAACTATGTTGTTGCATCACTGAAAGTTCATCTAATCAGGAAGGAAAAGCTTTCAATTTATTCATGTATATTTGAATTATCTTAGTATATTACTCCCTTCGTTATTTATTTATAGTTATTCCGCTTTGAATTTTGCACTATCCATATATCTCTCTCCCGAGTCCCAACCATATTCTTTTTACTAATATTTAATAAAAATGTTATGTTTGATTTATGTGGAATTGCAGAATATGTATTAACTACAGATAGGTAGTGTTCCAATTAGTTTGATATACTTCCTCCGTTTCATAATACTCGCTACACTTTCCATTGTGGGAAGTTTCACATTACTTGCTACACTTCCTTTTTGAGCAATAAACTCTCTCTATCTCTCTCCTCTCACATGAGTCCCTTTTCTTTTTACTCTCTACCTCTTTCTTCTCCAAAAATTGCTTAGGAGTCCGTGAATTGAGAAGTGTAGCGAGTAATATGAAACGGAGGAAGTATGTGGTAACTACAAAAAATTGGACCACTACCTCTGTAGTAAAAACAAAAGATTCTTCAGCATTTCGCATATGTGGTAACTAAAGATAGCTTAGGTAGTGTTTTAATTACCAGGTTTGAGGAACTTAGTTTACAAGACTCATGTTCAGTTTTGTAAGCTTGCAACTACTATTTCGTTATAGGTCTACTATGACATAGACCACACTTGGTTGATTATTATTGGTTTTGCTCATCTTTCTGCTTGAAATCCTTTGTTACCTTTGGAGATCAGTGTTAAATTGTAGACAGGTCAGTGTTTATATGTCTAACCGTGACTGTAATGACTTTAATCATGTCTTCATGTTTCTTTGCCTATCAGAGTGACCATCTATAAGAATCAGTTGGGATGTTTCTTTTTCTTTTCTAACCAGGGACATGTTTATGCATCTTCATGTTCGCCCTTCTGGCTTCCTCTCCTTCTATAAGAATCGAAATCTCCTAAAGCTATAACTTTATTGGCAAATTAGATGTATCATGTATGGACTTGTCCTTGTATGTTGGATAGACGGAGTTAGATTCTTAGCATTGAGTTGAATCTTTGGGATCGGGACGTTGCATCGTAACTCTATGGTGTAATTCTTTCGTCTTCTGAAAATGACGGTGAACCATGAATCAAGGGCCCACTTTTTTTTTGAATTGTACAGGTCCCCAGTTATAGTTGTGACAGCCCTGACCACAGAAATTCTACTGTTTTTTATCTCGAGTAGGTAAGAGTAGCAAAATTTTGTGATTTTGCATTGGTACATCAAACTCTCTGTCATTTACAGTTTTATGTAACCTTTTTTCTCCCGCTCCCTGGTAGAAAGATTTTTTACTTTTGGAACTTTGGAAGCAGACATCAATTGCCAAGTGGAAGGAATTATCCACAAAAAATGGATAAAAAAAAGGAATAATTGATTATAATAATATAACCTTTTACCGATTAATTTCTAATAAACCAACCTTTCAATTATTTCTGAATAATGCAACCTTTATACCCTATTTACTTAGGGTGAGTCAAAATGACTTAAAATCGTCTAAAACATTAACTTTTTACGATAGACATAGGGGCATGGAGGCAAGGGAAGGGAAAAATTGACGAGTTGGGAAATGTGGCTTACCAAACAAACTGATTATCAACACGTCAAAGCCCATTAAAAGCAAACACCTCCAAAAGGATATAGAAGGTTTTCTGGTTAATTTTTTTTTCCGATGTACACCAACATTACCAAAGAAGCCAGCTTTATCATCCGAAACTAGTTTGGCGTGGGTCTTGCCAATTTGCCATCTTGTTCATTTACGATATGGATGTTTCCATCGAGGGTGCATAGATGTCATCTAATTCAGTATCTTTCACTATCAGGTGCTTGCCTGCTCGGTTTTTACTGGGCTTTGTATCAAAAATCTTCTGAATCTCTGGACCCTTGACTAATGTGGCCTCTCTAGTCTTGGAGGATACTGGGCTAAATATTCTGATGTTTACTAACAATTTAAAGCGTGGACTCTTAACGTGGATAGGCTTTTTAATGCACCTGCTACGCTTTCCTTCAGATTAATAGAGGAAAAAATTGGGTCAGCCAGTTGAAGTGGCAGATGCAATTTTTAATAAAAAGAGATCGTCTGTAACCTTATGTGTAACTTGTGTTATTTTATCTGGTAGGATACAACTGAAGTTGACAAAGCTGAAGTACCGAAGGTGATTGAGAAAGTGGTGGTTAACCAATCAAACCTGTCTGATTTTGTTGGCAAACCTGTTTTCCATGCAGACCGTATCTATGGACTTTGATCGGACGGACCCCTGCTGGAGTGGTGACGGGTCTAGCTTGGTCTGCTATGGGAGGATCAATTAACTCTCTACATTGAGACGAGTAGACGACCCATGTTGAGCAAGGAGAAGGAAAAGGGGCCCTTAATTTAACTGGGCAACTTGGAGATGTCATGAAGGAAAGTGCCCAAAATAGCCCACACAGTTGCCCGGGGAATACTACTAGAGGAGGAGTTAGACAACAACTTCTTTGCTAATTTCAAGGTTCATCTCCATGTTCCTGCTGGTCTGCTGGAGCCACACCAAAGATGGGTCAAGTGCTGGTTGCACTATGATTACTTCACTGCTTTTTCTTGCGGTGAAGAAACCTGTTAAAACTTAAAAAGGACTTGGCAATGACTGGGTAGGTAATGCTCACTGGGAAGATACTTCCAACTGGCGGGGTAAGTATTAACAGCCAGGAATCTGCTTAATAAGAAAGGTTTCTTGGTTCTTTTTTGTAGTAGGGGTGGAGAACATCTCCCTTTTTTGTTTTTCTTAACTCTTAGAAACTTGATGATCTTAAGAAGGCAGACTTAAAATGATAGCTGTGTGCTGAATACAGCACAATGATTTTTGCCATTAGGGTAATGGGTTTTTCATTAACATGGAAGCTATGTTCTTTTCACCTTAAAAAACAGGGTCAACTCGAATAAGTTGGAATAAGGTGTAATAAGTTCAAATGAAGTCTAATAATTTCTGATGAGTTTAAAAAAAAAGGTTCATTAGTTCAGACAATGTAATAAGTTGAGATCATCAGTTCAAATTTAAGTACAGGGGTGCTCAGATGAAAAGAAAATGGGTGCAGTGAAAATGGAGAGCCATAGTAAGAGAGGTTTGGACCTGTAATTGGCATTCAGGATCCTTATTCTTGCTCGTTTGATGTTTACTGGAACTTATTAGTTTGCTTTGCTGCTGTCTTGTGTTCCTTTTCTTCTTATTTCTTTGAGTTTTATAATCATCAGTTATCCAGAGTTCTAAGTTTGTTGGTTATGTAAAAGTAAAAACCAGGTAAACTTAAAGGGAAAGACGAATTAGACGATAGCAGCTAAGAGGAGTGGCGTGAAGACTATAATCTTTCCCGCTGCAAACAGAAGGGACTTTGACGAGCTTAGCCCTAATGTGAAACAAGGCCTAGACGTCCACCTCGTAAAGCACTACAGCGATATATATGGTTTGATATTTACAGAGGATACCAACTGCAGATAAACAAACATTCCTTTTTGTGTCATCCGCAAGCAATACAGCAGATCACTTGAATCTGATGGATGATCCCACTTTCAAGGAGTTTTCATATTGTTCGTTAAAGGAAGGTGGTAAGAGGAATGACAGAATTTACATATCAATCTATCTAGGGATATTCAAATTTGGCTTCCTAGTTTATTAGTATAGTTTGTTGTAAGCTTCGTGTTGGAATTTGGTGGAAGTGGTAAATGGGCTTTCTAATTGAAAACAATTTTGATAATTGATGGGAGTATAGGAGAGCAATGTTGGGAACTAGTTGATTTTTATTAATTTTTTATTGTTTACATCAAGTCAATGGTACATCATCTTGTATTTATAAGTAATACATGTCGGTTAAGCAATGCACTAACATGAGGTTGAGGTGATGGGGTAGTGGCAATGTGGCATCACTTCCCACCTCGTATCCCTCGGGTCTAGGGATCAAAGTATCAAACTTCATGGAACTCATTTGAGGAATTCCCCTTATCCCCCCTTAAATGAGTCCCCTTCATCTTACCTTTAAAAAAAAAAGCAATGTACTAACATTCTTAATTTCTTATGTTTTTCCTTAGATTCTTCTAGGACATTAGATAGAGTAGATCATTCTAGGTACTACAATCACTAGACTTTTCTACTTTTCCCTTCAAGATGTTTCTAGATTAATATTTTAACTCTTCGCGATACTACATTTTAAGGCTAGTGACTAGTCATCATTCTTGTACGTTGTTATTCTATAGCATATTGGCATCTGTAAGAATATGATTGTTTTTTTTGGTAAAAAATACAAGGGAATAGTTCGAATACACATATATTCCATTTATTGATAGTGTGGTTAGATTTGTCATTCTATAGCCAATTCAGTATAGAGTATGGGGTTACATTCATCTTGATTGGATTATGCCTTATTCTCCCCTGCTTCAGACCGTAGCTTCTTTGATCTCTTGCTTCTCATTTCTGTTGCAAAATTGTTTTTAGCAATATTTTCAATTGACCCTTTTGAAGATATTGGCTACTACTTGACATTAATATCAAATAGGCAATGTATTATATATGTGATATCAACAGAAACATGTTTCAAAATGGCTTGTTTCCTAATACTCATTGAAACTTCAGAATCCCATTTGTGAACATGTCTCTCATAACTTTCAGTCCTCTCTCCCGCTTTTTATATGTACCATGTCCAAATGAAAGTTGAAGTGTCAGATCTACATTTCATATCTGTGCTGGAGTGTTGAATGTCCAGCACATGTACGGTGTACCTAAAATAATATGAAGAGTTGGGATAGTATAGATTTCAACAGTCATGTAAAAGAAATGCATTTGTACTTTTCATATTTTTCTATTTGAGCATCCTCTTATTTGGTTTTAAATTTTAATACTTTTATTGCAAATTGTCTTTATGGTTGCAAAATGAAGCAAGTGGACTGTGGATATAACTTGGTGTATGCCTAGCTAGTGTTTAAAATACTACTTTGGTCAAATGCATTGAAAACCTAACTGTGTCTAATGTTCTGTGTGCTGCAGTATGGTGCGCGAGAGAAGTCAAGATCATTGATTTTAAAGTCATCAAAACAGAAGAACGAGAGTGCCTGTTTTTGTGATGATGCCCCTTGATTCCTTTGGCTTTAATACTCTTGGGACTCCAAGGATAAAAAAAAGTGGGTGTTCTCCTTATGAGCCTTATTATTGCTTTTGCCTTTTGGTACTAATTGAGCAGTCGAGCAAGATATCATCTGTTGCCTTCTTTAGAGTCATAAACTCGTAATAGTCAAATTTTACTGGTGTTTAAATGCTATTCAGTAACTGTTCTGGTTATGTATGATGATTCCTTTGCTATATAAGATTTATTTTCATGAAGATCCTTCACAAGTATATCAGCTTGCTGAACAGTCATTGTCTTTTACAGAATTCAAAAGGTTGTTTTACTTTGCCATTATATATTAGTACTTTGTTTAATTCTAGCTGGTTGGTAGACATTTATTTCTGTGTTGTTCCTGGAGTTTTTTCTTTCATATATCATCAAAATTCCTCAAGTTGTAGGTATCCATTAACAGAGCCTTACCATATATCATCTCCTCCACTACTATCAGTATGATGGTGTGGACTGTTGGCCTCTTTTTGAGGACCGTGTGTCATGGCAATTTTGTTCACTCTCTGTTGGATTAATTTACTTTAATTTTTTGCTGGTGTCAAAGAGCACGGGGAGACAGCTGGAATTTGATTTTTTTTTGCCCTGTGTTTTATTTTCCTCACATGTCAGATTATATATATGAACCTCATTCTTTGTCTTCCGCAGATTGGAGCTATCAACAGGGACATTTACTACCGAGATCAGCATGGGAATTTCTGTGACGATTACCTTTCACTTGGAGTGGATGAACTTCCTTTATATGTGGCCGTACTGCCCTCCAATGTTACGAAGACTTCATCTTCAGTTTCCTGGACAGATTTGACTTGTTAATTGGTCATGTAATAGAAGAAATAAGTGTTGGTCTTGGTCCTTCTGGCGAACTTAGGTAATTATTATGGCTTTTTATCCATGAGTATCACTATCAGTCTTCTGATTCACTTAGCTTACACAAGGCTGCGTGCAGGTATCCTGCTCATCCATATGCTGGTGGTCGAGGGAGATTTCCTGGAATGGGTGAATTCCAGTGCTATGATAACTGATAAGTACATGTAGGTCACATTAAACTTCCAAAACTTGCTTATTACAGGGTACATCAGAATGGCTTCTTCTCTAGCATAGAGTAGAATTTTCACCGACGTAGTGTTATTGCACGATGGAGGATCTGAGGATAGCTGCTTGCCTGGAAGGAAGACCTCATTGGGGGAGGGAATGGCCCCCAGGATGCTGGTTGTTACAACAGTTCTCCGTCGGGAGTTCCTTTCTTTGAAGGCAGTCAAAAAAGTTTCCTTTCTGACTATGGGCATTTCTTCCTTGTATGTACATCTCCTGAAAGGTCATCTCCTTTTTTCATACATGTCAACATTTTTCATGGGGAGTCCTTAATGCACTCTCAAACTGTCGTTTTGTGCTCCATGATGTAAGAGCATAGTGTTGAGTGTTTACTCTCACAAGAGGAGTGCAGGAGGTCTTCTTGGAGTAGAAATAGATCTACCTGTTTCAGACCCTGAGCTTTATAAGCTCACAAAGTTCACATGGTTGGAGAGTTGGGGTATTAGGATACATAATTAGGGAAGGAACAACCAAAAATGGAGACATTCTTCTGGGGTAGTAAAGAGTATCCCAATTGCTTAATTGCTCATTATAACTAAACAGATTCTTAATCTTTTAACATTATAACGGAGTTCGAGAATCATCTATAGTACCCTGATAAATGATAATGTATAAGGTATTCCCTTGAGATTTTATGTGACATTTAAAATGTTTAGGGGTACAATGTGGAAAGTTCAAAAAAACCGGGTACAACGTAGAATTTCGTAAAATACGGGGCACTAGGTAAAAAATCTCAATAATATTACTATGATGAGGTATTTTGCAAATAAGACAGGGTTTACATTTACATGATCGTTAACTATGGGTTCTCATTTACAATGTGTTATATCTACATTTGATTGATAACAAAAACACATATTTTTTTAAGAAAAAGGAACACCACTCATTTCTTTAAAACTATCAGCTGTCTACATAATCTTCATAAAAGCATTGAATTACATAAGAACATATACTTTACATCTATAACATCATTAGTATTGACACAACCATTTATAATTAAAATGAATAAAAATAAAAGGAGTTTCATTGAACTAACAGGGCTTCAAAGCATATGGATATACTGTACACCTCTCAAATTATTTGATTTTCAAGGAGCAATATTGATTGTCCTGCATATTCGATTTTTCGTGCAGTTTCAAGCATATGAAGAAAACTATTTCTAGTTATTATTAGCCGGTAAACCTTAGTATGCTTTAGAAAACTAACATTTAAAATAAATAGTCATTTTCATATGAAGATTCCAACTTGCAAACATGTATTAAGCTTTCAGTCGTGAAGTTTGGTGGCAAAACTAGAAATTAGATGTGCAGTTTGGACCACAATCACATTCATATCTTTTTTTTAAAAATATTTTCTTCAAATAAAAACTATCTTGTTTTGAAACACAATCTTCTCTTTTTCTTTAAATAAAAATTATCTTGTTTTGCAAGGCTAATTAATAACTATGGATTTAGATAGACGGTTGAGATTAGCCTAATTCTACATGGTAGAGTCCTCATAGAACTCCAGAGGATCCAGACTCGTTTAGATTAGATTAGTTTGTAAAATTTTCCGAAACCTTCCTAAGAACAGATAGAACAATATAATACATCATTAGATTAGATTAGATTTGATTATATTGTAGAATTTTTCAAAGCCTACCTAAGCAAAAGAAAGTAGAACAATATGAAGGGTAGAAACCTTTAAGGGTCTTAGAAAAGAAAACCGTTGTCGACGACAATAGCCTGGTCTACCATGGAAAAATTGGGCAGAAGCGTACAAGATATGATCAACGATGGAGACCAGATGAAACTTCCATTGAAAAAGCGCCCTTATGCAAGACTTGATTTGTACCTTAAACCATTACAAACACCTCTAGTTGCACCAAGAAAACCTACAAAAAAGAAGAAACTTCGTTCAATAACTTGTAGTTCTAGATCAGGTCGTCTTCCTTTGGAATTGGTATGTCATATTATAGTAAGGCTACAACTTGAAGACCTCCTTCGTTGCAAGTGCGTTTGTAAGCGTTGGCGTGACGAAATCAACACCCAACGTTTCAAGAATTCTCACATTCACTATACAATCAATAATAAAAATAATAGCTCCCTCGTTCTGTTTTCTTACAAGCAGCATACTTTGACATCCATTCACTTCAACTCTCCTGATAAAATCAAGATCAAGCCATGTCGTTATTACTCTGATCTAGATTCTGAGTACTCTCCGGTACTCGTTGGTTCGTGCAATGGCTTGCTTTGCTTCATACATGTGCATTATCATCAAAGAGACTATGGAACATCAATATATTCGCTATATAACCCAATCACTAACGCGTACAAGCTCATACCAAATCAATTGGAAGAACGTGGAAGTCCAAGGCTTTGGATTGGATTTGGGTATGACTACTCAAGTGGCGATTATAAGATTTTATGCTTCTTTAGATATTCGACAATACTTTACAGCTTGAAGAGCAATTCATGGAAAGTAATTAGCAATACATATGAAGCTGATGAATCAATATCTACAATATGTATGATTCATTCTAATAATGCATTGAATTGGATAGCTCACAACAATTCTATAAAAGGGTTTGATCTTGGAAGCGAAACGTTTCATGAGGTACCCTTACCTGATGATCTGGTGCCTCATGGATTGGATTTAATTGATTTAAGGGGATGTTTGCATTTGGTAACATTTACAGATATATGGATTATGAAGGAATATGGTGTAAAAAAATCATGGACTAAATTGTTTCACTTTGATAGTACCATTATGGGGAAAAGGATAATAATGCCTTATTCTTATTCAGGCGATGGAAGGGAAATTCTAGTAGTGCTACGGAGATATCTTGAGACGTATCTTCGTTTGGACATACATAGTGGAAGATTCAGGGAGCTCAATATATCTGGTTTACCTGTAAATTGGGCACGTTCTTGTATAATGATGCCATGGGTTGGTTCCTTTGTTTCACCTCTCGTGCTTTAGTATCTTTTGTGATAATCAAATTTAAATCATTTCAGAATTCAGAGTGTGAAGCTACATCAGATATCAGACTCAGCGGCTTAGAAATACTCGTATTATTTGCAAGTCTTAGAGTTAGAGAGGGAAGAAGCCTGGGTTTTGGCGTGCAATACTAATGTGTTTGAATGTCATGCATTTTAAGCTGAACTACGCATCAGGTACATTTTAGTGATGTTGCTGGGTTTAGCATTTTAATGCTTAACCCAAGTAACAGATTAAAGTCAATTGCAAATAATAACATTTACATAATGAATCAAAGAGCTTTGAAATTCAAACTTCATTTTCTCTTATCCTCTACTCTACTTATCTATATGTATCATTTAAATACTCTAATTATTTTCAATTAGTTTTTATAAGACTACAATTTTATCAAATGTATTTTTAAAATATAGTGTCTAATTTTTAGTGTAAATTTAACACTGAAATTGGCTAATTAACCAACAATTAAGCAAACTAGTTTTGGTAGGAATTTACTTCCTAAGTCTAACATTGAATTTTAAATATTATCTTTGAATTACACATTGTACCTGTATTTACAAGATGTTTTTGTTGATTGAGTTTTGTGAAAATATTCCAATTGCTTAATTGAAAAACAATCTAATATAATTAATTTTTTATTTTCTTCATATGTCTATTTGATTTTGAGCTCTATGTATGCATAGGTACAAAGAATTGAGGTATAAGTATAAGAGACTGAATGAAAATAAATTGAGCAATGAAATTTTAAGATTGATGGATCTGGTTTTATGTGATGTAAGGAATAATATAATCCCCCTAAAAAAGAAATAATATCATCCAACCTTATGTAAAAGTAACACGTGCAAGGAATGAATACATTGAACTTATTATTAGACATATTAGATGTATTCACGTTTTACATACTCCTAATTAGCTTATGTGATTTAGTAATTGATCTGTTATACGGGTGAAGTCCCCCAAACCAAAAATTCTAGATCCGCATCTGGGAGACGATTTCCTATGACATCTTGCACGTCCGTTTGCAAGCGTTGGCGTGACGAAATGGACACCCCATATTTCATGAACTTTCACGTTGGCCGCATAATTAATAAGAATAAGAGCTCCTTCATTCTGTTTTCTGAGGAGGGACGTATAATATCCGTTAATTTTCACTATCCTTAGAAAATGAAGATCATACCAAATTATTATTACTCTCATCTTGATTCGATATCTTATCCTCCCCAACTTATTGGTTCGTACAATGGCTTACTTTGCTTCAAACATTCGGATTGTCTTCAAGTAAGCAAGGCAACAACAATATGTCAGTATTGTTTTTGGTGTAATTTACAACCCGATCACTCACTCCTTCAAACTTATAACTCCATTGCACTTGCAACCTGGAAGTCGTGAGGCTTATTAGTGGGTTTGGTTATAGCACGAGTGATATTATAAAATTTTATGCTTGTCAGTTGTCATGCGACGAGGCTTCACTTTTCTTGAAGAGCAATTCGTGGAAATTACTTCATGATTCTTTGTAATAATGCATTGAATTGGCTAACTATGTCATATTCTACAAATACAATAGGGTTTGATCTTGGAAGCGAGAAGTTTCTAAAGTACCACTGCCTGATATGTGTCCAATAGATATGGGGTAATTTTCATCAATTAAACCAATCTTATGTTAATGATAATAAGACTAAATGATTTGTATTGTGTGCATCGGGTGTATAACAAACTTATTGTCAAGTGAGTTTATTTCAAGCCTGTTTGGGCCGATAAGATGGCGAGCCCAATAGCATGTGACAAGGCAAAAAAATCTTCACCGGGAACTAAGCCTCACATAATAGCCCATAGCCTTGCTAGGCCTACAATCACTGAAGGGACGAGAATACCCCTGTTAGCAGTACAAATTACAGTTTCCATATGGAACAGCTCCCTATAAATAGGGAACGTATCCCTTTAACTCATGGATCGAAAATCTACCACTTGAGAACTTCTCTCACTACTTTTTCCCTCCACAGAGTTATTTACTGACTTGAGCGTCGGAGGGGCGTTCTCGGGGCATCCCCCTGGGCAGGTTTCCTTATTTTGCAGGATTTTAGCTGATCCAAACAAGACATGCTTGGACTGACGAGGGCACAGCTTGAGACGACTCCCCAAACATCATATCCTAGTTTTTTTTACCCGAAACAGTTGGCGCCGTCTGTGGGGATCGTCAAACAAAGGGTCACAACTACTTGAGTATGTTCACGTCGTTCATACATGACCTAAGTCGACCGCTCTATCGAGCCAGCTAACATGCAAACACATAGTTTGAAGAGGTCCTCCCATTCGACCTTCGAACACTCATGGATGTCCATCCTCAACGTCGTTCGTAAAGGTCCCCTCATCAAGGCCTTCGAACACTCATGGATGTCCATACTCAACGTCGTTCGTAAAGGTCCTCTCATAAAGACCTTCGAACACTCATAGATGTCCATCCTCAATATAGTTCTCAAAAGATCCTATCATACAGCCTTCGAACATTTATAAAAGCCCGAGATGGTCTCGTTCGAGTCGAGTAAGGATCTCCAATATGATAGCTCCTCGAACCCCAGGCCATCATCTCCTCGTGAAGGTCAAGCAACATGTATTCAAAGCCCTTCCACCAAGGTAATTAAACTCTCCTCGAAATCTTGGGGTTTATTAACTCCATGTCGTGGTTGAGGAAGTCCACCTAATCATAGCAGCTGCTCCAAGACACCCCCCCGAGGTACATGGGGCTCATTATCCCCTGAGACACCTCGAGCGAGGTCCAAGATGCCCCTCGAAATACATGGGGCTCATTAGCTCCTGAGACATCGCAAGCAAGGCTCAAGATGCCTTTCGAGATACATGGGGCTCATTAGCCCCTGAGACATCTCAAGCAAGGCCCAAGATGCCCCTCGAGATACATGGGGCTCATTAGCCCCTGGGACATCTCAAGCAAGACTCAAGATGCCCTTCGAGTTACATGGGGCTCATTAGCCCCTATGACATCTCAAGTAAGTGATAGGCTGTCGTACACCTGTCAAAAATAATTCCTGCAAAACCTTCTAACAATGTAGTAGGGTAAGTAGGGTCGAATCCACAGAGAGATGGTTGTTTTAATCTAGCTTCTAAAGCATGGAGAAACTAAACAAGATCAGGAATAATGAATTAAAGTTCTAAACTAATCAAACTACTAAAATCAAGCTAAAAAGGATCTAGGGCAATGGTTCACCATGTTCATAACTATAATCTATCAAAATATCATCAATGATTCAATTAATCAGATATCTAGAGCACATGTTAATCCTACGGTCGGGTCTTAACGCTCTCAAATCAACATATGCTAGTACGGTCGCTCAACATAATCAGATTTGCTAATTGTAGGTAAGCCTCTAAAGAGTACTATCTCTCGATCTATGACTCGATATTAGCAATATTTAATCAGACAATTGATCAGATTGCAAGATTAACAATAAAAACACTAATCAATTAGAGATATCAATAACTAATTAAACCATTAATAAATATCAATCAAGAATCATAGCATATAAACATGGATTCCCAAACCCTAGAATATAAACTACTCAATCATGAAATAAATAAAGAAATCTAAATCTACAAAGAAAAGCATGATGAAAGAAATCAAAGAAAGAAAAGAGATGAAAATTATAAACTCATGAATTAATGAAGAAAAGAGAAACTAGGGTTTGCCATGAAAAACTAGAGAGAAAAGGAAGAAGGAAACTAAAGCTAAACCTAAGAATACAAAAAATAACGTCAGAAAAGAGAGGTTCTTTTGGGGAGAGAGAGAAGACCTATTTATATTTTTTACAAAACCGGCTAAAAAAAAGGCAAATAAACCCGTCTCGAGAAACCGCCCGGTTGACCGGGCGAATTCCGCCCGGTCGGGTGACGGTGATTGAGGAGCTACGACAGAACAGCAAATCCGCCCGGTCGACCGGGCGAGCCCGCCCGGTCGGGCGCGCAAGCGATTTTGGCTCCTTTCTCGCCCGGTTGACCGGGCTAACATGCTTTACATCCTCTGAAATTTTCATTTCGCCCGGTCGGGCAAAACCGCCCGGTCGACGGGCGGGAAAACAGTGATTTTTGCGTCAACTTGCGAAGGCTGTATCTCTCGAACCGGAAGTCCATTTGGGGCGTGTGACCTATCGTTGGAAATCCCTTCAAGTCTAGTTTCCAACCCAACTTGAATTTCTTGATTCGGAGAAGCACATCAAAAGTTATGATCAAAAGAGTATACATGACTCCTTTTTCACATTTCTTCTAATGATTTTCCGCTTCGTTTTCGCTCAAACTCGTACTAAGACGTATCCATACTATCCTTATGCATCGTAGCTTATTTCCAAGTGCTCCTAATCCTCAAGCTCAGCTAAATATACTCCAAATACGTTCTCATTACCTGAAATTCATCAAAAACAAGAAAACATACCGAATAGGAGTAGAATAACATAACTTAAGAATATGATGCAATGATGAACCTAAATATGAATCTAAATGCTCTAAAATGCAACCTAAATGCACCATAACACTATATATAAATATGACTTATCAAACTCCCCCAAGCTAAACCATTGCTTGTCCCCAAGCAATAAGACATAAACATTGGAAAAGAAAGACGACCTACAATATAGGACTACAACAGGGCTAAACACTCAACTGAAAACACAAGAGATATAATCACTACACAAACCAAGCATCGAAACAATCTCGAACAAAGCCGCATAGCATGTCATGTATTGCAATCGACTCTCCAATCATACCACATACCATCTCTCCCAAGTTGGATTTAACCAAACCTGACAGACCTCACTATAGTCATGTGCGCTCAAATCTCTCATGTGTTTAAAGGATAAATGATGACACTCAACCTAAAACAAATCAACTCAGATGAAACATATACTCTTTAACTTTGACTTTTTGACTCATTTAACACTCAACAATACAATACACAATGATCAAGAGGACTTTTAAGGGTTGCAATGGGGCTGAGGTTAAAGGTATGGAATAATTTTGGAATTGTGGTGGAAAAACCAAGAAGGGGGAGCATCATATAATTGAAAATATGACCAAGAAAGATCACAACAACTCCACGCAACAACCAACAATCTCCAAATATAATCAACAACCTTTTTCACTCAAGAAATTCAGTCATAACCCTTTTTATTTCACTTTATTCACAACTTTTTTTTTTCACTTCTTTTTTTTTTTTTTTTTTTTTTTTGAATTTTCTATTCAATTTCAAAGCTCACCAAACATACTTTTCCATCCTTCTAAACCATAAATTGAACACTTTAATTCAATACAAACCAAACCAAAACTAATACTCGTTCCCCCAAGCTAGGGTTAGGACAAATATCAAATGAGGCCAATGGCTTGTAATGTAGGTAGCAATCAAACATAGTCAGAAAGGCTCAGCGGGGCTAGAGAAAGGATAATATGAAAACAAGAATAACTCTGAAGCTAAGATCATGAAATAAAACGCCTCAATCATATCAAAATGTATGCATTATCAAATATCAAGGAGTACAAAATCAAAGTCAAGATCAATGCGGCAACTGAGGAACTAATCACACATGAAAAAAAAAACATAACTGACACAGATACTTCAGTTTATAGGCACAGAAGCTCACTTAGTTTAAGATGTCTGCACAATAAAGTTAAATCGAACCAGAGAGAGATCAATCAATCTTACCACAAACAATCAATTGCGAAACAATCGTGCTATAAAGTATCATGCTCAAGATGAATGACGCTTAGGAAATGTAGTAAAATATCATCAAAGTTCTCAAAGAGTGCCAGCAATAGTCCTATAGATGCAACTAAAATGAGATGAAGTCTAATATGAAATGAAATATGCTAATGCAACTAAGAAAGCAGTACAATGTTTTTGGTTACACGTAAACTCCCACTCCTAGTGAGCGGTACAAACCGTGCAACATCCTATGAAAACAATGAAAAAACTACTCTAAATGCAACTAACATGCGCTAAGTAATGATGATAAACATCCTCCCCCAAGCTGAATGACACATTGTCCTCAATGTGAACAAAGAGGAATGAAATGAGGGAGAGGTACAACTTACAAAAGGGGTGGGTAATCAAAGGGAGTGTCAAAAAGCATCGACACCTCCACCACAATCGATAGTTGTAATGAGGCAGTGAACTTAGATGTCATCACATATTAGCAAAGTTAGTCAAACCAAAAAAAATAAAAAATAAAAATAAAAAAATAATAAAAAAAATGAAAAAAAGTCGGGTTGCCTCCCGATAAGCGCTGATTTAAGGTCTTGCATGACCATTTAAGACTAGTAGATCACTCATAATAGTTCAATGCTCTAAGAAGCTTATCATACGTTCCCCGCAAACAACTCGAGCATATTATATAAGAATGAAAAGTAAAAATAAAAAAAAATAATCCTAAAAAATTACTAAAACTACAAAAAGAAAAATCAAAGGAAAAATTAGATTTACAAGAAGTAGAAAAAGAAAAATCGTTAGTCTTTTTACAGGACTCAAAAGAAGGAAAAGAAACCAATTGTACATTATTTACATTATCATGAGAGTCATTCAAAAGGGGAGAAAGAAGGAACGATGGAGGATATAATAAAGGGGAAGAAGGAATAAGATCAAGTTTTTTTGAGAAGGGAACATGAGACTCAAAAACAGTATCAGATGGAACCGACAAAGACTCATGTATTATCTCACTTTCAACTTTAGACTCATATGCAGATGAAAAGTTTATAGAAGAAGTGTGAGACACTTCACTCTCAACTAAGGATTCGTCGACATAGAGACACTCACTACCAACTTCACCAATTACACCCTTACCTTCTACCAAACTATCATGAGTCATATCAACGCCTTTCTCCTCCGGAATATAATTCTCAACACCAAAATCATCATCATCAAGTATAACCTGTTGATTAGTAGATTGTTGCACAACAAGTAATTCAATAGATTTCGCTATGTTTTGATAATCATGAGCTAATTCATTTAAATCTTCATGCTGTTCAACCATATACTCTTTCATCATGTTAAATAGTTCCTGACGCTCTGATGTTTCGGGTTGAAAATAATTATTCACTTCAAAGTTGATAACATTGAGTATAATCGAGCAAATAAGACTCATTAGGGTCATGGGAATATTCATAGGAATTCATGCACGATTTTGTAAATCTTGACAATTATATGATGCATCATAAACATAATCATTCGCATTATAATACCCGAATAATCACATTGCCCTTGATAATTAGAAAAAACACCCCCTCTCGAACTATAATTATTCCACTCCATGACAACACACTAAAACAGACAAGGAGAACAACAAAATATATATATTCACAAAAAGAAAGAAAAAAGAAAACTATATATATATATATGCAGTTTAATTTCACCAACAATAAAAACTAAATAAAACTATACCGTCTCCCCGGCAACGGCGCCAAAATTTGATAGGCTGTCGTACACCTGTCAAAAATAATTCCTGCAAAACCTTCTAACAATGTAGTAGGGTAAGTAGGGTCGAATCCACAGAGAGATGGTTGTTTTAATCTAGCTTCTAAAGCATGGAGAAACTAAACAAGATCAGGAATAATGAATTAAAGTTCTAAACTAATCAAACTACTAAAATCAAGCTAAAAAGGATCTAGGGCAATGGTTCACCATGTTCATAACTATAATCTATCAAAATATCATCAATGATTCAATTAATCAGATATCTAGAGCACATGTTAATCCTACGGTCGGGCCTTAACGCTCTCAAATCAACATATGCTAGTACGGTCGCTCAACATAATCAGATTTGCTAATTGTAGGTAAGCCTCTAAAGAGTACTATCTCTCGATCTATGACTCGATATTAGCAATATTTAATCAGACAATTGATCAGATTGCAAGATTAACAATAAAAACACTAATCAATTAGAGATATCAATAACTAATCAAACCATTAATAAATATCAATCAAGAATCATAGCATATAAACATGGATTCCCAAACCCTAGAATATAAACTACTCAATCATGAAATAAATAAAGAAATCTAAATCTACAAAGAAAAGCATGATGAAAGAAATCAAAGAAAGAAAAGAGATGAAAATTATAAACTCATGAATTAATGAAGAAAAGAGAAACTAGGGTTTGCCATGAAAAACTAGAGAGAAAAGGAAGAAGGAAACTAAAGCTAAACCTAAGAATACAAAAAATAACGTCAGAAAAGAGAGGTTCTTTTGGGGAGAGAGAGAAGACCTATTTATATTTTTTACAAAACCGGCTAAAAAAAAGGCAAATAAACCCGTCTCGAGAAACCGCCCGGTTGACCGGGCGACCCCGCCCTGGTCGGGTGACGGTGATTGAGGAGCTACGACAGAACAGCAAATCCGCCCGGTCGACCGGGGCGAGCCCGCCCGGTCGGGCGCGCAAGCGATTTTGGCTCCTTTCTCGCCCGGTTGACCGGGCTAACATGCTTTGCATCCTCTGAAATTTTCATTTCGCCCGGTCGGGCAAAACCGCCCGGTCGACGGGCGGGAAAACAGTGATTTTTGCGTCAACTTGCGAAGGCTGTATCTCTCGAACCGGAAGTCCATTTGGGGCGTGTGACCTATCGTTGGAAATCCCTTCAAGTCTAGTTTCCAACCCAACTTGAATTTCTTGATTCGGAGAAGCACATCAAAAGTTATGATCAAAAGAGTATACATGACTCCTTTTTCACATTTCTTCTAATGATTTTCCGCTTCGTTTTCGCTCAAACTCGTACTAAGACGTATCCATACTATCCTTATGCATCGTAGCTTATTTCCAAGTGCTCCTAATCCTCAAGCTCAGCTAAATATACTCCAAATACGTTCTCATTACCTGAAATTCATCAAAAACAAGAAAACATACCGAATAGGAGTAGAATAACATAACTTAAGAATATGATGCAATGATGAACCTAAATATGAATCTAAATGCTCTAAAATGCAACCTAAATGCACCATAACACTATATATAAATATGACTTATCAAACTCCCCCAAGCTAAACCATTGCTTGTCCCCAAGCAATAAGACATAAACATTGGAAAAGAAAGACGACCTACAATATAGGACTACAACAGGGCTAAACACTCAACTGAAAACACAAGAGATATAATCACTACACAAACCAAGCATCGAAACAATCTCGAACGAAGCCGCATAGCATGTCATGTATTGCAATCGACTCTCCAATCATACCACATACCATCTCTCCCAAGCCGGGATTTAACCAAACCCGACGAGACCTCACTATAGTCATGTGCGCTCAAATCTCTCATGTGTTTAAAGGATAAATGATGACACTCAACCTAAAACAAATCAACTCAGATGAAACATATACTCTTTAACTTTGACTTTTTGACTCATTTAACACTCAACAATACAATACACAATGATCAAGAGGACTTTTAAGGGTTGCAATGGGGCTGAGGTTAAAGGTATGGAATAATTTTGGAATTGTGGTGGAAAAACCAAGAAGGGGGAGCATCATATAATTGAAAATATGACCAAGAAAGATCACAACAACTCCACGCAACAACCAACAATCTCCAAATATAATCAACAACCTTTTTCACTCAAGAAATTCAGTCATAACCCTTTTTATTTCACTTTATTCACAACTTTTTTTTTTCACTTCTTTTTTTTTTTCTTTTTTTTTTTGAATTTTCTATTCAATTTCAAAGCTCACCAAACATACTTTTCCATCCTTCTAAACCATAAATTGAACACTTTAATTCAATACAAACCAAACCAAAACTAATACTCGTTCCCCCAAGCTAGGGTTAGGACAAATATCAAATGAGGCCAATGGCTTGTAATGTAGGTAGCAATCAAACATAGTCAGAAAGGCTCAGCGGGGCTAGAGAAAGGATAATATGAAAACAAGAATAACTCTGAAGCTAAGATCATGAAATAAAACGCCTCAATCATATCAAAATGTATGCATTATCAAATATCAAGGAGTACAAAATCAAAGTCAAGATCAATGCGGCAACTGAGGAACTAATCACACATGAAAAAAAAAACATAACTGACACAGATACTTCAGTTTATAGGCACAGAAGCTCACTTAGTTTAAGATGTCTGCACAATAAAGTTAAATCGAACCAGAGAGAGATCAATCAATCTTACCACAAACAATCAATTGCGAAACAATCGTGCTATAAAGTATCATGCTCAAGATGAATGACGCTTAGGAAATGTAGTAAAATATCATCAAAGTTCTCAAAGAGTGCCAGCAATAGTCCTATAGATGCAACTAAAATGAGATGAAGTCTAATATGAAATGAAATATGCTAATGCAACTAAGAAAGCAGTACAATGTTTTTGGTTACACGTAAACTCCCACTCCTAGTGAGCGGTACAAACCGTGCAACATCCTATGAAAACAATGAAAAAACTACTCTAAATGCAACTAACATGCGCTAAGTAATGATGATAAACATCCTCCCCCAAGCTGAATGACACATTGTCCTCAATGTGAACAAAGAGGAATGAAATGAGGGAGAGGTACAACTTACAAAAGGGGTGGGTAATCAAAGGGAGTGTCAAAAAGCATCGACACCTCCACCACAATCGATAGTTGTAATGAGGCAGTGAACTTAGATGTCATCACATATTAGCAAAGTTAGTCAAACCAAAAAAAATAAAAAATAAAAATAAAAAAATAATAAAAAAAATGAAAAAAAGTCGGGTTGCCTCCCGATAAGCGCTGATTTAAGGTCTTGCATGACCATTTAAGACTAGTAGATCACTCATAATAGTTCAATGCTCTAAGAAGCTTATCATACGTTCCTGCAAACAACTCAGAGCATATTATATAAGAATGAAAAGTAAAAATAAAAAAAAATAATCCTAAAAAATTACTAAAACTACAAAAAGAAAAATCAAAGGAAAAATTAGATTTACAAGAAGTAGAAAAAGAAAAATCGTTAGTCTTTTTACAGGACTCAAAAGAAGGAAAAGAAACCAATTGTACATTATTTACATTATCATGAGAGTCATTCAAAAGGGGAGAAAGAAGGAACGATGGAGGATATAATAAAGGGGAAGAAGGAATAAGATCAAGTTTTTTTGAGAAGGGAACATGAGACTCAAAAACAGTATCAGATGGAACCGACAAAGACTCATGTATTATCTCACTTTCAACTTTAGACTCATATGCAGATGAAAAGTTTATAGAAGAAGTGTGAGACACTTCACTCTCAACTAAGGATTCGTCGACATAGAGACACTCACTACCAACTTCACCAATTACACCCTTACCTTCTACCAAACTATCATGAGTCATATCAACGCCTTTCTCCTCCGGAATATAATTCTCAACACCAAAATCATCATCATCAAGTATAACCTGTTGATTAGTAGATTGTTGCACAACAAGTAATTCAATAGATTTCGCTATGTTTTGATAATCATGAGCTAATTCATTTAAATCTTCATGCTGTTCAACCATATACTCTTTCATCATGTTAAATAGTTCCTGACGCTCTGATGTTTCGGGTTGAAAATAATTATTCACTTCAGGTTGATAACATTGAGTATAATCAGGCAAATAAGACTCATTAGGGTCATGGGAATATTCATAGGAATTCATGCACAGATTTTGTAAATCTTGACAATTATATGATGCATCATAAACATAATCATTCGCATTATAATACCCAGAATAATCACATTGCCCTTGATAATTAGAAAAAACACCCCCCTCTGAACTATAATTATTCCACTCCATGACAACACACTAAAACAGACAAGGAGAACAACAAAATATATATATTCACAAAAAGAAAGAAAAAAGAAAACTATATATATATATATGCAGTTTAATTTCACCAACAATAAAAACTAAATAAAACTATACCGTCTCCCCGGCAACGGCGCCAAAATTTGATAGGCTGTCGTACACCTGTCAAAAATAATTCCTGCAAAACCTTCTAGCAATGTAGTAGGGTAAGTAGGGTCGAATCCACAGAGAGATGGTTGTTTTAATCTAGCTTCTAAAGCATGGAGAAACTAAACAAGATCAGGAATAATGAATTAAAGTTCTAAACTAATCAAACTACTAAAATCAAGCTAAAAAGGATCTAGGGCAATGGTTCACCATGTTCATAACTATAATCTATCAAAATATCATCAATGATTCAATTAATCAGATATCTAGAGCACATGTTAATCCTACGGTCGGGCCTTAACGCTCTCAAATCAACATATGCTAGTACGGTCGCTCAACATAATCAGATTTGCTAATTGTAGGTAAGCCTCTAAAGAGTACTATCTCTCGATCTATGACTCGATATTAGCAATATTTAATCAGACAATTGATCAGATTGCAAGATTAACAATAAAAACACTAATCAATTAGAGATATCAATAACTAATCAAACCATTAATAAATATCAATCAAGAATCATAGCATATAAACATGGATTCCCAAACCCTAGAATATAAACTACTCAATCATGAAATAAATAAAGAAATCTAAATCTACAAAGAAAAGCATGATGAAAGAAATCAAAGAAAGAAAAGAGATGAAAATTATAAACTCATGAATTAATGAAGAAAAGAGAAACTAGGGTTTGCCATGAAAAACTAGAGAGAAAAGGAAGAAGGAAACTAAAGCTAAACCTAAGAATACAAAAAATAACGTCAGAAAAGAGAGGTTCATTTGGGGAGAGAGAGAAGACCTATTTATATTTTTTACAAAACCGGCTAAAAAAAAGGCAAATAAACCCGTCTCGAGAAACCGCCCGGTTGGCCGAGGCGACTCCGCCCTTGGTCGGGTGACGGTGATTGAGGAGCTACGACGGCAACAAAATCCGCCCGGTCGACCGGGCGAGCCCGCCCGGTCGGGCGCGCAAGCGATTTTGGCTCCTTTCTCGCCCGGTTGACCGGGCTAACATGCTTTGCATCCTCTCGAAATTTTCATTTCGCCCGGTCGGGCAAAACCGCCCGGTCGACGGGCGGGAAAACAGTGATTTTTGCGTCAACTTGCGAAGGCTGTATCTCTCGAACCGGAAGTCCATTTGGGGCGTGTGACCTATCGTTGGAAATCCCTTCAAGTCTAGTTTCCAACCCAACTTGAATTTCTTGATTCGGAGAAGCACATCAAAAGTTATGATCAAAAGAGTATACATGACTCCTTTTTCACATTTCTTCTAATGATTTTCCGCTTCGTTTTCGCTCAAACTCGTACTAAGACGTATCCATACTATCCTTATGCATCGTAGCTTATTTCCAAGTGCTCCTAATCCTCAAGCTCAGCTAAATATACTCCAAATACGTTCTCATTACCTGAAATTCATCAAAAACAAGAAAACATACCGAATAGGAGTAGAATAACATAACTTAAGAATATGATGCAATGATGAACCTAAATATGAATCTAAATGCTCTAAAATGCAACCTAAATGCACCATAACACTATATATAAATATGACTTATCAAACTCCCCCAAGCTAAACCATTGCTTGTCCCCAAGCAATAAGACATAAACATTGGAAAAGAAAGACGACCTACAATATAGGACTACAACAGGGCTAAACACTCAACTGAAAACACAAGAGATATAATCACTACACAAACCAAGCATCGAAACAATCTCGAACGAAGCCGCATAGCATGTCATGTATTGCAATCGACTCTCCAATCATACCACATACCATCTCTCCCAAGCTGGATTTAACCAAACCTGACAGACCTCACTATAGTCATGTGCGCTCAAATCTCTCATGTGTTTAAAGGATAAATGATGACACTCAACCTAAAACAAATCAACTCAGATGAAACATATACTCTTTAACTTTGACTTTTTGACTCATTTAACACTCAACAATACAATACACAATGATCAAGAGGACTTTTAAGGGTTGCAATGGGGCTGAGGTTAAAGGTATGGAATAATTTTGGAATTGTGGTGGAAAAACCAAGAAGGGGGAGCATCATATAATTGAAAATATGACCAAGAAAGATCACAACAACTCCACGCAACAACCAACAATCTCCAAATATAATCAACAACCTTTTTCACTCAAGAAATTCAGTCATAACCCTTTTTATTTCACTTTATTCACAACTTTTTTTTTCACTTCTTTTTTTTTTTCTTTTTTTTTTTGAATTTTCTATTCAATTTCAAAGCTCACCAAACATACTTTTCCATCCTTCTAAACCATAAATTGAACACTTTAATTCAATACAAACCAAACCAAAACTAATACTCGTTCCCCCAAGCTAGGGTTAGGACAAATATCAAATGAGGCCAATGGCTTGTAATGTAGGTAGCAATCAAACATAGTCAGAAAGGCTCAGCGGGGCTAGAGAAAGGATAATATGAAAACAAGAATAACTACGAAGCTAAGATCATGAAATAAAACGCCTCAATCATATCAAAATGTATGCATTATCAAATATCAAGGAGTACAAAATCAAAGTCAAGATCAATGCGGCAACTGAGGAACTAATCACACATGAAAAAAAAAACATAACTGACACAGATACTTCAGTTTATAGGCACAGAAGCTCACTTAGTTTAAGATGTCTGCACAATAAAGTTAAATCGAACCAGAAAGAGATCAATCAATCTTACCACAAACAATCAATTGCGAAACAATCGTGCTATAAAGTATCATGCTCAAGATGAATGACGCTTAGGAAATGTAGTAAAATATCATCAAAGTTCTCAAAGAGTGCCAGCAATAGTCCTATAGATGCAACTAAAATGAGATGAAGTCTAATATGAAATGAAATATGCTAATGCAACTAAGAAAGCAGTACAATGTTTTTGGTTACACGTAAACTCCCACTCCTAGTGAGCGGTACAAACCGTGCAACATCCTATGAAAACAATGAAAAAACTACTCTAAATGCAACTAACATGCGCTAAGTAATGATGATAAACATCCTCCCCCAAGCTGAATGACACATTGTCCTCAATGTGAACAAAGAGGAATGAAATGAGGGAGAGGTACAACTTACAAAAGGGGTGGGTAATCAAAGGGAGTGTCAAAAAGCATCGACACCTCCACCACAATCGATAGTTGTAATGAGGCAGTGAACTTAGATGTCATCACATATTAGCAAAGTTAGTCAAACCAAAAAAAATAAAAAATAAAAATAAAAAAATAATAAAAAAAATGAAAAAAAGTCGGGTTGCCTCCCGATAAGCGCTGATTTAAGGTCTTGCATGACCATTTAAGACTAGTAGATCACTCATAATAGTTCAATGCTCTAAGAAGCTTATCATACGTTCCCCGCAAACAACTCGAGCATATTATATAAGAATGAAAAGTAAAAATAAAAAAAAATAATCCTAAAAAATTACTAAAACTACAAAAAGAAAAATCAAAGGAAAAATTAGATTTACAAGAAGTAGAAAAAGAAAAATCGTTAGTCTTTTTACAGGACTCAAAAGAAGGAAAAGAAACCAATTGTACATTATTTACATTATCATGAGAGTCATTCAAAAGGGGAGAAAGAAGGAACGATGGAGGATATAATAAAGGGGAAGAAGGAATAAGATCAAGTTTTTTTGAGAAGGGAACATGAGACTCAAAAACAGTATCAGATGGAACCGACAAAGACTCATGTATTATCTCACTTTCAACTTTAGACTCATATGCAGATGAAAAGTTTATAGAAGAAGTGTGAGACACTTCACTCTCAACTAAGGATTCGTCGACATAGAGACACTCACTACCAACTTCACCAATTACACCCTTACCTTCTACCAAACTATCATGAGTCATATCAACGCCTTTCTCCTCCGGAATATAATTCTCAACACCAAAATCATCATCATCAAGTATAACCTGTTGATTAGTAGATTGTTGCACAACAAGTAATTCAATAGATTTCGCTATGTTTTGATAATCATGAGCTAATTCATTTAAATCTTCATCTTTGTTCAACCATATACTCTTTCATCATGTTAAATAGTTCCCGACGCTCGATGTTTCGGGTTGAAAATAATTATTCACTTCGGGTTGATAACATTGAGTATAATCGAGCAAATAAGACTCATTAGGGTCATGGGAATATTCATAGGAATTCATGCACGATTTTGTAAATCTTGACAATTATATGATGCATCATAAACATAATCATTCGCATTATAATACCCAGAATAATCACATTGCCCTTGATAATTAGAAAAAACACCCCCCTCTGAACTATAATTATTCCACTCCATGACAACACACTAAAACAGACAAGGAGAACAACAAAATATATATATTCACAAAAAGAAAGAAAAAAGAAAACTATATATATATATATGCAGTTTAATTTCACCAACAATAAAAACTAAATAAAACTATACCGTCTCCCCGGCAACGGCGCCAAAATTTGATAGGCTGTCGTACACCTGTCAAAAATAATTCCTGCAAAACCTTCTAACAATGTAGTAGGGTAAGTAGGGTCGAATCCACAAAGAGATGGTTGTTTTAATCTAGCTTCTAAAGCATGGAGAAACTAAACAAGATCAGGAATAATGAATTAAAGTTCTAAACTAATCAAACTACTAAAATCAAGCTAAAAAGGATCTAGGGCAATGGTTCACCATGTTCATAACTATAATCTATCAAAATATCATCAATGATTCAATTAATCAGATATCTAGAGCACATGTTAATCCTACGGTCGGGCCTTAACGCTCTCAAATCAACATATGCTAGTACGGTCGCTCAACATAATCAGATTTGCTAATTGTAGGTAAGCCTCTAAAGAGTACTATCTCTCGATCTATGACTCGATATTAGCAATATTTAATCAGACAATTGATCGAGTTGCAAGATTAACAATAAAAACACTAATCAATTAGAGATATCAATAACTAATCAAACCATTAATAAATATCAATCAAGAATCATAGCATATAAACATGGATTCCCAAACCCTAGAATATAAACTACTCAATCATGAAATAAATAAAGAAATCTAAATCTACAAAGAAAAGCATGATGAAAGAAATCAAAGAAAGAAAAGAGATGAAAATTATAAACTCATGAATTAATGAAGAAAAGAGAAACTAGGGTTTGCCATGAAAAACTAGAGAGAAAAGGAAGAAGGAAACTAAAGCTAAACCTAAGAATACAAAAAATAACGTCAGAAAAGAGAGGTTCATTTGGGGAGAGAGAGAAGACCTATTTATATTTTTTACAAAACCGGCTAAAAAAAAGGCAAATAAACCCGTCTCGAGAAACCGCCCGGTTGACCGGGCGAATTCCGCCCGGTCGGGTGACGGTGATTGAGGAGCTACGACAGAACAGCAAATCCGCCCGGTCGACCGGGCGAGCCCGCCCGGTCGGGCGCGCAAGCGATTTTGGCTCCTTTCTCGCCCGGTTGACCGGGCTAACATGCTTTGCATCCTCTGAAATTTTCATTTCGCCCGGTCGGGCAAAACCGCCCGGTCGACGGGCGGGAAAACAGTGATTTTTGCGTCAACTTGCGAAGGCTGTATCTCTCGAACCGGAAGTCCATTTGGGGCGTGTGACCTATCGTTGGAAATCCCTTCAAGTCTAGTTTCCAACCCAACTTGAATTTCTTGATTCGGAGAAGCACATCAAAAGTTATGATCAAAAGAGTATACATGACTCCTTTTTCACATTTCTTCTAATGATTTTCCGCTTCGTTTTCGCTCAAACTCGTACTAAGACGTATCCATACTATCCTTATGCATCGTAGCTTATTTCCAAGTGCTCCTAATCCTCAAGCTCAGCTAAATATACTCCAAATACGTTCTCATTACCTGAAATTCATCAAAAACAAGAAAACATACCGAATAGGAGTAGAATAACATAACTTAAGAATATGATGCAATGATGAACCTAAATATGAATCTAAATGCTCTAAAATGCAACCTAAATGCACCATAACACTATATATAAATATGACTTATCAAACTCCCCCAAGCTAAACCATTGCTTGTCCCCAAGCAATAAGACATAAACATTGGAAAAGAAAGACGACCTACAATATAGGACTACAACAGGGCTAAACACTCAACTGAAAACACAAGAGATATAATCACTACACAAACCAAGCATCGAAACAATCTCGAACGAAGCCGCATAGCATGTCATGTATTGCAATCGACTCTCCAATCATACCACATACCATCTCTCCCAAGTCGGATTTAACCAAACCCGACGGACCTCACTATAGTCATGTGCGCTCAAATCTCTCATGTGTTTAAAGGATAAATGATGACACTCAACCTAAAACAAATCAACTCAGATGAAACATATACTCTTTAACTTTGACTTTTTGACTCATTTAACACTCAACAATACAATACACAATGATCAAGAGGACTTTTAAGGGTTGCAATGGGGCGAGGTTAAAGGTATGGAATAATTTTGGAATTGTGGTGGAAAAACCAAGAAGGGGAGCATCATATAATTGAAAATATGACCAAGAAAGATCACAACAACTCCACGCAACAACCAACAATCTCCAAATATAATCAACAACCTTTTTCACTCAAGAAATTCAGTCATAACCCTTTTTATTTCACTTTATTCACAACTTTTTTTTTTCACTTCTTTTTTTTTTTTTTTTTTTGAATTTTCTATTCAATTTCAAAGCTCACCAAACATACTTTTCCATCCTTCTAAACCATAAATTGAACACTTTAATTCAATACAAACCAAACCAAAACTAATACTCGTTCCCCCAAGCTAGGGTTAGGACAAATATCAAATGAGGCCAATGGCTTGTAATGTAGGTAGCAATCAAACATAGTCGAAAAGGCTCGGCGGGGCTAGAGAAAGGATAATATGAAAACAAGAATAACTCGAAGCTAAGATCATGAAATAAAACGCCTCAATCATATCAAAATGTATGCATTATCAAATATCAAGGAGTACAAAATCAAAGTCAAGATCAATGCGGCAACTGAGGAACTAATCACACATGAAAAAAAAAACATAACTGACACAGATACTTCAGTTTATAGGCACAGAAGCTCACTTAGTTTAAGATGTCTGCACAATAAAGTTAAATCGAACCAGAAAGAGATCAATCAATCTTACCACAAACAATCAATTGCGAAACAATCGTGCTATAAAGTATCATGCTCAAGATGAATGACGCTTAGGAAATGTAGTAAAATATCATCAAAGTTCTCAAAGAGTGCCAGCAATAGTCCTATAGATGCAACTAAAATGAGATGAAGTCTAATATGAAATGAAATATGCTAATGCAACTAAGAAAGCAGTACAATGTTTTTGGTTACACGTAAACTCCCACTCCTAGTGAGCGGTACAAACCGTGCAACATCCTATGAAAACAATGAAAAAACTACTCTAAATGCAACTAACATGCGCTAAGTAATGATGATAAACATCCTCCCCCAAGTGAATGACACATTGTCCTCAATGTGAACAAAGAGGAATGAAATGAGGGAGAGGTACAACTTACAAAAGGGGTGGGTAATCAAAGGGAGTGTCAAAAAGCATCGACACCTCCACCACAATCGATAGTTGTAATGAGGCAGTGAACTTAGATGTCATCACATATTAGCAAAGTTAGTCAAACCAAAAAAAAATAAAAAATAAAAATAAAAAAATAATAAAAAAAATGAAAAAAAGTCGGGTTGCCTCCCGATAAGCGCGATTTAAGGTCTTGCATGACCATTTAAGACTAGTAGATCACTCATAATAGTTCAATGCTCTAAGAAGCTTATCATACGTTCTCACGCAAACAACTCGAGAGCATATTATATAAGAATGAAAAGTAAAAATAAAAAAAAATAATCCTAAAAAATTACTAAAACTACAAAAAGAAAAATCAAAGGAAAAATTAGATTTACAAGAAGTAGAAAAAGAAAAATCGTTAGTCTTTTTACAGGACTCAAAAGAAGGAAAAGAAACCAATTGTACATTATTTACATTATCATGAGAGTCATTCAAAAGGGGAGAAAGAAGGAACGATGGAGGATATAATAAAGGGGAAGAAGGAATAAGATCAAGTTTTTTTGAGAAGGGAACATGAGACTCAAAAACAAGATTCGGATGGAACCGACAAAGACTCATGTATTATCTCACTTTCAACTTTAGACTCATATGCAGATGAAAAGTTTATAGAAGAAGTGTGAGACACTTCACTCTCAACTAAGGATTCGTCGACATAGAGACACTCACTACCAACTTCACCAATTACACCCTTACCTTCTACCAAACTATCATGAGTCATATCAACGCCTTTCTCCTCCGGAATATAATTCTCAACACCAAAATCATCATCATCAAGTATAACCTGTTGATTAGTAGATTGTTGCACAACAAGTAATTCAATAGATTTCGCTATGTTTTGATAATCATGAGCTAATTCATTTAAATCTTCATGCTGTTCAACCATATACTCTTTCATCATGTTAAATAGTTCCTGACGCTCTGATGTTTCGGGTTGAAAATAATTATTCACTTCAGGTTGATAACATTGAGTATAATCAGGCAAATAAGACTCATTAGGGTCATGGGAATATTCATAGGAATTCATGCACAGATTTTGTAAATCTTGACAATTATATGATGCATCATAAACATAATCATTCGCATTATAATACCCAGAATAATCACATTGCCCTTGATAATTAGAAAAAACACCCCCCCTCGAACTATAATTATTCCACTCCATGACAACACACTAAAACAGGACAAGGAGAACAACAAAATATATATATTCACAAAAAGAAAGAAAAAAGAAAACTATATATATATATATGCGGTTTAATTTCACCAACAATAAAAACTAAATAAAACTATACCGTCTCCCCAGAACGGCGCCAAAATTTGATAGGTCATCGTACACCTGTCAAAAATAATTCCTGCAAAACCTTCTAACAATGTAGTAGGGTAAGTAGGGTCGAATCCACAGAGAGATGGTTGTTTTAATCTAGCTTCTAAAGCATGGAGAAACTAAACAAGATCAGGAATAATGAATTAAAGTTCTAAACTAATCAAACTACTAAAATCAAGCTAAAAAGGATCTAGGGCAATGGTTCACCATGTTCATAACTATAATCTATCAAAATATCATCAATGATTCAATTAATCAGATATCTAGAGCACATGTTAATCCTACGGTCGGGCCTTAACGCTCTCAAATCAACATATGCTAGTACGGTCGCTCAACATAATCAGATTTGCTAATTGTAGGTAAGCCTCTAAAGAGTACTATCTCTCGATCTATGACTCGATATTAGCAATATTTAATCAGACAATTGATCAGATTGCAAGATTAACAATAAAAACACTAATCAATTAGAGATATCAATAACTAATCAAACCATTAATAAATATCAATCAAGAATCATAGCATATAAACATGGATTCCCAAACCCTAGAATATAAACTACTCAATCATGAAATAAATAAAGAAATCTAAATCTACAAAGAAAAGCATGATGAAAGAAATCAAAGAAAGAAAAGAGATGAAAATTATAAACTCATGAATTAATGAAGAAAAGAGAAACTAGGGTTTGCCATGAAAAACTAGAGAGAAAAGGAAGAAGGAAACTAAAGCTAAACCTAAGAATACAAAAAATAACGTCGAAAAGAGAGGTTCTTTTGGGGAGAGAGAGAAGACCTATTTATATTTTTTACAAAACCGGCTAAAAAAAAGGCAAATAAACCCGTCTCGAGAAACCGCCCGGTTGACCGGGCGAATTCCGCCCGGTCGGGTGACGGTGATTGAGGAGCTACGACAGAACAGCAAAAATCCGCCCGGTCGACCGGGCGAGCCCGCCCGGTCGGGCGCGCAAGCGATTTTGGCTCCTTTCTCGCCCGGTTGACCGGGCTAACATGCTTTGCATCCTCTGAAATTTTCATTTCGCCCGGTCGGGCAAAACCGCCCGGTCGACGGGCGGGAAAACAGTGATTTTTGCGTCAACTTGCGAAGGCTGTATCTCTCGAACCGGAAGTCCATTTGGGGCGTGTGACCTATCGTTGGAAATCCCTTCAAGTCTAGTTTCCAACCCAACTTGAATTTCTTGATTCGGAGAAGCACATCAAAAGTTATGATCAAAATAGTATACATGACTCCTTTTTCACATTTCTTCTAATGATTTTCCGCTTCGTTTTCGCTCAAACTCGTACTAAGACGTATCCATACTATCCTTATGCATCGTAGCTTATTTCCAAGTGCTCCTAATCCTCAAGCTCAGCTAAATATACTCCAAATACGTTCTCATTACCTGAAATTCATCAAAAACAAGAAAACATACCGAATAGGAGTAGAATAACATAACTTAAGAATATGATGCAATGATGAACCTAAATATGAATCTAAATGCTCTAAAATGCAACCTAAATGCACCATAACACTATATATAAATATGACTTATCAGTAAGGCTCAAGATGCCATTCGAGATACATAGGGCGCATTGACTCCTGCGACATCTCGAGCGAGGCCCAAGATGCCCCTCGAGGTACATGGGGCTCATTATCCCCTGAGACACCTCGAGCGAGGTCCAAGATACCCCTCGAGGTACATGGGGCTCATTAACCCCTGAGACACCTCGAGCGAGGTCTAAGACACCCCTCGAGGTACATGGGGGTCATTAAACCACGAGACACCTCGAGCGTGGTCCAAGATACCCTTCGAGATACACGGGGCTCATTATCCCCTAGGACATCTCAAGCAAGGCTCAAGATGCCATTCGAGATACATGGGGCTCATTGGCTCCTGCGACATCTCGAGCGAGGCCCAAGATGCCCCTCGAGGTACATGGGGCACATTATCCCCTGAGACACCTCGAGCGAGGTCCAAGATAACCCTCGAGGTACATGGGGCTCATTAACCTCTGAGACACCTCAAGCGAGGTCTAAGACACCCCTCGAGGTACATGGGGGTCATTAAACCACGAGACACCTCGAGCGTGGTCCAAGATACCCTTCGAGATACACGGGGCTCATTATCCCCTAGGACATCTCAAGCAAGGCTCAAGATGCCCTTCGAGATACATGGGGCTCATTGACTCCTGCGACATCTCGAGCGACGCCCAAGATGCCCCTCGAGGTACATGGGGCACATTATCCCCTGAGACACCTCGAGCGAGGTCCAAGATAACCCTCGAGGTACATGGGGCTCATTAACCTCTGAGACACCTCAAGCGAGGTCTAAGACACCCCTCGAGGTACATGGGGGTCATTAAACCACGAGACACCTCGAGCGTGGTCCAAGATACCCTTCGAGATACACGGGGCTCATTATCCCCTAGGACATCTCAAGCAAGGCTCAAGATGCCATTCGAGATACATGGGGCTCATTGGCTCCTGCGACATCTCGAGCGAGGCCCAAGATGCCCCTCGAGGTACATGGGGCTCATTATCCCCTGAGACACCTCGAGCGAGGTCCAAGATACCCCTCGAGGTACATGGGGCTCATTATCCCCTGAGACACCTCGAGCGAGGTCCAAGATACCCCTCGAGGTACATGGGGCTCATTAACCTCTGAGACACCTCGAGCGAGGTCTAAGACACCCCTCGAGGTACATGGGGGTCATTAACCCCCGAGACACCTCGAGCGTGGTCCAAGACACCCCTCGAGGTAGACTCCCCTCGAGGTACATGGGGCTCACTAGACCCTGAACACCTCGAGCGAGGTCCAAGACGCCACTCGAGGTACACGGGACTCACCAGACCCTGAACACCCTGAGCAAGGTCGAAGATACCCCTTGAGGTACACGGGGCTCACCAGACCCCAGAAAGACCTTGTAGGCATGAAAATTTTGTTAAATGTCACATAATTATTATTTGGCCCATTAAAGTCAAATGTTGACTTTTGTTAATAAATAGTCATCAAAATTAATTAATTTGGGCTTATCACTAAACTTGGCCTATTTTAATTAAATAATTTATTATTGGTTTATGGACTCATTAAATGAAAGTTGGACTCTTGGACTCTTAATAGAATTATGTCCATGAGGCCCAGGAGGCAGGACAAGTGGAAACCCTAGGGTTCTCCTAACTCTATAAATAAAACTCTCCTCTTCACTTACAAGGGAGGAGGAGAAGAGACCAGACTCCAGAGCCAGGAGAGAGAAAAACAAAAGACTCAAAAAGAGGAGGAAAAGAAATCAGACTGTAGAGCCAGCAAGGAGAAAAACAGAAAGCACAACCTAAACCTCTCAAGTACTCTCTCTGCCAGTCAAGTTACATCAAGTTCTCTCCCAGAAGAAGGAAACAAGATCAACCTTGGACGATATCAAGCCTGAAGGCCCTCATTTAAGAAGATCATATTTGTTTGTGAGCAACTACAACTCAACATCAAATCATTTCCGTAAAAGAAGAACAACAAGCATTCAACGTGCCATTCTACTCTAGAAGTTCTACCTTGGACGAGATCAAGCCTCGATGGCCCTCATTTAAGAAAGTCAAGTAAATAGTTCGTGAACTCACCAAATTAGTTCATGAATTTATTAAATTCAAGTGGAGATTGAATCAGAGGAGAAAATATTAGAGATTGTACTTATAAATTCAAATCAATAAAATTGACTATTTTGTTACATTTATTTTGACTCTGTTTTGCAGACCATTGTTAAAATTTGTGTTTACAAATTTGGCACGCTCGGTGGGACTATTTCTACCTCTCATCTCTATTTTCATAAGCACTTTCATTCCTTCAAGGCGTAGAAGAATGACGATAAAGCAAGCACATCCAACCATGGTGGACGAGAGGACATCCATAATGGAAGCCCAAGATCCCTCATTGGAGCCGCCCAACAGGTCATCAGACGTTATCAACGTAAGTGTCATGACCATTGAAGCAAATACCATGGAGGAAGAATTAGCAAACATGAAGATACTCCTTCACAAACTGGCCAAAGAGAATGAGGAAAAAGAAGCACAAATCAAACTCCAATGCAAACAACTTGCTGCTTTGACAAAGAAACTCGAGAAACGTCCAACTGATGAAAGTGAAGACGATGGTGAAAAATCAACCGCGAGTTCAAAGTCTAAGAAAAGTACAAGGAGTGCAAAGCCTCATGGAGATCCTTTGAATCCATTCACCATCCAACAACTCCAAGAAATGATAGCAAGTGCCGTCAAACTTCAACTTGGTGGAGATTTTGATAGAAATAACCACTACACCAAGCCATATACAAGGAGGATCGAATCCCTGCAGATGCCTAGTGGTTATCAACCTCCAAAATTCATGCAATTTGATGGAAAAGGTAATCCAAAGCAACATGTTGCACACTTTGTTGAAACATGTAGCAATGCAGGAACCGAAGGCGACCTACTTGTGAAGCAATTTGTTCGCACACTCAAAGGCATGGCATTCGATTGGTACACAGACTTAACTCCTGAATCTATCGATGGCTGGTCGGAAATGGAAGAGACATTCATGAATCACTTCTACGACACTCGTCGTACGGTGAGCATGATTGAGTTAGCGCACACCCATCAATTAGAGGACGAACAAGTCGTGGACTACATCGATCGATGGCGAACACTAAGCCTTCAGTGCAAAGATCACTTGACCGAAACTTCTGCTGTGGAGATGTGTATCCAAGGAATGCATTGGAACTTGACATACATCTTGCAAGGAATCAGGCCCAAAACATTCCAGGATTTAGCAACTAGAGCTCATGAAATGGAGCTTGCAATTGTCAGTCATGAAGATCAGTCTAATTAGACATCTAAATCGATGGACGATCATGGCTGCAACCTTGTGAAAAAAAAACAAATTCACAAAGGGACAAAAATATCCAAAAAAGAAAATTACTCCTAAGCAAGAGTATAAACTGCATATCCAAAAAAATAAAATTACTCCTAAGCAAGAGTATAAACGGCAGAAAACAAAAAAAAAAAACTACTCCTAAGCAAGAGTATAAAATGCATACCCCAAAAAAAAAAGCTCCTAAGCAAGAGGATAAACTGCATACTTGTCAAATAAAAAAAAAAATTGAACTACGTTCGGTTTGATCCAAAAAGGTGTTGAATAATCACTTTGTTTGATACGTAGGCATCTTGGGCAATTAATTATTCAAGAGCAACCGCATAAAAAAACCTTATATAGTATAAGTTGAAAAATTGTACTCCATTAAGGAAAGTCAAAATAACTTTTACATATATAAGGTAAAAAAATGAAGTACAAGGTTGGGGGCATAGCCGTCGTTCCATTTTGTCTTCATTAATCCACTTTGCTGAATGATGGGCATGAAACTTTGACATCACTAACTCGAAGATTGGAGTAAGCTTCGAAGCACCAATACTTCATCAAAATTCCACGAAGACCTGGAGAAAGCTTCCAAGCACCAGAGGTTCGACAAAAATGTTAAGCATGGAGATTGGAGAAAGCTCTCAAGCACCAATACTTCATCAAATTTCCTTGAAATTATGGAGAAAGCTTCCAAGCACCAGATATTCGCCAATAATGTTTAGCATGGAGATTGGAGAAAGCTCTCAAGCACCAACACTCCACCAAACTTTTTAAGATCCGGAGAAAGCTGTCAAGCACCGGAGATTAGAGCAAAAGGCCAGACGATGAGTTCGGAGAAAGCTCTCAAGCACTAACTCATTCCTTGAGATCTGGAGAAAGCCTTCAAGCACCAGAGATATGAAAAAAATGAATGTTGGAGTAAGCTTCATGCACCAACACTTTTGAAAAGCAAACACCAAATACCACCATCAAGCGAAGCCTACATGTCAAGGTAATCGTGTCAGAGCTTCTAAGACGGCTTCACAACAATGATGTCAAAAAGGACGATTTTTCATCAAAGTGTTCGAGGCGTCCCTCCTATAGAAATCATATTAGGATGTCGACTTCTCCATGTGCACCAAGGTGAATAACTCAGTCTTTCTTTGTGGTCATTATGTCATTCGTGTCTATGTGGTGTCTAATTAAGAGAGCGAGCTTGGTTGTTCCTACGAGACTCGATCGTTGCGTAGCTTGAGCTCCTAAATCCGTGGCGTGGCTTAAACTCCTAACTTTATGGCATAATTCCTCGATGGCTCAGTGGTGTTGAAATGATTGTGCTCCTCCAAGAAAGACTTAATCTATTCTACAAATCTCATTGGTGCGGATCCCTCCATGGCTTTGTGGTGTGGCTCATACGTGACAATAACGATATTGAGAAAATAACAATTACATACACAAATACAGTTAGTATGAGATTGTATTATATTTGCTTTGTGATGTTAAAAAAGAGATTTGTGGTGTGAAACAAAAAGAAAAAAAGTAAAACATCACTGCAATCAGCATTACAATCGCAGCACCATGAGATATTTAATCACAAGCTAAAGGAGAATCATGGCCCATATATTTGAAAAAACAAAAAAGGAAAAAGTGGATGGAGGGTGCCATTACAAATCACAATATCATGCTATGATACTTTCATGCTTCTTCTTTAACTAAACCTACTGTTAAGTTTTCAATGAAAACAAAACAGAGCCACAATTAGCATGGAATTATACACTTTACAAAAAAAAAAGAAAAAAAGAAAAGGGGATGAAAAGTGGCGTACACATCATCAACATTGTTGGTGCAACAAAACACAGTGTTGCATATTCACAAAAAAATTTCAACCTCTCAAGAAAAGTTTCCCACACTTTCTCTCTCTTCAAAACACTCAATACTTTCACCAAAACACCAAAGTTTCACTTCAAATCTGAAACACCACACAAAACCCACAAAAAAAAAAAGAAAAAAAAGAAAAAAAAAATAAGTGTTTCTTCTTGCTCGGAAGGCAACATGATGGCAGAGGCAAACCAAAGTTCCATCGTCGTAGTGGTCTCCTTGGACATCAAATATGGGGTCGGCAAGAAGGCTCTGCGAAGCGCTCGGGTATGCCATCAATTGCTCGGTTATGGCGGCACGGTATGGCTCCGTCAAGTCTACCACGGCTTCCGAAAGTCGCTCGGGTATAACATCAAATGTCGCTGGAGTATGGTGTCAAGCTCGTCCTTTGGGTTTGCAAGCGAGATACATTATATTGATGCTTCATGGCTTGAGTATGGCATCGGCTTCGCGTCACAACAATGAGCAAGCATGGCATGAATTCCTCTATGGCGTCAAAATGGTGGACAATGGCATTACGTTGATTCAATTCCGTGGCTCGGCATCGTGATCTTTAAGTTGCTTGATTAAGGGGGCAACCGAAATTGGTTTGAACTGACATCACAACATCATCTCGAGCAAGGCATGAGCTGTTTGGCTCGCATGTCAGGTAGTACATAGGAGGCAAGTTCATGATCTACCCTGTAAGAAAAACAAAAGTACAAAAAAAAAAATCTCAAGCAGATACGATGAGCCAGAAGATGTTGGGGATAGACAAAATTATCTACTATAGAATATAGGTGAAGTGGTGAATAGAGAGAATATTTTATTTCTCTTATGTTACTTATCACACATTACATTAAGCTATTATATAGCAAAAACCAAGAGTAACTGTAAAAGAAGACAAAAAGACTTATCATACCAAAAGTCTAAAGAAAGATAAACCCTTCAACTACACATATTAACTTTGAATTACTCATTCAACACTTCCCCTTAATTCAAAGTCAGAGACTCCTAGCTGCAACCTGAAGAAATCATGCTTGCTCTGAGGAAGAGACTTTGTGAAAATGTCAGCAACTTGCTCACTTGTACCACAAAACTTCAGTGCTATTTTCCCATCAGCTACAAGTTGTCTAACAAAGTGATGTTGCACATCTATATGCTTAGTTCAAGCATGAAATGCAGGATTCTTACTCATTGCAATGGCTGCCCTGCTGTCACAGAATACCTCAGTAGCTTCAGCTTGTTCTAAACCCAAATTAGCAAGTAATTTTCTTAGCCAAAGTACTGACGAGCCGCTGCAGATGCCGCTACGTACTCGCTTCGGATGATGATAAAGCTACTGTTTCTTGTTTCTTTGAACTCCAAGTTACAGCACCAGAGCCAAGGCTAAAAATATTTCCGGAAGTGCTCTTGCGGTCATCCAAACTTCCCGCCCAATCACTATCGGTGAAGCCCATTAATCGAAAAACCGAAACTTTTGTATACCAAATGCCAAACCCAACTGTGCCGAAGAACATAACGAAGGATTTGTTTTGCGAAGCACCAAAGTGTTGTCCGGTAGGATCATGCATAAACCTGGACACCATACTAACAGAGAAAGCAATATCGGGTCTAGTGTGTGTTAAGTAGTTTAAACCACCCACCGAGACTTCTAAACAACCTTGAATTTACTTTCTCGATCCGTCTTCATGATGCAACTTCTCATTAACATTCAAAGGTGTGACAAAGAATTTCACACTTCTCCATATTGAACTTCTTCAACAAATCAAAGCATACTTCTTTTGACAAACAAAAATTCCATCCGAACCTTGCTTCACTTCAAGACCCAAAAAAAAATTGTAATAATCCCAAATCGGTCATCTCAAAATTTTCCATCATACCGGACTTGAAAGCTGAAACAAAAGACTCCGAGGACCCAAAATAAATTATTTCATCTACATAAAGACACACAAGTAAAAAATCACCATTACTTTGTCTCTTTAAGTAGAGAGTGGGCTCATTATCGCTCCTTGAAAAACCGCTATTTCGGAAGAAAGTGTCTATTTTATCGTACCATGCGCGCGGAGCCTCGCTTTAGCCCGTAAAGAGCTTTTCTTAATTTATAGACCTTATCTTCAAGACCATCAACAATAAAGCCTTTCGGTTGTGCAACAAACACCTCTTCCTCCAAATCACCATTCAAGAAGGCGGACTTTATGTCGAGTTGAAGCACGAGGTAATTGACATTGCGCAAAGAAAGGCTAATAAAAGTCTCACTGTTTCGAATCGAGCAACAGGAGAAAACGTCTCATCAAAGTCTATGCCCTGTTGTTGTGAGTAACCCTTTGCCACGAGCCGAGCCTTGTGCTTTTGAATACTACCATCAATATTATACTTTGTCCGAAAAACCCACTTCAATCCTATTACATTCTTTCCTTCCGGAACATCAACCAACTCCCATGTGTTGTTTCTCTCAATAGCTTGCATTTCTTCTGTCATTGCAATCCGCCATGCAGAGTTGTTCAACCGCTTCTTGAAAAGCAAGGGGATCGGTAACTAGCAAAGCATAGTTACAAGAGTTGTAAATTTCTTCCGGAGACTTGAATTTTCCGACTGGGAGAGTTGCTACCGGTGGAGGAGTTATCCGGTGACTTGTTCTGCGCTGCGAGGTGGTGTGGATGGTGGAGAATTTACTGGGTGAGGAAGAAGTAGAACATGCCGGTGTTGCTGGTTCCAAATTGTCAGCTTCAAAATCTGCCGGAATATGATGAGCAATACCATTTTTGTCTACATTCCACCTTAGGCGAGCTTCCTCATTGAACTTTACGTTCCTGCTAATTATTATTCTGCCACTTACAGGGTTATATAGGCGATATGCTTTGGATTGAGAAAAATAACCAATAAAGATACATTTTTTAGATTTTTCATCAAGTTTAGAACGGTTATTAACCAAAGCATATCCTACACAACCAAAGACTTTTAAGTGGCTTACCTGAGGTTTCTTACCTCTCCATGCTTCAAATGGTGTGCGGTTGAAAACCGCCCTTGTGGGAGATATATTCAAGAGATACACTGATGTTGCAACTGCTTCTCCCCAAAACTCATTTGGAAGCCCTTTCGCCTTAAGCATACTTCTAGCCATTTCTACCACCCCATTCTGCTCAGGTGTGTATGGTGCTGTGAGATCTCTGCGAATGCCATGCTCATCACAGAAGGAGTTAAATTCTTCAGATATAAATTCACCCCCTCTATCAGTACGAAGTACAAGAATACGCTTGCCACTTTGATTCTCAACCAGTGCCTTGAATTTCTTAAAATTCTCAAATGTTTCTGATTTGAGTTTCAAGAAATAGACCCAACTCATTCTCGTATAATCATCTGTGAACAACAAAAAATACCGACTCTCACCTAACGACTCAGTTTTCATAGGCCCACACAAATCGGCATGCACAAGCTCAAGACACTTGGAAGCTCTCCATGACTTCCCAGTAGGAAAAGAGGTTCTACTTTGTTTTCCATACACACACCCTTCACAAAAGTTAAGATCACCTATTTTTGGTAATCCAACTACCATTTCCTTCTGACTCAAAAGTCTCAAACCTCTCATATTCAAATGCCCATATCTCAAATGCCATAACTCAGATTCATCATTCCTTTTAGCAATCAATGCCTTGTTCACAACATTCGATACATCAAGTGGAAACATTCTATTACGAGTCATATGGACATTTGCTATTCTATGGCCAGATTTTTTATCAATTACAGCACACATATCATCATCAAATAGAATTTTATAACCATTACTCATCAATTGGCCAATACTCAATAGATTATGGGCTAGATTGGGGACAAACTGCACATCATAAAGAAGTTTGACATCACCTTGCACAGTGTTGATGGCAATGATACCTTTCCCGGCAACTTGCATTTTCTTGTTGTCTCCTAGCCGAACGTCCCCTTTCATGGACTCGTCAAGCTCTTTGAACAACGACTTGCTTCCTGACATATGATTTGAACATCCACTGTCCAAAAACCACACTCCATTGTTGTCTTCTAACTCTGACATTTGTGAATGAGCCACAAACAACTTGCCCTCTTCTTCCACTTTATTGGAAAAATTTGCTTGTGGTTGTTCATCTCTCTGTTTGCCCCAACAATCAACTTCTTTGTGACCATATTTTTTACAGTAATGACATTGTATTTGGCTTTTGTGTTGACGGGAATCATTAAAATGACTCCTACCTCTTCCACCATCTCCACCAAAATGATCTCTGCCTCTACTATTGTCACGACCTCGACCGCGACCTCAAAAGCCACCTCTACCGCCTCTACAACGGCTCCCAAAATTTTCTGCCTTCCCCTTAAAAGAATTCTCAGCCTTCACTTGAAAGGCCTTTTCCTCCACTTTGTCATCATATTTGTTAATTCTTTCTTCATGGGATATGAGAGAACACATTAACTCATCAAATATGTAATTAGTGAGGTCCTTAGACTCCTCTATTGCAGCAACCACGTGCCTAAACTCCTTGTTTAGACTTTTTAAAACCTTACTGACAACTCTCTCATTATCAATGGTTTCACCATATGACTTCATCTGATTGACAATCCCTGACACCCTTGACAAGTAATTTTGCATAGCCTCCTTTTCTTTTTGATGAAGACTATCAAAATCAGACCTAAGAGATTGAAGTTTGACAGCAATTACCTTCTTGTCACCGAAATACTCATGCTTTATAGTATCCCACGCCTCCTTTGCTGTTCTGGTTGATGAAATTCGGGGGAAAATGTCGTCATCCAATGCCGACTGGATGAAGAACAATGCCTTCGCATCTTTTTTGCGATTTTCACGCAATTTCTGATCGGGTTTCGTCTGAGGCTCTGCCGGTTCCACATACCCGTTCTCAACAATTTCCCACAACTCCTGGGATTTGAGCATCGTTTACATTTTGATGCTCCAAAGGTGATATTTTTCCCCCTTGAATAGTGGAATCAAAGCCTGGGATGAAGAACTCACACCGTTGCTTGCCATGAATTTTGAGGTTCTCACTCAAGTTTGTGTTTTCCTCACTGTGCCTACACTCTGTTCTCTAAAAAAAATTAGCTTTCTCTCTCTTACTTTCCTCTTTTAGTTGGCTTTAGGGTGTTTTGTGTTTTTAAAGTTTTTTTTTTTTGTTTTTGGGTGAGTGGATCGAAACCTGGTGTTTTGGCTGTGATACCACAATGTTGGGGATAGACAAAATTATCTACTATAGAATATAGGTGAAGTGGTGAACAGAGAGAATATTTTATTTCTCTTATGTTACTTATCACACATTACATTAAGCTATTATATAGCAAAAACCAAGAGTAACTGTAAAAGAAGACAAAAAGACTTATCATACCAAAAGTCTAAAGAAAGATAAACCCTTCAACTACACATATTAACTTTGAATTACTCATTCAACAGAAGATAGGAAGTCGTCGATGGTGATCTTCCGTGATCGGTAAATGGCATCTCCTGCATGGTGTCATGGGCTCATGGCCTCAAGAAGGTGGTTGGGCTCCTCTCTATGGCGTCAATAGTGCGAATATGATGTCAATGGCTTGGAAAGTATGGCATTGACTTCGGGTCCTCTTGCTCCTTGTTTTGGCACCACCACGTTAGTCTTCAGCATCATGGCAACAGTGAGCACGGGCTGTACAAAGTCACGACGCGGCAAGGACGACCTCTCCTTCACGGCATCTCCTCCATGGTGTCATGGCCTCAAGAAAATGGCGTCTCCTCATTGATTCAGGTGCACGGCTTCAAGTGCTCCTCATAAGCGCTACAACTTGAATAATAAAATTTTCTCAAATATTTGATGTTATATATAACCATGAGGTAGGAATATTCTCCAAGATATTCACGCGGCCAAGATAACCATCAAACTTATCTTCGGAATTTGTTGAGCATTCTGTGGATGTTGACAAAGTTCTAGTTTATCCCAAAACAAGGATATTAGAAAAGATAAGTTTAGCATTTTGGTGGCTTATCTCAAGAAGGCTATTAAGGGACTCATGATCTTATCATTAAAAAAGATGCCTAGCCCAGCCAGCCATATCCTCATGAATCATGATTCGTGAAGTGTGTTTAAAACAAGTTGTTAACTGGTGGCAACAAGTCCATGTTGACGTTAAGTAGTGGCAACAAGTTGTTTTTAAGACAAAACAATTTCCTATAATTGCAAAAAAAAGAAAAATCGAGACGTGATCACAATTAAACACTCAAAATCGTGTATGTGATACAGTCTCGAGGGGGCAATTTGTAGGCATGAAAATTTTGTTAAATGTCACATAATTATGATTTGGCCCATTAAAGTCAAATGTTGACTTTTGTTAATAAATAGTCATCAAAATTAATTAATTTGGGCTTATCACTAAACTTGGCCTATTTTAATTAAATAATTTATTATTGGGTCATGGACTCATTAAATGAAAGTTGGACTCTTGGACTCTTAATAGAATTATGTCCATGAGGCCCAGGAGGCAGGACAAGTGGAAACCCTAGGGTTCTCCTAACTCTATAAATAAAACTCTCCTCTTCACTTACAAGGGAGGAGGAGAAGAGACCAGACTCCAGAGCCAGGAGAGAGAAAAACAAAAGACTCAAAAAGAGGAGGAAAAGAAATCAGACTGTAGAGCCAGCAAGGAGAAAAACAGAAAGCACAACCTAAACCTCTCAAGTACTCTCTCTGCCAGTCAAGTTACATCAAGTTCTCTCCCAGAAGAAGGAAACAAGATCAACCTTGGACGATATCAAGCCTGAAGGCCCTCATTTAAGAAGATCATATTTGTTTGTGAGCAACTACAACTCAACATCAAATCATTTCCGTAGAAGAAGAACAACAAGCATTCAACGTGTCATTCTACTCTAGAAGTTCTACCTTGGACGAGATCAAGCCTCGATGGCCCTCATTCAAGAAAGTCAAGTCAATAGTTCGTGAACTCACCAAATTAGTTCATGAATTTATTAAATTCAAGTGGAGATTGAATCAGAGGAGAAAATATTAGAGATTGTACTTATAAATTCAAATCAATAAAATTGACTATTTTGTTACATTTATTTTGACTCTGTTTTGCAGACCATTGTTAAAATTTGTGTTTACAGACCTACACTTAGGCACTTCACCCAGATCGAGTGAAGGATACTCAAATCTCCGAAATCAACTCACAACCCTCTCCCTCAAATCACTCAAACAAATGGCAAATTCAAAAGTTATAAATTTTTTAGATTGACACCTAGCTCAAGAGATCGAAAAGATACAACAATCTCACTCCTCTAGTGTTACCAACTCCTAGCTATTGAACTCCTCCCAACGGGTTTTCTTTTGTGGACTTGGGCTCAAAGTGGATTAAGATTTGTTGTGGTTCTTTTGAGTGGGTGGTGAGTGGGTGGAAGAAAATTTATTGTGGTGGTGGAAATTTGATAAGAAATAAAGGAAAAGAAAGAAAATAAGAAGGGTCTCGGGTTGCCTCCCGAGAAGCGCTGTTGTTTAAAGTCGTTAGCTCGACTTAACACCTTAAGCTCAATCATTAGGCTGTGCTCCATGTGTGACAATGGTGGTTCCATGTCAATCTCCACTTCAAATACCTGCAAAATTGATTGAGAAGGACTCTTGCAATGCATTGTTAGTGCCTAGCTTACTACATCATGGTTGAGCATATAACATAAGATTATATCCAAAACCTAGCATTAAGTCAACAACAAACATCAACTAGTAGTACTCCTAGCTAATCCAAGTCATGACCATTAATATCAATATTTAAAGCTAGACAATAACCAAGCGATAAACCGTCAAAAGCTTCAATCAACCATTCCCAAGAGAGTTTAAGCAACAAGTTCCATGCTTCTTGTCCAAAATACGAAAGTGAAATACATAGAGCTCAATGGAAGATGAAAACAAGAAACTAAAACAAAAAGGGAATTCTTCATATGAGTGGCCAACCAAAAACAAAGAGCACAAGCAATACCATCCAAAAATCACGCTAAATACAAACAAGTAACACCGTTTCCCCGGCAACGGCGCCAAAATTTGGGGCGAGCGTGGATGTGTCGTTGTGCACCGCACCCGGCCAAAGATAAAATTTCTCCTACTCTCTTTTACACTAAAGCAGTATAATGGAAGTAGGGGTCGTATCCACAGGGAAACAGGGACGAGTTTAGTACTCAGCGTGATTCGAAACCTAGATTAAGCTAAGGGCCGAGAAACCTAATTACAAAGGGGGTTTCAAGTAGATTATAAACAAACTACAACTAACTAACATATAAACAAAATGAGAAATCAATATGGAAAGATCTTGAATCCGATTAACATCCACTTCAATTCATTATCGATCCTTGAACCTCGACTCTAATTATTTCCATAATTATCTATTGTCGAGAATTAATCTCGTGTTCTCCTTATTCTTAGTTGAATAGCACGATCAGCGTGACTATAAAACCCTAACTAAAGGATAACCTAGTCCGATAGCGTCTAAGTTCAATCCAATAGCAGCAATAAACACGAGAGAACCAACGGACACGCTAACGTCATACACGCGATAAACATTCAACAGTTGATTCAATTTCCCTAAGAAATAACCAAGATGATCAGCATCTAAATTACTCCCTAGTTTGCTACCAATTGATAAAAGAATAAAACAATCCGATTCTATTCTTAAATCTAGCATTAGATTAATCACACAATCAAACTAGTAACGTTCCTAGCATAATTATGCAATAATCATAAATCACAAGCATAGAAATTGAACCATAATCAAGGAAAAGAGAAAGAGAGGAAAGATCTCACAATAACGGTTGAAGCTTCATGTTAATTGATCCATGAACAGTTCAAGCTACAATCCGATAGCAAAAACCGAATCCATAGTTGAAATCCCTAAAAACTAAACTAAGAAATGAAAACTAAAACTAGGAAATGAAAAACAAAGAAATGGAAATGAAGAACAAAGAGGAACGAAGAAGGAAAGATGAAAAGAGAATCATGAAGAAGGAAGGATGAGGAGAGGAGTATCCTCTCTCTCCCCTCAAGCTTGCCACTCCAAGGTCTACATTTCAGCTCTCCTCTTCGTACTTCTCTTCGTCTCTCCTCAAAAGTTAGGTTTTAGGAGCTTTTAAACCCCGCACAAAATCGTGGCCCCAAACCGTCAAAAGCGTCGCGAGTCGCGACACTGATCGCGAGTCGCGAAGGGGACTCTGCCATCCCGCATGATTTGGGCCGGGCAAGAGCATCGCGAGCCGCGACAGGCATCGCGAGTCGCGAGGGGCAGGGGGTCGCGAGGTGCGACAGTCCTCGCGAGTCGCGAGCCTGTGCTGGGCATGCGTGCTGGCTGTGTGAGCGCTGGGCTGTGCGAGCTGGGCGAGCTCTCGTGCTGTGCGATGGCTGGCGTCCGAAGCTTGCGTGCGATGGCTGGCTGCTGCTTGGTGGGCGATGACGCTGGCTCGCTGGGTTGACGTGAGCTGTGTAGGTGGTCGAAGTTACGCGCATGCTTGGTGCTTAGAGCTTCCGATGATTGCCCATTATGCTACGATGCCAAATCTCCCAAGCTCTCCAAAGACATCTTCAATCAAACATCATTCAAATCCATTTCATCTTGAAAGCTCGGAATACATGACGTTAACACAAATTATCTCGCAAAGCTCCGAACTTCCGCTAAAGGCTAAATAAAACACGAATGTTAACAATTACAATCAAACCCTTAGCAAAGTGCACCTCAAATATCACAAAAACGTCGTATAACTTGAGCGTATCAAATACCCCCACACTTGAACTTTACTCGACCTCGAGTAAACTCAAAAGTGAGAATCACCAAATAAATCATCACCCAAGCTAACGACACCAACCTACACTCCCCATCAACTACATCATCATCATCACATCTTAACAACATCCGCTCAAAAACCTAAACGTAAGGGACGATGATTCCCCCACACTTAGATTCGAGCTCACCTGAAAAATACAAAGACGCGACGACAATAATCACCAAACGACAACCAAATTGTGAGCTCAAATCCTGAAGGATCTCAAAGGAATTGAACTCACTCCAACGCCACAATCAAAATGACAACTCGCCTAAAACCTCAAAAGATAAACTACTACTACTATTACAACCAACCTATATAAGCAAGCCATGAAACAAAGACAAAAAGGGATAAATTCCATGCTTACTCCCAAAAACAATCAACCAAAAGAAAATGAAAGCCAAAACAAATCTCCGGCAAATGAGTCTTCAAAATACATAATTCTCTCTTAATCTCTCATTTTGCCTAGGAGCCCTTTCGGGTTTTCATCCTAGCTTCTCACATTTCTTTTTTCATCTCACCATCTTACCCGCTCAATATAAGCCACTTTTTTGCATAGGTTGCCCTTTCGGGTTTTCAACCTATCCGGGCCCCCATTTTTGCCCGAGTCGCCCGCCCTTGCGGGTTTTCAACTCAGCGGGATTCATTTCATCATCATTTTTTATTTTTTTTATTTTTTTTCATTTTTTCAAATTGAAAGTAATAAATACAACATAGATACATGAGAATGAGAATACCCTCCCCCCTACTTAAACTACACATTGTCCTCAATGTGATGACAATGAGAAGAAAAAGGAAACGGAAAATGGGGGGGGAATAGAAAATCGAGCAAATCGAAGATCGAATGCTCAAGACTCATGACCAAACAATCCGTCAAACTCAAATCTCTTAACAACACCAACTCAAATCTCCGAAATCAACTCACAACCCTCTCCCTCAAATCACTCAAACAAATGGCAAATTCAAAAGTTATAAATTTTTTAGATTGACACCTAGCTCAAGAGATCGAAAAGATACAACAATCTCACTCCTCTAGTGTTACCAACTCCTAGCTATTGAACTCCTCCCAACGGGTTTTCTTTTGTGGACTTGGGCTCAAAGTGGATTAAGATTTGTTGTGGTTCTTTTGAGTGGGTGGTGAGTGGGTGGAAGAAAATTTATTGTGGTGGTGGAAATTTGATAAGAAATAAAGGAAAAGAAAGAAAATAAGAAGGGTCTCGGGTTGCCTCCCGAGAAGCGCTGTTGTTTAAAGTCGTTAGCTCGACTTAATACCTTAAGCTCAATCATTAGGCTGTGCTCCATGTGTGACAATGGTGGTTCCATGTCAATATCCACTTCAAATACCTGCAAAATTGATTGAGAAGGACTCTTGCAATGCATTGTTAGTGCCTAGCTTACTACATCATGGTTGAGCATATAACATCGATTATATCCAAAACCTAGCATTAAGTCAACAACAAACATCAACTAGTAGTACTCCTAGCTAATCCAAGTCATGACCATTAATATCAATATTTAAAGCTAGACAATAACCAAGCGATAAACCGTCAAAAGCTTCAATCAACCATTCCCAAGAGAGTTTAAGCAACAAGTTCCATGCTTCTTGTCCAAAATACGAAAGTGAAATACATAGAGCTCAATGGAAGATGAAAACAAGAAACTAAAACAAAAAGGGAATTCTTCATATGAGTGGCCAACCAAAAACAAAGAGCACAAGTAATACCATCCAAAAATCACGCTAAATACAAACAAGTAACACCGTTTCCCCGGCAACGGCGCCAAAATTTAGGGCGAGCGTGGATGTGTCGTTGTGCACCGCACCCGGCCAAAGATAAAATTTCTCCTACTATCTTTTACACTAAAGCATTATAATGGAAGTAGGGGTCGTATCCACAGGGAAACAGGGACGAGTTTAGTACTCGCGTGATTCGAAACCTAGATTAAGCTAAGGGCCGAGAAACCTAATTACAAAGGGGGTTTCAAGTAGATTATAAACAAACTACAACTAACTAACATATAAACAAAATGAGAAATCAATATGGAAAGATCTTGAATCCGATTAACATCCACTTCAATTCATTATCGATCCTTGAACCTCGACTCTAATTATTTCCATAATTATCTATTGTCGAGAATTAATCTCGTGTTCTCCTTATTCTTAGTTGAATAGCACGATCAGCGTGACTATAAAACCCTAACTAAAGGATAACCTAGTCCGATAGCGTCTAAGTTCAATCCAATAGCAGCAATAAACACAGAAAACCAACAGACCTGCTAACGTCATACACGCGATAAACATTCAACAGTTGATTCAATTTCCCTAAGAAATAACCAAGATGATCAGCATCTAAATTACTCCCTAGTTTGCTACCAATTGATAAAAGAATAAAACAATCCGATTCTATTCTTAAATCTAGCATTAGATTAATCACACAATCAAACTAGTAACGTTCCTAGCATAATTATGCAATAATCATAAATCACAAGCATAGAAATTGAACCATAATCAAGGAAAAGAGAAAGAGAGGAAAGATCTCACAATAACGGTTGAAGCTTCATGTTAATTGATCCAAGAACAGTTCAAGCTACAATCCGATAGCAAAAACCAAATCCATAGTTGAAATCCCTAAAAACTAAACTAAGAAATGAAAACTAAAACTAGGAAATGAAAAACAAAGAAATGGAAATGAAGAACAAAGAGGAACGAAGAAGGAAAGATGAAAAGAGAATCATGAAGAAGGAAGGATGAGGAGAGGAGTATCCTCTCTCTCCCCTCAAGCTTGCCACTCCAAGGTCTACATTTCAGTTCTCCTCTTCGTACTTCTCTTCGTCTCTCCTCAAAAGTTAGGTTTTAGGAGCTTTTAAACCCCGCACAAAATCGTGGCCCCAAACCGTCAAAAGCGTCGCGAGTCGCGACACTGATCGCGAGTCGCGAAGGGGACTCTGCCATCCCGCATGATTTGGCTGGGCAAGAGCATCGCGAGCCGCGACAGGCATCGCGAGTGGCGAGGGGCAGGGGGTCGCGAGGTGCGACAGTCCTCGCGAGTCGCGAGCCTGTGCTGGGCATGCGTGCTGGCTGTGCGAGCGCTGGGTTGTGCGAGCTGGGCGAGCTCGTGCTGTGCGATGGCTGGCGTCCGAAGCTTGCGTGCGATGGTTGGCCGCTTTGCTTGTGGGCGATGACGCCGGGCTCGCCTGGGTTGACGTGAGCTGTGTAGGTGGTCGAAGTTACGCGCATGCTTGGTGCTTAGAGCTTCCGATGATTGCCCATTATGCTACGATGCCAAATCTCCCAAGCTCTCCAAAGACATCTTCAATCAAACATCATTCAAATCCATTTCATCTTGAAAGCTCGGAATACATGACGTTAACACAAATTATCTCGCAAAGCTCCGAACTTCCGCTAAAGGCTAAATAAAACACGAATGTTAACAATTACAATCAAACCCTTAGCAAAGTGCACCTCAAATATCACAAAAACGTCGTATAACTTGAGCGTATCAAATACCCCCACACTTGAACTTTACTCGACCTCGAGTAAACTCAAAAGTGAGAATCACCAAATAAATCATCACCCAAGCTAACGACACCAACCTACACTCCCCATCAACTACATCATCATCATCACATCTTAACAACATCCGCTCAAAAACCTAAACGTAAGGGACGATGATTCCCCCACACTTAGATTCGAGCTCACCTGAAAAATACAAAGACGCGACGACAATAATCACCAAACGACAACCAAATTGTGAGCTCAAATCCTGAAGGATCTCAAAGGAATTGAACTCACTCCAACGCCACAATCAAAATGACAACTCGCCTAAAACCTCAAAAGATAAACTACTACTACTATTACAACCAACCTATATAAGCAAGCCATGAAACAAAGACAAAAAGGGATAAATTCCATGCTTACTCCCAAAAACAATCAACCAAAAGAAAATGAAAGCCAAAACAAATCTCCGGCAAATGAGTCTTCAAAATACATAATTCTCTCTTAATCTCTCATTTTGCCTAGGAGCCCTTTCGGGTTTTCATCCTAGCTTCTCACATTTCTTTTTTCATCTCACCATCTTACCCGCTCAATATAAGCCACTTTTTTGCATAGGTTGCCCTTTCGGGTTTTCAACCTATCCGGGCCCCCATTTTTGCCCGAGTCGCCCGCCCTTGCGGGTTTTCAACTCAGCGGGATTCATTTCATCATCATTTTTTATTTTTTTTTTATTTTTTTATTTTTTTTATTTTTTTTCATTTTTTCAAATTGAAAGTAATAAATACAACATAGATACATGAGAATGAGAATACCCTCCCCCCTACTTAAACTACACATTGTCCTCAATGTGATGACAATGAGAAGAAAAAGGAAACCGAAAATGGGGGGGGAATAGAAAATCGAGCAAATCGAAGATCGAATGCTCAAGACTCATGACCAAACAATCCGTCAAACTCAAATCTCTTAACAACACCAACTCAAATCTCCGAAATCAACTCACAACCCTCTCCCTCAAATCACTCAAACAAATGGCAAATTCAAAAGTTATAAATTTTTTAGATTGACACCTAGCTCAAGAGATCGAAAAGATACAACAATCTCACTCCTCTAGTGTTACCAACTCCTAGCTATTGAACTCCTCCCAACGGGTTTTCTTTTGTGGACTTGGGCTCAAAGTGGATTAAGATTTGTTGTGGTTCTTTTGAGTGGGTGGTGAGTGGGTGGAAGAAAATTTATTGTGGTGGTGGAAATTTGATAAGAAATAAAGGAAAAGAAAGAAAATAAGAAGGGTCTCGGGTTGCCTCCCGAGAAGCGCTGTTGTTTAAAGTCGTTAGCTCGACTTAATACCTTAAGCTCAATCATTAGGCTGTGCTCCATGTGTGACAATGGTGGTTCCATGTCAATATCCACTTCAAATACCTGCAAAATTGATTGAGAAGGACTCTTGCAATGCATTGTTAGTGCCTAGCTTACTACATCATGGTTGAGCATATAACATCAGATTATATCCAAAACCTAGCATTAAGTCAACAACAAACATCAACTAGTAGTACTCCTAGCTAATCCAAGTCATGACCATTAATATCAATATTTAAAGCTAGACAATAACCAAGCGATAAACCGTCAAAAGCTTCAATCAACCATTCCCAAGAGAGTTTAAGCAACAAGTTCCATGCTTCTTGTCCAAAATACGAAAGTGAAATACATAGAGCTCAATGGAAGATGAAAACAAGAAACTAAAACAAAAAGGGAATTCTTCATATGAGTGGCCAACCAAAAACAAAGAGCACAAGTAATACCATCCAAAAATCACGCTAAATACAAACAAGTAACACCGTTTCCCCGGCAACGGCGCCAAAATTTGGGGCGAGCGTGGATGTGTCGTTGTGCACCGCACCCGGCCAAAGATAAAATTTCTCCTACTATCTTTTACACTAAAGCATTATAATGGAAGTAGGGGTCGTATCCACAGGGAAACAGGGACGAGTTTAGTACTCAGCGTGATTCGAAACCTAGATTAAGCTAAGGGCCGAGAAACCTAATTACAAAGGGGGTTTCAAGTAGATTATAAACAAACTACAACTAACTAACATATAAACAAAATGAGAAATCAATATGGAAAGATCTTGAATCCGATTAACATCCACTTCAATTCATTATCGATCCTTGAACCTCGACTCTAATTATTTCCATAATTATCTATTGTCGAGAATTAATCTCGTGTTCTCCTTATTCTTAGTTGAATAGCACGATCAGCGTGACTATAAAACCCTAACTAAAGGATAACCTAGTCCGATAGCGTCTAAGTTCAATCCAATAGCAGCAATAAACACAGAGAACCAACAGACCTGCTAACGTCATACACGCGATAAACATTCAACAGTTGATTCAATTTCCCTAAGAAATAACCAAGATGATCAGCATCTAAATTACTCCCTAGTTTGCTACCAATTGATAAAAGAATAAAACAATCCGATTCTATTCTTAAATCTAGCATTAGATTAATCACACAATCAAACTAGTAACGTTCCTAGCATAATTATGCAATAATCATAAATCACAAGCATAGAAATTGAACCATAATCAAGGAAAAGAGAAAGAGAGGAAAGATCTCACAATAACGGTTGAAGCTTCATGTTAATTGATCCAAGAACAGTTCAAGCTACAATCCGATAGCAAAAACCAAATCCATAGTTGAAATCCCTAAAAACTAAACTAAGAAATGAAAACTAAAACTAGGAAATGAAAAACAAAGAAATGGAAATGAAGAACAAAGAGGAACGAAGAAGGAAAGATGAAAAGAGAATCATGAAGAAGGAAGGATGAGGAGAGGAGTATCCTCTCTCTCCCCCTCAAGCTTGCCACTCCAAGGTCTACATTTCAGTTCTCCTCTTCGTACTTCTCTTCGTCTCTCCTCAAAAGTTAGGTTTTAGGAGCTTTTAAACCCCGCACAAAATCGTGGCCCCAAACCGTCAAAAGCGTCGCGAGTCGCGACACTGATCGCGAGTCGCGAAGGGGACTCGCCATCCCGCATGATTTGGCCGGGCAAGAGCATCGCGAGCCGCGACAGGCATCGCGAGTGGCGAGGGCGGGGGTCGCGAGGTGCGGCAGTCCTCGCGAGTCGCGAGCCTCGTGCTGGGCATGCGTCTTTGGGCCGTGCGAGCGCCCGGGTTGTGCGAGCCGGGCGAGCTCTCGTGCGCGGTGCGATGGCCGGCGTCCGAAGCTTGCGTGCGATGGCCGGCTCTGCCGCTGTGGGCGATGACGCCGGCTCGGCCTGGGTTGACGTGAGCCGTGTAGGTGGTCGGGTTACGCGCATGCTTGGTGCTTAGAGCTTCCGATGATTGCCCATTATGCTACGATGCCAAATCTCCCAAGCTCTCCAAAGACATCTTCAATCAAACATCATTCAAATCCATTTCATCTTGAAAGCTCGGAATACATGACGTTAACACAAATTATCTCGCAAAGCTCCGAACTTCCGCTAAAGGCTAAATAAAACACGAATGTTAACAATTACAATCAAACCCTTAGCAAAGTGCACCTCAAATATCACAAAAACGTCGTATAACTTGAGCGTATCAAATACCCCCACACTTGAACTTTACTCGACCTCGAGTAAACTCAAAAGTGAGAATCACCAAATAAATCATCACCCAAGCTAACGACACCAACCTACACTCCCCATCAACTACATCATCATCATCACATCTTAACAACATCCGCTCAAAAACCTAAACGTAAGGGACGATGATTCCCCCACACTTAGATTCGAGCTCACCTGAAAAATACAAAGACGCGACGACAATAATCACCAAACGACAACCAAATTGTGAGCTCAAATCCTGAAGGATCTCAAAGGAATTGAACTCACTCCAACGCCACAATCAAAATGACAACTCGCCTAAAACCTCAAAAGATAAACTACTACTACTATTACAACCAACCTATATAAGCAAGCCATGAAACAAAGACAAAAAGGGATAAATTCCATGCTTACTCCCAAAAACAATCAACCAAAAGAAAATGAAAGCCAAAACAAATCTCCGGCAAATGAGTCTTCAAGATACATAATTCTCTCTTAATCTCTCATTTTGCCTAGGAGCCCTTTCGGGTTTTCATCCTAGCTTCTCACATTTCTTTTTTCATCTCACCATCTTACCCGCTCAATATAAGCCACTTTTTTGCATAGGTTGCCCTTTCGGGTTTTCAACCTATCCGGGCCCCCATTTTTGCCCGAGTCGCCCGCCCTTGCGGGTTTTCAACTCAGCGGGATTCATTTCATCATCATTTTTTATTTTTTTTTATTTTTTTATTTTTTTTATTTTTTTTCATTTTTTCAAATTGAAAGTAATAAATACAACATAGATACATGAGAATGAGAATACCCTCCCCCCTACTTAAACTACACATTGTCCTCAATGTGATGACAATGAGAAGAAAAAGGAAACTGAAAATGGGGGGGGGGAATAGAAAATCGAGCAAATCGAAGATCGAATGCTCAAGACTCATGACCAAACAATCCGTCAAACTCAAATCTCTTAACAACACCAACTCAAATCTCCGAAATCAACTCACAACCCTCTCCCTCAAATCACTCAAACAAATGGCAAATTCAAAAGTTATAAATTTTTTAGATTGACACCTAGCTCAAGAGATCGAAAAGATACAACAATCTCACTCCTCTAGTGTTACCAACTCCTAGCTATTGAACTCCTCCCAACGGGTTTTCTTTTGTGGACTTGGGCTCAAAGTGGATTAAGATTTGTTGTGGTTCTTTTGAGTGGGTGGTGAGTGGGTGGAAGAAAATTTATTGTGGTGGTGGAAATTTGATAAGAAATAAAGGAAAAGAAAGAAAATAAGAAGGGTCTCGGGTTGCCTCCCGAGAAGCGCTGTTGTTTAAAGTCGTTAGCTCGACTTAATACCTTAAGCTCAATCATTAGGCTGTGCTCCATGTGTGACAATGGTGGTTCCATGTCAATATCCACTTCAAATACCTGCAAAATTGATTGAGAAGGACTCTTGCAATGCATTGTTAGTGCCTAGCTTACTACATCATGGTTGAGCATATAACATCAGATTATATCCAAAACCTAGCATTAAGTCAACAACAAACATCAACTAGTAGTACTCCTAGCTAATCCAAGTCATGACCATTAATATCAATATTTAAAGCTAGACAATAACCAAGCGATAAACCGTCAAAAGCTTCAATCAACCATTCCCAAGAGAGTTTAAGCAACAAGTTCCATGCTTCTTGTCCAAAATACGAAAGTGAAATACATAGAGCTCAATGGAAGATGAAAACAAGAAACTAAAACAAAAAGGGAATTCTTCATATGAGTGGCCAACCAAAAACAAAGAGCACAAGTAATACCATCCAAAAATCACGCTAAATACAAACAAGTAACACCGTTTCCCCGGCAACGGCGCCAAAATTTGGGGCGAGCGTGGATGTGTCGTTGTGCACCGCACCCGGCCAAAGATAAAATTTCTCCTACTATCTTTTACACTAAAGCATTATAATGGAAGTAGGGGTCGTATCCACAGGGGAAACAGGGACGAGTTTAGTACTCAGCGTGATTCGAAACCTAGATTAAGCTAAGGGCCGAGAAACCTAATTACAAAGGGGGTTTCAAGTAGATTATAAACAAACTACAACTAACTAACATATAAACAAAATGAGAAATCAATATGGAAAGATCTTGAATCCGATTAACATCCACTTCAATTCATTATCGATCCTTGAACCTCGACTCTAATTATTTCCATAATTATCTATTGTCGAGAATTAATCTCGTGTTCTCCTTATTCTTAGTTGAATAGCACGATCAGCGTGACTATAAAACCCTAACTAAAGGATAACCTAGTCCGATAGCGTCTAAGTTCAATCCAATAGCAGCAATAAACACAGAGAGAACCAACGGACACCGCTAACGTCATACACGCGATAAACATTCAACAACGTTGATTCAATTTCCCTAAGAAATAACCAAGATGATCAGCATCTAAATTACTCCCTAGTTTGCTACCAATTGATAAAAGAATAAAACAATCCGATTCTATTCTTAAATCTAGCATTAGATTAATCACACAATCAAACTAGTAACGTTCCTAGCATAATTATGCAATAATCATAAATCACAAGCATAGAAATTGAACCATAATCAAGGAAAAGAGAAAGAGAGGAAAGATCTCACAATAACGGTTGAAGCTTCATGTTAATTGATCCAAGAACAGTTCAAGCTACAATCCGATAGCAAAAACCAAATCCATAGTTGAAATCCCTAAAAACTAAACTAAGAAATGAAAACTAAAACTAGGAAATGAAAAACAAAGAAATGGAAATGAAGAACAAAGAGGAACGAAGAAGGAAAGATGAAAAGAGAATCATGAAGAAGGAAGGATGAGGAGAGGAGTATCCTCTCTCTCCCCTCAAGCTTGCCACTCCAAGGTCTACATTTCAGTTCTCCTCTTCGTACTTCTCTTCGTCTCTCCTCAAAAGTTAGGTTTTAGGAGCTTTTAAACCCCGCACAAAATCGTGGCCCCAAACCGTCAAAAGCGTCGCGAGTCGCGACACTGATCGCGAGTCGCGAAGGGGACTCTGCCATCCCGCATGATTTGGCTGGGCAAGAGCATCGCGAGCCGCGACAGGCATCGCGAGTGGCGAGGGGCAGGGGGTCGCGAGGTGCGACAGTCCTCGCGAGTCGCGAGCCTGTGCTGGGCATGCGTGCTGGCTGTGCGAGCGCTGGGTTGTGCGAGCTGGGCGAGCTCTCGTGCTGTGCGATGGCTGGCGTCCGAAGCTTGCGTGCGATGGCTGGCTGCTGCTTGGTGGGCGATGACGCTGGCTCGCTGGGTTGACGTGAGCTGTGTAGGTGGTCGAAGTTACGCGCATGCTTGGTGCTTAGAGCTTCCGATGATTGCCCATTATGCTACGATGCCAAATCTCCCAAGCTCTCCAAAGACATCTTCAATCAAACATCATTCAAATCCATTTCATCTTGAAAGCTCGGAATACATGACGTTAACACAAATTATCTCGCAAAGCTCCGAACTTCCGCTAAAGGCTAAATAAAACACGAATGTTAACAATTACAATCAAACCCTTAGCAAAGTGCACCTCAAATATCACAAAAAACGTCGTATAACTTGAGCGTATCACGTAGCCTTGTCGAGGAAGTTATGTGAATGTGAAACCAGTCCTCTTTTCTCTCTCTCGAGTGGTGACATGCTCGAAGGATTATACAAGTTACGTTGTGACTAAGGCTCAGGTGCTCGAAGATGTCGGACAACATCTGCTTGGATTATACAAGCATGAGTACGAAAACATGTATGTGTCTGCTCGAAGAAGATACAACATAGGAAAAGGTAGCATTAAATGAGTTCAAAGACGTGGAGATTTTTGAAATTGGCGCTTAAATGCACATTACTCGAGCAACATGCATGCAAGTTCATATAATATTATGGGTGCACATGGAAATAAAAGTCAACCTTTGCTTAATACTTGGTTGTTTTACTCTCGTACCACAAAAGGCAACAAAGTTAGATGCTGCCCTATGCAGCCACAAAGATAAATTACAAGCAAATTGACGTAGGAAGGTTAGCGAAGAAGTTCGACGAAGAAGTTCGACAAAAGTCCTGAAATGATTTCTACTAATCAGGCCTCCGGAGTCCGATTGCTTATTGTGATACCTTTCTGGAAGCGGAACGGGCCAACGAGTCAAACTCATCGCTACGCCATGACGTACAGGCTTTTTAAGCCATCCGAGGTCGTTTAGGGCCCGAAAACAGCATTTTAAGTATTTTCGGATTTTATTATTTCCTTATTTTCGTATTAGGGTTTTGTTTTGAGTATTTAAACAACATTAGGTTATTATTTGGAGCAGCTTTTCGACTTTTAATAATATTTCAGAGTTTAACTCTTTTTCTGGTGGATTCCGGATTTTCTACATATTTATCGCTTGTAAATCTGTCTGTTCTTGACTGAGATTAGCGCTTGCTTTCCTCTTAGATTTTCCGACTGCGTCACAAATATGTGGCCACTGTTGGCCCACTTGTATTATTGTATACTTGGGTTCACAAGGTTGAAAGCTATTTTCAAAGTATAAATCAGTAAAATTCCGCTCAACACACGATCTACAAAGGATTTTCTATCGCATATGGAGCGTGGGGCTAATGTTTGGGCTGATAAGATGGCGAGCCCAATAGCATGTGACAAGGCAAAAAACCTTCACCGGGAACTAAGCCTCACATAATAGCCCATAGCCTTGCTAGGCCTACAATCACTGAAGGGACGAGAATACCCCTGTTAGCAGTACAAATTACAGTTTCCATATGGAACAGCTCCCTATAAATAGGGAACGTATCCCCCTAACTCAGGGATCGAAAATCTACCACTTGAGAACTTCTCTCACTACTTTCTCCCTCCACAGAGTTATTTACTGACTTGAGCGTCGGAGGGGCGTTCCCGGGGTATCCCCCTGGGCATGTTTCCTTATTTTGCAGGATTTTAGCTTATCCAAACAAGACATGCTTGGACTGACGAGGGCACAGCTTGAGACGACTCCCCAAACATCATATCCTAGTTTTTTTTTACCCGAAACAAAGCCAAAATGTGTTATTTGTAAGTTAAGAAGGACCACTTTAAATCAAAGGGTAACCTTTAACTTCAAAATGAGTCTCTTCTACAAAACTAAAGTGACCATATTTAGGATAAATAGTTATTCCTATATGACAGGTACCTTTTTTCCTTAAATAGAATATATAAGTGACCTATTTTGGACAAAAAGTTATTTTTGTTGTACAACAAATTATTGAACACTCGTCTCATACAATTTGTGAAGACTCAAGATTGTGTGAGATTGGGTCTTAAAAAGTTAAAAGTGACAAGCTAATTAAGTGTAAGAAATTAGAGTTACATAAGTCCTGACTTCGAATTATAGCATGCATTTCATACATTGGACTTGCGCCATTAAATTTTTGTAGTGAAAAAAAAATATAAATTATAAGATTTACTTAAGAATACATATTTTTATATATAATTATTTTCTATTTTATCCTATGATCAGAGTTACATTACTTTTCAGTTAAATTTACATATCTTCTCACTCGAAGAAATCTTCTCATATTAACTTGATTATTTTCACTGCTTGCTTATTTATTAAAATTCAGTGTTAACTTTATTTTTATATATTTTGTAGTGTTAGCTTATTAATTTGTGTAAGATATAATCCCTTTGTTATATTGTTAGCAAAAGAAAAAAAAGAAAAATGAACACAAAAATTAAAAAAGAACCCACTAATGTGGATTACACGACTACCCTTTTCATCGATTTCGGTTTAATATTTCCAATATTCTTTGTTCCTTTTGTCTAAATCTAATTAAAAATTTCCTCCAAAAATTCGCAATTTCTTAAGCGTTTGTACTCCAAAGTAGGTTAGAATTAACTTAAGAAACGTGTTTTCCTTTCAAAAACAAAAGTTCCTCAACTCTACCCCTTCTCTCTCCGCATATCCGAGTACCCAACAGTGCTAAGAGTCCCACAATGACTCTAATTAGAAATATAAACTATATCCTAATTAATATCCCTCTATTAACAATTCTAAGATTAACAACTTAGCTTATCTTGTCCATCGAATAACTAGTTTCCAAGTCCGAAATAGTGTTGATTTACTACTTCTACTACAACTTGGAGATGACTAAGTTTCTTTTATAAATACATCTACCATATAATAGTATACAACAACATTCACGTTTTATTCAACAAATTTAGATTCAGCTTCTCTTTTTCTCTCCCTAAACCCTTATAATCAATACATGGAACCTCCATCCCCGAATGATAATCAAACTCGAGAGACTATCGATTTAAATGAACCACCCATCGATATGCATCTCTTAATGGACGATGATAATAGCAATAAACTCTCGTTAGACTTTCCCCAAGAACAAAATGATCAACCAAATGTAGAAAAGAGAGAAGCTTTAATAGAGAATAGTATGACCAAGAAAACCCCTCCCTCGAACATAGAATCACCTGATGGTAATAATCAAGCATCTTCATCTAATCAAGCGGCGTCCTCATCATCAGGTGATGAGAATATAAGATGGTTGCTCGATGACATTATGAAAAAGAACAACTATGAAAACGTGACTGATGTGAAACTAATTATAAGGAAACGACTTGAATTTTCTGATGTAACTAATCATCAAAACCGGTTAGCGATTCCAGACGGAAAAAGTACGTTATCGGAGTTTCTAACAGATTATGAGAAGCTACATCTTGATAAATCCAAGGATAACGAGATAAATAAAAAGGAAAGTATTGAGGTGAAGGTGATAGGGTGGAAATCTCTAAAAGAGTATAACATGACATTATGTCGTTGGGATTTCGAAGGTGGTGGATTTAAGTATGTACTCAATGGTCCTGCATACAAGTCCCTTAGATCGGAGAATGAACTAGGATTAAGAGATACCATTCGAGTCGTGTCGTTTCGATCGAATGGCCATATCTATTTTCTTGTCAACAAGCTTAAGTTTCCTTTAATTACTTGGGGAAAAACAAAGCCGAGGACACCTAGGATCAATTTCGGAGTAGTAACTCGTAGTACTAGTAATCAGTTTAGCAAGTAGTCTCTAATCTTGTCTAGTTTCTGCAGCGATGATTAGGAATTTGATTATAAGCACGTCAAGTTATGTGAAAGTATTGGTAATGATGAATTTCTCTGGATTGTTGGATAAATTCAAAAGAGATCGAGAATCAACTTGAGTTTCAACATCATGCCGTTTACTTGGGCAACAAGCCAACAACACGTCCTAGAAGAAGTACGGAAAGAATTAATAGAATTAAAGATTTACAATTTTTATGTTAGTGTTTTATTAGTAGAGGAGGATATAGATTGATGTATCTCATCTTTCTAATTAATGTTTTTTAGGGCACCTATATCTTTAGGGTGATTGTTTTTTCCATTTTATTAGAAGTGCATTAGAGTTCAAAATTTTCTTTTTGTTCATGTAATAGTTGTTTTTTCAATTCTTGCAAACGTAAAGAAATATAGATTGCAAATTCGATCAGTTTTGTAAAGGATCTTCTCAGTTATTAGTTTCCAGACTGAAAAAAAAATTGTGCAACATAAATAGGAGTAATCTGATTTCATGATATTCATCAGTTTATGTTTATTTGGAATTTCAAACTAATTAACCCTGTTTCTTTTAATTTGTGTTAAACTTGTCAATTTTTAACTATTATTAGTACCATTTATTTAGCACATCTGTGTTTATGTAGAAACTGAAGAGCCACCTTGTCAAATAGATACCGGTTTTAGAACAATACAGAATGGTATTTTCTCTATTTTGTGCTTTTTAGCATTGTTTGAGTTATTCTTTGTAGGTTATGATGTTCCTAATTCTAAAGTTTTTGCTAATATTCTACTGTTCTGATTAATTTTGTATAAAATATATACTATTTGTACTGTCTAGTTCGATGTTATAACATGTTAAAAGTTTAAACCATAACCATTTAAAAAAATATATAAGCTTGCTCACAAGCCTCTTAAGTTAATCTCTTTGGCTCATAAGATTACAAGTCGAGTTCGAGTAGCTCACGAGCCAACAATGCAAATAGGCTCACGAGCCAACTGAACTGTGATACTAGTATTACTAGTGACTGAACTCAGAACAGATGGGAAAATGTAAACACTTAATGGTATTAGTGACTAAACTTCTCAAACAATGGTACAAAATGCTTGAGAACATCACACATTATAAAAATGGTATTGAAGTTTAAAATAGTACACTGGGACTCAAAAATGACATGGAACAAGGTAAAGAAATATTGACATGGAATTTGAACAATGACATTAAAACTTTGAAAAAATATACTTATATAATCGAAAGATGACTCCTATAAAGATGGCATATAATCGTCCATATGTGATACTTTTTTTTTTTTAAGGATTTTGTTCGAAATTTTCAAGTATCAATGTCAACTTTTCAAAGTAGCACCCTGCAAGAAATGGATGCATCATAAGATAGCGCCGCACAAGGACCTCAACCTATTGGACTTCAAACGGAAATTTTAGAGTCCAAAAGGTTGAGTTGAAGTCAAGTTGAAAAGAATTTGGTTTATGGGAGTTGGAGTCCAAATCCAATCCGAGCTAAACTTTATCTACCGCTTCAACCGAACTAGTTTGGACTAGATTATACTGGAGTTTGGTTAGAATTGATACATGTCTTTATTGGTTAGAATTCAAATTAATGAAGAAATTGTTACTTTGAACAATTTAAACAAGAAATAGATTGTGTTGTTAATTTGTTATGAATTATGATTATGTTATCGGATCAGTTATTTAAAGCTTCAGTTATTATGATCATATGAATACATGTTATTAGAACACGTTGATTAATGATATAATAATGGCAGTGTAACTACAACTAGGGAGTTGATTGACAATGAAAACAAACCAATAATTGAAATAAATAAGTAAATAAAAACAACCACATGGCATCTAGCATAGAGTTCTTCCTATAATCCTATTAGTAAGCGTTATAACTTTGAGTTTCTCCCTACAATAGTCATAATTATAATTTCTAAATACATTTTGAATTGTCAGACACATACAAAATGCACTTTTTGAGTATCCAACTAGTTTTTAGGCCCGGGCAATGTCTCGGGTAATAATAATAATTTCATGTATTAATATTTTATTTTAAAACTATAATACCAAATATTATTTGGTTTAGTGGTTAATTAAGAGTTTAATATCATGACTTGAAGTCATGAGATCAAATCTTATACAATTTTTTATTGCATATGGAATACATAAAATCTTGTTATGGAATGCCTTTTAATATATTAGTGTAGATTATTATTATTAGACTTAAAAGAGTATTACCACATAAGTGGGTCATGTTATAAAATATGTTTAAATCAAAAAAGGTAATATTACAAATAATAAAAAATAGATAGAGTTTAGGATAAAACAAAAAGAGAGAGTTTTATTTTCAATAAACTATCTAAAAATTGAGGTATAGGTCATATCAACATCTCAGTATCTCAACACATTATACTCCTATTCAAATTCGGTTTTTGAACATATCCAAATCCTACTTGCAAAAGGAGGTAATTGTATTGCATAAAATATAAATATACATACAAGAAGAAAGAAGTGAAAACGACTATAAAAAGAAAAACATACGAAGGTGTAAAACTAAAACAACTTTTAGCTTTCCACTCTGCTGCATCGTTGTCCACCAACCTATTCTCTATTCTACCATGGAAGAATTATACAAAAGCTTACAAAATATGATAATCGACAGTGATCTTACAGAATTTCCACTAGAAAAACACAACCCATTGAAAAGATCTCCAAGTACCCTACCCCTAGAAATAACTCTACAAAAAAGGCAGAAATTTCATTCAATAACTAGTTGTATATTAAGCCACCTTCCTTTGGAGTTGGTATGTGATATTCTAGTGAGGCTACCAGTTGAAGACATTGTCCGTTGCAAGTGCGTTTGCAAGCGTTGGCGTGACGAAATCAACACCCAACACTTCTGGAATTTCCACGTTCGCGTTCGACGCACAATCAATAATCATAAGAATGAGATTATCAGCTCCTTTATTCTCTTGTCTAACGAGGGAAGTATGCTATACGTTGATTTTCACTGTCCCGAGAGAATAAAGATGAAGCCAATTCATTATCACTCTCATCTTGATCCAATCTTTTATCCTTCTCAACTTATTGGTTCGTGCAATGGCTTACTTTGCTTCAAACATTTGGATTGTCTTCAAGTAAGCAATGCACCAACAGTGTTGTTTTCAGTTTACAACCCGATCACTCACGCCTTCAAACTCGCAACTCCATGGCAACCTTTAAGTCCGAGGCTTATTGTTAGTGGGTTTGGCTATGATAGCACGAGTGATGATTATAAGATTTTATGCTTGTTACCTGAAGAGGCTTCGATAAGACTTTACAGCTTGAAGAGCAATTCATGGAAACTAATAATTAGCAACGTGTGTGAGTGTGACTATCCTCATCCACTAACTGAAAAATATACTATGATTTATTCTAATAATGCATTGAATTGGATAACTAGGTCAAATGCTATAATAGTGTTTGATCTTGGAAGCGAAAAGTTTCAGGAAGTTCCACTGCCTGTGTCATATGGATTCAAGTTAATTGATTTAAGGGGCTGTTTGCATTTGGTAACATATACAGGAGAGATATGGGTTATGAAGGAATTCGGTGTAAAACAATCATGGACTATATTGTTTCACTATAAAAATATCCAAATGATGCCTTGTGCTTATTCAGAGGACGGAAGGGAAATTCTTGTAGCGCTTGGTAGTCACCTAGAGAAGTTTCGTCGTCTGGACTTACATAGTCAAGATTTCAAGAAGCTCAATTTATCTAGTTTACCGATAGATTGGACACACTATCATACAGTCATTCCATGGATTGGTTCCTTTGTTTCCCCTCTGTTGCTTTAGTACTTAAATCTACTCGAATATTGTTATTTACCATTTCAATTGTATACACTCAGATGTACCGTTAAAGCCGTCATTCTTATTGTAAGTAACATAAAAATTCTATCAGGATAATAATATAACATTATTGAATGAACATACTTATAGTACTTTCTATGTGTATATACTATTAGATATTAATCAAGAAAATTCTCCATATTAGTAGAAAGATCATGTAATATCTAGAGTAATCTAGGAAAATATCCATGAAAATATCCATGAAAATATCTATGTTAGAAAATTCTAGATATCTTTCTAGAATGATGTATAATAATATCTAGCCTAGGGAAAATCCTAGAAAAATCTAGAGGATGCACAAGTTTTCTTACCACACCTATAAATAGGTGATGGTGTAAGCCTTGATGATGGATGAAAAAAAAATATTACAAAGTTAATGAAAAAGCCTACCATTTCCCACAAACAATCTCTCCCCTTACCATCAAACAACAACACTCTTTGATCAAAACATCTCTTAAAGCATAAAAGTTCACTACTACTTCCGCTCAAGTTTCCATCAGTGGTATCAAGAGCAACTATAATCCAAAGCCTTCAACAATCAAACACATTCATCCCTCAACTTCAAACCCCACATATTCAATTTTTTTTAAAAACAAAATCAATCCACATAAATTAAAATGACTTCTTCAAACACATTTAACTACCCTCAGGTAAATTGGGTACCCACATTTAAAGGTGAAAAATATCAACAATGGTCTATCCAAATGAAATCCATATTTATCTCACAAGATTTGTGGGAGTTAGTACAAAATGGTTATGAACAACCAAACGATTTAATCCAAGAAGCTACTTGGGATGAAGCACGCCGAAAGCAATATAAACAAAATCGGATAAGGGATAATTATGCCCTATCCTTAATATATCGGGGAGTAGATGAAACAATCCTCCCTACTATTATGGCTGCTACAACGGCCAAGGAGGCTTGGAGTATCCTGGAGACAAAATATAGGGGCTCCGAAAAGGTAATACTCTTCAAACTCCAATCTTTATGGAGAGACTTTGATAATTTATTAATGGCGGAAAATGAAACAATTCAAGAGTTTTTTAGTCGAGTAACAAATATTATAAATTAAATTCGAACTAATGGAGATAAAATTGAAGATGTCCAAGTTGTTCGGAAAATATTAAGAAGTCTCCCCAAAAATTATGATCATATAGTGGCTGCTATAGAGGAGTCTAATAAAGATTTATCTAAATTAAGTTTAACTGAATTAATGGGCTCCCTTCTAGCACATGAAGATAGAATGCGTAGATTTATAGAGCAGCCACTAGAACAAGCTTTTCAAGCAAAATTAAAATTTTCTAATAATGGAGAAAATAAAAGTAAAAATGGCTACGGTAAAGGAGGTACTTCATATAACCGTAGCAGGGGGAGAGGAAGTTACAAAAATCAAGGAATTCGAGAAAATAATCAATCTGGCTCCTATTGCAATTTATGTAAGAAAAATGGCCATAATACACAAGATTGCCGGTATAAGTGTAAAAGATGCAAAAAACACACTCATTTTGAAAAAGATTGTTGGTTCCGACAAAAAGAAGAGGCCAATTTTACGGAAAATAAGGAGCATAGAGATCAATTATTTTATACGTGTTTGAATGCTCACCAAGAGTCAAATGATATATGGTATATCGATAGTGGTTGTTCTAACAACATGACTGGCAATAAAAATTCATTTCTCAGTCTGGATGAAAACATAAAAACACAAATTACTCTTGGTGATGGAAGCAACCAAGAGGTTGCTGGTAAGGGGACAATAGCCGTTAAAACAAAAAACGGCTCGTCTAAATTTATTTATGATGTTTTCTATGTCCCCGGGCTTGCACAAAATTTGTTAAGTGTAGGCCAACTGATCCAAAGAGGCTACATGGTGAAATTTGATGCTAATAAATGCCTCATATTTGATAAGAGAAAAGGGCAATTAATTACTACTACTCAAATGGCTCCTAATAAAATATTTCCATTAAGAATGCAATTGGAGAAAAATGTTGCCCTAAGTTCTATGATGGATGAGTCCACATTGTTGCATTTACGATTCGGGGATCTAAATTTTAATAGTTTAAAACTGTTAAAACAAAAAGAAATGGTGATTGGGCTTCCACCTATAACTAATGATAGAAAATTTTGTGAGGGCTGTATATATGGCAAAATGCATAGATTGCCATTCCCTACTTCATCTTGGAGGGCTAGAGCTCCATTAGAGCTCGTTCAAGCAGATATATGGGGCCCTACCAGAAATCCGTCTCTTGGCGGAAAAAGATATTTTCTATTATTTGTCGATGATTTCACTCGCATGATGTGGGTTTATATTTTGGAGCAAAAATCAGAAGCGTTTTCCCACTTCATGCAATATAAAGCCCTCACAGAAAAACAAAGTGGGCATTCTATAAAATATTTAATCAAGAAAATTCTCCATATTAGTAGAAAGATCATGTAATATCTAGAGTAATCTAGGAAAATATCCATGAAAATATCTATGTTAGAAAATTCTAGATATCTTTCTAGAATGATGTATAATAATATCTAGCCTAGGGAAAATCCTAGAAAAATCTAGAGGATGCACAAGTTTTCTTACCACACCTATAAATAGGTGATGGTGTAAGCCTTGATGATGGATGAAAAAAAACATTACAAAGTTAATGAAAAAGCCTACCATTTCCCACAAACAATCTTTCCCCTTACCATCAAACAACAACACTCTTTGATCAAAACATCTCTTAAAGCATAAAAGTTCACTACTACTTCCGCTCAAGTTTCCATCATATACTTGTATATAGCTGTCTTCATTTCCATTGTTGTTGCGAATGTTGCTTCGTTGTAGTCAGCATTCCATATTTGCTCCCATTATACTTCCGAGCTAGTCCTAAGCAATGAATGAACAAACTTGTGTTGCTGAATGCCCCTGTAAATACAAAGTTTTGGCCTCGCAATGCTGATTATGAAGTGAACTAATTCCCATTTACTTAAAGTTGTCAATTGTGGTATTCAATTAAATTACTTAACAAGGTACTTCCTGATTGTGTACTTTATTATTTGCCTTTAGTTTCGAGATTTTTCTATATGTAAGTTGTATTTGAGTGAGTTTATTAGTTCAGTTAAATCATGACCTATTGAGATGTGACTTTAATATCTGAACTACAAAAAACTGTAGTTTGTGATGTTTATCTTGTTCGAATTGAAGTATGTTGATCTCATTTTCAATAGTTTCTGTTATTTAATGTGCTTATCTTTGGTGAATCAGTGAATGATTTAGTGAGATAGTAGTTAGGACTCTGTAAATTATAGATGCACTGATGCTGGTATATGCTAAATATTTGACTGGTATTAGTAGATTATAACTAAATGATATCACTAATCAGTATTTAAAATAGTTGGATTGTTTCACTGTGATTTGCTTATTTGCAAGTCTTAGAGGGGGAAGAAGCCTCGGTTTTTGTTAGCAATACTAATGTGTTTGAATGTCTTGTATTTTAAGCTGAACAACGCGTCAGCTTCATGTTATATGTTGCTGGGGTTGGCTATTATTTTGTGGGCTGGAGTTGAGACTTACTTGGTTCTTTAATTCTTCATGAGATGATTCAGATTTCACATTGAACGCTATTTTTTGTTTCATATTACATAGCATCTCGTTGTTGTTTCATGACATAAAGTCAAGTGTTCTCCCTCCCCCCTACATTTGGTTAGTTTCCCTCGCTTCATAGATGCTTTTTATGTCTTGTTTACTTGGGAAATTGCAGTGAGCTTCCTGGCAGATCTTAGTGGTCTTTACTGCATAAGTATTGGGATTTTCTTCTACCTTTTGATGCAAGTATATGTACTTTCTTATCAATGATGTCAATTAATTATTATCTATTGGTTGTTGGTGTATCTCCAGGAATGGTAATGCAATGAAACTTGTGACTCTATCTCTGAGGCTGCTGCTTGTTCTCTACATACATTGATTTTTTTTGTGTAGGATTACTATGACTATGAAATCGGCCTTCAACTTTAAGTATTTCTTTAGCTTCTATACTCTGTATCATGCTATATTACCATGGTAACTCGATTGTTATGTTCCGTTAGTTTGTTCTACTTCCGAAAAATCAAAGTTTATGAGCTTGTTCTGTCCAATAGGGTTGCAAGTTGCATGTGGCATTTCACCGATGTTCTTCTTTGGGCCCAATTGTTCAGAAGCCCAATAAGTGCATAAAGGCCCCTTAAGCCCGGGACATGTGGCAGCAATGGGTCCCACCTGAGGGTTGACCTAATCTCAGGAAGCTTGAAGATCCTCTAAAGGGCTAATGCAATCATTGCCTGAAAAGGCAACATGTCCATTGATCCCAAAAAGGCCCATCTGAACGATGTACCCTGTCTGGGAAATCCCCAACACTATAAAAACCAACTGCCTCATCAATGAACAGGTATTCAATTCTCACCTAACAAACTAGAGCATCTCTCTCTAGACTTTATCTCTCTACCTCAATCACATCTGACTTGAGCGTCGGGAGGGCGATCCCGGAACCACCCCCGGGGTAGTCTAACTTCATTTTGGAGCTCAGGCGAACGCTCTTGGGGCCCACATCACACCTCACAACATATTACAATCCTTAATTTCTTAGCGGAAACAGTTTGGCGCCGTCTGTGGGGAAGTTACAATCAAAGTCACTTCGCCACCACTCAGTAAGATCCACTTCACAATGGCCCCAGCCAAGAGCACTCGCACCAGACAGCCCTCAGCACAGGCTCAGAGGTCCGAAAGGGATCCTTCACCATCTCACCAACGGAGGTCTGAACGGCCCAAAACGCCGACCGTTCAAACCCTCGACCATGAAGAAGAACGGTCCATCGAAAATAGACAGGACCCCTCACAGCAGCTATAACACGCTGACCCCCATCCTATATCCACAGCGGATATAAAGTTGATAGCCGCTCAGCTCCAGCAGACCTTGCAGCAAAGCCTGATGGATATGTTAGCCAAACTACAGCAGGGACGCTTTCTTCAGCCCCCTAAAAACCAAGCCTTGGTCCCTTCCCTTCGGGCAGAGAACCAAGGTCAGCCTAGCCGGCAACGGTCGGGTACGAGGGAACATAGTCATCAGGGTCGGCAGCAATCCAAGCAGGGAGAAGAAGAGCGGCACGAATCTAAAGGAAAGAGGGAAGAAACTCACGTATCTAAGTCACCCCGAGGCAACGTCGGGCATAAGCACAATGATGTCCGACACTTCCTCAACAAAAGCGCCTCAGCAAAGGCTACGACGCGAGGTACATCCTTAATAAAAAGGCCGCTCAGCGTGAGGGACAAGGTGATTCCGCCCAATCAAAACCTGTTCGGATCAACAGCGGGGCGCTTAAGTTCATGGTCCCTTTCAGTCAGGCCATACTTGAGGCGCCCAGTCCGGGGAAGATCAAAACCACGACCATCGAACCATTCGCGGGTCTGACCGACCCGTATGATCATATGGCCACATACAAAGCTCAAATGAGCGTTCAAATGGGCTGCGAGGCCACTTGGTGCCGTTTCTTTCCCACAACACTGAACGGACTGACCTTGAACTGGTTCCAAGAGCTCCCTACGGGGATCATAACCGATTTCTCGGTGCTCGAAGACCTATTCATCCACCAGTTTGTAGCCGAGAAAAGGCAAATGAAAACAAGTCTCCATTTGATGGGAGTCAGGCAGGAGAAGAATGAAAGCCTAGCCGATTACATCAAAAGATTCAATGAGGAATCATTGAAAATCTCAGATTTACAAGACGCGGTGGCGTTCGCCGCCCTAATGTCCGGACTTCAACCCGGTCGGTTAAGATGGTCCTTGGCAGAAAACAAAGTTAAAACCTTCTCTGAAGCAATGACTCGGGCTCAAAGATTCATCCAAGCAACAGACATATGTCGCCACTCAGACGATGGTAGCAAGAAGAGAAAAGAAGAAGGAAATCACAAGTACCAGCCTAAACAACAGAAGACGGGTGGTCGGTCAGACAGGTTTAATGACCATGGCAACGACACCCGATTAAGCAAGAACAGAAGAGAGATCTACTTGGACATCAAGGATAAGTCCATGCTCCCCCGCCCACCTCCCATCAGGACATCAACGGCTCGGAGAGATAAGAGTCAGTAGTGCGAATACCACAAAGAGTGCGGGCACACCACCAAGGATTGCAGGGAACTCAAGAAATCCCTCGACAACCTGGCAGACCAGGGGAAGCTGAACCGATACCTCAAGCACTCTAGTGAGGAAAAGGGCAAACAGAAAGTCGGCCAATCCAACAGCGGGGAAACGGAGGGCTTCATCGGAGTCATAGCGGGTGGCTTCGCGTCGGGAGGCCTAACCGGCCGATCACGCAAAGCCTATCTCCAGAATCTTAAGCACCAAGTGCTTGATGTTCACCATCCCCGCCCCGACTGCCCCGTTATGACATTCGGGGAATCCAGTCGGGCCCTACACACACCCCATGATGACCCCCTGGTCATTGAGCTCAAGGTAGCCAACGCAAGAGTAAAACGGGTGTTGGTGGATAGTGGATCCTCAGTTGACATAATCACACTAGAGTGCCTCAGGAAGCTGAAATACAATGAAAGGGACGTGACCCCCCTCAATCAGCCACTCATAGGCTTCGGGGGAAACTCTGTACATCCTGTCGGATCTATAAAATTGCCTACTCGGATGGGAGAGAAGGGCAAAGGATGAAGCCTACCGATTGACTTCCTGGTGGTGGACATCCCTCTGCCATACAATATCATAATGGGATGACCAACTTTGAACAAGGTCAAGGCAGCGATTTCCATTTACCAACTCCTCATGCAATTTGAAACCAACGAGGGTAAAGTCGGAAAGATCCAGGGGGACCAACAGGCAGCTAGAGAATGTTACGTTAACAGCTTAAAGAGCAAGGTCGACGTCCAAGGGGACTCGAAAAAGAGAAAGCGAGAAGAAGGTCAGCCCTCAAGTGGCTTCGGGGTTTACATCACAGAAAATCCGAAGCAGTATGAGCGTCTTCAGCCAGCCGAGGACGACGAAGAAGTCATCATTGACGAGAGACTCGGTCGGACTTTGAGAGTAGGTAAGGCCATGGACCCTCAAACAAGAAAGGAAATTGTTTCTGCCTAGAAACTAGTCAAAGGAGTTAAGTATGTTTAGAGAGGTTAAAATCCCTAGTTGGAGTATAATCCCGAGTATCGTCAACCGAAGTCCTGCAAAACAAGGAAAACTGGTCCGGGGGTGTTCCCGGGAAAGCCCCTCCGACGCTCAAGTCAGTTGAGATTGAGGTAGAGAGAGAAAGTGAGTAATTATAGAGAGAGATGCTCTGTTTGGTTAGGTGAGAATTGAATACCTGCCCATTGATTGGGCTTGCTGCTTTTATAATGTTGGGGATTTCCCAGACAGGAAACCCTATTGGGGAGCATCCATGTCTATAGGAAAGTTGTCTCCCTTTTATGGTAAAGTTGTTTTCTGTCTAAGCTGATGGGCCCCTTGGGAGCATACAGATCAGATCTTTTAGGTGGGCTTTGCATGACACTGTTGGACCAGATCAGGGGTCCAAACAATTAGCCCCACGCCAAGTAATCGGAGTGAGATCCTTGATTTTCAGTGCGGTTGGTTGGCGGAACAATAATGTTTTTGCCGATGTTCGTTGAATGATGCCTTGAGTCAGCTATGTGGCGCTAGGACTAACCAAGCGAGTCTGGGTCCAGGGGTGAAATGCCCTGGTGGGGGTTAGGGGGCAACGCCCCTGAACTTTTTCAAAGTTTGCAGATCCCGAGGAGGGAGACTTCGTGAATTCCTGAGCCCCAGGCAAATCCCGAGGTGATGTGGGGGCTATTAGGCTTGCTTCCAAGCAATCCCGAGGTGACGCCATCGTGCTTGACACCGAGCGACCCCGAGGGGGGGCCTACTTCCCCGAGGTGGTGTTGGCCAGGCTTCTTAATGTATGGCGCTCCTTCCATCAGACGAGCCCCGACTCAGTAGGCTATGAATTCTGACCCGGGTCTGAGCTTCAGACAAACCCCGAGAAAGTCACGTTGTTCTGGTCAGTCGTTTACCGACCCGGGGTGAGTGAAAACCCCGACTCGGTTTGGCATTGATTTGATGCCCCAGGAGAACCCTGAGTGTGCCATTCTTTCACCACTGGAGCCCCGACTCAAAAAGGTACAAATCCCGACTCGATTCTGAGCTTCAGACCAATTCCTAAGAGCACCTTGTGTATATTGATAGGTGACCCCGACCCGAGAGTATGCAGGCCCTGAGTACGAATCCGGACTTGGTCCTCGCTGTTGTGGTGCTTAGGCGGACCCCGAGTATGCTCCTCTTTCCTCGAACGGTTCCCGACTTGGGAGAGTATTAGTTCCGACTCGGGACTGAGATTCAGACAAATCCCGAGAACGTCGGTTTTTTTTTTTTTTTTTACCAGGCGATTTTCGACCCGGGGTGAATGCCAACCCCGACTCGATCGAAGTCGTCTTGATGCCACAGGTGAACCTGAGCGTGCTCATCTTTCACTACCCGAGCTCCCTAGCAAGGCCGAGGTGGGTATGGGCCAACTCGGGGGCTAATGAGCCTTCCCATAGAATCCCGAGTTGGTCATGAGGTACTTAGCCAATATTTGGCTAAGTGTTGAGCCCCCCTGGCAAGGCCGAGGTGGGTATGGGCCAACTCGGGGGCTAATGAGCCCTTCCTATGAGGATCCCGAGTTGGGTGTTGAGGTACTTAGCCATTTTTTGGCTAAGTATTGGGCCCCTTGGCAAGGCCAAGAAGGGTGATGCACTAACTCGGGGGCTGATGGGCCCTTCCTATGAGGATCCCGAGTTGGGTGTTGAGGTACTTAGCCATTTTTTGGCTAAGTATTGAGCCCCTTGGCAAGGCCAAGAAGGGTGAGACACCAACTCGGGGGGCTAATGAGCCCTTCCTATGAGGATCCCGAGTTGGGTGTTGAGGTACTTAGCCATTTTTTGGCTAAGTATTGGGCCCCTTGGCAAGGCCAAGAAGGGTGATGCACTAATTCGGGGGCTGATGAGCCCTTCCTATGAGGATCCCGAGTTGGGTGTTGAGGTAATTAGCCATTTTTTGGCTAAGTATTGAGCCCCCTGGCAAGGCCGAGAAGGGTGATGCACCAACTCGGGGGCTAATGAGCCCTTCCTATGAGGATCCCGAGTTAGTGTTGAGGTGCTTAGGCATTTTTGCCAAATGAGCCCCTTACGAAGCTAGTAAGCCTTCCATGGATGCAACCCCGAGGTGGGTACTAGGAGTATGTCATATTTTAGCTTGGTGTTGGGGACTCCTGGCAAGGCCGAGGAGGTAAGCTGGTGCTTGACTCGGGGAATCTTGGAGATAGGCTTAATTTTTGGTCGGTGTTTGAGTAATTGGTCATAGACCGTTGACTGTTGACCGTTGATCGTTGACTGTTTGACTTTGTGCCTGTAGAAAATTGGGCTTTTGGTTTAAAGCTTTATCCATGGGCCTTTCTCATTGTTGGCCCGATCTTTTGAAGCCATTTAGAGTGGTGCAGAGGTTGTCGCCACGCGGGGATGAAGAAAGAGCTATATAGAGGGGGGGAGAGTTATTTTTCCGTACTTGCAATCATTTGTGAATTCACTCTCTCTCTCTCTTCTTTCTCTCTCCAAGTTTCTTTATAGCTTGGTCCAGTCCCGAGTCCACGAGTACCTGTGCCTGTTACATTCCCGAGACCGAGAATTCCCGAGAAGGTACGCTCTTCCTTAGTAGTAATTCTGTATTTCCTTGTTTGATTATTGAAATAGACGTCCATAGGATGGATCCCGAGTCTGATCCAAATGTCCCCGCTTCTCCTAAACTTTCGGAAGAGATTCGTGGGGTTGACGGGTTCTTAATTAGCACCCAAGTCCCGTGTGAGGATCCATTGGCCATTCCCGAGGTAGTTCCTTTACCCAGCCCCTCAGATTCGCTGAGTGAGGAGGATGAGGGGGTAGTTCCAGGTCCCTGGGATGTTTCTTTAGCCCATAGGCCATGTAGCACCAGCTACCTCGACCGTCTTATTTCTGACGGGGTTGTTACGGTATCCGAAGAGGCTGACGAGGAAGCCCCTACCACTTCTGGTCAAGAGTACCCCCTTTAGACCCCGAGGGCGGCCCCCATACCTATTTCCCCGAGGCTACGTTCATGAAATATATGGAGCGGAACGACAAATACGTGGCGACTAAATTTTGGATTCAGGATCCGTTCTTTGTGATTCGGGCTAAGCATACCGACTCAGTGGTGACTCCTCCGGTGGGGTGTGTTTCGGTATACCATTAGGGCATGCAGATGGGCCTCAGATTCTCACTGCATCCTTTCATTAAGGAGCTTTTGAACGCCTACCAGGTGACGTTAACCAATCTTCTACCCAACAGCTGGTTGTCCATAAACGGCTTCATCTCCATTTGTGACCTTCTCGGTGTTACCCCGAGCATGCGCTTATGGCGCAATATTTTTACTTTGATGTTAGGGCCGGCTGATCTTCATGGCCCCGGGTGGTTCCGCTTCCAGTGTAGGGCAGGTTATAAAGTTGTCTGTGACGCCCCTTCGAATCAGAAAGGGTTTAGACGGATGTTCTATCATGTCTACACCAGCGGTGAGTGGGGAATTCCCATTCTTCCCCCCGAGGAGGGACCTCGCTTTAGGCTTAACCAAACGGTCCCCGAGATGTCTCGGGAAGAGGCGGTGGTGGGAATTTATCTTTCCACTACCCCGAGGACGCTGACTGGTGCCCTGACCTATGTGCCCCAGAATTGGCTACCCACCCGCTATGAGATGCGGAATGAGATGTTCCTGGCGTCGGCGGGCTTGAGTTGTAGCTGTGACAAGGGTAATTCCCTTTCATCAGATGTATGAATTTCGCTTTTTTGCTAAAGTTTTGACGTTTCTTCTGTTTCAGCTATAGCCCGACACCGGCTTGATCCTGCGATGGCTGAGAGGTATGTTGACAGTGCTGCTCTAGCTTCGAAGATTCTGGATGAGCTCGAAGCTGAGACCATGTCTATCCCGCCACCTCCAAAGGTAAATTAGATATGCCGATTGTTTTAATTTGTACCCCGATTTGGTGCTGACCTCTAATATTTTCAGGATACCGACCGGAAGAGGGCCAAGAAGCCTCAGGTTCGCTCCCGCAAGCTGAAGGGGGACACTGAAAAGGCTCAGGCATTGGAGAAGGCTGCCTCCAAGACTTCTGATAAGGCTACCTCGAGTGTTTCTATAGGCAGCAAGAGAAGACCCGAGGACCAGGATGAAGGCCATCTCGAGGTCTTTGACGATCTTCCCCCAAAGCGACCCCGAGTTGATCTAATTGGGTCCGATGTTCCGTTTACTGCAATCACAAGACCTCAAAAACTGGCGAGGGTGAAGAACGCTGTCAAGGCGATATATACGGACGCCGATGATGAGGCCCTTCTGGCCTTGGGTCTTGGGGAAGTTAAACGCTCTCTATGAGTCCTGGCTCGAGGTACGTTCTCTTTCGTACTTGTGCTTTTTATTTCATTTATATCGGCCTTGTTGATTTTTCTATATTCGCAGACCTCCATCCGAATGACCTCGGTTATCAACCACCGAGCACAGTTTGAGGCGGGCATCAGCGCATTGAATAAGGAGGTGGATGCTCTGACTAAGAAGGTCTCGGATCAAGAGGCTGAGATTGCCAAGCTCAATACCGAGCTTGATGGTCAAAAAGAGACCTTCGAGCAGGCTCGGACAGCGGTGAACGAGATGACCACGCTGAAGGAGTCCAACAAGCAGATCAAAGCTGACCTCGAGGCTATCACAATCGAGCGTAATACCGCTCAAAAGAGTGTTGAGGATCTTCAACTTCAGTTGACCGAGGCGGCGAAGAAGGCTAAGAGCTCGAAGCGTAAACTGCAGAAGGCTCGTTCTAAGCTCGAGAAGGTGCAGGTGGAATTTTAACAGGAGTGGAAGAGGTCCCCCGAGGGCTTGGCCTTCCTGGGGAAGATGGCCACCAACTCCTACCGCCTGGCTGTTCGGGAGACGAAGGAGTGTCTCAAGGGAATTCTTGTTGGTCCAGACTCTTCTCTGAACTGGGACGACGTCGAAGCTGAGTTCGACCGCCGTATAGCCGAGGAACAGAAGGAGGCGTCCCATGCTCGTCCTACCACTCTGATCCCCCCTACTGTTTCTCAGCCGGCTGTTATTGCTCAGGCTTCTGCGACCGCTGAAGTCACCCTGAGCTCTATGGATCCCACTGCTGATACTGTTGACCCCGAGGGTCTCTGTTCCGGCAAGGATTCAGATGGGGACGGTGCCGGTAGCACCGACAGCTCTCCTGATAAGACTCTGGCGGCTTAGTTTTCATTTTTTCAGCTGTACTTATGTTTCTGGGACTCTCGGGAGTTATGTTCCCGGGGCCTTTAGGTTGTATTATTCTATCTTAATGAAGTTGTTACCGAGAATGATATAACTGCAATTTAAAATTTCAATTTCCTAAGTACAATTTTGTTAGATGCAACTGTTGTGAATCAAGTGCTCTTTCATTCAATATTCCCGAGACTGTCAACTACGGGGTACAACTTACTGCCCCGAGTTGTGTCTAACAAAATGAACTGTAGGCTCAAGTGTGGCCTAAGTTCAAGAAATTCCGCCAACTCTAACAGGGTACAACTGGTTGCCCCAAGTTGTGGTTTACAAAATGAGGCTCAAGTGTGGCCTAAGCTTCTAATTAAATGTAATATTTCTTCAGATTATCTGCAATCCAAGGTCGGGCCAGGGGTGTGCCTTCAGGTGATTCGAGTCGGTATGTTCCCGGCTTGATCACTTCTGTGACCTTGTAAGGTTCATCCCACTTGGGTCCTAGCTTGCCTTTCAGGTGTGTCAGCCCTGTGGCCTCGACCTTCCCGACCACCCAAATCCTACATGAATTGGCCTAGCTTTCACCCTGAGGTTGAATTGCCTGGTTACCCGTTGCTTGTTGCGGATTGATTTGAGCAATGCATTACCCCGAGACTCAGGCAGTAAGTCCAGCTCGACTTTCTTCTCTTCTTCATTTTTGTCATACTCGTAGAAGGTCATCCTTGGGGAAGGTATCCCAATCTCAACTGGAAGAACGGCATCGCTGCCGTAGACTAAGCTGAAGGGCGAGTTGCCTGTCGCTTCTTTCACTGTTGTTCTCGCTGACCAGAGCACGCCCGGAAGATCGTCGACCCAGGTCCCCTTCGCTCCTTCCTGCGACTTCTTAATCCCATTCAGCACCACTTTGTTCGCGGCCTCAGCCTGGCCATTGGTCTGGGGTCGGGATACTGCTGAGAACCTTGTTTGAATCCCGAACCTGGAACAATATTCCCGGGTTGGGCCACTGTTGAATTGTCTCCCGTTGTCGGAGATGAGGGTCCTTGGGATCCTGAAGCGGGTGATGATGTTCCTCCAGATGAAGTTCTGCACTTGCTTGTTTGTTATTGAAGCTAGTGGTTCAGCCTAGACCCATTTGGTGAAGTAGTCGATGGCTACTAGGAGGAACCTTCTCTGCCCCGAGGCTGCTGGGAACGGGCCTATAAGGTCCATCCCCCATTTATCAAAGGGTAAGACAGCTTGAATGGTGGTTAAGGGGTTAGTAGGAGCCCGAGGGATGTCCCCGTGAATTTGGCAGTTGGGACATTTCTTTACCAATTCAGCGGCGTCGTGCTTCAAAGAGGGCCAGTAGTATCTGGCCCTTAAAGCTTTCCCGGCTATAGTCCGGGCCCCTTGGTGGCTGCTGCAGGCTCCTTCATGAATCTCTCGGAGAATGTAGTTCCCTTCATAAGGAGTTACGCACTTGAGTAGGGGGTGGGTATAAGACTTTTTGTACAAGTGGCCTTCCTGCCAGATGAACCACCCCGCCTTCCTTTTTAGGCTATCAGCCTATTTCTCATCCAAAGGTAATAACCCGTCCTCTAGGTACCCAATAATCTCTTCCATCCACGTGCCCGTCCTGTTGATGGTGTGTATCTGCAATGAATTGATGCTTGACTGGTTTAGGACCTCCCATATGATGGTTCGATGAGTCAATCCTTCTGCTGAGCTTGCCATGCGGGCCAAGGCATCGGCTTGCTGGTTCTCTGACCTCGGGAGGTGCTGTATTTTGAATGTGGATAATTTCTTGATGAACTCCCGGGTTTTATTGAGGTACATCCTCATGTTGTCTTCCTTGGCCTCGTACTCCCCCGAGACCTGTCCTACTATGAGTTGTGAATCTGATTTGGCCGTAACCGCCTGGGCTCCTGCGTTGATGCAGATTTGGAGGCCTAATATTAGAGCTTCGTGTTCAGCCTCGTTATTGGAGGCCAAAAAGTCAAACTTCACCGCATACTCCATCTTATGCCCGACTGAAGGAATGATCACAAGCCCGGCTCCGCTGCCGGCTTTTGTAGCTGACCCATCCACCTGCAACTCCCACGACTCCCTTTCTTCCAGGTCCAGGGGTTGGGAGCTGCATTCACTGATGAAATCTGCCAGCGCTTGTGCCTTGATTGCTCTTCGGGGCTCATATTCCAACCCGAAGTCCGCCAACTGGTCTGCCCACTCGGTTATCCGAGTTGAATGATTTCTGCTTTCGATTACTTTTCTGATGGGTTGTCCGGTTAGGACCTTGATGGGGTGCGCCTGAAAATATAGCTTCAATTTCCTACTCGCCATGACCAGGGCGAAAACCATCTTCTCAATCTGGCTGTATCTTGCTTCCGCTCCTCTATAAGCATGGCTGATGAAGTACACGGGGTGCTGAGTTCCCTCTCTTTCTGCTACGAGTACCGCACTGAGGGCGTACTCTGATACCGAGAGGTATATATAGAGTGCTTCTCCCGGCAAGGGTGATATGAGTTTGGGCAACGTTGCTAGGTGCTGTTTCAGCTGTTGGAATGCCTGTTCGGCCTCGTTGTCCCAATCAAACTCCTTCCTTTTTAGCGCTCTGAAGAATAGCAAGCTCTTGTCAGCCGAGCGGGACAAGAAGTGGCCCAGCGCTGCTAGGCACCCTGTTAGCCTTTGAACTTCTCTAACATTTCTTGGTGAGGACATGTTTAACACTGCGTTGATCTTGTCGGGGTTAGCCTCAATTCCTCTTTCATCTACCAAGAACCCGAGGCATTTCCCCCCTCTGACCCCGAATACACGCTTCTTGGGATTTAACTTTATGCCATGGCGTCGTAGGGTGTTCAGCGTTTCTGCCAAATTCCCGACGTGATCAACTGCTTTTTTGCTCTTGACGATCATATCATCTACGTAGACCTCAATGTTCCTCCCGAGTTGCTCCTCAAAGACCTTGTTGATTGTCCGTTGATAAGTAGCCCCTGCGTTTTTTAGCCCGAAGGGCATCATCTTGTAGCAGTACACACCTTGGGCTGTAACGAATGTTGTATGTATTCGGTCCTTTTCCGCCATCGGGATCTGGTGGTATCCCGCGTTGGCATCCATGAAACTGAGCAACTCGTGACCAGCCGTTGAATCTACCAGCCTATCGATCTTTGGTAGCGGATGATTGTCCTTGGGGCATGCCTTATTCAAGTCGGTGAAGTCGACGCACATGCGTCAAGCTCCATTAGCTTTTTTGACCAGAACAACATTGGCCAACCACTCTGTGTATTGGCATGTCCGTGGTGGAGTAGGCGAAAACGTCTTTGTATTCCCGTAAGGTGCTGATGAGTTTTTCCCTGATCTCGGGACTGAGGTTTTTGCCAATCCTTACTCCGTGCCCGAGATCTTCATCGAGCATTACCTCTTCATCCTCCTCGACCGGCTGGGGTTGTTCATATAGCTTCGGATTTTCTGAAAGGTAGACCTCGAGACCAGTGGGGGTATCCACGGGGTCTTCCCTCTTTCTCTTCCTTGGTCTTTCTTCTGAAGTTGGTCCTTTAAAACTGTTTGTATAACATTCCCGGGCTGTCTGCTGATCTCCGTAGATCTTCCCGACTTGGCCTTCACCTGTTTCGTATTGCAGGAGTAGCTGGTATACCGAGATGGCTGCCTTTATTTTGTTCATGGTGGGCCTACCCATGATAGCATTATAGGGAAGTGGGGTATCGACCACTAGGAAGTCAACTGGTAGGCTTCTTCCCTTACCCCTTTCCCCGAGTCTCACAGCCAATTTTACGAACCCGGGGGGGTACACGGATCCTCCCCCGAAGCCAATCAGCGGCTGACTGGTCGGGGTTACATCCTTCTCGGTATACTTTAGCTTCTGTAAACATTTTAGCGTGATGATGTCCGCTGATGAGCCGCTGTCGACCAGGATCCTCTTGACCCTTGAGTTAGCAATTTTCATCTCTATGACAAGGGGGTCGTCATGGGGGGTATGGATGTGCCGGTCAGGCTCCCCAAACGTCATGACGGGACATCCCGCCTTCATTGGCTCAATCTCTAAGACATGTTGCTTCATTGCGTGCAAGTGAGCTTTGCGGGCTCGGCTGGTTAATCCACCCGAGGCATGCCCCCCTGCAATTACCCCGACATACCCATCGGTGTTGTCACTGTCATTTTTTCCTTCCTTCTCCTTCCCTTTCTCTTCCCGAGAGTGCTTGATGTATCTGTTCAACTTTCCTTGATCAGCTAAGTGATCCAAGGCCTTCTTCAATTCCCGGCAGTCTTTAGTGGTGTGCCCACACTCTCGGTGATATTCACACCACAGTCGTTGATCCCTTCTATCCTTTGAGGTCCTTATGGGGGGAGGGATAGGTAATACCGACTTGTGTTTCATATCTAAGTAGATCTCACGCCGATTTCTGTTGAAGCGGGGGTCGCTCCCATTATCTGTAGTTCTCGGGAGGAGTTGCTGATCACTTCTGTTACTTTTGTTGGATTCCCGGTAAAGGGTCTCTTCCTTCTTTTCTTTGACTTCTCGGTAACAGGCTTGCAAATGTCCGAGGCTTGAATGAATTTCTGGGCCCGACTCATGGCTTCAATAAATGTGGTTACTTCATTTTCGGCTAAGGACCATCTGAACTTGCCTGGCCATAGTCCCGACATCAAGGCGGTGAAGGCCACCCCGTCTTGGTGATCGGAGATCTTTAGTGATTCTTCGTTGAACCGTTTGATGTACTCAGCCAAGCTTTCATGCTCCTGCTGCTTGATTGACATTAAGTGGATGCTAGTCTTTTTATGGCGGCGCCCGGCAATAAAATGTTGGTTGAACAATGCTTCTAACACTGAAAAGTTCGTGATAATGCCAGGAGAAAGTCCCGAGAACCAACTGAGTGCTAAGCCCTTGAGGGTCGTCGGGAAGTACCGACACCAAGCGACTTCACACCCGGTCTGTACACTCATCTGGGCCTTGTAGGCCGCCATGTGATCATCAGGATCGCTATTTCCCGAGTACTGCTCGATTAATGGGACTTTGACCTTGCTTGGATTAGGGACTTCCATGATCTCCCGACTAAAGGGGGTCATGAAGTTCGGTACCCCTCTGTTGATTAAGACGGGACTCCTGTTTCGTGGTGGTCCCGAGTCTCCTTCACCTTCAGTCCTGGTCTTTTTGGACCCGAGAGGGGATGACTCCTCCCCACTTCGAGGAGTCCGAGATTGAGCTTGCTCTTCTTGGCGGGCCTTCCCCTGGTTGGCCTTCCTCTTGTCGTGAGCATTTTGCTCCAGCCGACGCCTACGATTCTCCTCAATGATCCATCGGGCATCGGAATTTGGGGTTCTATGAGAATTAACCTGTCGTGATCCCACTCGTTGCCCGCCTCGGTTAGGGGCTTGAGTGTTTAGATCACTCCGATTCTGAGGCTCTCTCTGGTTCAACTCTCGGGGTACCCCTTGGTTGAGTTGGGGGATTCCCGCTATGAGTTCCTACAAGCTGCGTTGCATATTGTCATTCAACTGCTGAGCTATCCTTTCTATGTCCACCATGGTGATGGGAGGTGGATCATGTTGGTATTGTTCCCGGGAAACATTGTGTTCCTCGTTACGAGGGGTAGATCCCTCATCATTAATGGCTAGTGACTCGACCAGCATATTGTGTTGCTGGGATCGAATCGGGGTCGGTTGGGACTGATGTGAAGCTCGGGTTGATTTCTTTCGGGGTGCCATGTTACTCGGTACGTAGCTTTGAGATGTAGTATCCCCACAGAAAGTGCCAAACTGTTTCTGCCTAGAAACTAGTCAAAGGAGTTAAGTATGTTTAGAGAGGTTAAAATCCCGAGTTGGATTATAATCCCGAGTCTCGTCAACCGAAGTCCTGCAAAACAAGGAAAACTGGCCCGGGGGTGTTCCCGGGAAAGACCCTCCGACGCTCAAGTCAGTTGAGATTGAGGTAGAGAGAGAAAGTGAGTAATTGTAGAGAGAGATGCTCTGGTTTGGTTAGGTGAGAATTAAATACCTGCTCATTGATTGGGCTTGCTGCTTTTATAATGTTGGGGATTTCCCAAACATGAAACCCTATTGGGGAGCATCCATGTCTGTAGGAAAGTTGTCTCCCTTTTATGGTAAAGTTGTTTTCTGTCTAAGCTGATGGGCCCCTTGGGAGCATACAGATCATATCTTTTAGGTGGGCTTTGCATAACACTGTTGGACCAGATCAGGGGTCCAAACAGAAATCATTCAGGTACTCACAGAGTACAAGGACGTCTTCGCCTATGAAGCCACAGAAATGCCTGGGCTCGACCCCAAAGTCATGTGCCACGAGCTCAACATCACGGAAGGATTCAAGCCAGTCAAACAGAAGTTGAGGCATCAAGGCCCCGAAAGAAACATCGCGGCAGCTGTAGAAGTCAAAAAATTACTTGAAGCAGGGTTCATAGAAGAATGTCAGTACTCGGAATGGCTGACCAACGTTGTGCTAGTCAAAAAGTCGAGCGGGGCATGGAGAATGTGTGTGGATTTTACAGACCTGAACAAGGCCTGTCCAAAAGATAATCACCCCTCTGCCCAAGATCGACAGGCTGGTCGACTCAACTGCGGGTCACGCTCTCTTAAGCTTCATGGACGCAAATGCGGGGTATCACCAGATCCCAATGGCGAGCACGATCGAGTCCACACCGCCTTCGTCACCAACCAAGGGGTGTATTGCTACAAAATGATGCCCTTCGGGCTCAAGAATGCGGGGGCTACGTATCAGCCTAGAGTCAACAAAATCTTCAGCGACCAGCTAGGTCGGAACATTGAGGTATACGTTGACGACATGATCGTCAAAAGTAAGGTTCAGGGCGATCACCCCTCAGACTTAAGGGAGACCCTTAGTACACTAAGGCGATTCCGCATGATGTTAAACCCGAAAAAATGCGTCTTTGGAGTGAAGGGAGGGAAGTGCCTCGGATTCCTGGTTGATGAAAGAGGAATTGAAGCAAATCCCGACAAAATCAAAGCTGTGATGGAGATGAAGTCTCCTCGGAATGTAAGGGAAGTACAACGCCTAACCGGCTGTTTGGCCGCCCTCGGTCGCTTCCTATCCCGGTCAGCTGATAAGAGCTTGCACTTCTTCAAAACTCTGAAGAGAAAAGAGTTCACTTGGGATGATGAAGCCGAACAGGCCTTCACCTCCCTCAAGACACATCTATCAACCCTCCCTAAGTTGATTTCCCCCTTGCCGGGAGAAACGCTGTTCATTTATTTGGCCGTTTCGGAATACGCGCTCAGCGCTGTTCTGATAGCTGAGAGGGAAGAAAAGCAACACCCAGTCTACTTCATAAGTCACGCCTTCCGGGGAGCAGAGGCCAAATACAGCGAAGTAGAGAAAACGGTTTTCACCTTAGTGATGGCCAGTCGGAAGCTCAAGCCTTACTTCCAGGTCCATCCGATTAAAGTTCTCACAGGTCAGCCGCTCAGGAAGCTCATTGAAAGCAGGAACCACTCCAGTCAGATGACCAACTGGGCGGATCAACTAGCAGACTTTGGGCTGGAATACGAACGCATGAGGGCGATCAAAGTCCAGGCCTTGGCCGATTTCATAACGGAGTGTACAACCAGTCCCCCAGTCGGCAAGCAAGATAGCTGGGAGTTGCAAGTAGACGGCTCATCCACCAAGATAGGATGTGGAGCCGGATTGGTAATCAAACCCCCGGTCGGGGAAAAGATGGAGTATGCAATCAAGTTCGAGTTCGTGGGATCCAACAATGAAGCCGAATACGAAGCTCTCATCCTCGGACTTCAGCTATGCATCTTGGCCGGGGCTACAGAGATCAACGCCAAGTTCGACTCGCAGCTGATAGTGGGTCAGGTGTCAGGTGAGTTATCTCAATTCACCATCGCCCACATAACCCGATCGGAAAATCAGCAGGCAGATGCTCTCGCTCGGATGGCCAGCTCAGCAGAAGGGTCGGCCCCTCGGACAATAATGTGGGAAATCCTTCGCCAGCCAAGCATCAACGTCAAAGAACAGCTGGTATTGAATCGAACATCCACATGGATGAAAGAAGTGGTCGAGTATTTGAGAAACGGAACATTGCCTGAAGACTGCAAAGAGGCCGAGCGAGTCAAGCACAAATCGGGATGGTTTCTATGGCACGAGGACCAGCTCTACAAAAAGTCCTTCACCCACCCATTGCTCAAATGTGTCACTCCTGAGGAAGGGGATTACATCCTCAGGGAAATCCACCAAGGGGCTTGTGGGAGTCATCAAGGGGGAAGGACCATAGCTGGAAAGGCTCTCAGAGCGGGCTACTACTGGCCTACTCTGAAATCCGATGCTCACGAGCTGGTCAAAAGGTGCCCGTCATGTCAAATCCATTCGGAGATCCCGAGAGCACCAACCACCCCCTTAACCAGAATTCATGCGGTTCTGCCATTCGACAAATGGGGTATGGATCTGCTCGGACCATTTCCCCCAGCATCAGGTCAAAGAAAATTCCTTATAGTCGCCATCGACTACTTCACCAAATGGACTGAGGCTGAGCCACTCTCCTCTATAACAGATAAGCAGGTTCAAGCGTTCATTTGGAGGAACATCATAACCAGATTCGGAGTTCCAAGGGTCCTGATTTCCGACAATGGACGTCAATTTAACAGCATTGTCCTCAATGCTTGAACAAAGGAGGGTCAAAAAGAAGAAACACTTATGTCAAACCAAGAGCGAAAGAGCTCATTGGTCTCACCCCGACCGTGGGTGGCTTCGATGTACTCCCGGTCGGCGGGAGTATATATGAACTCTAGGGCCTTGGTCCAGCGCCCATCCTTCTCAGCCCGACTGAGTCCAGTCAACGGCACACCGAGTGCCGCAGCATCGGCTGGGCTACCCCCATGCCGCTCGGAGAACGGAGACATGGGAGTGTATTGAGGACTCCCAATCGGCCGGAAATCCGAGGAGTGGAGGGAGAGAGCACCGCCATCAGTCGACTGTGGCGGCCCCATCGGGTTGATTGCTTCAATGGACTTGGCCTTTTTGGCCTCCTTCTCCCGATCAGCTCTCTTCCGGTCAGCTTTAGCTCTCGTAACTGCCTTCTCGGTCCGAGCGACCTTGTCGAACGACCGCTTTTTCCTCTTCTTTGTCGTAGGCTTTGCGGGATCCTGAAGCAAGGCAGAAAACAGTTAGCAAAAAGATGCAAATGAATGGCCACTCAGCCAAATAGAGGAGCAACAAGAAGATGGAAATTTCACCTTTGGAGGGACGGGGACCTTCATAGTCTTAGACGCGATCTCGGCCTTCAGCCGAGCAGCCCTCATCGCAGCAACATTCAATTTATCAGCCATGGTCGGGTCGGTCTCGTCTATATACGCTCGGGCAGGCTCTGCAAAAGACAAAACTAAAAAGAAAGCAGAAGTGTTAGTCAAATAGAAAACTCAAATTATCATACTAACCACCCTAAGCCACCCCCTCGTCAGATTACCCTTCGGGAAGGTCAAGCTTAGGCCCATGGCCGAGAGTAATTGCTCGTCTTTGAAGAGCTTGCAGTCGGGCAACCATTGACCAGGTACGAATACTTCGCCCCCGTTAACGATCCTCGACTCGGTCTGCATATAGCAAGCCGCCGCTCCTTCCTCATCATCGAGTTTGCCCCACTCGGAAGTTCAAAGCAACGAGGGGCTCGGTCGGAGGAGGGACCAGGGGAATCCCCCAATCTCCGCCAAAATAAATGAAGGCAAACTCCCTACGAAACCCCTTATGAGATGTAGGGAGATTGAGGACAATCCGATACCCTGGTCGGACTTGAAAGCTCCACCAACCAGGCCCGTTCGTCGCGGCCATAACCTCGACCAACTTGTACATATGCCTCCATAGTTTGACGGTCGGTCGGACGTTCATTAAATCGCAGAGGACCTGGAAAGCACTGATCCTGCCCCACGAGTTCGGAGAAATTTGGTAAATCGCCAAGTTGTAGGCATTCAGCAACTCCTTGACAAAAGAAGTCAAAGGAAATCGAAGCCCCATCTCCATCGATTTGTAGTAGACCGCTATGCATCCGGGTGGTGGAGAGAGGACCGTGTGATATGCCTCTGGTCGGACCAAATAATAAGGGTCCTTTATTTGGAATCTCGTTGCCGTCCCTCGGAGGTCCTCGGTCAGAGATTTTATCACACCTGGCTCGGGAAAGAAAGTCCCCGGACCCCCTTTTGGATCAAGGTCGGGATACTCTAATTCCTGACCCAAAGTGGACGCTTCTCCTGCTCCCCTCGGCATGGCCACCCTCGGTCGGGATAGGCTAGCGACACTTTCTAAGGATAGGGAATGATACCCTCGGCCTCCTCCTCCACCGAAGACGATGGGCTCGGAAGAGCAACTGCGTCGGGCACAGCCGAGGGGTCGGGGCAACTTATTACAGCCGACACCAGTGTTATTCCCATCCCCCTCACCTCCTCGGACAATTTGTAGGGAGGTGAGGTCGGAGGTGTCGACGACTCGGACGAATCTCCCATTATTTATGGACAAGGGAGTCGGCCAAGATTATTTGAAAGAAAAGAAAGAAAAAGAAAACTTAAAGAAAGAGCAAGAGCGTACCTGGTCGGACGAAAAGACTGGAAGAAGAGCTTGAACAATGGAGAGAAATTAAAGATATTTGAGAGAGAGAAAGTTGGAGAAATGAGCAAATGATCCCCAACTCCCTCTCCTCCCTCTCCTCCCTCGCATATATAGGCGCGCCTAGGGGGATGTGCAACGCAAACCCCCCCCCCCTCGCGTCGCCTTAATGGGCTCACAAAGGAGGCCCAATTGGGCCTATTCAGCCCACCTCACTAAGAATCCAACATTGTCCAAGAATGTGAATCGCCAAGACCCCAGGCAATGCCTAGTCAGCTAAACCAACAAGAGGGGTCCCCTAGAGCACGAGTACCAAAATCGGCCATGTGGCGTTCAGGGTCAGAGGAAGTGAGAAGATCAATCGGCACCTATTCGGACAGCTTGGGGCTCATTAGCCCCTCATCCGAGTAGCCTCATGACCCACTCGGTCAACAGGAGCTTCACTCCTTGCCGAGTCGCTTCTATACTTGGTCAAGTATGACCTTGTATCAGCTAGCACCTACTCGGACAGCTTGGCGCTTATTAGCCCCTCATTCGAGTAGCCTCATGACCCACTCGGTCAACAGGAGCTTCACTGCTTGCCAAGTCGCTTCTATACTTGGTCAACTATGACCTTGTATCAGCTAGATCCTGCTCGGACAGCTTGGGGCTCATTAGCCCCTCATCCGAGTAGCCTCATGACCCACTCGGTCAACAGGAGATTCACTCCTTGCCGAGTCGCTTCTATACTTAGTCAAGTATGACCTTGTATCAGCTAGCACCTACTCGGATAGCTTGGGGCTCATTAGCCCCTCATCCGAGTAGCCTCATGACCCACTCGGTCCACAGGAGCTTCACTTCTTGCCGAGTAGCTCCTACAATTTGTCAAGTATGACCTGTCATCAGCTAGCACCCACTCGGACAGCCTAGTCAACGCACTTCTCCTCATCGAGAGAAGGGACTTAGTCGGCTCTCACCCCCCATAAGGGAATGGCTTGATCGGCACTCCTCCTTCAACAGGAAGTGACCCGGTCGGCCTCTCCCCCCTAGAGAAATGACCCGGTCGGCTCCCTTCCCTCAACGGGAAGTAACTCGGTCGGCCCTCCAATAGTGGTGACCCGATCGGTGCCCATTTCTCCCATGAGGAAGGACCCGGTCAGTGTCTTTCCCTCAAACGGGAAGTGACCTGGTCAGTCATCCAAGAGAAATGACCCGGTCGGCTCCATTCCCTGAACGGGAAGTAACCCGATCGGCCCTCCCATAGGGGTGACCCAGTCGGTGCCCATTTCTCCCATGAGGAAGGACCCGGTCGGTGTCTTTCCTTCAAACAGGAAGCGACCTGCTCAGCCATCCTGGAAAAATTACCCGGTCGACTCCCTTCCCTCAACGGGAAGTAACCCGGTCGGCTCTCCAATAGGGGGTGACCCGGTCGGTGCCCATTTCTCCCATGAGGAAGGACCTGGTCGGCGCTTTCCTTTCAAAAGGGAATTGACTCGGTCGGCTCCATCCTTTCCGCCAGGAGGTGACCTTATCGGTCCCCTTCTCTTCAACAGAAAGCGGCACGGTCGGTGTGAAGGCATACTCAGTCTGTCCTTTTTGGATGGGCAGTAAGTCAGTCTGGGTTACGGCATTCGCTATTCCGCCACGGACGGGAATCACTCAGTCAGGCCCCCATGATCCGCCATCCCTGGCGTGGGGCTAATTGTTTGGGCCCAATTGTTCAGAAGCCCAATAAGTGCATAAAGGCCCCTTAAGCTCGGGACAGGTGGCAGTAATGGGTCCCACCTGAGGGTTGACCTAATCTCAGGAAGCTTGAATATCTTCTAAAGGGATAATGCAATCATTGTCTGAAAAGGCAAAATGTCCATTGATCCCAAAAAGGCCCATCTGAACAATGTTTCCTGTCTAGGAAATCCCCAACACTATAAAAACCAATTGCCTCATCAATGAACAGGTATTCAATTCTCACCTAACAAACTAGAGCATCTCTCTCTAGACTTTATCTCTCTACCTCAATCACATCTGACTTGAGCGTCGGAAGGGCGATCCCGAAACCACCCCCGGGGTAGTCTAACTTCATTTTGCAGGTTTCCGGCATATGGATATCGGAGCTCACGCGAACGCTCTTGGGGCCCACATCACACCTCACAACATATTACAATCCTTAATTTCTTAGCAGAAACAGTTCTTATGATGGATTTCTCATTAAAAAGGCCACCATAAGAAATGAATGTGAGCCACTCATTTCGCCACATCATACACACAATAATGATGATTGTACCGCGTGATTTAAGGAAGTTGGAGATAGTTTGACCATGTAATTTAGGCACTTTACGAATTAATTCCAAAATTAAATGTATTAAAATCTTTTCTTCATATATTGTATTTATTACTTCCTCCGTTCCAAAATAAGTGAAACACTTCTCTCATTTATGTGAGAGCTTTTTGAGACAAGTGTTTTACTTATTTTGGAACGGAGGAAGTATATGATTTACTAACTTATACAGTTACTTATACTACAATAAAGAATACACGACATTATACGTTTCACTATACGTTTTTTTTTTCAATGTATAAAATAAGTAAATAACAGAATTAAATGTTATATTATACGAAATTCATGACATACGAAATATTACTGTATGAAACATTGGCACATATTATTCCATTAACGTCTTCTTCAATAGTCCAAAACCTCCATTATTAACGGCGAGCAACCTAATTTGAAGACGATTATATTGTTTTTGCAAGGTATACAGAATTAAATCTCATCATATACGAAATTGTACTTTACAAATTATACTATATGAAAATCATGACATACGAAATATCACTTTATAAAACATTGGCACATATTATTTAAACTCCATTAATGTCTTCTTCAATGCCCAGAACCTCCTTTATTAACGGGGAGCAACCTAATTTGAAGACGATTAGGGTTTCTGATTAATTTGAAGACATTTATGGTTCATAAAGTTGACTTGCGAAGTTATATGCACCATGCCATTCAGACGAATAATTCTGAAATTTTCGGTGCCATGGTCGAGTTTTTAGTTCAGTTGGCCGGCGTTGGTGGTATTTTCCGAATATGAATGGTGGAAGACAAATTGCCTTTGGTTTTGGTGCGTTGGACAGTCCCATAACTTGTTTTGGTCATAGCCGCTAATTGGATAGTGATATTTTGTATGGCTATGACCATAGTGTTCTCCTGGCATTGCCAATCGATTAACTCCTATTAGGTTTTTACTCAGCTTCGAAAAATATGTCGAAGGAACCTTATGTGAACCTTACTTGTTTGATCACTGGCATTTCTCGTGGTGGACATGTCCAAATATTGGATAGTGACAGTCCATAACTTGTTTTGGCCATAGTCGCAAATTGGATAGTGATACTTTTTATGGCTATGACCATCTTGTTATCCAGGCATTGCCAGATGCTTGACTCCTATTATATTTGTAATGAGGTTCGAAAAATATGTATCGTTGTTCGTTTGTGAACCTTAATTGTTTGGTCAATGGTATTTCACATTGTGGACATGTCCAAATATGTCACTTGTTTTTGTCATAGCCGCTAATCGGATAGTGATATTTGTTATGGCTATGACCATTCTGTTATCCTTGCATTGCCATACGCTTAACTCCTATTATATTTGTAATCAGCTTAGAAAATTATGTCAACTGCTATTGTTTGTGTACCTTAATTGTTTGGTCACTGGTATTTCACGTGATGGACATGTCCAAATATTGATCAAACATTATATCAATATTCAACAACAGTAGGATATAATTAATACATAGGAAAAGGGTTTTTTATTTACAAAATAGCAGTTATTGGTTGTGCCTCATCTGAACAAAAAAAAAATTGGAATTTACAAAATGACAGTTATATTTGATAATACTATTGGTTTTACGCAGGTAACTGAAAAGGAAGGATATGATTTTTTATTTCATTTTTTGTTTGTAAAGAAGAATTAGATGATAATAACGTATATAATAATTAATGATATGATCTATTCTATTAGTTATTTGGATTCTCCAAAATATTCTTTTTATCATATTTGGAAAGGAAATAATTATTTTATTTAGCATATTTGGAAAGGAAAATAATTATTTTGTTAGCATATTTGGAAAGGAGATAATATGATATTATTTATCTTCATAAATTTAAACGAAGATCTCAAAATTATATTCTGCGTAATCTTTTGTATGTGGGTTAGTGGGTGGTTAGGAAGGAAGGTTATGTCTAGGGTTTTTGCCTTGTGTCATCACACCAAAACCCACTGTACATCCCCCTCACTCTCGTTACAGAAGCAATGGAGTAACCGAAAATGGCGGAAGAGAAAAACAACTCCTCATGTGTAAGTATTACATGGTGGTTTTCTTTATTTTCCTTCATTTATGCAGCCAATTAATTAATCATAAGCAGCGCCAACGATTAATATTGTAATTACATATTCAATATAAAATTATATAGATATGCAGTTGGAAAATATATATCTTCTACAGTTATGAATCCGAAACCTAATTTTGCCTTTTTTGCCTTCATTTTGTTTGTGTAGAACTTGAGTGTGATTCTAGAAGCCATCAATGAAATACGCTCAAAAGTTACCAACATCAAGGGTCCAAATATCGCGGCTTTTTGGACATAACGCAAGGATATGGGCACTGTCCTCCAAGGACTCCTGACACCTAGGGCATACCATATCTGACACAATAACTCTAACACCAAGGAGTCTCCTATGGGGGAGACCGTCATGCCACACCAGCCACATAAAAAACTTGATTTTAGGCTCCATGTGGCCCTTCCAAATCCATGAGATATCCCCACCCACAGGGATATGAGGGAGAAGAGCAGAGTAAGCTAACTTGAGGGAGAATCCCCTGGCCCCAACAAAACTAGGGATAAGGAGATCCTCCTGGGACCCTTCTAGAGGAAGGGGACAACTAAGAATACGATTCACTATGGAATCCGGGAGTTCAATGGGAAGGTCAGAAAGATCCCAATTACCTAAAACAACTAGACTCTTGAGTTTTCTACAGTCCTCCAAATGGGGGAGGGGGCCCTGAATCCAGGTTCGAATAAGCCCTGAATCCATTACCATTACTTGGAGGTAATGGACTCCCCCAATTTGTTACCCCCCCTCCCCCTCAAGTAACAAAATCCATTAGTTGTTGGTAATGGTTACCATTCCATTTCCATTCCATGGCTTGAACCAAACACCCAATAAATCTAACCTTTTTTATTACCATTTCCCTCCTTTATTTATTTCCATTCCCTTTCCATTTCAAATCTTGAACCAAACGACCCCTTAATGGTATTAGTGACTAAACTTCTCAAACAATGGTACAAAATGCTTGAGAACATAACACTATAAAAATGGTATTGAAGTTTAAAATAGTACACTGGGACTCAAAAATGACATGGAACAAGGTAAAGAAATATTGACACGGAATTTGAACAATGACATTAAAACTTTGAAAAAATATACTTATATAATCGAAAGATGACTCCTATAAAGATGGCATATAATCGTCGAAAAGTGATACTTGATGTGTTTTTTTTAGGATTTTGTTCGAAATTTTCAAGTATCAATGTCAACTTTACAAAGTAGCACCCCGCAAGAAATGGATGCATTATTGGACGTCAAACTGAAATTTTAGAGTCCAAAAGGTTGAGTTGAATTCAAGTTGAAAAGAATTTGGTTTTTGGGAGTTGGAGTCCAAATCCAATTTGAGCTAAACTTTATCTACGGCTTCAGCCGAACTAATTTGGACTAGATTATACTTGGAGTTTGGTTAGAATTGATACGTCAAATTATGCAATCATTGATAGTCTTTATTGGTTAGAATTCAAATTAATAAAGAAATTGTTACTGATTTGAACAATTTAAACAAGAAATATATTGTGTCGTTAACTTGTTATGATTATGTTATGGGAATTGGATGAGTTGTTAAAAGCTCCAGTTGTTATGAATTAATAATCATATGAATACTTGTTATTGGAACTCGTTGATTAACGATATTATAATAATGGCAATGTAACCACAATTGTGGAGTTGATTGACAATGAAAACAAACCAAAATTAATTTTAAAAAGCAATCATCTTGCATCGAGCATAGAGTTCGTCCTATAATCCTATCCGTAAGACCGTAATTGTTATAACTTTGAGTTTCTCTCTACAATAGCCATAACTAGTTTTGAAGCCCGTGCGTTGCACTAGTTGTTGTTTATTTTTTATTTTTTTGTAAATTTTTTGCTGTTGTAAAATGAGATTTTTCAACACCATTGTATCTATATAGTTCCTCTATTCTTTTTCTATTGTAACAATTACCACTTTGGGTAGTTTCATCTATTGGAACCATTCCACTTTTGGTAAAAAATAGCAACTATAGTTGACAACATCGCCTTTAGTTTATGTTAATAAAACCATAATTAATTACTCAAATTGCCTCATAAAGTTGCGTTTACTTTATTAAGTATTTACTTATCCCCTACTCTAGTTAACCCCTCTATGCTAAGCTTTTTCTTTTGTTTATTTTCTTAAAAACCATGCCCAAACCCATTGTTAGTTGCAGTAGAAAAAGACAGAGAAAGTATTTATCATTATACTTTAGTTTCTATATTTGTTATTGTGATATAAAAATTTTATATTTCTAATGTTCAATTGAATATTGTAGTTAAGTATATTATTAAATAGTATCTCAATAATTGGTATGACTAACAATAGCTAACACAGTTTTAACATGGAAAATACTCGAACGATACTTTAAGAACCTTGATTTCCAAATTAGTTTTAGTAGAATTAAGTTTATTGAGAAAAGAATAATATCTACATATAGATATATGAAAAGGAAAAACATAAATAATAATGTATACACCAAATATTCTAGGAATATTAGTCAATTGCATAATACCTCTGCAATGTCGTTAACAAACTTTCACATGTAATGTCATCATGGTATGCTATAGGTACAAAACTATATGTATGTACTTTTTATCTTTATATATCTCAATTTTTAAAAGTATGATTTTGAAAGACATATTTGTTATTGTTACATATAATACGCTATTTTTATAGTTATTTTTATATGTATTTAAAATAAAAAATAAATAATACGTTATTGTTCATCTAAATAAATTATATTTTCCTAAGTTGTAAAACTATATTGTATATGGAACTTATTTCGAAACATATTTCGAGCACTATCCAATAGTAAAAAATTTATAATATTGTGAATTATGTAGCAAAATTTATATTCAATTTACATAGTTGAATAATTTAGGTTGTTTATTTAAAATCAAAATGTAATCTTCACTTATAAAAAGCACCTTATATGTATTTATATTTATGTTAAACACTATTTAAAAAAAATTAAAAATTAAAAAGAATGATATGTCATGCTTAGGTGGAGCTCTCTATAATATTCTAAGGTTATTTTCTAAAATCATACTATAATTTTTTCATTATCCAAAACTCTAATATATATATGTAACTTTATCGCAATATATTTTAATTTTTGTTATAACAACAAAGTTTCTTTAATAAATTTTGTTGCAATACTAAATTGCTTTGGTTCAGTTGAGTAAGGCTGGTGTTTGGATCCTCTAGAGTTTTAAAAGAACTTCACGATGTAGAGTTTGAGCAATATCAACTATTGAATAAAAAATCAATGGCTCATATATTATCTTTCCAAAAACCCCTCTATTTTCTCATCAAAATCCACCCTCTTATTTCCCCCTTCCACAAATATGATCCCTTGATTTTAAAATGTATGGTTCATATACAACTCTACCTTGTAGAATTTTATTAAAACTCTAGAGGGATCCGAACTCGTAAGGCTGAGTTTTTAAAGATTTTATGCTTAATCCTGTAAATTGGACCTATGATAAAATGCTATAGTCACATATAGTACACTATAGTTATTGCTATTATTATATTTATCTAAAAGAAAGAATAAATAATGCCTTACCATTCATCTAGTTAAATATATTTTCATGAGTTGTAAACCTATATTATAAATAAATCTTATTTTGAAGTATATTTCAAGCACTCTCAAATAGTAAAAAATTATAATGTTTTGAATTAGGTAGCAAAAGTTATATTCAATTTACAGAATATAATAATTTAGGTTATTTATTCAAAATGAAACTCTAATTGCTCGTTATCCAAAACTCCTTTTATGTGTTTAAGTATATATAGAGAAATTTTTTTAAAATATTTAAAATAAAAATTAATGACATGACAATCCTACGTGGCGCTCTCTATTTCATAAATTGTAGATCTATATTGTAAATGGGTCTTATTCCGGAGCATATTTCGAGCACTATCAAATGGAATAAAAATTATAATATTTCGAATTACGTAGTAAAAGTTATACACGATTTATATAATAATTCAGGTTGTTCGTTCAAAACCAAACTCTAATTTTAGGTTATCTAGAACTCCTTATCTGTATTCAAATCTATGTAGGATTCTATTTTTGTAAAAAATAAAAATAAAATTTGATGACATGGGAATCCTACGTGGCGTGCTCTATGGCCTCGAAATCTTGAGAAGCTCCCTATGCTCCCGAAAATATCCTCCTTTATATATATACTAGTATTGGGACCTTGGAAATGCCCGTTCTTTTCGTGGAGAAGATGTAGACTTTTGAAATTTTCACATACCCTATTTGACAGTATTTTTTGTCCAACATACAACAACAAAAGTTATATTGTAATAACCTTGAATATTCTAATTTATCATGAATAGCTTATGTAGAAAAGCCCTAACTCTAATTGCAATACATAGTATAAAAAATATTTCTTTTTTTAAATTACTTTAATATAAAATTTAAATATAGTATAAATGGATCTTATTTTAAAGTATTTTTTAAATACTATCCAATGGTGCAAAAATTATAATTTTACGAACTATATATTAAAAGTTATAATTAATTTACTATATATTTAAGTTTTTCATTGTGAACCAAACTCTATATTTGTATTTTAATCAATTTAGAGCTCTATTATATTCAAAAAAAATATGACATGACACTTAATGAGCGCGACAAATGACGTCCAATGAGGACGCCAAATGCCGCAACCTCGTGAGCTGGCTTTTGTACTATGCTATATTAGTTATATGATACTAGCATTGGGACCCGGAAAAATGCCCATTATTTTCATGGAAAAAATATAGTTTTTGAAAATTTCAAATACCCTATTTGACCTTATTTTATGTTCGGCGTACAACAACAAAATTTATAATAATGTATTATGTTATCATTGGAATTTTCTATATGTATATTGATAATATTAACTTTGTAATTTTTTTATCAAATATAAAATCAAAGATATTAATGATTAGGTTTTTCAATGTCAAGCATTATAATGAAAGTGGTGCAACTATTTTGATATTTCATATTATTCACATTATTATTGGTTTTCAATAAGAAATAGATATTTATAATTTAATAAGTGAAAATTTCTAATTTTTTTAACTTTAATTGGTTAAATATGTAACAATAAACTTACTTGACAATCCATTTTGGACTCATAAAGTAACCTAATAATGTATGAGAAAGAAACATAAGGAAGATCAAGACATGAAGATAAGAACTATTTGGAGCTCTACTTTTTATTTTTCTTTTTACTTCACTTGTAAGCTCTATGTCGCCCAAAACGGACAACGATATCGCTAAATCCGACTCTTTATTGATGGAAGAAGAAAATTGTTGATGACCATTTGATTTGGCAGATCGAGTGAACTCCCGTCTAATTTTGTCATGTCTTTTCTTTTTTTAATTTATTTGTGTGGATCGTTTCTTTTCCCTTCATTTTATATTATTTATAGATCTAATAGGTGTATGTAATATTCTTAACTTTGTTGCTCGCATTTTCATGCTATCTGTGTATAAGGTGATTTGGTTTGGAATATAATGGTTGCATTTGGTTTAGGTTGATTTAAGATGGATGTGGGTTTTTTAAGTGATTTATTAAGTATCAAATTTATAAATTAAGGGTGAGACACTGGTCAACTCAAAGCAAAAGTCTAATATTTTAGTCCAATTAGAAAGGTAAAAGACAAAATGGAAAGCAATTCTATCTATAGGCAAAAATATTCAAATTTCTTGCACATCTTACTGTTTGGTTTATAGAAAATACAAAGATTAAAAAACAGAGAGGAGAAAGAGAGCAAAAGAGGTGACCCAATGATAGAATAGAGAGAGAGAATTGAGAAAGAAGAAAACAAGTCACAGTTATGCATAGAACCGCAAATTCCAAAATTGGAACATCTCGTAAAAGTGAAATTTCCCATGTTCTGCTTTATGTTTATGGTTTACTTTTATTTCTCATGATTTATAGAAAAGTTGGAGTTGAAAATACAACCCTAATTTTAATTGCAGTAGGTTACTTTATTATGTTACTATACTAAATATTTTTCCTTATACATCTTTTTTTTAGGAAAACTTCTTATACATCTTCTAATTCTAACATGAATAGAAAAGTTGGAGTTGAAAAACATATCCCTAATTTTAATTGCAGTAGGTTACTTTAATACGTTACTATAATAAGTATTTCTTCTTATATGTTACTCTAATGTAGAGTTAGAAAAAATATTATACATGGATCTTGACTCTATATATGTATTTTTATCTATCTGGAACTCTATTGCTTTCAAAAAATGATGACATGATACTTAATAAGCGCGACAAATAACGTTTAATAAAGATGCCAAATGTCGCCATCTCGTGTGCATTGACTATTGGACTCTGCTTTATATATTAGTTATATATGATATATTAATTATAATTTCTAAATACAATTTGAATTATGATACAGACACACAAAATGCACCTTTTGAGTATCCAATTATTATTTACTAGACTTGCTTAAAGAGTAGTACCACATAAGTGTGTCATGTTATAAAATATGTTTAAATAAAAAAAAGGTAATATTACAAATAATAAAAAATAGATATAGTTTAATTAGGATAGAACAAAAACAGAGTTTGGGTTTCAATAAACTATCTAATAATTGATCTATAGATCATATCTAAATCCGGTTCTAGATACACATGCAACATATCCTCATCCTACTTTTTTTTTTTTTTTTTTTTTTTGAAAGAATCCTCATCCTACTTAGAAAAGGAGGAAGTTGCATAATTATAAATCCAAGCATAGTGAAGACTAAAAAAGGAACAAAAATACAAAGTTGTAAAACTAAACAACTATTATATTTAGACTTTCCTGAACTGCGTCGTTGTCCACTAAGCTACTACTCTCTCGTCTACCATGGAAGAATATTACGAAAGCATAGACAATATGATGATCGATGGTGATCACACAAAACTTCCACTAAAGAAACACACTTATGCAAGCCCTGCTTTTTACCACAACCCATTGAAAAGATCTCCAAGTACCCTAGAAATAACTCTACAAAAAAGGCAGAAATTTCATTCAACACCTTGTAGTTGTATATTAAGCAACCTTCCTTTGGAGTTGGTATGTGATATTCTAGTGAGGCTACCAGTTGAAGACATTCTCCGTTGCAAGTGCGTATGCAAGCGTTGGCGTGACGAAATCAACACCCAACACTTCTTGAATTTCCACGTTCGACGCACAATCAATAATCATAAGAATGAGATTATCAGCTCCTTTATTCTCTTGTCTAAGGAGGGTAGTATGATATACGTTGATTTTCACTGTCCTGAGAGAATAAAGATGAAGCCAATTCATTACCACTCTCATCTTGATCCAATCTTTTATCCTTCTCAACTTATTGGTTTGTGCAATGGCTTACTTTGCTTCAAACATTTGGATTGTCTTCAAGTAAGCAAGGCACCAACAGTGTTGTTTTCAGTTTACAACCCGATCACTCTCGCCTTCAAACTCACAACTCCATTGCAACCTTTAAGTCCTAGGCTTATTGTTAGTGGGTTTGGCTATGATAGCACGAGTGATGATTATAAGATTTTATGCTTGTTACCTGAAGAGGCTTCGATAAGACTTTACAGCTTGAAGAGCAATTCATGGAAACTAATAATTAGCAACGTGTGTGAGTGTGACTATCCTCATCCACTAACTGAAAAATATACTATGATTTATTCTAATAATGCATTGAATTGGATAACTAGGTCAAATTCTATAATAGTGTTTGATCTTGGAAGCGAAAAGTTTCATGAAGTTCCACTGCCTGTGTCATATGGATTCAAGTTAATTGATTTAAGGGGCTGTTTGCATTTGGTAACATATACAGGAGAGATATGGGTTATGAAGGAATTCGGTGTAAAACAATCATGGACTATATTGTTTCACTATAAAAATATCCAAATGATGCCTTGTGCTTATTCAGAGGACGGAAGGGAAATTCTTGTAGCGCTAGGTAGTCACCTAGAGAAGTTTCGTCGTCTGGACTTACATAGTCAAGATTTCAAGAAGCTCAATTTATCTAGTTTACCGATAGATTGGACACACTATCATACAGTCATTCCATGGATTGGTTCCTTTGTTTCCCCTCTGTTGCTTTAGTACTTAAATCTACTCGAATATTGTTATTTACAATTTCTATTGTATACACTCAGATGTACCGTTAAAGCCGTCATTCTTATTGTAAGTAACAAAAAAATTCTATCAGGATAATAATATAACATTATTGAATGAACATACTCAGGGGCGGAGCCAGAAGGGGGGACATGGGGACAGATGTCCCCCCACTTTAAAAAAAAAATTTCACGGGAAAAAAAAAAATTTAAAAAAAAAAAAAAAAAAAGGAAAAACGAAAGACACTTCACGCGTGAAAACATAAGCGCCTTTCACAGTTCTTTGAGCGAAAAACGAAGAGAGAGAAAGTTCAAAAATCAAAACCCTAACTCCCTGCCCCGCCGTCGACCGAATTTCTGTCCAGGCCGCCGGTCGTCGGATTTCCGTCATCGAACACGAGCAGCAGCCAGGCCATGATTTATTGAGTCCAGTTTTATCACGATTGAGTCACGAAGAACGGAAGAAGTTCTGATTGAGTCCAGCTCCAGGCAGCCCGCAACTCCACGACTCCACAACCACAGCCCGCAGCGGCGCAGCGACTCCACAATCACCAGTGAGTTGTTTTTTTCTAAACCCTAACTCCATAAGTTTTAATTTTGCTGTTTTGAGGTAATATATATCAATGTTTGGTTCAATTGGTTGTGAATTTGTGAATTGTGATTATGGTTGAAATCTGAATACTTGTCTACTTGAATTAGTTGAATGATTTGTTGTTGGAAATTGGAATGTTGGCCATGATTTATTGACTCGATTTGTTGATTCATGTTTTAGGATTTAGGTAGTTTGTAATTTCTAATTTGAAAATTGTAAATATGAGTTGATTTATAATTGATTAGTTTGGTTTGATAATGTAATTGATTCATGTTTATCAATTTAATTAGGAAAATGTCAAGTGGTTCACATTCACCTAATTCAAACAAGAAAGAAATACAATCAAATTCTTTGTTATTTTGCACAGTGACAACTCCAAAACTTAATGGCTACATTGCAGTAACAGTTATCTAATCAATAGCCAGAACAGAAAGAAAGAATGAATTAATTAAGTCATGGAGAGAGCTCCAGAACTTTTTTTTTTCGAATACATTTACAGAACATATGATTTGTCGTACTTACAAAATAAAAAACAGCCTCTCAAATGTGAAGCAGGTTGGAGATGTGATTCCAGCCTGCAATCCATGGTCTTTTATCAGTTGGAAGTGCAAAATTTAGCTCAAACATCTCCCTTGAGGCCTTACCACCCTCGTAAAACCCTACAAGCTTAGCCACAATCTCCGCGCTCTCATGCACATGAAGAGGGTCATGAGGATCAGTCCACAGTTTACTCACAAAATGCAGCCTTCTTTGTTTTCCTTCAAGTGGGATGCCCCATTTCATGTACAATGCTTCTCTTTCCTCGGGGCTTAGGCGTGTGGTCACCCTCTTTGCGAGGAACTCCCTTTCTCGCCTCAATGCTCGAATACTACATTTTAAAGATAAAAAAAATTAATCCACTGACATTAGGTATTCAATAATAAATGTGACAAAAGTTCATGATTGGCAGCAGAGATTGATTAAGAAAGAACCTGGATGAAATAGAAATTGTGGGTTCATCTCCACTAGGAGGAGCTGGACTTGCATTTCCAGTTTCTGCCAAGTGCTGCTGCAGCCAAGTCAAACGCCTAAGCTCAACTTCCATGTAAATCTGGATGTAAAACGTTAAGTATTAAACAATTTGTGTTGTAGTGTTTTTTTTTCTAATTTTTTTTCCGATTTCCCGACGTCCGGATTTTGTCCCCCCGCTTTGAGAATCCTGGCTCCGCCACTGAACATACTTATAGTACTTTCTATGTGTATATACTTGTATATAGCTGTCTTCATTTCCATTGTTGTTGCGAATGTTGCTTCGTTGTAGTCACCATTCCATATTTGCTCCCATTATACTTCCGAGCTAGTCCTAAGCAATGAAAGAACAAACTTGTGTTGCTGATTATGAAGTGAACTAATTTCCATTTACTTAAAGTTGTCAATTGTGGTATTCAATTAAATTACTTAACAAGGTACTTCCTGATTGTGTACTTTCTTATTTGCCTTTAGTTTCGAGATTTTTCTATATGTAAGTTGTATTTGAGTGAGTTTAATAGTTCAGTTAAATCATGACCTATTGAGATGTGATTTTAATATCTGAACTACAAAAAACTGTAGTTGATGTGTCGTATTTTTTTTATAGATTTTAGGTGTATTTAAGTTGCATTTTAGGAGTATTTAGATGCATTATAGTTCATAATTGCATACTATTACTTAATCTGCGAAATATTACTCCTCTTGTGCGTTTTTGGTATTATTTGATGAATTGCAGGTATTGAGAACATAATTGGAGTATTGTTGGACAAGTTTGAGTACTTAGGAGCAATTGGAAACAAGCTACATTGATAAGGATCATTATGAACATCTTTGAGTGCAATTTGGAGCTAAAATGAAGTTGGAATTTAATATAAGAATTGTGGAAATTGAGTCATGCCTACTCTTTTGTCCATAACTTTTGACTCGATTATAATAATTGATTAATTCCAGCGGTATTGGAAAGTAGGCTTGAAGAGCTTTCCAACGATAGGTTGCACGGTCCAAGGCGAGTTGCATTCTGAGAGATATGGGCTTCGCAAGATGGCCCAGTATGCCAGGAACTTCTTACGCACACGCGGTTTTGACAATTTCGGCCATTTAATGATTTATTTGGCTTCCTTATCTTGTAATTTGGTTTCCTACTAGTATTAGGAGTTATCTCTATTATATAAGTGAAGGGGGGAGACATGGTGTCCCCATATTAAATAACTATATTACCCTTACTTTTTTTAATTACATTAATTTTGTTTAAAATTTTAAAATAATAATGGGTAATCAATCAATCCCAATATATGCTATTTTTAAAAACTATATAGAGAATAACTTAAAATTTTAGGTTAAAAAAAAGGAAAGACAAAAAAAGTTTACAAAAAAAATATAACAAATTCATTTAAGAATATCAAAATCTTCCATCAATCAGCAATATACTTCCACAACATTATAGTCATGTAAAGAAATGATCATTTTAATGGTTTATATAATTTTAAAGTCAATTACATAGATGATAATAAAGCCAGATTAAGAACTGATCTAAGCTTATTTTTGCTAAAAATAACTTCTAATAAGTTGAACAAAACAGAGCATTTATTGAAAAAACTGTCAACTTAAACTATTATAATGAGTTGTTGCTGCATGTATTGCGTGCATGTAAAACTAGCTACTCGACTTTACGAAATATCACAATGAAAAAATTATCGTGGCACGCATTGCGTGCTTAGAAAGCTAGTAACTATATATTAGAGGTTTTCTAATTAGAGGAGGACATCTATTACTCACTTTTCAATATCACGTTATTTTGTTTCTCTAGTTTTCTCTCTAGTTTTGTGCCCTAGTTTGTTTCTATTTGCTACTTTGGAGATTCAAGATTCAAGCTTTCATATTCATCTTCAATATCAATCAAGTTTTATTCTCTCCTCTTCTCTTTATTATTATTTTAATTATGTTTTCCATTATGTTTATTGCTTTTATTGCCATGATTAGTGAGTAGTCTTTTTATCTAGGATTAAGTTGAGCCCTAGTATGGATTGATCATGTAAATTATTCTCCAATTTCCATGTTATTGAATTATATGTTTAGGGTTTGATAAGATTGTTGTTATTGTCAATTGTGCATCTTGATTTTGCCCTAGTTTTATATTATCAACGAAAGTTGGAGTTGAGATTAGGAATATTTATTCGATGTTAAATTGGTATTTCATTAATTGAGTTCATCAACGAGAGTTGGATCTTAATTTAGATAATCTTGTTATTGATTTGAATTCTCCCATGAAAATAGGTGAGAACTAGAATTGGGAATTATTTGACATTGATTCTTAATGCTTCTAATTATGTGTGTAAGCCATGAAAATAGGAGACATACATGTTAGTTAGGCCTTTTGCTATCACGAAAGTGAGCTCTAGGTATTGAGGAATGACCGAGTATTTAGTTTCGGTTCGCAGCTGTGCTTTATTACTGAGTCATAAGGGAATGTCAATCTTGCCTAAGCTATGATTGAATAACTGGGATGTGAGTTATATTTTGATCAATTCATATTAGTGGTGATACTTAATCTTAGTATTTTAATTATCATATTTTGTTATTAGTTTATAGATTCTTCTGGATATTTGGAATGTGTAGCTATTTCATAGTCTAGAGTCAACTAGTGTTTAATCTTGCACCTCCCTGAGTTCGACCCGTATGTGCTACGACACCGTACACTTGCGGTATTAAAATAAAACCCTAACAGTAGTTTGTGTTTCGGTTGAGAAACGGTTGACGGTCTTGAAAAGAATTCTTCAAGGATTGGAGTTAGCGTCCGCTGGTGAATAGCTGCCCAAGAAGCAAACGTGAACTACCCTCGGGGGGGATGCGAGGAAACCCCCTCTGACGCTCAAGTCAGCACGTGTTCAAGTAGGATTTAGAGAGAGAAAGTAGAGAGAGAGATAAGAATTCTGAGTGTGAGAGAATGTACCTGCAGAATAGTACCATTTGGCTATTTATAGAAGTACTATTCCTCTGACAGGGTGCGTAATCCTTTTACACGTGTACGGCGGTGGTGTGTTTGACAGTTGGGAAGATTCCCTTATTTTGTCTTGTTGGGCGACCGCCAACGTTGTCGGACCACGTCAATGAACTGACTTGTTAGAGCAATAGGCGACACTTACAATATTCGCGTCCGTCATTGTGTTCGCGGACTCCTCATGGGGATCCGCTAACGTACTTGGGTTACACCCATACAACTAGCCCCCCAGCATCTTTTGGGGTCTTGACCGCTAAGGATGTTGTCGGTGGACGCGAGTCATTGTTGTCGTGTTCAATTTTTCGGAGAGGTTGGTTCGTTGGATGCCACGTGTCGTCGTAGGGAGTTGAAAAAATTTCGAAAAGTTAATGATTACTTTTTCGAAAATCCCGCCCATTACTTTATTAGGGTTTTGCTTTGCCTCGACACTTGGCATGAATCTGGAGAGGGAGTTGAGAGGTCTTTCAATCTCAGCCGTTCGCTTCGTGTGTACTTATATGGGCAGTTGTCCTTTTTAGATTTCTTTACCTTATTCTCCTGTTTTCCTTCTTCCTTCTTCATTTTCTGTCTGACGAACCTCCATACCCAGAGCTTCGTTTGCTCAAAAACTGACTTTTTCTTGCTCAAATTACTCCGAAAAGTTACCAAACTTCCTAGTTTTTACTCTCCGAGTTCATTGTGCTAAGGATTTCGTCATTTCTCGACGAAGTTTTTCTGGGTTTTTTCTGGGATTTTAAGTTTGAGTTTCGCCGGTGTTCGTTCTGCATTTCCGGTGGTCTTTTCGCTCAAGCTCGGGTTTTTCTGCAGCGTTTCACTCTTCGGGAACTTTGCTCGTCTTTTTCCGGCAGCTTTTGCTCCTTGTCTTTATTTTTCTCCGGTGACTTTACTTTTCCAGGTATTTCCTCATTTCTTCTTCAAGCTTAAAGTTTCTTTTGTATTTTCATCATGTCGGACCAGTCTGATAGCCAGAACGCCTTTAGCGACGCATTTATGACTGAGAGTGAACCTTCTTCCCCCCTGGCCGATAGCGAGCCTTCTTCTCCTTTGACCGATAATGAACCTGCTTCTCCCTTGGCCGATAATGAACCTGCTTCTCCCTTGGCTGATAGTGAACCTGCTTCCGGCTCAAGCCCTGTGGGGAGGACTAGGTTGTTAGCGGACATACCCCTTACTGCCGAGAGAGAAAAAGAATTGAGGTCGAAGTTTCTTAACGACCCTGCTACCCCCGAGGAGCATAGCCTGACTAGGAGGTATTTATCCGCTAGTCAGAATGGTGATAGGCAAACACTTAGGGAACTTAGGCATCAAATTCTTGCTAGGCGTTCCGTTAGGCATCCTCCGGTCGATGCTGTTCCCGGTCTTGATGTAGCCCCTCTTAGAGAGCATGCCTGGTTGGATAGCTTGGCGGATGCTGGGGTTGAGGTAGCGGCCGACTTTTATGACCGTTTACAGGAATCTGCGGCTCCTAACCCTCCTATTATTAATTTAGGTGACGACAGTGATTCCATTGCTACCGTTATGGTTCGTCGGGAGACCGTTTATCAGCGTCGGTCCGCTCCCGCAAGTCCTGTTGTTCGCGTTACAGAGGCCGCGACTGATTCAATGGCCGCGAATATTGGGGAGAGTTCCCGTGCTGCTGAGGTGAGAGTTGACAACTCTAATGAGATGGAGAGGGAGGTCGTTATCGGACCCGGATCAGACGCTCTTTGGTTGCCTGCGGATTTCAGCGTCGGTCCTCTTAGTCTCGAGATTGATGGGTCGTGGCGTCAGGACGCCATTGATCTTGCGTACTCTAGAGTTGCTCGGGATTTGTATGATTTCCCCGATGGTTATCGGTTAGTAGTTCCGCCACAGGGGGCTATTGTGACAGAGTGTCCTCCCGGCCATGTGGCCGTGTATACTCACCATTTTGAGTTCGGCCTCCGCTTTCCTCTGGATTCTTTTTTGGTGAGGATCCTCAATGCTTTCAACGTATGTCTTGCTCAACTGACTCCCTTAGCGGTCCAGAACTTGATCGTGTACATCTGGACTGTACGTTTTTTGGAGTTTCCCGAGACGTTGAACTTGTTCTGCCATATCCATTGCCTGAAGAAAAATGGATCTTCTAGGCAGGCAGGGTGGTGGTCGCTAACTACAGCCGATAAGAAAATGACCGTCCAGCCCAAAATGACCGGTTTGAAGGGTTGGCAGGATGCCTTCTTTTGGCTACAAGTGCCCGAGTATTATCCAGTGCGCCGTCATTTCACCGAGCCCCGTCCTCGCATGGAGCATTTGCCTTCTGTTCCGTTAACTGGGGAAGAGTTAACGGCTTTTGATTTTTTTGACACGGAGGATTACATAGTCACCTATGAGGACGGGAAGCAAGCTAGGGTTAAGGAGCCCAAACATTGGGTTCCTCATTCCAAGTACATTCTCGGGAACCAGCCCTTGTCGGCCCTGCTGCTCTGCCCTACTCATGACAATGGTAGGTGCTATTGTCGGACTGGTTCGTCTGATGATTATTATTACAAATTTTTTATTTTTTTTTATAATGTTTCTTGCTTGTTTGCAGGCTTCGACAATCTTGATCTCGACGCACTTGGCGTTGACGAGAACCTGCGGCCGCTAACCCACTTGCCGCCTGCTCCTCCTTACGAGTACGAGACAATGCATGGTAACACAAACGGTCGTTGGGGAGGGAACCGTAATGGTCCCCAAAACATCCGCCGAGGTCGCGGTGGGGTGACTGCGGCTCGCGTCCCTGTTCAGGGTGCTACTGCTGCTGTTGCCAGTACTAGCAGCCAACCATCCCGTGTCGTCCCCCTCAGATCATCCACCTCCCGGCCTGTTGCCAGGGGTGGTGGAAACAGGAGGCGGCCTCGCGAACAAGTCGCGGCAGACACAGCTGCTAATAAGAGGCAGGCTTTAGCGGATCCTGCAACTTCTGCCCCCACCAACGAGATTATTCAGGTGGAAGATTTGCACGTAGACGCTCCTCTAGAGGGGCAGGATCATGCTGAGGTCGCGACCACTGGGCATGGTCGCCACAGCGGGGCAACTTGGATGTCTGGATCTTACTCCTACGTCCGTGAGAAGATCCGGGAGCTTATCACTATGCCCAGCTTTTTATCCAACCTGTCTCCCAGCATCTTTTCTCGGTTTCATGAGTGGATCGAGAAGAAGGAGGTGCCGCTAAGTGACGCAGTGTCGGCCTCCTTTGCTCGCCGGCCAATCGTTCCCGGCAAGATTTATCAACCTGACTGGGACGTCGTATGCCGATATCCCCGAGAACGGTGGCATTCTGGTGTACCGTATTCTGAAGGGCATGCAGTTGCTGTTAGACAGGCCGGCAGGGTCCTTGGTAACTCCTGCTGCAAGGCTGGCTCATGACCAACTTGTGGTACGTTTTCATACTTGTTTCATTATTATTCATTTGTTTTTTGTATTCGTATTGACGTTCTCTTTTCCCCTTTGCAGGCCAACAATGCTGCTATTGAGCTGATCGAGCAGTATGTTGAGTACCAGAAGTTGGCGAACAGCTATAAGCAGTCGCTGGAGACTTGCCAGGACCTGCTGAAGGATGTGGAGGAGAAGCTAGCGGCCAAGACCGCGGCCCAGCAGCCTCTTGAGGACGAGCTGCAAACCTTGAGGCCGCGAGCTGCATTACTGGAGGAGACTGAGGCCAATGTTAATACATTGACCAAGGCTTTAGAAGCCGTCAACTCAGAGAAGCAGATCGATGTCTTTGGATCTTGCAATGGGGCCGAAGCTAGGGGGCCGCCAAGGCTATTCTTGAGTTTCAAAGAATCGACGAGTATGTGGCGACTCTTCATAAGAGATATGATGGCGGATGGGCGGCCGCCATGAGGTGTGTATGCAAGACCATTCCAGGATTTGACTGGAATGTGATTGAAGATGCTCATGATGCCGGCCAACATCTCACGCCCTTCGAGGGGGATCCGAAGTTTGCCGATGAGTACGCCATAGCTAATGCGGACCCTCGGGATGTCCCTGCCTCTTGAAGTTTTTGGCGGTCTTCTCTCAGCTATTCCTGTTCTTCCAATAGCTTATAGTTTGTAATCTTTTTTAAACATTTTGGTAAACACTTTATTCGGCCCATGTTGGCATTTGTAAACACTAATGTTTCTTACTTTTATAAGTACGATTCCAACTGAAAGCCTTTCATTTGGCCGCCATCGTTTTCATTTGTAGTTGGCCGCCAAGCCAGTAGCTTTTATTTTATGGAAAGTACTTTGGTTATATCTTGTGTTGTTATTGCTCTAATTTTCGTCTGATTGTTGCATGACCGCTAACCGTTTTTATTCATAAACGCTAGTTGTCGTCTGGTCTTTTATGTGACCGCGAATGCACGTGAGCCTGTCATATGGCTTTTGCTTTGTGCCAAGTCTGTCATATGACCGTTAACGCACTTTGAGCCTGTCATATGGCTTTTGTTTTGTGCTAGGTCTGTCGTATGACCGTTAATGCACTTTGAGCCTGTCATATGGCTTTTGTTTTGTGCTAGGTCTGTCATATGACCGTTAACGCACTTTGAGCCTGTCATATGGCTTTTGTTTTGTGCTAGGTCTGTCATATGACCGTTAATGCACTTTGAGCCTGTCATATGGCTTTTGTTTTGTGCTAGGTCTGTCATAGGACCATTAATGCACTTTGAGCCTGTCATATGGCTTTTATTTTGTGCTAGGTCTGTCATATGACCGTTAATGCACTTTAAGCCTGTCATATGGCTTTTGTTTTCAATTTATTGACCTGTCACATGGTCAGTTAATATACATGAAAATAATAAGATGATTGATGAATTGCTAGCGGAGGCTTGTATTATTTATGAAATGAAAAGTGGCTCTCGGCCTATAACATCTCCTGGATCAAACATAGTATTTCTTTAGGACGCTAGCATTCCAACAGTTCTTAAGCTCCTTGTCATCCATGCTTTTTAGGATGAAAGAGTGATAAGTGCATATTCTAACATCATTTAGTTGCATATTAGGGTGCATTTTCATGTAGTATTAGAGCATTTACTTGCATTTATGCATATTTAGGTCCATTTTCGTAAGCTACGATGCTTTCACGGGTTGTTTGGTCTTTTGATGTAATCTCAGGTACTTTGGACTCCTATTTGAGGACATGATGATTTAGGCGCGTATATGACCTTCAAAACGATATATCATGTGCCCAAAACGGATTGAAAGTGAAGAAGATACACATGACTTTGTGTACTTGTGCGAAATATGACACCTCTTCACCATTTCACTCGTAACTTTTGACTCAAGAATGATAATGAGGTAATTCCAACTGGGTTGGAAACTAGACTTCAAGATCTTTCCAACGATATATTGCATGTGTGAAAAAAAGCTTTGCATCAAAAGTTATAGCTGTTCAAAGTTGAGCTGAAGCCACTGTCTCGACCGCACGCCCGTGCGGAAATCTGCTCGGCCGTGCAACCTGCAATCAAAAGTCACTGAAGCTTCTGCCTCGCTCGCACGACCGAGTGAGATTTCGCTCGATCGTGCATGACCCTGCACGCCCGTGCAATATGTTGCTTGCCCGTGCAACCTGCTGTAATGTCGTATCTTCCGCGTGACCTAACTTATGTCGGTTTATGTTAATCTTAGCATATAAATAGGACTTTAACCCTTATTTTCGAGTGGAGTTTTTGGAGTTTGTAATTATATCATCATTATTAGTTTATACTTAGGGTTTTTAGAGAGAGAAGTTAGAGAGAGAAACTTGTAGATCTCCATTGTTCTTCAAGACTCCACCTTCCTTCCATTAATTCAAGTATCTCTTTTCTTCTTCTTTTCTCCTTGTTTTATATTATGATGTTTTATTATTCTTCTCTATTTTCTTTATTTATTTCAATTATGCTTACATAGTTTTGTAATCTATGGTTAGTTGAACCCTAGTGTGAATTAATTCATAATTATTTCTTTAAATTCCCAAACTAATTGTTGAATTGTTCTTGCTGAATTGATTGTGCATATTTCAATACTAGATTAGGGATAACTAGTATTGTTATGATTTCATTGTCTTGACCACAACGGGAGTTGAGTTTTGACGGATTTGAATATTTCAATTAAGGACATGAAGTTCTCCACGGGAGTAGGTAGAATGGATTGTTAGGAAGTTAGAGTGTCGCGTTTAATGTCTTTCATTTGCATGATTCCACGGGAGTAGGCTTGATTGCATATTAGAGAAGCCATAGATACTCGGGAGAGGTTTATGGTATTTTATAGGGTGTACTTTTCCTTGTGAACATTTAATTGACTAGTTTGGGGTAGAAATTATTATTGTATTAATTCATGCTAGTGGGGATACTTAACTATAGAGTCTTTTATTTATAGATTGATTAGTATAGTTTATTCATTCCACCATCATTGATATCAATCTCCTTTAGTCTTACCATTGTTTAAGAACTAATCATATAACAACTTTCTCTCTGTGGGATCGACCCTGACTTACCCTACTACATAGTTAGGAGGATTAGTTAGGTTATTTATTTTTGTTAGGTGCGCGACACGCTTATCAAAGAGCCGCAAGCAATCTTCTTAGCTATGACGTAAGGACCTTCCCAATTAGCAGTCAGCTTCCCTTCGGTATGCGCCTTACCGGTAGCTGCTGTTCTGCGAAAGATTAGGTCGCCAACATCTAACGGTCTTTCTAGGACTTTCTTATTGTAAGCCTTGCTGATTCTATCTTTGTAAGCAGCTGCTCTCAGTTCCGCCATGAATCTTGTTTCTGGCAAGAAGTCTAGGTTTTCCCTGAGTGCCTGGTTGTTTCTTTGAAGGTGTTGGTGCTTGATCCGGTAAGAGGGTAAGCCCACCTCTACCGGTAGCACCGCTTCTGCACCAAAGGCCAGCTTGAAAGGGCTTTCTCCCGTCGCTTCCTTCTCTGTTGTTCTATTTTACCATAGCACTGCCGGCACCATATCAGCCCATCCTCCTTTGAACTCATCTAGTTTTTTCTTCAAGGCATTCAAGATTTGTTTGTTCGCGGCCTCTGCTTGTCCGTTGCTCTGGGGATGGCAAACGGCTGAGTATGCAAACTTCACGCGAAACTCTGTTAGAAAAGCTTGTATGGGACGGCAATCAAATTGAACGTCATGGTCGAAGACGATAGCAGTGGGAATCCCAAATCTTGTCATAATGTTCTGCCAGATGAATTTCTTGACCTGATTTGCCTTGATTTTTGTTGTCGGTTCTGCCTTTATTAGGAATCTCCTCCCTCCAGTTGCTGTGGTGAATGGTCCCAGGATGTCCATTCCCCACTGGGCAAAGGGAATTGGGCATAGGATAGGTTGCAAATCATTGGCTGGCCTGTTGATGACGGGGGCATATCTCTGGCATTTGTCGCACCTCTTAACATAACCCTGGGCATCCGTCAGCATACTCGGCCAATAGAACCCAGCTCTTAGTGCCATCAATGCTAGGGCTTTACCGCCAATGTGATTGCCGCAAATACCCTCATGTATTTCTTTCAGAATCTTCGCGGATTCCCATGCGGTTGCACACTTAAGCAGAGGTAGACTGAACGATTTCTTGTACAGCTCATTCTGATATATGACGTACCAGCTGACTTGTCGCTTCAGTTTCTTGGCGGACGAAGGATCATTGAGAAGCGTCCCAGTCAGCTTATACGCCACCAGCTCACTAAACCATTCCCCTTGTTGGTTTATGCTATTGACGGTCACAATTTTTTCCGTGATGCTTTTTTCCTACAAGATGTCCACCGTGACGGTTTTCTCAATGCTAAATGAGTCAGAACTTGCTAATTTGGACAATGCGTCCGCTTTCGTGTTCTCGGCCCTTGGTATTGCTTGAATCTCAAAGTGATTCAATTGAGCTATTAATTCCTTGGCCTTTTCCACGTACTTCAGCATGTTAGGCTCTCTGACTTCAAATTCTCCTCTTAGCTGACCGCTAACCAACTGCGAGTCCGTCTTCAAGAGTACATTCCTAGTGCCCGCCGCCAAACACATTCTTAAGCCGGTAATTACCGCTTCATATTCTGCTTCGTTGTTTGACGCCGGGAAGGCGAACTTGATGGCGTACTGGAATGAATTTCCTTCAGGGCTGATCATCACTATACCAGCCCCGGATCCGCTAACAGCGGAAGATCCGTCGACCTCCAGTAGCCAGGTTTCCTTTTGCTCCATTTCTTCCTCCTCATATGAGGCTTCTACAATAAAATCTGCCAGGGCCTGGGCTTTGATAGCGGTCCTAGGCTTATATTGTATATCATACTCTGATAGCTCAACGGCCCATTTCAGCAAGCGGCCGGAACTATCCATCTTTTGCAACGCCTTTTCTAGCGACTGATTGGTTAGAAATTGAATGGGATGACAGTCGAAGTATGGTCTGAGCTTCCTGGCGGCGATTATCACGGCCAAAGCCATTTTCTCAATTAGCTGATAACGGCTCTCTGGCCCGTTAAGGATGTGACTGACGAAGTATATTGGCTGCTGCCTCTTCTCTTTTTCCACCAATAACACGGCCGCGACTGTTTTCGGCGAGGCCGAGATGTACAATTGCAATACGTCCCCAGTCTCGGGCCTCGTAATGGTAGGCAAGCTTTTCAAGTGCTCTTTGACAGCCAAGAATGCTTTGCTTTGCTCCTCTCCCCATTCGAACTTCTTATTTCCCCTTAGCAGTGCAAAGAAAGGCAAAGCCTTGTCTGCTGATTTTGAAATAAATTGAGTGAGGGCTGCCATTCTTCCTGTCAGCCTCTGAATATCTTTGACGCTCTTTGGCTCATGTAGGTCAACAATAGCTTGAACTTTGTCCGGATTCGCATCGATCCCTCTCTTGCATACCAAAAAGCCCAAAAACTTCCCTGCTCTCACCCCAAAGACGCATTTCTTTGGGTTGAGTTTCATCTTATACTTTCTCAAAGTTTTGAAAGTTTCTTCCAGGTCATACAGGTGTTCGCGGTCAGTTTTACTTTTGACGATGGAGTCCTCAACATATGCTTCGATGTTCCTCCCCCTCTGATCCGTGAATACTTTGTCGATCAGCTTTTGGTATGTTGCTCCAGCATTACGAAGCCCAAACGGCATTGCCTTATAGTTGTATACGCCACAATCCGTGATGAATGCTGCCTTTTTTCTATCGGCCTTGAGTAAGCTAATCTGGTGATAGCCCGAGAATGCATCCATAAAGCTTAACAGTGCATGACCGCTAGTAGAATCCACTAGTTGGTCTATTCTTGGTAGCGGATAGCAGTCCTTTGGGCAGGCTCTATTGAGGTCCGTGAAGTCTACGCACATCCTCCACTGACCGTTAACTTTTTTCACCATGACCACGTTGGCCAACCATTCTGGGTAATCACATGGCTCAATGAAGTCGGCCGCCAGCAACTTATCAACTTCCTCTTTGATGGCCTTGTTCTTTTCGGCCGAAAAATTTCGCTTCTTTTGCTTGATAGGTCGGACAGTGCTATCAACATTTAGACGATGTACCATCGCGGCCGGGTCTATTCCCGGCATCTCATCCACCGAGAACGCGAAGACATCCGCGTTTTCTCTTAGGAGAGTCACCAGGTTGACCCTGACCTTTGGGTCCATGTCTGTTCCGACAGCCACTGTCCTTGCCGGATCCTCCGCCAGCATCTCTTGCTTTGTTTCTCCGTCCGGCTTGGGTCTGGGCGTATCATCGGGTCTAGATTCCAACTCTTCCATTGAGACTTCTTTCATCTCCTCATCCCCTTTCTCGGATTCTTCCTCATTTGCCAGAGCTCTCTTCTGAGCTCGCCTTTGCTTCCGAGTTGGCGGATTCAGGTCTTCTATCGGAATTCTCCTTGCCGGCTGCTTTAATGTTGTTAGATAGCACGATTTTGCCATCTCCTGATTTCCTCTTAACTTTGTTGTCATCCCCAGATTGGAAACATACAGCATGGTAAGATGGTAAGTTGATACAACCCCTTGGACGTCATGGATGAAGGGACGTCCGATAATTGCATTGTAAGCTCCTGGTACGTCAACTACCAAAAATTCCGTCATTACATCCCTGGCGTTCTCATCTTCTCCTACCCTTACCGGTAGGGTTATCAGCCCTTCTGGGATCACTGACTTCCCCGTGAAACCTATCACCGGGTAGCGAACAGGCTTCAGATGCTCCCGGCCGATCATCAGCTTCTCAAAAGTGGAGAGATACAGTATGTTTGCGGAACTTCCTCCGTCCTCCAGAATTCTGTGGATCAGACAGTTTGATACCTTCAACGTGACCACTAGCGAGTCATCATGGGGGTAGACGACATGCTTCGCGTCTTCCACAGTGAAAGACAAGGCGTGCATTACTGGCGGCCTTCTCCATTGCATGCTTTCGTTGAAATTGACCTGATGCCTGAATTCTTTTAGGCTGGCCTTTACTCCGTTCATGCTACCACCATGAATCGGACCGCCACTTATAACGTGAATTTCCGAGATCCGCGATTGCACATTCTGGTTATTTGGCTTTATCGCGCCTCCCTCCTTTGACTGAGCCTTGTACTGAGTGAAGTAACCCCGTCTTATCAGATCCTCTAGATTATCCTTCAAATGTCTACAGTTCTCAGTAGTATGGCCGTGATCCCCATGAAAGTCGCACCACTTGCTCTTATCACGGTTTTTGTGAAACATTTGCTTTGGGCGCTGCCATTTATCATTGTCCTTGTTCATCTGATATGTCTGAGCTCTTGAGGTCGTGAGCTGCATATATGCATCGAACTTATCTTTATACTCGAACCTTTCGCGGTCATTCTTCTCGCGGTCGTTACCTTTCTTGACCACATTTGATTCTTGCTTCCTTTCATCTCGGCCGCGATCATTTTCGCGACCCTTTTCCTTCTTCTGCTTATCATCCTTCTTCTTTTCGGGCTCGCGGCTTTGGCTGCTCGCGGCCTTGTAAAACTCCTCACCTCTAATGAAGTCGTTCGCCTTTCTTAAGACTGGCTTTAGGGATGTGAAGGTTTTACGGCCCAGGTAGCTCCTGAATGCAGACCCCTCCCTCAGCCCAGTCATTAGTGCTAGGACGGCCATGTCTTGCTGAAGACGAGGAATAGTGACCGCCTCAGCATTAAAACGGCCAACGAAATCTCGCAGGCTCTCATTTTCCCGCTGCTTGATAGATAACAACTCGCCAGTTGTGCGCTCACGGCGCCTATTACTCACGAAGTGAGTGCTGAACATAGATGAAAGCTGAGAAAAACTTGAAACATTACCAGCCTTGATGCTCTTAAACCATGTCTGGGCAATCCCAGTCAGAGTGGATGTGAAGACTTTACACCAGATGGCGTCCACCTGGGTGTATAAATACATGTGCTCCTCATAAGCGGCCACATGGTCATCCAGGTCTAAGGTGCCGTCATACTTGCAGGACGACATCTTGATTCGCGTCATGGGGTGGTTTAAGATTTCTGGAATGAAGGGAGACAGCTTAGGTTTAATAAACAAGTGTCCGCCAGCAGAATAGTTGCTTACACCGTTGGTGCTGTATTCTCGATGAGAACGGCTTTGATACTCATCTTCAGAATTGTTTAGATTCTCAGTCTCTAGGACAGCTTCTTAATACTATGGGTCATCGATTATTCTCTCCATCTGGCTTCCTTCTTGAGTGAAGGTACGCAATCTCCTCACTGGCGGACCATCAGCATTGCGACCAGTTGAGGGCGCCACCCACCTGCGAACTTGACCAACTCTTGCATTAGGAGTAGGGGTGTTGTTAGGCTGAGGAGTACCCGCTTCTAACATTTGGATGAAAGACGCTACAGTTTGTAGCTGCTCAGGAGAGAATTGATTCAATTGAGCCAGGTTAAATGATCCGCCACCAGTGTTTACCTGATACACATTGTTCCCAGGAGTTTGCTGCTCATTGACGTTCTCGGCCATCCTGGTCTTGGCCGAGGTGCACCGAGTGGTCCTGGCAAAATGATGGGTGTAGATCCCTGACCGATTTCAAACTCTGATGGATCACGGCTGTCATTGTTTGCTCTTTCCATGATAGCGTTCACAAAGATGGGAGTCCCCTCCTTCTAGCGCCAAGTTGTTTCGGTTGAGAAACGGTTGACGGTCTTGAAAAGAGCCCGTCAAGGATTGGAGTTAGCGTCCGCTGGTGAATAGCTGCACAATAAGCAAACGTGAACTACCCTCGGGGGGATGCGAGGAAACCCCCTCCGACGCTCAAGTCAGCACGTGTCCAAGTAGGATTTAGAGAGAGAAAATAGAGAGAGAGATAAGAATTCTGAGTGTGAGAGAATGTACCTGCAAAATAGTACCATTTGGCTATTTATAGAAGTACTATTCCTCTGACAGGATGCTTAATCCTTTTACACGTGTACGGCGGTGGTGTGTTAGACAGTTGGGAAGATTCCCTTATTTTGTCTTGTTGGGCGACCGCCAACGTTGTCGGACCACGTCAATGAACTGACTTGTTAGAGCAATAGGCGACACTTACAATATTCGCGTCCGTCATTGTGTTCACGGACTCCTCATGGGGGTCCGCTAACGTACTTGGGTTATACCCATACAGTTTGTGATGTTTATCTTGTTCGAATTGAAGTATGTTGATCTCATTTTCAATAGTTTCTGTTATTTAATTTGCTTATCTTTGGTGAATCAGTGAATGATTTAGTGAGATAGTAGTTAGGACTCTGTAAATTATAGATGCACTGATGCTGGTATATGCTAAATATTTGACTGGTATTAGTATAGTAGTTTATAACTAAATGATATCACTAATCAGAGTTGAACATAGTTGGATTGTTTCACTGTGATTTGCTTATTTGCGAGTCTTAGAGGGAGGAGAACCTCGGTTTTTGTGTTAGCAATACTAATGTGCTTGAATGTCTTGCATTTTAAGCTGAACAACGCGTCAGCTTCATGTTAGATGTTGCTGGGGTTAGCTATTACTTTGTGTGCTGGAGTTGAGACTTACTTGGTTCTTTAATTCTTCATGAGATGATTCAGATTTCACATTGAATGCTACTTTTTTTTTTCCAAATTACATATATAGCATCTCGTTGTTGTTTCATAACATAAAGTCAAGTGTTCTCCCTCCCCCCTCCATTTGGTTAATTTCCCTCGCTTCATAGATGCTTTTTATGTCTTGTTTACTTGGGAAATTACAGTGAGCTTCCTGGCAGATCTTAGTGGTCTTTACTGCATAAGTATTGGGATTTTCTTCTACCATTTGATGCAAGTATGTACTTTCTTATCAATGATGTCAATTAATTATTATCTATTGGTTGTTGGTGTATCTCCAGGAATGGTAGTGCAATGAAACTTGTGACTCTATCTCTGAGGCTGCTGCTTGTTCTCTACATACATTGATTTTTTTGTGTAGGATTACCATGACTGTGAAATCGGCCTTCAACTTTAAGTGTTTCTTTAGCTTCTATACTCTGTATCATGCTATATTACTCTGGTAACTCGATTGTTATGTTCCGTTAGTTTGTTCTACTTCCGAAAAATCAAAGTTTATGAGCTTGTTCTTAGCAATAGGGTTGCAAGTTGCATTGTGGTATTTCACCGGGAGAGTTAGCTTGAGCCTTAAAATCTTGTTTTGGCAATTAGTTCTTAATTTGATTCTTCTCGTGGTTTCACTTTATAGAACTCTAGTAGTGATCCTTTCTCTATTAAAAGACAGTTTGCAAATTGTTAGAGGTGAGAACAAACAAGGGAACCGGATATCCACTCCAAGGCACGGAAACTACGCTTTCCTATTAGTTTAATTTCGCCCCTCTAGGATCACCGGGTTAACACGAAATAACTAATGAGATACAATGGAGAAAACAATTCACTAGATGATCTTCTAAGTGAATCAACAAGAACTTTGTGTTTGATGTTTGTGAAGAACACTCAAGAGAAAGTTGCAAGTTTTCTCTCAAGCAAAGCAAGAAGATGAGAATCTCCTAATCTGATTTTCTCTCTCTCTTAACTCATATACATAACAAGGGTGATGAATAATCTTCCCTCTTGATTAGAGCTGTTACAGCATTCATCCTTCTTTAATCCCCTGATTAAGAGTACTTAATCATCTTAAAACGAATAACAAATGCATTACAACGGTTATAAACCGTCCACGCAAAATTACACGCCCCAAAACAGACTCCACGTCGCGACTCGCGATACAGATCGCGAGTCGCGAAGGACGCTGGTCGCGACCCGCGACGGCCTCCTGGTCGCGACCCGCGACGAATGTCGCGACCCGCGACCAGCCCTCTGTCTTGCTTGATTTACTCCACGTGATTTTGCGCATTCTAATCTTAACATACTAGACCTCCTCCTCTTCTAGTATATACTCATATGAGCTAACAAAACCCATTACCCTATAAATGTTCCAATAATCCTCCTCCCATTTATAGGGTAATGTTGAAAAGTTTTCAACTTGCTATAAATCACAAACGAAACATGCTCATGCATCATGGAAATATCTTACGATTGAATTTCCACTTAGTAAAAGTAACTTTACAACAATTTCGATCATAATGATAGACAAAGCTTTGAATCATATAACCACTACAAATTATTGAAGATACTAATACACATAAGCATAAACTTAGTTCTTAACCTCCGACACCTATGAAGCCTTGGTGTCCATATCCATTCATAAGCGTTCCAAGTCAAGCCTTAGACTTGGTGAAGCGACCAAACCTCTAGCTTATATAGGTAAATCTTTACGCACATGCTCCTACAATTGAGCACTCATCAAAGATTTATTAAGAAACTTAATTCAACCTCTTATCATTGTAGTAACAAGCACTAACCTTGGGATGTTTTAAACAAGTGCTCCCAACCTTCTAGAGAAGTACTTTCCTCATTGAATTTGGGATCTAATGTTGTATTAGATATCAAATTGAGTTTTCCTTCACCATAGGTTGTTCAATAGGCTTAAGACCCATCCCTTTATTCATTTTGTTCACTAGTTCCCTTGACAACGGTTTAGTAAACGTATCCGCCAAGTTCAAACTAGACCGAACAAAATTAATAGTTATACAACTATTCCTTATCAATTCACGCACATAGCTATGTCTAACTCCAATGTGCCTTGACTTGCCATTGTAGACTTCACTATAAGCTTTAGCTATGGTTAATGCACTATCACAATGAATAGCAAGAGGTGACATAGGTTTGACCCACAAGTCAACCTCACTCAACACATTCCTTAGCCATTCCGCTTCTTGGCAACAAGATGCCAATGCAATGAATTCCGATGCCATAGTGGAATCCGTTATACATGTTTGCTTCTTGGATGCCCATGAAATAGCACCTCCTCCAAGAAGAAACACCCATCCACTTGTGGATGAATAATCTTCCTTGTTGGAAATCCAACTAGCATCCGAGTAACCTTCTAGAATAGAAGGTTCTCCTTTGTAAGTTATGACATAATCCAAGGTTTTATTCAAATACCTTAACACTCTTCTCAATGCTTGCCAATGCAACATACTAGGATTACTAGTATACCTACTGAGTTTACCAATAGCAAAAGCTATATCCGGTCGAGTGCTAGTCATAGCATACATCAAGCTTCCAATTAAGCTTGCATACTCCAATTGTGAAATAGGAGTACCACTACTCGGAACCAAGTGAACACTAGGATCCATCGGAGTAGCAAAATGAGTCGAATTCGATTCATTAAACCTCTTGATCACTTTCTCAATGTAATGAGATTGTGATAAAGAAATTGACCCTTTACCTCTCATTATTCTAATACCTAGAATAACATCCGCTTCACCCAAATCTTTCATGGAGAAGCTAGAAGAGAGAAAGACTTTGGTCTTTTCCACTTGTTCCAAATCAGTCCCAAAGATAAGCATATCATCAACATATAAGCAAATTATAACTCCATTACCGTTATTATCAAATTTACTATATACACACTTATCGGACTGATTTATTTTGAACCCATTAGACAAAATGACCTCATCAAATTTTTGATGCCATTGCTTAGGTGCTTGTTTAAGACCATACAAAGATCGAACTAATTTGCAAACCTTAGTCTCTTGACCTTTAACCACAAAACCTTCGGAGTTGATTCATGTACACTTCCTCCTCCAATTCACCATTAAGGAAAGCGGTTTTAACATCCATTTGGTGAATTACTAGACCATGAATCGCAGCTAATGCTATCAAAAGTCTAATGGTAGCTATTCTAGCAACCGGAGCATAAGTGTCAAAATAATCGATACCATATCTTTACCTAAAACCTTGGACCACTAACCGGGCCTTATGTTTTATTATGGTTCCATCGATCTTCCTTTTCCTTACGAAAATCCACTTACAACCTAAAGGTTTGCATCCGGGGGGTAAATTAGCTAAAATCCAAGTATGATTGCCCATTATCGAATCCATTTCATCATTCACTGCCTCTTTCCAGAAAGCAGAATCATGAGACTTCATAGCCTCATCAAAGGTCCTAGGATCCTCCTCCACATTGTAACAATATGAAATTTGAGTCACAACAGACTCCCTTGACCCTTCAACTAAATATAGTTGAAAATCCGGTCCAAAAGATTTCTCTTTTCTAATTCTTTTACTTTTCCTAATTTCCGGTGTTGTAGTATCATGATCATTGTTAATATCATCCACAACATTGGAACTAGTACTAGGTATCATGTCCTTTGGTCTAGGAATCGATGAGAATCTAGTCTCATCAAATATTGCATCCCTTGACTCTATCACAGTATGAATAGAGACAACATCATTTGGCTCAATGACATAAAACCTATAGGCTTTGCTATGTACCGCATAGCCTATAAAAATGCAATCAATTCCTTTTTCACCTAAAGTTTTCCTTTTAGGTTCCGTCAATTTGACAATTGCCCTACAACCCCATACCTTAAGGTAATTGAGATTAGGCTTTTTGTTACACCAAAGTTCATAAGGGGTAGTCTTATTCCTTTTATTAGGAACTCGATTTAAAATATAACAAGCAGTTAAAATTGCATCACCCCAAAAACCGTCATTTAGACCCGAATTAGAAAGCATGGTGTTAACCATTTCTTTTAGAACCCTATTTTTCCTTTCCGCTATACCATTACTTTGAGGTGAGTATGGAGCGGTTGTTTCATGAATTACACCAATGGAACTAAAATAGCTAGGATTATAGTATTCACCACCCCTATCCGTCCGAAGTCTTTTAACTTTTTCATTAAGTTGAAGTTCCACTTCGGTCTTAAAAATCTTAAACTTTTCTAGTGCTTCATCTTTAGTAAATAATAAATATATGTAACAAAACCTTGAATAATCATCAATAAAAGTCACAATATATTTTTTATTTCCCAAAGAAGGTGAACTATGAAAGTCACACAAGTCACTATGCACCAATTCAAGCAAAACCGTTTGTCTAGTCACACTAGGATAAGGATTCTTTGTAATCTTATTTAGCATGCATGTCTTACACTTCTCTAACTTTAAATCGAAAGAAGGTATTAAACCTAGCTAAGACATGTCATATAATCTACGATAGTTTACATGACATAAACGATTGTGCCATAGAGAAGAAATATCAAGCATGTAAATAGAACTAGTATCAATTTCATTATTAATACTAAATTTAAACATTCCATTACAATAAAATCCTTGTCCAACAAAAATACCACCCTTAGAAATTATAAACTTATCCGATTCAAATACAACTTTAAAACCAAATTTATTCAAAAGACCCCCGACACAAGATTCTTCCTAACTTCCGTACATAAACAACATCCCGGAGAGTTAAAGTCTTTCCCGAGGTTAACAACAATTCTACTTGGCCTATACCCTTGGCCTTTACCGTAGAATCATTCCCCATATACAAGATTGGACCATCATCCAATTCTTCCAAAGACTTGAAGAAGTGCTTATTATTGCACACATGTCTAGAGGCCCCCGAATCTATCCACCAAGAATCATCAACCTGCACAAACATAATTTCAGAAATCATAGCCACAAAATTCATTTCTTCAATTACATGTTCATGTGCAACTTTACCTTGGTTTTGAACAACACTAGTTTGTCCATTCTTTGTCTTCTTCTTCTTAGAAGGACAATCCCTCTTGAGATGAGGTCCATTGCATACCCAACAAGTGAGGGTCTTCCTCTTCTTGTTTGCAAAGTTGGTTTTAGAGTTGTTATTGTTGGATTTCTTGGTCCCACTAGACCCACCAACCTCTACCATATTCACGGTAGACTTAGGAATACTAGGAGTAGTATCCTTAACCCCATCTTGAGCCCGGATACCCTCTTCAATACGAAGATGAGTTCCTAATTGCTCCATGGAAATATCTTCCTTCCTATGTTTCAAGGAATGCTTAGTTTCTTTCCAAGAATGTGGTAATTTATCAATGATTGAGGCTACGGCAATAGCCTCATCCATCACCATACCATGTGATCTAATTTGGTTCAAAATATGATGAACATCATGAAATTGCTCTATAATAGGCCTATCATTAGTCATTTTAAATGAATTAAAATTACTAACAAGAAATTTCTTACTTGAAGCATCTTCAGAAATATACTTGGCCTCAAGAGAATCCCAAAGTTCCTTTGCACTCTCCACATTTTGATAGAGATCGAACAAAGGGTCGGTAAGAGAGTTGAGAATGTGACCCCGGCAAATGTAGTCATCATTCTCCCACTTTGTCCTCTTCCTTGTAGTCTCTACGGACTCTTCCTCTCCATCTTTCGGGAATGGTGGCATGGGTGTTGATAGAACATACACCACATTCAAAGTTGTCAACAAGAAGTGCATCTTCTTTTGCCATCTTCGATAACCCACCCCCTCAAACTTGTCCAACTTTTGGAAGTTCATAGTCATGTCCTTGAGTGATTGAGCCATATCCGAAATGAAAAGAAATTAAACTAATAGATTGTTAGAGGTGAGAACAAACAAGGGAACCGGATATCCACTCCAAGGCACGGAAACTACGCTTTCCTATTAGTTTAATTTCGCCCCTCTAGGATCACCGGGTTAACACGAAATAACTAATGAAATACAATGGAGAAAACAATTCACTAGATGATCTTCTAAGTGAATCAACAAGAACTTTGTGTTTGATGTTTGTGAAGAACACTCAAGAGAAAGTTGCAAGTTTTCTCTCAAGCAAAGCAAGAAGATGAGAATCTCCTAATCTGATTTTCTCTCTCTCTTAACTCATATACATAACAAGGGTGATGAATAATCTTCCCTCTTGATTAGAGCTGTTACAGCATTCATCCTTCTTTAATCCCCTGATTAAGAGTACTTAATCATCTTAAAACGGATAACAAATGCATTACAACGGTTATAAACCGTCCACGCAAAATTACACGCCCCAAAACAGACTCCACGTCGATCGCGAGTCGCGAAGGGCGCTGGTCGCGACCCGCGACAGGTGTCGCGACCCGCGACGGCCTCCTGGTCGCGACCCGCGACGAATGTCGCGACCCGCGACCAGCCCTCTGTCTTGCTTGATTTACTCCACGTGATTTTGCGCATTCTAATCTTAACATACTAGACCTCCTCCTCTTCTAGTATATACTCATATGAGCTAACAAAACCCATTACCCTATAAATGTTCCAATACAAATTTCTTCATCCCCTTCTACCTGCCAACTCCGCTCTTTCGACATGCTTCTTTAATTTACTCGTTCAATCTAGTTCTCATGAAGATGGGAAGTATGATATACGTTGATTTTCACTGTCCTGAGATAATAAGATGAAGCTAATTCATTATTACTCTCATCTTGATCCAATTTTTTTATCCTCCTCAACTTATTGGTTCGTGCAATGGCTTACTTTGCTTCAAACATTCGGATTGTCTTCAAGTAAGCAAGGCAACAACAGTGTTGTTTTCGGTTTACAACTAGATCACTCACGCCTTCAAACTCACAACTCCGTTGCAACCTGGAAGTCTGGGACTTATTAGTGGGTTTGGTTACGATAGCACGACTGATGATTATAAGAGTTTATGCTTGTCACTAATTGACGGAGCTTCGACAAGACTTTACAGCTTGAAGAGCAATTCATGGAAAGTATTAATTAGCAACGTATGTTACTATCCTCATCCACTAACTGAAAAATATATTATGGTTCATTCTAATAATGAATTGAATTGGATATCTACGACAAAGTCTATAATAGTGTTTGATCTTGGAAGCGAAAAGTTTCATGAAGTTCCACTGCCTATGTCTCATGGATTGAAGTTAATTGATTTAAGGGGCTGTTTGCATTTGGTAACATTTTCAGGAGAGATATGGGTTATGAAGGAATTCGGTGTAAAACAATCATGGACTATATTGTTTCACTATAAAAATATCCAAATGATGTCTTGTGCTTATTCAGAGGACGGAAGGGAAATTCTTATAGCGCTAGGGAGTTATCTAGAGAAGTTTATTCGTCTGGATTTACATAGTCAAGATTTCAAGAAGCTCAATTTATCTGGTTTACCGATAGATCGGACACACAATCATAAAATAATTCCATGGGTTGGTTCCTTTGTTTCTCCTGTGTCGCTTTAGTACTTAAATCTACTCAAATATTGTTTTTTACAATTTCTATTATATATGCTCAGATGTACCGTTAAAGGCTTAAAGCAATCATTATTGTAAGTAACAAAAAAAATTCTCAGTACAACATACTTATAGTACTTTCTATGTGTATATATTATACTTGTCTATAGTTGTCTTTAACTTTGTTGTCGTTGCGAATGTTGCTTCGTTGCGAATGTTGCTTCGTTGTAATCACCATTCATTCCATCTTTACTCTCATTATACTTCCTAGACCTAAGCAATGAAAGAACAACATTGTAAAGCTGCTCATGAAGTAAACTACATGCCATTTTCCTACTCGAATATACTTTCTTAATTTCTTTTTATATATGTGTAATACTTTGACTTTTGCACTATTATATTCACACATCTTAATTTGACATATCCTTTTACATGTGTATTAAAACGAAAGTTAATGGTCAAAGTTACATTGTACATTGGCAAGTGTGAAAGCCAAATTGGGGCACTTATTTGAAAACAAAGAATATATATATCTATAAATGATTATTAGTACAAGAAACTAAGTTATTAATTGAGAACTAAAGATAATAACAGAGTTCTATCCCGTTTTCTTCATAATGTACATATACTCTCAATGCCTCAATAATCGATATATGCCCTAAAGTGGTCGCTTTTTTAGTTAATTAAATATATCGCTTTTAGATAGTGGTGCACCTTATTTAAATGGTACAGTCAACACTCAGCATCAACTTTGAGCCATGACCTGGTTTGGAGAAATTGGGTTTGTGTCAATTTTGTGTTTCCTTTCATAACCCCATACTTGATATATTGATTTCGATTGTGTCAGATTGCCAACGCCAACACTTATTCTCATGCTTACTTCCACACCATGTTTTTTTCCAAGAATAAAATATGTTAGGGTTTTTCGTTATATCATTACGTTTTCTCAATTTCTACGTTGTATCCAAACTTTTAAAAAAACCCACTTAATACCCTCAAACTCCATTTTGTTTAGTTTTTTGTCAAATAACACCTTACTACTTTGTGATGATTTAGTCATACCTTCAAATCAATATTTTAATTAATTTCCAAACTATACAGACATTTCATTTTCGTGGAACTTCATTTATATTGGCGACAAATCATTTTTCTTTTAAAAAAAGTTGTCACTAACTTCTTCGATCGATATTCATTTAGCAAGTTCTTATGTTCATGTAGTATTTTTTAGTGAGCTGTCAGCCTATTGTAGAACACAAGGACTATTAATTTCAATTTTGAGAAAACTTCATTTTATAGATGTAAACAAATTTGTAGGCCTGGGCTATGCCCCGAGTACTTATGTAAACTAATTTTGAGAAAACTTCATTTTATATATAGTTGTAAACTTCGTTTTATAGATGTAAACTAATTTACTTTAAAATGATATCACCAAATATCATTTGGTTTAGTGCTTAATACTTTAGTATATAAACTTGAAGGTCATGGGATTAGGGATGGGCATGGGTCCAAGACCCTACCCGGACCCTACTGGACCCGACCCTAATTTTAGGGTATGGGTCCAACTTTTTCAGACCCTGCAGGTCCAGGTCTGGGTCTAAGTGAACTTTTTAGGGTCCGGGTCCGGATCTTGATATTGTAGACCCAGACCCTACCCAGACCCGACCCTTAGACCCTAAAATTATTTAATATATAAGTTTTACCTTTTTATTTTTAAAACAAAATTGATTTTCTAAACACTAATACAGACCCACTCCCTTTGAAACCCTATTTCCTATTTTCAGTCACAAGACTCACAACAGCCGACTTAGTGAGAGAGAGAAGGGGTCACCAACTCACCACTCACCGAGTCACCGGCGTGCCGCCACTAGCACTCGGCACCGACTTCCTGTTCATCTTCACTGGCCATCATCATATCCTCACCATCATCTTCATTCTTCACACCATCATCATCATCTCCGCACTGCTCAATTTCACGCCACGCCAATTTCATACTACCTGATGCATATTGTATGTATGTTGTTGGAACTTTGAAAGTCTGCAAGACTTTGGGTTCTTTTATTTAAAAAATCAGTTTAAATTTTAAAGGTTTAATTGGCTAGAACAGCACCACCTTTGGCCTAAGTGCAAGAAACAGCACAACCTTAAACGGGTGCAAAGCGTAGCACCAACTTAAAGGTGGGGTGCAGAAAATAGCATAAATGACGTCGGACAACGGAGATTCCACCGGAGCTAGGGAATCTCCATTATTTTAATATTTTTGTTAATTCCCTCCCCTTTTTTTTTAGTAAATCACGTGCCTCCTTTTTTCCCTCTTCTTCTTTAACTGCCAACTCCATCTTAAATCCCCTTTTCTCAATTATCAAAAACCCTAAATTCCCAAATCTCAATTAACGAAAATCCCCAATTCTCTCTCTTCTCTTCTTCTTTAACTGCCAACCTTCATCATGGTTGAAAGGCATGGGAAAGTTTACTGCCACCATGGGTTGCCAGCCATGGCGCAAACTGTGAGCAAGAGAAATGGGAACCATGGCAGACGGTTCCATGAGTGTTCAAAGTGGAAGGTTAGGTTGAATTTTCCCATTTATCAGTCAATACATATTCCTATTTATCAGTCAATACCCCTCCATGATTTAATTTGATACTGAACAGGGATGCCATCACCTATTTTGCAAAAAACACAAAAGCACAGAAAAAAAAAATACATTCATTGCAAGTACGATTGAGCAATATCAAACACAACCATCACACACATTCACTTCAAGCACACACATTTATTTCAAGCAATCAATCAACCACACATGTTTCAGGCCTCTTTAATTTCATCTAACTTAACCCTAATTATCGCATCGCATATTAGAGAATTACCCACATTAAAAAAAATCAATGTAGGCAAACTCACCAAGTTGAAGTTCAGATTTTGATTCGTGCGCAGAGGTTCAATTGCTCTTCGTCTTCCTTGTCTCAAATGGCGAATTCCAGAAGTTGAAAGGTGCAGAAAATAGCCTGGAGAAGAAGAAGAAGAGAAGAGAGAGAAACAGAAAAGAAATGGAAAGGAGGGAAAAAAAAGGAGGCACGTGACTTACTACAAAAAAGGGGAGGGAATTAACAAAAATATTAAAATAATGGAGATTCCCTAGCTCCGGTGGAATCTCCGTTGTCCGGCGTCATTTATGCTATTTTCTGCACCCCACCTTTAAGTTGGTGCTACGCTTTGCACCCGTTTAAGGTTGTGATGTTTCTTGCACTTAGGTCAAAGGTGGTGCTGTTCTAGCCAATTTACCCAATTTTAAAACAAGGCAATTGGTATGTTTGATTAGGCTATAAATATAAACCCCTCAATGGCTCTTTTATATGGAGAATAATTATTTTCCTAGATAATTATTTTTCGTCATGAAATATTATTAATATTGAAAATTTGGCAAAAATAAAGAAATAGGCCTGGACCCTAGACCCTACAGACCCTAAGGGTCTGGGTCCGGGTCCAATCTTCCTAGACTCTTAGGGTCCGGGTCTGGGTCCGCAAAAAAATTTAGGGCCCGGGTCAAGGGTCCAGCTGGACCCAATCCAGACTCGACCCTTGCCCATCCCTACATGGGATCAAATCTTATACAATGCATTTACTATTTTTTTTTGTATATGGATCATGTGTAGAAAAACAACCTAAGGGAGAGTGCCACGTGGCGTCGTTCTTTGGTTAAGAACACCTAAATAGGGAGGATCCCAAGAAGAGGGTCACCCTAATGCATCCTTTCGGATGATTATAGAAAAAGAAACATCAGGAGAGTTAAACCAATAAGACAAATTAGCCGTCGAATGCCCTCGATGAGCCATCCAATCCGCAGCGCAATTCGCTTCTCTAACAATATGATCCACTTGGACCACCTCAAACTTCTTCAAATCTTCCCCTGCATCACAAATCAAAGCATTAATGGTCCAAGGAATTTTCCATAATTTCTTAATAGATTGGATAACCGACAGGTTATCTCCTTCAATACAAATCTTATCTATACCAACGGAAAGAACTCCCCTTATTCCTTCTCGAAGACCCAAGGCTTTAGCAACAATAATAGAATAAGAGGAATCAATAGAGTTAGCACCACAAAGACGAACCATCCACTATTTCTTATAACAAACAATAAGAAGTCTGACCATTACTTAGCTTAGAACCATCAAAATTAAGCTTAGCAAACCCCTGAGGAGGGGGAAACCAAGCAGCAGAACGTCTCAGAAGACCTTTCTTCTGAGAATTAATCAAAGAGCTGGCGATATTAAAGAAGTTGGACTCACTTTTAACCACATTTTAATATACATTTTTATCAATTTGCTTACCTTTCTCGGAGAATTAGACTCATTTTTAAAAATGATGTTGTTCCTTGCAAACCAAACAAACCACCAAATGATGGCAAAAAAATTCAATATGGAGCAAAGAACAAGAATCTCTAAGATCCATAACAAAATCTTTGAACGAAACCACACTATTTCTCCATTTAGGCAGATGACTACAAATCTTAGCTTCCACCAAAATTTCCGTCACATCAACAAAAAAAAGGCAAGAGAAAAACACATGAGAAACATCTTCTGAATGATGATTACAGATTACACACTCAAGCGGCATAAAAAATGACTCATCTCTAAACGTTTCTTAGTAGGAAGACCATCAAGAGTTTAATTTTGGGAGGCACCTTCAACCTCCAAATCCACCCAAACGAATTACCTGAACTTGAATTGACATCAATTCCTTGAATCAAAGAAGCACCAGATTTGATAGAGTATCCCCAATCCGAACCCAAAAAAGTTTATTTGGTGTATCATTGGATGGGATAAACCAAATAACAAATGGATAATAGAATCAAAAACGTTAGCTGAAACAAACTGATTTAATAACACTTCATCCCAATTTCTAACAACAGAAATAAAATAGCTAATTCTTAGATGTTCAGTACCTGGAGGAGGGAGGATAACCTTAGAAATTGGATAGCTAAACACCCAATTATCATACCAAAAGGAAATATCCTCCCCATTCCATATATTCCACCGGAGCCCTTTTCTAAAAATAGAGCGCATAGACATAAGTTTCCTCCACTGCCAAGAAACATTAACCTTTGTAACATAGGAAAATATTTTATTATTTTTTAAATATTTTTTCTTAACAAGTTAAACCTATAAATTCTCGGGAGATTTAATAATTTTCCATAATAACTTAAATTGTAAGGCTATATTATTAGTTTTAGCTTTTGCAGAGCCCAAGACCACCCAACTTTTTAGGAAGGCAAACTTTATCTCATCCAATGAGATTAGGAGACTTGGAATCTGGGTTTTATTCCAAAAGAAATTTCTATAACACCTATCTAGAGAAGAGTGGATAGACGAAGGGAAAGAGAAGCTCTGCATTTGATAGTTAGCTTTAGTAGCCAAATTAGCTTGAATTAAAACAGAACAACCTACTTGGGAAAGAGAGTTAGCCTTCCATTTACTAAGTTGCGATGAAACTTTTTCCTGAATATCTATAAACGTCTCATTAGTAACTTTTCCACTAATAATAGGGCACCCTCAATATTTTCCTAAAGAGAAAGATTCTTCCATTTGCAAAATAGAAGCAAACTCTTCCAATAAAGATGGGTCAGTATTTTGAGTATATTGAAAAGCAGACTTATTATAATTCACTAATTGTCCTGACATCGAACAATATTTATTTAGAATATTTTTTATTTTATAACAACTTTCCGACGTTGATTTCACAAAATCATCGTGTCATCTGCAAAAGTTAAGAAAGGGATTTTAACCCGGGAATGCCCCAAAGTAACCCCTACAAATTTATTATCATTAATACTAGCTGATTGAAGTTGTCGGGCTAGAATTTTAGCACACAAAATAAAAATGTAGGGAGACAGAGGATCACCTTGACGAATACTCCTCGTCAGAAGGAAAACATCTCCCGGAATACCATTCACTGATACTGAAAAGGACACTGTCGTTATACATTGCTTTAACCAGTCAATCCATTTTTTGCATAATCCTAACTTTTCAAACATAAAAAATATAAAGTTCCACTCTAGCCTATCATAAGCTTTTTCCATATCTAATTTAATCGCAAGCCAGCCTTGATTCCCCTTCTTATTTTTAAAAGAATGAAAAACTTCATGGGCTAGTAAAATATTATCCTGAATTAGTCTTTCAGGAACAAAAGACCCTGAAGCGGATGAACAATTTTTCCCATTACAATACGTTATCTACTAGCCATTATTTTTTATATTACTTTGTAAATCGTAGAGCATAAACTAATAGGTCTAAAATGATCAGGATTAGAAGGAGAATCAATTCTAGGAATCAACGTGATAAAAGTATGATTTATATCCTTTAATATTTTTCCCGAATGAAAAAAAGTTTTTACTGCCCTGAAAACTGAATTTCCAACTAGCGTCCAATATTATTGGAAAAAGAAAGGTGGAAATCCATTCGGACCCGGGAATTTATCAGGAGCTAAATCAAAAACAGCTTCCTTTACTTCCTCTATTAAAATATCACTACATAAATAGTCATTATCCTCATCAGAAATAATCGACTCTAATAGATCAAAATCATTATGGAAATCAAACGCACCGTTAGAATAGCGAAGGCATTAGAGATACATTTTTCAATTAATTTCGGATGAGTGATTTGATTATTTGAGGTGTCATTAATAGAGGTAATTAATAAGATTACGATATTCCGAATCATAGCATATGCCTGATAATATTTCGTGTTAGCATCACCTAACTTAATATGGTTTGATTTTGCCTTTACTTTCCAATATGTATCTTGAAAAGCCAAGAGTTTTGTTTGTTTAGAAAGGACAATATTTTGAGTTCTTATAAGATTAGGACAATCATTCGAACTAATAAGTTTATCTTGAATAACCTTAAGCTTATTCTCCACCTCCCGTAATTGGCGGAAAATATTATCAAATCGAGTTAAGGACCAATTCTTAGCTTTTTCTTTCAAAAGTTTACATTTTTTTGTTAGACAAAACATATTAGAACCATCAAATCTTGGGCACCAAGTTTTTAACAAGAGTATCGAAATCTTTTCTTGTGGTCCATAGCTTGTCAAATTTAAAAGGAGGAGCTTTCAAATAACTTAACAATTTTAGATTTAATGAGATTGGACAACGATCCGATGAAGAAAAATTATGATGTTGAAGTTTAGAAGCCGTGAATAGGCTTAACCAATAAATACTAGCCGCTCCTTTATCCACTCTTTCCATTATATTATTAGGGCCATTTTTCTTTTTACGCCATGTATAACATGATCCCATGATCCCTCATAAGGTAATTCAACACAATTAACATATGAGTATAAGAGATTCATAAAAAACAATCTTGAAAATCTGAAATTGCTCATCCTAACTTGTCTAAATGAGAACTTAACTCATTAAAATCCCGTAAAATAACATAGGGAATAGTTAAAGAATTGATGACATTTATAAGCTCTTCCCAAAAGTCATATTTGTGAATATAATTAGGAGGAGCGTAGACAAAATAAATAATAAAATTCATATTAGAAGACATAATGTTAATATCGCAAACTATAAATCTAGAAGATTTCTTTATAATAGTCAAACTTAACGGGTTACTTGCATTAATCTTCCAAAATGGCCACATACCACCTGCTCTTCCTAAGGAATGAAGATAATCAAAATGTGTGAAGCTACAGTGCCTTACATAACCCTTCAAAGGAGGAGTAGGTACTTTGGTCTCACACAACATCATAAACTGAACTTTATTACATTTACAAAAATCTCTCACTTCTTCCATAATTAAGGGTCTTTTACACCCCCTAACATTCCAAAAACTTATTATCATAATGCAGATGGTATTAAACAAACATGGCTAGCTTAAGTTCTACTCCTCTTCAGGCCTGAAGAGGCTGAATCTATCTCCAAACAGTTATTTCTCCTCTTAGCTGAATTAGAGTGTGAGCATTGCTCCCCATGACTATTCCCTTCAACCCCCATCGTCCCTTCTATTTGTTAGATAATAGAAGTCTTAGAGTTAATTGAGTGGAAAGAATTTTCTGGTTGGGATAAATATTCATCCAGCATCTCATCATCATATGGTTCACCCATAATATAAGTATCATCATCCACATCGATCGAACCAACTTGTCATGATAAAAAATCTCAACATCGGGCGGTTCAACATGCTCAACATCGGGTAAATACACAACAAGAAAGAACAAACAAGTCTTTAGGATAAATGACTCGAGAGGGACTGGAGAGATAACATCATCACGAGACTTTGGGTCACATTGCTATGCACAAACGGTTGTGAAGAAACAAACTCTAGCAACGAGGGATAGGAACTGGAGATACAACACTCATTATAAGCTCATCATCAGAGGAGGAATCAACCTCTATAGCAGGGACTAGAGTAGCAATACCTTTACCTTTCTCACCTTTCTTTGGCAAAGATAAATTAGCAAACTGAACATGATCATTTTCAGATCAACTTCTTTGATAATTACACCTTTCTCTTTCACATCCTTTTTAGCACCACCAAACACTTTAGCAGGGAATTGTTTCTTATAAGCACTAGACTCATAACCAGTAGTAGACACAGTACTAGGTCTAGCAATGTGCCTAGGCCTAGCCTCCACCACATTTGCTTGCTCAGCTGTGGTGGATGGCTTGTCTTGCCTATTAACATTGCCTAAACATTCAGCAAGTCATTTCTTTTTTGGGTGCTTCAACATTCTCACTTTTAAATCTTTTTTAGGACAGTACAACAAACCACAATTATCTATCACATGATCTTCACAACCACAAAATGAGCATCCAGATGAGAAATTCTCATACCAAATTAAATAGCTACAAGCAATACCACCAGCATGCATCACTTTAGCATATTCTAACAAAGGACTAGTGATATCTACCCTTACACACGCACGGGTAAATCTTATCTTGTGCCTAAGTAATGATCTAGAGTCTAGCTTAATCAATGAACCAACATGATTGTCAGCCAACAAGTTTGCAACAGAATCAAAATTTAACAATTCAGTTGGGAATCTTGGAATCCTTACCCACAAATCCACCCATTTTATCTCTTCTACATAAGGATCAAAATTAGCCCTCCGGGGATAAATCACAAACAGTTCACCTTGGACATGCCAATGTCTCTCAGACTAGACTAAATAGAGGTCACAAGGATTAGCAAATCTAATCAAAATCCACCCATTCCCCATTTCAAGATAATTAACATCCCCTTTGCAAAATTTCCAATCAGCCTTAGTTCTAGCTATTATAGTTCTTAAATCAACAGGTTCACCTAACATCTTACCAACAAGACAAGATTAGATAAATCATCCATATCTTTCTTTACTTGAGATAACTCATCCAAAATAATAACTTCAGGAGAAGAAGGGGGGCCAGAGGGGTCACGAGATTGATTAACGGCATCAACCGAGGCAGTTTTAGGTTTAAAAGACTCACATTCAGCAGGATTATTGACGGGACCAAAAGAGAAGCTACCCACATGCACCCCATTTTCAAGGATAGCTTCCTTGAAAGACTTAACAGCTGCCATGACACCGAATAAAAGATCACACTCACAAAACTTAACAGACTTTGAGAATTTGCAATATGCAGCAAGCAGAATTTTAGAAGATAGAATATGAGAAAGTTGAAATAAATATATCTGACCTTGAAAGCTTATATAGTGAATAAAATTAGGGCAAATCTCAGTTGAAGAGATATTGAATTGAGAATTTTGAATGACAAATCCTTTCGCATTTAATGCTTGAACTTCATTAATGGATAAAATTCCAACACCAACAACTAATCTCTACAAATCTCGAACAGAACCCTCAACGCAAGAAGAAATCATGAGCTTAGCTCCAAAAGAATTAAAGTAACCCACACATGAATTGAAAAAGGGAGGACCTTTCCCATCCCCTGCCAGATAATCCTAACCCTAGCATTGAATTTGTACTTGAATTGTAGAAAAATTAATCCACCTAATCCACTTCAAAGAGCCTTTCGCTGGATTAATAATGATGAAACCAGAAAAAACTCCACTCTTAGGCTTATAGCCCTGATAATCGAAGTAATTATTTTTTAGTTAACATATCCAGTACATTAGTTAGTGTTGTTCTGTAATTGGTTAAGATCTATTGAGCATTATTTAGTTTCCAATATAAACGAAGAAATAACTTTTTTATAAATCTAAAATGTCAAATACAAGAGACAACATGAAAAAAGAACTTAAAACAACCTAGCATTTGGAGTAATTGTACCAGTTTCAGTTTGGTTCTTGGAATTTATTTTTTTAGTCTTTTTAAAATTATTTTTCCTGCTTACACTTCTTCCCTTTAATTTATTTTTGCACGATCGGAGTCTAAAATAACCAATGTAGTTGTACTTGATGAGCATTGTTCTTCTATAATTGGTTTTGTAGTTAAGACTTTGGTTATACTTGCTGCAATAGTCTTGTAGACTTCTTGCAGTACCTTTCTTGCATCTTCATTATCTTGACTTATTGTAGAACTTTATTTCGGTTTCATATCGCACATGGGGTTACGTTGTTTATAACTGCTCCAAAGATTTCTCTATCCATTTCTCTTTTCCACACTTCGCTCTTTGCAAATCTAGTCCATCTTTTGAACATGTACCTATGCAGTGGCGGAGCCAGTATAGGGCACGGGGGGTCACGTGACCCCTCGAATTAAAAAATAATTTTTAAGGATTTGAACTCTGCGTCCCGCGCATGTCCTCTTGCGCGCCACGCATGAACTCTGTGCTCCACACAATGTCCCTGCGCTCCACGCATTCATATGCGCTCCACGCATTTCGTCTGAGCTCCACGCAAAGTTTGCAGTGTTGTTTAACGTCTGCGTTGAAGTACGTAGGGATGGACTTGATCACCTCGGCGTCGAGGCCGTGGGTGGCGAGCTGGCAGTCTGAGGTGACGCCGGGGTTGATGGGGATTACGTTAAGGTCGAAGCAGCCGGCGGAGAATTGACGGAGGAAGACGGCGAGGCAGCCGGTGAACATGAACGATGATTATGATGGTGGATGGAGTTAAGGGCTCCCCTGCGTTTCCTTTGAAACTTTCTTGTTGAGCTCCTACGTGTGAGGGTGTAAGGAGGAGGAATAGGAGGGTTGAGAAAAGGAAGTGGTTTTTGTGGTGTTGCATTTTTGGGATTGCTTTTTATGGTTTAGTGTAGGGTGTGTTTGGAAGGAGGGAAAAAAATTGTTGAAGAAATTAATATTTGAAGAAGATGATAGTAGAGTGATATAGTATTTGATGTTATCTTATTGTAAGATTTGAGTTGTGGGAATGTTGACGTGCTGCCCAAATGTAAGCAACATGGGCAGCGTTGTTAGTTTTAGCCTTTAGGTGTTTGTTTAGGAGAAGGTTACATCTTATAAAAAGGATTGTTTTGCATCTAATTTTATTGATATGAAATTCGTATATGGAAGGTTATGTTAAAAAAAAGCAGATGAGCTGTTATTCGGGGAACGAAGAAAGTATTGGCCATTGGCCTTTGAACTATTTAACGTTTGGGCCTAATGAGATCTAACATTGGACTTGCTTAGGTCTTGAAGTTATATTCGAGCTTTTCGACCCTGTCGAACTCGAGCCGAGTTGCAATTTTTGGACTCGAGCTCGAGCCGAGCTCCATATTTCAAGCTCGACGAGCTTCGAGCTCGAGCCGAGTCCAATTATATATGTTTTCAAGCCGAGCCTAGTTCGGTCTCGGTTCCACTAGTTAACACCTCTAGTCTACAGTTGTGACCCCCCGATTTTGAAATCCTGGCTCCGCCACTGTACCTATGCGGTATTGTTGTGACTGAATGCATGTGCATGATTCTCAAGGCATGAAAACATAACAATCTTGGCAGCATAACTTTTACATTATGTTATTTAACTATTAAAATTAAATTAATAACTAATAACATATAGGTATTAGTTCTGTTTAATATATAAAAAGTTAAAACTTTCAAATGCAAAAGTTAAGTTTTTGATACCAAAAGTGATTTGACCTATTTCTTCAAAGTTTTTGCAAGTACAAGTTATCGTCTGATTATGGACAGTATATATGACCTTCTATGATGGATCTGTGTCAAACTTTTCTTTCACTTCAAACATGATAGACATCTTGTCAGGTGAAACAATAACAAAGTAAGTGTTTGTGGACATTGTCATTGCAAACTCGTGCTCAAATATTTTACTTACATTCAAATTAAACAACGAATTCAAGTTGTAGACAGAGAATGAAGGAGGAAAATAATGCAGGTTTTAGGGCGTCTCAATGGATTAGAGAAGAAAGAGAGAATGATGTATGCATGATACTGAAATTAGGGCCAACAAAATGCGTTATAATATGGTTTCTATGATATAACTAATATACTTTAGCGCTTAACTAATATACTTGAGCGTTTAACTAATGTACTTCAGCGCTTAACTAATTCATCCAGAAGCAATTTAAGGCTAGCATAACTAATAGGTCCAAGCGCTTAACTAATTCCGCTGCTAGTTTGATGCACGCGCGTGATGTCAGCGTGACATCAGCTGGTCTCACGTTAACACTAACGTGAGACCGTCTCTTCTAAAATGGACTCTTTCTTTTTTGGGTTGTCTCTACTCACTATTTTTTTCTGTTTTTGGAATGGTCCCACCAATTGTTTATTATCTTTAGACTAAATTTCTTAAATCGACATCTTTTTTTAAGTTATACTAAACTAGGTTTGAAGCCCGTGCGTTGCACGGGTTGTTGTTTATTTTATTTTATTGTATATTTTTTGTTAATATTATTGTTGATTTTGTGTTGTTGTAAAATGAGATTTTTCAAGATCATTGTATTTACATACTTCCTCCGTTCTTTTTCTATTACAACAATTACCACTTTAGATAGTTTCATCTTTTGGGTCCATTCCACTTTTGGTAAAAAAAGAAACTACAGTTGACAATATTACCTTTACTTTATGTTAATAAAACCATCATTAATTACCCGAATTGCCTTATAAAGTTGCATTTACTTTAATAAGGATTTATTTATCCCATATTCTAGTTAACTAAAGACGTACCTCTATGCTAAACTACCCATTTTTATTTCCTTAAAAACCATGTCCAAACCAATTGTTGAAGTAGAAAAAAAACGGAGAAAGTATTTGTCATTATACTATAAGTTATAGATTTGTTATTTTGATATATAAATTTTATAAATTTTAATATTCAATTGAATATTGTAGCTAAGTCTATTATTAAATGGTATCCCAATAACAGGTTTGACTAACAATAGCTAATACAGTTTTAACATGAATAATACGCGAATGATACTTTAAGAAAGTAGAGGGTAATAATTTAATAGATGCAGGACAGAAATAATACTTTCTCAAAAATTGATAAGAATGACATGGCATGCTTAGGTGGAGCTCTTTATAATATTCTAAGGCTGTTTTATTTAAATCAAACTCTAATTTTTACATAATCCAAAACTCTAATTATATATATGTAACTTTATCGCTATAGATTTTAGTCAATAAATTTTGTTGCAATACTATATTGTTTTAGTTTGGTTGAGTAAGGTTGAGGTTTTGAAAGATAATATGTTTAATCCTGTAAATTGGACCTATAATCAAATGTTATAATCACATATAATACACTATACTTAATACTACGGGTTGTTGTTTATTTTATTTTATTGTATATTTTTTGTTAATATTATTGTTGATTTTGTGTTGTTGTAAAATGAGATTTTTCAAGATCATTGTATTTACATACTTCCTCCGTTCTTTTTCTATTACAACAATTACCACTTTAGATAGTTTCATCTTTTGGGTACATTCCACTTTTGGTAAATAAAGAAACTACAGTTGACAATATTACATTTACTTTATGTTAATAAAACCATCATTAATTACCCGAATTGCCTTATAAAGTTGCGTTTACTTTAATAAGGATTTATTTGTCCCATATTCTAGTTAACTAAAGAGGTACCTCTATGCTAAACTACCCATTTTTTATTTCCTTAAAAACTATGTCCAAACCAATTGTTGAAGTAGAAAAAAAACGGAGAAAGTATTTGTCATTATACTATAATTTCTAGATTTGTTATTTGGATATATAAATTTTATAATTTTTAATATTCAATTGAATATTGTAGCTAAGTCTATTATTAAATGGTATCCCAATAACAGGTATGACTAACAATAGCTAATACAGTTTTAACATGAATAATACGCGAATGATACTTTAAGAAAGTAGAGGGTAATAATTTAATAGATGCAGGACAGAAAGAATACTTTCTTAAAAATTGATAAGAATGACATGGCATGCTTAGGTGGAGCTCTTTATAATATTCTAAGGCTGTTTTATTTAAATCAAACTCTAATTTTTACATAATCCAAAACTCTAATTATATATATGTAACTTTATCGCTATAGATTTTAGTCAATAAATTTTGTTGCAATACTATATTGTTTTAGTTTGGTTGAGTAAGGTTGAGGTTTTGAAAGATAATATGTTTAATCCTGTAAATTGGACCTATAATCAAAATGTTATAATCACATATAATACACTATACTTAATACTTATAGCCATTATTATAATTATCTAAAAAAAAAAAGACTAAATAATGTCCTACAATGCATCTTATTTAATATATTTTCATGAGTTGTAAAACTATATTGTAAATAGATCCTATTTTGAAGCATATTTCAAGCACTCTCCAATGGTAAAAAAATTATAATGTTTTAAATTAGGTAGCAAAAGTTAAATTCAATTTACATAATATAATAATTTAGGTTGTTTATTCAAAACGCAACTCTAATTTCCCCCTATCCAAAACTCTTTTATGTATTTAAATACATGTAGAATTCTATTTTTTTCAAATATGTAAAAAAAATAACTAAATGACATTACAATCATAAGTGGCGCTCTCTATTTCATAAATTGTATAACTATATTGTAAATGGATCTTATTTCAAAGCATATTCCGAGCACTATTTAATGGTACAAAAATTATAATATTCTGAATAAGGTAGCAAAAGTTATACACAATTTACATAATATAATAATTTAGGTTGTTCATTCAAAATGAAACTCTAATTTCTGCTTATCCAAGACTCCTTATATGTATTTAAATCTATGTAGAACTCTATTTTTAGAAAAAAATAAAAATAAAATTGATGACATGACAATCCTACATGGCGCTCTATATTTCATAAGTTGTACAACTATATTGTAAATGGATCTTATTTCGAAGCATATTTCGAATGCTCTCCAATGATACAAAAATTATAATATTCCGAATTATGTAGCAAAAGTTATACACAATTTTCATGATATAATAATTTAGGTTGTTGGTTCAAATTCAAACTCTAATTTTCGCTTATCCAAATCTCTTTATATGTATTTAAATCATCTAGAACTCTATTTTTGTAAAAAAAATAAAAATATAAATTGATGACGTGGCAATCCTACGTGGCGCGCTCTATGAGCTCAAAATCTTGAGGAGCTCCCTAAGCTCCCGAAAAGTTCCTCCTTTATATATATATATATATTGATTGATGATATTGATATTGATTGATTTATGTTTTTGGAATTTTCCAACTTGACTTGCTAATATCTCGAGTTCAATACATGCTCAACTAAATCGTGATCGAATCGATCCAGAGTAGCTCGCGAGTCATTTTGCTTAGTTTAGACCCCCTTCTAAATGCGTATAAAACCTCGTCCCTCTTCACTCAAGCAAAAGTGCCCCAACTCTACCAACCGCCGAGCGACGGTGCCGAAGAACTTAACTCTTCGGCTGCGTGAATCCCCAAATCATTCAGTCTCTTTGACCATTTTGATTTCTAAAGTTGTAATTTTTTTTTGTGGTATTCAACTAAATTAATTAACAAGGTACTTTCTAAATTGTGTAATTTATTATTTGCTTTTAGTTTCCGGAGTTTTCTATATGTAAGTTGCATTTGAGTAAGTTTAATAGTTCAATTGAATCATGATCTTTTGACTTGTGACTTTAATTTCTCAACTACAAAAATACAGTAGTTTCTGATATTTATCTTGTGCGAATTGAAGTATGTTGATTTCGATTTCAGTAGTTTATGTTATTTGCTTATCTTTGGTGAATCAGTGAATGATTTGGTGAGTTAGGAATTAGGACTGTAAATTATAAATGGAATGATGCCGTTATATGCGAAATATTTGACTGGTATTAGTAGATTATAACTTAAATAATATCACTCGTGAGTAATGAATATTGTTGGATTGTGTAATTTGCTAACTTTATCTCTACGAATGAATGTTTTTTTTATGAAGTGATTGGATTGTTAGTTTCTTTATAAAATTGAACGGATTGTAAATTTGTAATATAGGTTATGAGATGTGTGACATTACATTGTTTCATTTTGTATAAAGTTTTGTGTCAATTCAGTCTTAAGAGATTGGGAGAGTCCTTGGAAGGGAGTGTGTGCGCGATTGTCAAACGGGAAAAGGAAGTAGAAAACATGGCAAAGCAGCATGATGCAAATTCAGTTGCTTCTGATCTCATAGATTTTCTGAATGCGTCTCCAACTGCTTTCCATGCCGTTGGTAATTTTGAAAATTTCTGATCAATTTTCAGTTTGTATTATGCCATGTGTATATACTAACTTACTCGTTGATGCTTAATCTCAGATGAAGCTAAGAGATGTTTGAAGGAAGCTGGATTTGAACAGCTTTCGGAAAGGGAAGATTGGAGTTTGCAAGCTGGAAAGAAGTATTTCTTTACTAGAAATTACTCCACAATTGTTGCTTTCGCCATTGGTAAAAAGTATGTTTTTAAGGCTTTCTAGTTTCCCTTTAATTAAAAGAATCCGATGAACTTGTCACCTGCTCTCCTTTTTTCCGGAGGGGTTTATAATGCGGGTAGTGACACTTGAAGTTTGTGATTAGGGTAATTCTCTTACTTATTGGGGTTTATAAATGTGGATAATGCCACGTGAAGATTCCGATTAGGATCTTTCTGTCTTTCTCCTATATTTGTGGCCAAATGATAATTTGTGCTCTCCACTAAGCTTTGCAATTGAAAGGCTCATTAAATGCTATTGATAAGTAGATTAGGAGATCTATTAGGCCTTAGAAGAAACTAGATACTCGCATTGGTTGATTGATTGAGATTATGCGATGGCTTGATCTTATGATGGGAGCCGAAGTGGTGAGATCGCAACAAAATTTTAATTTCATGGAACCCAACTTCATATATGAATGAGTATTATTTCTGTTTGAGTAGCTACCCTTTCAAATCCCAACATTACTCTTATCCCAAGGCCCACCAATTGGGTGGGTTTGCACCCAAATCAACCTGGTGGGGGAGGGAGGGTGGCAGGGCTGGAGGATGTAATTGAAAGATTATGAATTAAGTATAACATCTAAATTATATATATATATATAATTATATATATATATATATATATATATATATATATATATATATATATATATATATATATATATATATATATATATATATATATATATATATATATATATATATATATATATATAATATTTCTTAAATAGTGTATATTTAGCTTTCTAAATATCTTTAGGATTATGTAATCTTTCCTTCAGATTATAATCATTTATCCTTCTGTGAAAGGAAATCTGATGTCTGAAAAATTCAAATAGGTATGTTGCTGGTAATGGATTTCATATAGTTGGTGCTCATACAGACAGCCCCTGCTTGAAACTGAAGCCAGTATCGAAGGTAATCACACTATTATTTGGAGTAAATTTAGGGGGAGGAAATATGTGAATATATTTTTCACAGTAAAGCATTTCTTTCTTTGCTAGGTAACTAAAGGAGGTTATCTAGAGGTTGGCGTCCAAACATATGGAGGTGGATTGTGGCACACATGGTTCGACCGGGACTTGGCAGTTGCCGGACGTGTGGTGGTCAAACAAGTGCAAGATGGTTCGCCTTCATACTCTCATCGGCTTGTCAGGATTCAAGATCCTATAATGCGAATTCCTACCTTAGCTATTCACTTAGACAGGTTATGTCTTGATGAATGCACTGCATTTCGTACCTCTCCATATCTCTTATCGTTAAGGATCTTTCAGCGCGAGGTTCCTTTCTTTCTTCTTCATTCAGTTAGTGGTCTCTAATGTTAATGACCTGTCTTTGAACAGGGGTGTTAATGATGGGTTCAAGCCAAATACACAAAGTCATCTTGCTCCTGTCTTGGCGACATCAGTAAAGGTTGTAGTATGATCAAATCATCTCTGTTGACCCTTGGGTGTATCTTATAAAGTTACCTATGACATGTTTTCTCAATTTATACTATGGTTTACGAAGTTCTTTTTAGGAATAAAAATTGAAAGGATACTCCAAGCTGACATATTTCATGTAGAACAGAACTTGACATAAGAGAAATCGATGATTTATATCAATATATATTAGCTATGCCTCAATAAAACCCTATGACAGGCAATAAACATATGGTCTCTCTTCTTGATGTAAAAAGGACATCTGGTTTGGCTTGAGTTCATTTTCTAAGGATAGGCATTAGGAATCGTCCATTAGTCTTGAAGATTCTCATTCTACATGGATTTTATATAGTGATTTATTTGTTTGATTTCTCAATAATAGTTGCTGTTGGGAAACTTATAAACATTTTTCTTCACTCCTGATGTATAATCAAAAGCCTCAATACAATTTCATGGAGTTATTGTGCTAGGAGTAGGGACTAACTACATTTTAAGGTGAAAATAAAGAAAAGAGATGCGGATATATTTATATTTAATCAGATCAGTGTGGTCAACAATTAATACATCATGAATGTATTTTTTACTCGCCTCCCATTTCTATTCGACAGAACAAGAGCAAGCAAGCAAAAAAAACAAATGTATTTTGAACGATGTTACCTTTGCTAGTACTAAATTAAATTCCTATCTTATAACTGATACAAGCTAACTGACATTCCAGAGGTGAGTGCTTTCTGGGCCAAAACTTTTTTTTACAAATATCTTGGTGATCATTTCTCTCCTTCAATCTTCTACTTTTACTCTCAACTAGCTTGCTCCTCAATCTACTGCCTTCACCACTTGCTGCCTCCAGTACTAATTACAATTCAGCCCTTTCTCCATAACTTATCTGACATCAGCAAAATCTTCTTTAACCAACTTAGTGGCATTATTACCCTGCTGTCTTTGAACGCCTCCTAGCATAAGTAGATAAGATAGGGGGTTTAGTTGGGTCTCTTGCTTCTTGATTAATTAAGGTTGCTGATGCAAGATTAGAAATTTTATAAGTTTCTCTTCACTTTTTATATGAATTCTACTTGGTTTCGATTTGCTTTCCTACAGCTAGCTGTTGACTGATTGGGAAGTTTTAGCTGTTTTACTACAAGTTGATATAAGAAATAATGTAATAGAACTATGAGTTAAGCAGAATTTTTATCATTAATTGGATCTTAGGGCTGTAGTTTTTTCACATGTTATGTTGATCTATGAATTGGAGTTTTCCATATTTCTTTTGCTGTGTGACTTAAAGCTATTTGATTTGATGAGTGCAAGTCAAACAAATGACCTGTATGTTTGGTGAGTCAAAACCTGATTTAGATAGATTATTTGTGTTAGTGAGTGAAGCTAATTCACGCAATATGGACCCTCCAAATTCGAATCCCCTTGGTTTTGTCCAATTGACTGACGATTGTATCCGTACATATCAGCTAGTGTTCATAATTTTGTCAGTGCTAGTGTTCAATAAAGAACGATGTTTCCTTTTAGATCATTTGATAAAAAAAAAATTGTTAGACGAGACCAAAAATTATGTAATCCTTATGAAATTAGCACAATGTAAGTATTATAATTGTGATTTATTTATACACCACCTGGCAAGAGCAGCTCTGTTTTTCTTTCTTCTTTTAGATCTTCTGTTTGTGCACCTTTTATTTTCATATGATTCTTTTTCTGGCAATGAACAAAGCTGTCCTTTCACTTGGTATTTCTCTTATAAAATTTCTGTATAAAATATTCAGGAAGAGCTCAATAGGACTGTTAATGAAATCGATTCAATTAATAATGGAGATCAGACTGATGCAAAGAAATCTAGTGACAACTCGAAAACCAAGAATCAGAAACATCATTCCCTTTTGCTTAAGGTTTTGGGCTTTACTTCTCTACAATTCCTCTATTCTCATTGTTTTTGGAACTATCTTCTGAAGAACTTGCTGTATGCTGACTTGCTTCTACTTTATCATGTTTCACCAGCTTCTAGCGAAGGAGATTGGCTGTGAACCTGATCATATATGTGATTTTGAGTTGCAAGCATGTGATACTCAACCAAGCATTATAGCTGGTGCACTGAAGGAGTTTGTCTTTTCAGGAAGGCTTGATAATCTTTCAATGTCATTTTGTTCTTTGAAGGTTTGGCTTCTGAATACCTCTATCTTACCAATAAGAATAATATAATCATAACACTTTAGCTTTAAAACTTTGGATTAGTTTCAATGCATAAATTCTCGTAATGTTTGACTTTTTATAATTTTAACTATTATAATTTATAGGATTTTTTGTCCCAAACTACCTTTAAATTTCAAGTTTTTGTGAGAAACTACCTTATAAAAAATCGGTTGTCCCAAACTACCTTACTTTTACCATTTTGTTGTTGACAGCTACCTAATGCCGGTTTTCGGTGTTGACTTTTTTTTTCAGTTCAAAATTGTGTGAGAAAACAAAATTTTCCTTGTGGATATTGCTTGAGATTCAAGGAGACTGAGAGGGTGATTGTTTTACTTTTAGTTTAAGTAGTAGAAGAGGAATTTAATGTAGGATTGGTGGTACAAAGTGTCACATAGATATGAGAGACAGAGAGAGCGCATAGGGAAATGGGGAAAATAGGGTGGGGAAAATGCAAAAAAGGTTTGAAAAGGTCAAGTGATATTACGTGACATTAAAAAAACCAAAAAAAAAAAGAGTCAACGCCGAAAACCGGCATAAGGTAGTTGTCAACAACAAAATGGTAAAAGTAAGGTAGTTTGGGACAACAAATATTTTATAAGGTAGTTTCTCACAAAAACTTGAATATCAAAGGTAGATTGAGACAAAAAATCCTAATTTATAAGTGTTAAAGATATAATGATCAAAGTTTTGGCAAGCGTGAAAAGTCAAAACATTGCACTTGAAAAAGAACAGAGAAAGTATAAATGATAGATCAAAGGTTTGCAAATTGCACATTCGCGAGCTGCACAGGGGGGAGAAATGGAAAGAGAGGAGAGCTCAAGAGATGCGGAAAGCAGAGGAGCAAGAATGAAGAAAAGAAAGAGAGTGGCTCTGATCATCTGTTATGATAAAGTAACTGTATTTTTTTAATTCAAATCATACATGGCTTATATGAACCCGGGGGGTTGTCCCTTTTGGGATATAAGCATCGGCATGACCACCGTAGTAGCCCCTTCAAATGAAGGCATCTTCATTCCGATTTGGACAAGAATAGAGAAGAATGAGATGGAAATTGTTTTCACATCTACCCACGATCAAGTCAACAGTTCTACCGAAATCTCTATGATTTTCTTAATAGAAAAAATATAATTGAACAAGAATGTGAATAACTTGCTGATTTTTCATTGTTATGCGAACACGGAACACCTAATATAAACAGCATAGAAATAAGCAAATAGAAGATCAGCAAGAAGTAAAATACAATTCGTAAAGCAAGAGAAAAGTATGGAACTAGATGAATGAGGCATAGCGACTCAATGGCCATTCATATATTTCTATGGTTCCTTGTCTTTTGACTTTATTATGTGGTACGTAAGGTTTTCTTAAATTTAATTGAATTCCCTATGTGCTAAGTTTTTGTTTACATTTTTTCACCAAGAGAGAATTTGAAAGAAAAAAAAATTATGTGAGAGTGATTGATTTTTATTCATAATTTTAGATATGCTTCTATGATATTTTAATTCCCCTTGTTTTTCTTGGGGTGATGAAACAACTTGTGATGGTTACTCTGTCTTCTACCTTTCATTCCCTAAAATTTTGGTGTTTCATTCAGGCATTAATAGATGCTACATCCCCAGAGGGTAGTCTTGATGATGAAGTTGGTGTCAGAATGGTGGCACTTTTTGATCATGAAGAAATTGGATCTAATTCAGCCCAAGGAGCTGGATCTCCCGTCATGTTGGACGCTATATCCAGAGTCACTAATGCCTTTTGGTCAAATGTTAAGGTGGTAATGGAAATTCATAATAACTACGTACTTTATTGCTTTCTTAAAATTTTTTTTTTGTGTGTGGATTAGTTTCTAGAAATTTCTCGCTCATGCTTAAAATTATAGTGAACAGTTATGGTACATATATATTAAAAAGGGATATTGTACTGATACGGGATAAGATTTTTTTTCCATATAGTATTTATTTCTTCACATCCTCAGAAAGTATTAAACTGCATTGCAACTGATTTGCTATCCAAATTCACGAGACTTTTTCAGTTGCAAGTTGCAACACTTCCATAATATGGAAGTTTTAAATTAATTGCAACATAACTTTGAGCTAGTAATTTCTTTCGTTCTCTCTCCTCATTACATGATCCCCATTACCTTCTCTCTCTCTTCTCATAACATTGGTTTGCTAATACCCCGTGCCTCCCTCCACTGTGCTACTATAAAAATAAAGGAGGCATATAATAGCTAATATCCAAATTGGTACTTCAATGTCAGTGCATGGATTAAGAAATTTGGAAACTTTATATGCAGATCTCAGCTGGTTGGATCCCTGGAATTGTTATTACCTGTACTCAAACCTTTTTTTTCTTTTTTTTTTTTTTGAAAAGGGGGGAAGGGGGGGCGGTGTGGGGGTTGAGTTGCCATGTTGATGCTGGAACTTCTATTTTCATTTCTTTGCTTCTGCATGTGCATAGGCATCTCACTCTTTTCTCTATGATTGTTCAGATGCTGGAAAAAGTTGTGCAGAAAAGCTTTTTTGTATCAGCGGACATGGCTCATGCGTTACACCCTAACTACATGGTGGGCTATCGTACGCTTTGTTTTGGCTTTCACATATTTTGATATGTTTCATCCCCTTGAAACTTCACCTGCATTATTGATGAATTTATATTATTTATCAGGACAAACATGAAGAGAATCATCAGCCCAAGATGCATGGGGGATTGGTTATCAAGCACAATGCCAATCAACGTTATGCAACAAATGCTTTAACCTCTTTCATATTCAAGGAAATAGCACTTAAACACAATCTTCCTGTCCAGGTCTGAGCTCAATTTTATGTGTTCAAGTCCATGCTCGTTTTTGTTATTTGGATCTACCGATCTAGGTATGAAACTACATAGTACTTTGCCAGTTTTCAAGGTTATGTATTTGTTCTCTAATCTGTGTGCCTCAAGGGATTTGCTAAGCATCAACTTTTAGCAGGAGGGGCATTTGGGTAGTGGATTACTATTAGTGTCTTAAGTAGCTTGGAGAGTAATATAGGTATTTTGTTAGGGAAAAGCTTTACATGTTGAGCATAATAGAGAGAGAAAAGGCATGTGGAATATTGTGGAAAGTAATCAGCAGTTTGTAGCTCAGGAGAAAGCCATTCCTCTCGAAAGATTGGTGGGGCTTGTAATTGGTTGATCAGTCACCTTATTTAGCATTAATTCAATCATATCTTGCTTGTTCTTCCTCAGCTGTTCTCCTTCCTTAATCTGTCTTTTCTGTCCACAATCTGTCTGTTTTAGTCACTAATCGGAGCTGATCTTTAGAAGATGTAGTAGCCCATTAAGTTCAAATGATCTCGAGTAGAAGGAAACCATTTTTAGAAGTGATTTACCCAATTTCCTTTGGCTTATGAGTGATGATAGTTTCCCCAAGGTTAATAGTTTTGCCGAGGGCGGAAATCTTCTCCCTTTTGTAAGGAATGTATGCCACATTTTCGTTCCTATTTCCTTGTATTCCTCTATCTCTCTTCCAATCCATCCAGTCTTTTCTTTTCTATTTTCTGTTTCACTCTAATTTCTGTATCCAAGAACTAAACAAAGGAAAATATTGTTTGAAACCTTATATCCATCGACATATACTTCTCATTAATCCAAGTATCCAACCAAAATTAAGTTGAGTTCAAAGTGTTTTTCTGTTAAATCGAACACGGCTTAGGATTGCAATAGTACTCGAAACAATTCCCTATAGTCGACTTGGAAATGCAAATCTTTAAATGACAGGAAAAAACACTTTCAGGAAAATTTGCAAAAAAACAGAAAACATTTTGCGTCTTGAATGCGGTTATTACCATTTCCTACAGTCCCTAATCCCTATCATTCTTTTATAGGTTTTGGAGCCATAGTTTTCTGCCTTATATCAACTAGTTTAGTCTGATTTTCTGAAGTATTTAAATAATGTGAAATTATTTTTGGTATCTGTAGGAATTTGTGGTACGAAATGATATGCCTTGTGGCTCCACAATCGGTCCCATTCTGGCTAGTGGTGTAGGAATTCGCACAGTCGATGTCGGTGCTCCGCAGCTATCAATGCATAGCATAAGGGAAATGTGTGCAGTTGATGATGTAATGCATTCATATATGCATTTCAAAGCCTTCTATAAGGAGTTCTCTGATCTCGACTCAAAGCTAACAGTGGATGCTTAAAGTCTACACCAGTAACATGCTGCTCCAGCCACTCCCAGTTATGGGGCAGCAAGCACCGTCATTGCTTCAGGATCATTATAGTTTTTTCTTTTCCTCTCTGAATCAATGATAGCACCAGTTGATGTTGTCAAATAATTTGCCATCGTTTGCTTTTCCTGAACTGCTGCTCGAAAATGATAGAACTGAAGTTACAAAATACCTCTACTGAGTAGATACAAAGAAAGTTCAAAATTGCAGTAGATTTTTAGTATCAATTGCATTCTTCTGATTTTAGCAGATCGGAAAGTAAGATATACATGTGAACTGTAGCTGGAGTGCATAGACTACAAATTATTACTAAATTTCCGATGTTGTCACCGTTGTAAGATGATTCAAATGTGGAGTTTCAACAGTTTTGTGGCTGGGTTGTGTCATGTCTCATGTGTGCTTGTTATGGTTGGAGCTCCTCCAACAGTTACTCCGTTCGCTTGAAATTTGAAGTCTAGCCGTCTCTTTTTCTCTCTTTAATTGAAGTTTGTAGGTGTCAAGTCCAAAGGGCCCAAAATTGTGTCGCCAAAAAAAAATTATTAAACACTAAGTTGAAATGAGATGTTGTCTAAACAAATATGAAAATATTGAATTTATATTTTTTTTATGTGGATGTCAATTAACTTGGTTAAAGTTTGGAAGGTGACACTCAATTTATATATGTATGTATATATATATGTATGTATATATCACTCCATTTAATTATAAACGGGCCAAGGTTTCCTTCAAAGGCTAAGAATAATTTGTTCGAGTGCTTGAAAATTTGACTAAATTCTACTTTGAGTATCGAGAGTTTACTTATTCTCACTTTGTGTAGTTTTAAAAACACTTTTAAATTGGTTTTGCTTTATGTGCCCCGCCCTAACACCATCATATATTTAATCAATTTGTTAATGGGGCACATAGGATACATTTCTGATAAACTGTTTTTTAAAACTACCTAAGAAAATATGTATGACAATATTTTTAAATGGAACATACAAAAATCAACAGTGGGAAATGTGATAAAACTAACACACAAACACGTGACGTCAAGGTTTCTCCTTACCTTATTAAATATATATATATATATATATATATATATATATATATATATATATATATATATATATATATATATATATATATATATATATATATATATATATTACTCCCAAAAACGATCCAAACCCTTTATTCTTCACACTTTATAGCCTAACAAGTACCAAGTCATGACAACTAATTTAGGCACATAATTCCATATTTTCATCATCCAATCATTTTAATCCTATCAATTAACAATATAAATGACAGATGACAAAATAGTACTTCTTTTGTATTCTTTTAGTTTGCTTGTTTTGACTGTGCGTGTCTAGCAATGCACTTCTTTACCTTAAATATCTTATTATATATTAGTAAAGATTATAACAATTAATTATTATAAAGTATCATTGAGACGAATCAAACAAGATTTCACATGACTATATTTTTTTTATATGTTGAGAAAAAATTTAAAAAATTTCCCTAATTGTGAATAGTGTCAAGATTCCAAGTGAGCAAACTAAAAAAATACAGGGGAGTATCAATTAAGACAATTATCATTCATCATTTTATATACTTATCTCCTCAAAACAATAAAAGTACGAAATCTTTAACAATAAAAGTACGAAATCTTTAGCATTCAGGATATTATATGGAGTACAAAGTATGCTACTCCCTCCGGTTCCTAAAGATCTTCCCTCTTTTACTTTTCACGCATGCCAATGCAAAACCTTAGATACTAATATCTTTAATTGTGTATTTGAAAAAATTATAAAAAGTGGATATTAATAAAATACATATTGAGATAAATCTAACAAGATCCCACATGACTATATTTTTTCTTACGTATAAGTCATAAACAACAGTCAAAGTGAAACTTGTGAATAGTGAAAAATGTCAAATAGGGAAGATCTTTCGGAACCGGAGGTAGTATTTGCACTCAAGCAGGAACATAGAATTTCTAGCAGTGGAGATTATACCAAACTAATTAAGCAATGAAAAAGATATTAATATATTCTCGTCATCCAATTTCTTATCTAAATATAATTTTAAGTATTAATATCTCTGATTTTCCCAATATATAAAAATTATAAAAAAAAATTGATATTCTTAAAGTATATGTTGCTATAAATCCAACAAGATGCCTTATGACTATTTTTTTCCTTATGTAAAAATCACAAAACACGAACAAAGGAGTAGGTGAATAGGGGTGTAAGCGGACTGCGAAAAGTCCAGAGTCCAATCCAGTCCAGTCCAAACTTGTCGGACTGGACTGGACTGAAATTTTTTGGACTGGACTCGGACTCAAATTTTCGAGTCCAAATATTTTCGGACTGGATTTGGACTCACCGCTTTGGAATCCAATAAGTCCAGTCCAGTCCAAAAATATTTTTATATATAATATATATTTAATATTTATATATATAATGTATATATATTTAATATTTATAATATCTCTATTATATAAGCCAAGGGGGGAGCTATGGTGTCCCCCTTTGAAAAGACTATTTAACCCTTAATTTAATAAAAATTATAACCTATTAAAATTTTGAGATTTTCCTTAATCATAGCCCTTCCTAATTTAAAATATGTATATCAAAGGAAGTTCAAAGTAGCTAAAATAAACTGTCATAAAAATATGTGTAGTGAAAGAAAAAGTTTATGATTGAAGAATAAATTAACATAACTAAAGCAATTTTGAAATCAATTACAAAATCAAAAACATAAAATTTTCATTCTACCTAAACTTTGAAATGCAATAACAATACCAACATCCATTAACAATTCATAAAAATATCAAGAAAACAACTTCTTCATCAAGTAATTTTTATATTTTGTATTTACACCACATGATATATAATTACAACTAATGATGATTGTAAATTACATCCTTCAAAATTACATTTAGATGAAATTTAAGAATAATTGCCAAAATAATCCACGCACGCATCGCGTGCAAAAAAGGCTAGTATAATATAAAAGATGTATGTGACTTATTTTATGAAATGAATATAATGAGCTTAATTTTTCAAATTCAATTATGAGAAAACGCTGTGAATCATTGAATCTAAAGCGGTGGAAAAAAATAATATAATAATCGGACTGGATTCGGACTCAAGAAAAAATTAACGGACTGGACCGGACTGGACTTAAAAAATATTTGGATCGGACTTGGACTCAATTTCTCGAGTCCAAAAAACTTTGGACTGGATTTGGATTTGGCAAAGTCCAATCCAGTCCAATCCACTTACACCCCTATAGGTGAATAGTTCAAAAGTCAAACTGTGTTATCTATTTTGAAACGGAGGAAGTAATAAGTACAAGAATATTAAAGTATATTAAAAAATTAAAATCCATAAAAAAGGGCTGAAAATCATTAGCAAAACTTTTCAAATTACTCATATGTCACTAGAAATTTTCTAAATGCTCATATGGTGCAAGGGACTTTTAAAATACTCTCATATCACTGATTGTTTTTCAATTCTCACATTATTAAAGGGTGTAATTTAGAATACCTTCAGTTGCTTGACTTACTAACTTGCTCATTTTCAACATCATTTAGACTCTAAAGGAGTATATTAAGATCAAAAACATCATTGTGATAACATATTATAATCAGGTCATGTATTAGGTTTATATATACTACCTTTTTATTATAAAATATACTACCTTTTCACCAGATGTATTATGAAACAGAGGCAGTATATTCATTAACTTCATATGGAACTAATATAAGTGCACAATATATGATTGTAACCTATAATTTTAAAATTAATTTGACTCAAATTGCATATGGACCCTAAGTTTACCCCAAAATATCCATTTTGAAACAAAAATATAAATTTCTATAGTAATCAAACATAAAATATACTACCTCCGTTCCTAAATAATAGTTACACTTACACTTTTCACGCATGCCGATGCACTACTTTGAGCCTTTATATCTCTAGTTTTGTATTTGTAAAAAATATAAAAAGTCGATATTCTAAAAGTACATATCGAGACGAATCAAACAAGACCCCACATGACTATATATTTCTCTTAACCATAAATCACAAATGATAGTCAAAGGAAAATTTGTGAATAGTGTCAAAAGTGAAAGTGTAACTATTAAAAAGGAATGGAGGTAGTATAAAATTAATGCAACATAGCCCGGGCTTTGTGGATTAATAGCCATGATAAAAGAAACCCCAATTTCAATGGAATTCCTGAATTGAATAACATCAACATATAATTCTCTCCAATTACCTAATTTTGATTTTTATTCGTAGTCATAGGATTTATGCAAAACCTGAGTGATTATTAAATTTGTAATTAGGAAATTGGAGAACAATAAGAGCAACTACAATGGCAAGCTACAGCCACTTGTAGCTTTGTGTGCCACATCAGATTTCCAAACTACAACATTTCCAAGCTACAATCTCTCCCAATAGAAAACTACAACCACTTGTAGTTTTTGTAGGTTCCACATGTCATCACCATATCAACAATTTTTAATATACAATTCATACAATCATAATTTGTAATTAACTTGTAAAAATAATAAATTGTAAAAATAAATGACTTTTATTCCAAATTTTTTATCGTACATTTTTTTAAAATTAAAATAACAAAAATAATAATTAAGATACAACATAATTAATACATAAAAACGAAAGCGAGATTACATTAAAAAAAGTACTACATATTGTCTTGATTTCTAAAATGCGTCCAAATGTGCTCCACTAGATCCGCCTTGAGTTGGTGATGCTTTTCTCTGTCTCGAATTGTTACATCTCTTGCCATATACGATTCAAAATCCTCAGTATGTCCTTGTCGGGTATCATCACGATCAATTGGTTGTGAAAAATCTACAGCGGGAAAGTTTCTTGAATATGTGTGTCGCTCATCTTCAACAATCATATTATGCAATATGATGCAAGCTTCCATAATATTATGAAGCTTGCTTTTATGCCAAGTTCGCGCTGGACCACGCACTATTGCAAAACGAGCTTGGAGAACTCCAAATGCTCTCTCGATGTCTTTTCTTGCACTCTCATGTTTTTTTTTTTGAAATAAAGTCTTTTAGGATCTTGAGGATGTGAGAAGCTCTTAACAAATGCAGCCCATTCAGGATATATACCATCTGTAAGGTAGTACCCCATGGTGTATGTAGTACCATTAACATTAAAATAAACTTCTGGAGCTCTACCTTGTAATTCATCTTGAAATAAGCTTGATCTGCTCAATACATTAAGGTCGTTGTTCGACCCAGCCACACCAAAATATGCATGCCATATCCAGAGATCCACCGAGGCAACTGCTTCAAGCATGATTGTGGGATGACCATGATCACCTCGTGTATATTGGCCTTTCCATGCTACTGGGCAATCTTTCCAGGCCCAATGCATACAATCAAGGCTTCCAAGCATGCCAGGAAAGTCATGACAATCTTCGTGCATTTGAAGCAGCCGTTGCACATCATCAGCATTAGGCCTTCTCATGTACACCTCGCCAAATACATTCATAGTAGTTTTACAAAATTTATTTAAACATTCAATTGTCGTACTTTCACTGATTTGTATATATTCATCAAGTATATCAGCTGGGGATCCATATGCAAGCATGTGAATAGCTGCTGTGCATTTCTGCAATGGCGACAATCCAAGTCGTTGTGCAGCATCTTTCCTCTGTTTGAAATAGTCACAGTGTTGTTCAACTGCATTTTTTTTAAGGAAATAATATATGAGAGAAAGAGATTATAGAAATTTTGTGGGTAGATTTTTTTACAACATTGTTACTCCTATTTATAGACTAATATTTGAAAAAAAAATTAAAAAATTAAAAACAAAAAAATACGTTGCATTACTGTAGCACAACATTACCGTTGCAAATGAATCTACAGCTCCACAAATTAATCTACTGCTCAATATTACCGTTGCAAGTCTACCATTATACATAGAAAGTGAAATGAAAAGTTAAAGTTGAAAGTAAAAAGTGGAAGTGGAGCCCACAAAGAGTTGAGCAAAGCAAGTAGCTTTGTGGAGCTACTTTGCTTGCCAAAGCAACAAGTTCCCTTTTCCTCCAACAATAAAGCTACTAGCTCCAACTATTTGTTATTTGCAAGCTAGTACTTATGGAATGCCGCTGGAGCTACTCTAAGGTGGAAGAGGGATATTATAGGAAAAAAAATCATCAATGAGGCCCATTTAGACGCAAATTTGGACGGAATTTATCATTTGGTGGTAACTCTAGCCATCTACAGTGTAATGTAAAACACGGTAAAACTCAAAAGGTGGTACAACTCAAAATCAGTAATGGATATGTGGTGAATTTTTTTTTTGAAAATCTATTTTTTAACATAAAGAAGGAAAGAACTAAAGGTTTCCTTATCTCAAGGGAGAAAAGTCGACGTGAGACCTGTATCTAACACTTGAAATTGGTACCTGCAGATGCTTTCGAATTGATACAAGATGCTTTTAAATTATAAGGATAAAGAAATAAAAGAGTTCTCAAAAAAAACAATTATAAGGATAAAGAAATATGAAAGCTTGTGAAAAAAAAATTTATCTCTATTGTATATGGCAACACATGAGACATCAAAAAATATAAAAAGAAAAAAAATGATAACTATCTGCTTCATTTTACCCAATTTCATTAATTGATGGTCAAACGACATCTACAATATGTATTAAAGAAAAACAAGATACAATCAAACAATGTGGTATTAAAGAAAAACAAGGTACAATTTATTTTTCTATATATTTTCGTATACATTGCGATTTGCGTGCATATAAGACTATTATTTATAAATAATAAGTTTTGGATTGAGATTAAGGATCCTAACTCCTAAGAACTAGATGGTTAAGCATTCATGTCCAAAAGTGGCTAAAAGCCTAAAACCATTTCATGATAATGGATGGTGAGTGAATAACTCCAATTTCCAGATAGCAAAATCATTACTTCCCTAAATAATCCCTAGTAAGAAACACACGAATAACGGAATATGAAATTGAAAGCTCCAGCAAAGAGAAATGACCAAACACCGAATTTAACTTGGGGATTTTGATAATTTTATGGTGAGTATTAGTATTAGTAATAGTATATTATTTGGCTCTTAATTTTTCTTAATTAGAAACTACTGTATGTTGAATTTACTAGAGTAGAACCCAGAAACAAAGCAGGGATGAAGATGATGATGAAGATTAAGTTTACTCCTAAAGCTGTTGCTGCCTTCTTTCATGGTGGTACTGCTATTACTCCTTTTCCTTCTTTACCTTTTCATTTTCATCAACGCAATTACTCCATTGCAAGTGATGTTGTTATTCAAGATCGTAAGTTGTTTCTCCAATCAGTTAGAGAACACTGCAAATTAGGGTTTTCCAATCTCAATTTCCCCCTTTCTCTCTTCCATCAAATGATCTCTTTGCGCCCTCTTCCTTCTGTTATCGATTTCAATCATCTCTTCACTGCCATTTCCACCATCATCTCTCTCTTCAGGAAGCTTGAGTTATCTGGTATTACACCAGACAGGCATAAGGCATTCATTGGGCATCCTCGCCAATTGTTACTGCCATTTGGGCCATGTCGATTTCGACCTTTCTCTTATGGGAAAAATGCCTTAAATTTGGATATTCCCCCAACTGTTAGACCTTTAACACCTTAATTAATGGCTTTGTCCACTCTCATAAGCTCCCTCAAGCTCTTCAATTGCTTGATCATATTGTTAACCAAGGTTTCCAACCCAACATTGTTACCTATGGTGCTATTTTCAAAGGCCTTTGTCGGAGTGGTGACAATGATGTTGCCCTCCACTTGCTTAAGAAGATGCAATCTGGTCATTGTAAACCTAACCTTGTTATATATAACACCATTATTGACAGTCTCTCTAAGGACAGGATGTTCAAAGAGGCCTTGGAATTATTCACCGTGATGAAAAGTGAGGTCATTATACCTAACGTTGTCACTTATAACTCCTTGATTAGAGGTCTCTACAACTCCGGCTCCAAGGTCGAGGCTAAAGATATGCTAGCTGAGATGTTGGAGTGTAACATAGCACCAGATGTTACCACCTTCAGCATGCTTGTTGACATGTTTTGCAAAGATGGGAGTTTTGATGAAGCACAAGCCATTGTGGACTTCATGATTAAAAGAGGGGAGGTTCCAAACATCATTACTTACGGTGCATTGCTCGATGGTTATTGTTTGCGTGGTCAGATGGAGGATGCCGAAAAGCTACTTGATCTTATGGCCCAACATGACTGCGAGCCTAATATTGTAAGTTTCAACACTATGATTAATGGATATTGCAAGGCTAGAAACATTGGCAAGGCACTCTACTTATTCCAAGAAATACTTCATAAAGGGATGACACCTAATGTTGTTACCTATAACACTCTTATTGATGGACTATGCAAAGTCAATAGACTCTCACTTGGGCGTAAAATGTTTGAGGATATGCAAGGTCATGGAATTACTCCTGATGTTGTCACATATGGTTCATTGCTATGCAAGCAAAGGCTGCTTGATGAGGCAATGGAACTACTTGAAGAAATGGAGGACAATCATGTTAAGCCTACTATTGTCATATATAGTATCCTAATGGACTGCTTGTGTGAGGCTGGGAAACTTGAAGATGCAGCAAAAAATTTCTTAGATCTTGTATTGAAGGGCCTGCAACCTAATCTAGTAACATATAATATAATGATTAAAGGTTTATGCAAGAAAGAACTCATGGATGAGGCTATCCAACTGTTGAGGAAAATGGAGGAAGACAGTTGTTCACCCAATGATCGTACTTATAATACAATTATCAGAGGATATACTCTTAACGATGACTTATCAAATGCATTGTACTATTGTGATCTTATGGTTAGCAAGGGATTCAAAGGTGATGCTGACACTTTCTCATTATTTACTCACCTCTTTTCTTCAATTAATTTAAGTGACTCATCAAAGGACCAAGTGCAGAAGTTCATCAATTGAATGGAAGCTAAGTAGTAACCTGTAATTCTCTTGTTGATGGCCTAATTAAATCTAGTACTACATTAAAGTAGTATCTTGCTGTATCTTTTAGTTTCCTTGTTTTACTAGGATGCCTTTGCTTTATATATTGCCATTTTACATGCACGGTTAACAATTGTCTCCCGATAAGAACTTCAAGGAAATTCCATCTTAAGGATTTACTTTGGACATCTTCACTTTCACTTCATTGCTTGAGGCCTATGCAAAAGTGCACAGCTTGGGGAAGCAATGATGGTGTTTTTGGAGATGGAAGTGGCCTCTGTTATTGTCCTCTCCAATATGTACAGACTGTTATTAGTGGACCACATTGTGAAGAAAGTAGGTGAATTCTGTTATGTGATCTTTCTCCTTCAGTTTTGTAGCTGAAAATTCAAAAAATTGCTTCTGATTGAATCATGAATTGGTTGTGATGTCGTTGGTTAACTGTGAAAAGATTACTTAACGTACAGTTTTAGGGTAGTTACTATTATTTACTTACTAGGCTCCACTGTTTGATTTCTCTAATATCCAGCAATGCTTCTGACTGATACAACAAGGTGGGACGCGGTCGTACGCGCTACCAAAGATAAAAGTTTATTTTCCTTCTTTCCAATACAAATAAATGTAAGTGGCAAGTAGGGTCGAATCCACAGAGACTTGGGGACTAACTCGTGCTTATAATAGATCAAATGGGGGTTTTGCGTAGTTTTGTGATTAATTAAATGAATAACTAAATACGAAGAACTAAAGTATAATAAAGAAGTGATGTAATCAAGAAGAGAAGAATCTTGAGTTCGGTTAATGGCCACTTCGATTCATACTATTGATCATTGGTTTCTCAAACATGTAACTTTACTCTTAATTACTCAAAGTTGGAAATCAAATTCCTTTCCCTCAAAAGTACCGTTAAACAATCACAATCAGATGATCATAAAACTTGAACTAATGATTAATTTAATCTGATCAGAGATTAAATTCAAATCAAAAGAACTTCAACGAACTAGGAAACAATGAGCCAATTAACAAATTGCTAGCACAACATATTCAAATTGGAACTTGTGATTTCTCTAGTGATTAATCAAGAATAATCAGATTCATTAATCAAACCCTAGATTGCTACTCATGAAAGAAGAACAGATGAATCGGCATCAATTCTAAATCCTAGCAAATGATAAATCGAATGTATAAACTAGTAGTACTCCTAGCAATACATACCACAATCATAGATTTAAATCAAGAAATCACAATTATAATTAAGAACAAGTTAACAAAGAGAAACCTCACAATAGTAGACCGAAGCTTGATTAACCGTTCTCAAGACTAGATTTAGGCTACAATCGACATAGCATCCATCAAGCAAATCTTCAAACTCATGATTAGAAACTCAAAAAAGGGAGAAAAAGGGATTAGGGTTCTTCTCTCTCTCCTCTCTAATTCAATTCAGAAATTACAAGATAACCTAAAACAAAACGTTTTTCCCATTAATAAAACATAAGGAAAGCCGAAAACTGTCGAAGAATCGCAGCCGCGTCGTAGTGCGCGAGTCGGGCTCTCCTAGTGCGCGAGTCGGGCTTTGGCTGCTGCCCAAAACTGCAGCTTCAATCGATGTGCGCGGGTCGCGCATGTATTGCGCGCGAGTCGGGCCTTAGAGACTGTCCAGCATCTAGTCTTCACTCGCAGCGCGCGAGTCGGGCAGGCCTAGCGCGCGGCTCGGGCCTTCGAGACTGTCCAGCAGGCTCTTCCACTCGGTATGCGCGAGTCGTGCGGTGATGGCGCACGGCTCGGGCATGCGACGCTGCCATGAATTTGGTGCTCGATGAGCTCGGGCTGTGCGTGTGTAGTGCCCAACTCCAACCTTCTCCACCGACACTCTAGGTGGGCTCTCCAACGTCCATGGTGGATACACAATGCCGTAGAGCTACAAAATGAACTTGGATGCCTCCACCATATAACATTATAACGCTAAACTCCAATGACTTTTGTGGTCTTCTTATGTTGAATGGATCGCAACCACGAGATGGGAATCCACCTGCAAATGATCATAAACACATAACCACAAAATATCCTTAAATCTCCTCTAATATCACAAATTCATCATAACTCCCGCTTCTCCACACTAAGGTACAAATGAGTAAAACTCTCCTTCTTAAAGCTTAAACCTTAATAAAATGGACTTCTCAACACCCTATAATCGCACATAACTTGGTCCCATCAAATACCCCCACACTTGAACTTTACTCGACCTCGAGTAAACTCAAAATAAAGGTCAATGAGGCACCCCTTCCAAGCCATTTCTCACCTTTCACTACTCCCCTTATCTCTCCATCCTAGTGTATGATAAAGGATTGCTATTTCCCCTGATTCGCTCAAAGCCAAGTCTAAAGGGAAAAATCACCCCCACACTTGAGCTAAAAGCTCTCCTGAAATAATGTAAATAGCACTCTCATACTATACTCAACACTGAGATAAACAAAACACATGACTTTGAACCCCGAAAGATCTCAAAGGATTCAAAACCATTCCAATCAACACAACACCACAACCATTCTCATGTCATGAAAGGACAAAAGCAAATTCGAATCCTGACAAATCTCAAAGGACTTGAATTTGGACCATCTAAACACAATCACAACCATCAAACTCCTTATTCCTCCAATGATGAGCGAGCTCTAACCTATTCGCCTCTAACTCCGAACATCAAGATGAAAAACCTACTCGAGACACTCCTTATATCACCAATCCTCCTTATGACACCAACTCCGGCAAATGATTTCAAATTTATCTCTTTTATCTCTCATTTTGCCTAGGAGCCCTTTCGGGTTTTCATCCTAGCTTCACACATATTTTTTTTTCATTTATGAGCTCACCATCTCACCCGCTTCAATTAGCCACTTTTTTTGCATAGATTGCCCTTTCGGGTTTTCAACCTATCCGGGCCCCCATTATTGCCTGAGTCGCCCGCCCTTGCGGGTTTTCAACTCAGCGGGTTTCAATTCATCACTTTTGTTCTTTCTTTTTTTTTTTTTTTTTTTTTTTTTTTTTTTAATTTATTTTTAAAATAAGCATCAAATAGAACAATGAGAATTTCCTCCCCCCGACTTAATCAAAACATTGTCCTCAATGTGAGAACAAGTACAAGAAAACACAAGAAACGAGAAGGGGAATACTCAAAAACCGACTCTCACAAAAATTCTCACCTCTTCAACAATACCAAACTAAAACACTTCACACCTCAACAACATAAGAGAACACATGGACGACAAATACACACACCATCTCACAACCCGACTCCCTATAACACCCAAGTAAATGACTAATCCAAAATTAAATTCATGAGGAGAATAAAATTTCAGAATTTTGCACCTTACAATAGAACCAAATCCAGTATGCAAATGCGCATCATTGCTCGTAAGCATTGCTCATGCACTCCTTCATCAATCTCGACCCTCCAATTTCACCAACGTCTCTCAAATGGACACCGCTCAAAGGTTTTTTGATGTATTTTGGCTTAAGTTGGATTATGATTGACTAAAAGTGTTTTGAATTATAGTTCGGGAAACAAGAGGGGAAATGGTGGGTGAAGGATAATTTGTTGTGGTGGAGTATAAAAATGGTGAGGTTTAAAAGTAAGAAGGAAAAGAAAAGAAAGAAAAATAGAAAAGAAAAAGGAGCTCGGGTTGCCTCCCGAGTAGCGCTAGTTTAAAGTCGTTAGCTTGACCTTATACCTCCCAAAATCGGTCCGGGGTGGTTCAACTCCTTGTTCCAACACTTGTACTGTAAGCTTGATGAGACATTTTCTGCCCGACAACCAGCGTTAGTGATAACGGTGTAAAATTATGCGATAAATCGGGTGGTCTCTCATGTTTTTGCAACCTCACTACATCCAATGACTCATGTCCCTCACTGGTATCATATGTATCACACACTATGGACTGAATAGTACCCACAAAGCATGAGGGATGTTCAGTCGCTAGGGAATTTTTAGACTCATGAATACCAAATGCTTCTATATGTCCCCCAAACTCCATAGTTAATGACCCCTTGACCAACATCAATTTTTGTCTTGGATGTTTTCAAAAACGGTCTCCCTAAAAGAACAGGAGAAACATGACAATCGACTCCATGTCCAAGACATAAAAGTCGGTAGGGAAACCGAAGTTTACCAACATGAACTAACACATCCTCGACTTTACCCTTGGGATAAGAGTGGGATCCGTCAGCTAATTGCACTATGACGTTTGTTGCATGCAAAGGACCAAGTGCTAAAGACTCATATAGTGAAAATGGAATCACATTAATTGAAGCACCTAAGTCTAACATAGCTTTAGGAATACCAATGTCATTAATAGTGCAAGGGATGGTAAACATGCCTGGGTCATCATGCTTGGGAGGAAGTGCATTATGAGAAATAACAGAAACATGCTCACTAGTTTTCTCTACTTCTGTTAAAATAGGAGAACTTACCTCACTTTCGCATATGGGCTCGTATATACCTTTGTTGCGTTCATACCTTCTATCGGCCCGCAAAGCTTCTGGAAAAGGTGGGGGAGGTCGATGCTTTGGAATTAAAGTAACTTCCTTCTTTCTTGCAACCATGCTCTCTCCCTGTGTTAGCTGTGTATCACCCCTTATCATGATAGAACTCACATTCTTCTTTGGGTTCACTTCAGTTTGGGAGGGTAATTTTCCCAATTCACGAGCCTCTAGCCTGCTCACTGCACTCGAAACCTGACTCATCTGTGTTTCCAAATTCCTTATACTAGAGCGGGTTTCCTCTTGAAACTGTACCATATTCCCTTGCATGGTGGTCACATTCTTGGTTAAGGCATTGATCATATCTTCGATGAGACATTGTAGAACTTTGCCTCATATCTGAATTCTGACCCTGATGATGACCCTGAACTGGAGCTTGGGGTCTCATGAACTGTTGTTGCTGTTGATGATATTGTGTGGGTTGTTGGTTACCTTGCTCATTCCCATATCTCAACCTCGGATTATCTCTCCAACCAGGATTGTATGTATTGGAATAAGGATCATATCTCCTTTGATTCCCGGAGCCTTGAAAACCAAGAGCGTTGACTTCCGCACTAGACCCCTCTTGAAGTTGTGGGCGATAATCGGTGGGGTGATCTCGAAGCACATATCCCACACGCCTTAACTTGTTGTGTGTGTCCCTTAACAATGAGCTCTCTTACTAGTGAGGTAAGAGCTTGAACCCTGTTCTTCAAGTTTGGGATTTTGCGTGTTTGAGCTACCCACATTCACCTTCTCGTGGGTGGATCGCCTACTAAAATGTCCGGAGCCTTCGAAAAGCTCCTCTATCAAAGCTCTAGCGTTCGCTGGAGTCTTATTTATGATCGATCCACCACTAGCTGCATTAATCATCCGCACATCATCATCGAAAGTCCATTATAGAAGTATAAGATTAGATCTTCCTCACTATATCCATGATACGGGCAACTTGCACATAACCTCTTAAAACGCTCCCAATATTCATACAAAGGTTCATCATATCTCTGCTCTATGTTGCTTATCTCTTTCTTGAGTGTGGATGACTTTGAAGCGGGAAAATATTTATCAAGGAACCGCTTCTTCATCTCAGACCAACTGGAGATACACCCCGGAGGAAGATAATATAGCCAATCTTTGGCCGTATCCTTAAGAGAAAAAGGAAATGCCCTCATCTTAACTTGCTCTTCCGTGGCATTACTCGGTTTCATGCTTGAGCACACAACATGGAACTCGGATAGGAACTTGTTAGGGTCTTCACCACTGAGCCCATGGAAAGATGGTAATAGATGAATGAGCCCTGACTTGAGCTCGAAGGTCGTGCCAGCCTCCGGTGTTGGGAAAGTGATACACAATGGTTGTTGATCAATATTAGGAGCGAGTGAGCTCCCTCGTAGTACGAGTCTCCACCCTAGGTGGCATTTCTTCTTCTAAATTCAATAAAAATGGAAGTTCTTGAAAATTTCTTCTCAATTCCCTTCGCAACCTGAAAAGATTCAATTCTAACTCGGGATCGTAATCCACACAATCTTGGTTAGTAGCACGGGTGCCAACCATATACTAATCAAAAAGTGAAATTCCAAAACACAATCTACAATAAACACGTTTTAGTAATTGCCAAGTCCCCGGCAACGGCGCCAAAATTTGGTGGGACGCGGTCGTACGCGCTACCAAAGATAAAAGTTTATTTTCCTTCTTTCCAATACAAATAAATGTAAGTGGCAAGTAGGGTCGAATCCACAGAGACTTGGGGACTAACTCGTGCTTATAATAGATCAAATGGGGGTTTTGCGTAGTTTTGTGATTAATTAAATGAATAACTAAATACGAAGAACTAAAGTATAATAAAGAAGTGATGTAATCAAGAAGAGAAGAATCTTGAGTTCGGTTAATGGCCACTTCGATTCATACTATTGATCATTGGTTTCTCAAACATGTAACTTTACTCTTAATTACTCAAAGTTGGAAATCAAATTCCTTTCCCTCAAAAGTACCGTTAAACAATCACAATCAGATGATCATAAAACTTGAACTAATGATTAATTTAATCTGATCAGAGATTAAATTCAAATCAAAAGAACTTCAACGAACTAGGAAACAATGAGCCAATTAACAAATTGCTAGCACAACATATTCAAATTGGAACTTGTGATTTCTCTAGTGATTAATCAAGAATAATCAGATTCATTAATCAAACCCTAGATTGCTACTCATGAAAGAAGAACAGATGAATCGGCATCAATTCTAAATCCTAGCAAATGATAAATCGAATGTATAAACTAGTAGTACTCCTAGCAATACATACCACAATCATAGATTTAAATCAAGAAATCACAATTATAATTAAGAACAAGTTAACAAAGAGAAACCTCACAATAGTAGACCGAAGCTTGATTAACCGTTCTCAAGACTAGATTTAGGCTACAATCGACATAGCATCCATCAAGCAAATCTTCAAACTCATGATTAGAAACTCAAAAAAGGGAGAAAAAGGGATTAGGGTTCTTCTCTCTCTCCTCTCTAATTCAATTCAGAAATTACAAGATAACCTAAAACAAAACGTTTTTCCCATTAATAAAACATAAGGAAAGCCGAAAACTGTCGAAGAATCGCAGCCGCGTCGTAGTGCGCGAGTCGGGCTCTCCTAGTGCGCGAGTCGGGCTTTGGGCTGCCGCCCAAAACCGCAGCTTCAATCGATGTGCGCGGGTCGCGCATGTATTGCGCGCGAGTCGGGCCTTAGGAGATCCGGCCCAAGATCTAGTCTTCACTCGCGGCGCGCGAGTCGGGCAGGCCTAGCGCGCGGCTCGGGCCTTCGAGACTCTCCAGCAGGCTCTTCCACTCGGTATGCGCGAGTCGTGCGGTGATGGCGCACGGCTCGGGCATGCGACGCTGCCATGAATTTGGTGCTCGATGAGCTCGGGCTGTGCGTGTGTAGTGCCCAACTCCAACCTTCTCCACCGACACTCTAGGTGGGCTCTCCAACGTCCATGGTGGATACACAATGCCGTAGAGCTACAAAATGAACTTGGATGCCTCCACCATATAACATTATAACGCTAAACTCCAATGACTTTTGTGGTCTTCTTATGTTGAATGGATCGCAACCACGAGATGGGAATCCACCTGCAAATGATCATAAACACATAACCACAAAATATCCTTAAATCTCCTCTAATATCACAAATTCATCATAACTCCCGCTTCTCCACACTAAGGTACAAATGAGTAAAACTCTCCTTCTTAAAGCTTAAACCTTAATAAAATGGACTTCTCAACACCCTATAATCGCACATAACTTGGTCCCATCACAAGCATATCCCAAGATTGTTTCAGAAAGAGATAACACCCGATGCTGTTATCTATAGCACTCTTATTGGTAAAAATCTGCAAATCCTATAGACTCCTACCTGGAAGCAAGCTATTCTAGGAGATATGCATCATGAAGTATAATTTTTTATGAAGTCGAAATGAATATTGAACACTAGATTTAGGTACTTTTATAGTTGATCTGTAGTTCTATGTCAGTTCTAGAGAAATAAATTACCACCTTCATAGTGTTTGATGTTTTGGTTTTTCAAACAGATTGTAGTTCTTTCTCCATATTTATTCCGTTATTATTCTTACCCGAATGCTTGTGTGTTTATTAGAAGAGAAACTATGTTGGTGCATTACTGAAAGTTCATCTAATCAGGAAGGAAAATCTTTCAATCTATTCATATAATTTTGAATGATCTTATATGTTACTCCCTTCGTTTTTTATTTATAGTTATTCTGCTTTGACTTTTGCACTATCCAGATACCCCTTTTCCGACCTTTTCTTTTGACTAATATTTAATAAAAATGTTATGTTTGACATATGTGGTATTGCAAAAATATGTAGTAACTATAGATAGGTATTGTTCCAATTAGTTTGACACATGTGGTAACTACAAAGAATTGGAACACTGCCTCTGTAGTAAAAACACAGGAATCTTCAATATTTCGCATAGGTGGCAACTAAAGATAGGTATTAGTGTTCTAATTACCAGGTTTGAGAAACTTAGTTTACAAGACAGATGTTCAATTTTGTAAGTTTGTAAGTTGCAACTTGCAAGTACTATTTCATTATAGGTCTACTATGACAGAGTCCTCACTTGGGTGATTATAATTAGTTTTGCTCTTCTTTCTGCTTGAGATCCTTTGTTACCTTTGGAGATCAGTGTTTAATTTTAGACAGGTCAGTGTTTACACGCCTAGCCGTGATTGTAATGCCTTTAATCATGACTTCATATTCTTTTTCGAATCAGAGTGACTATCTATCTATATGAATCCAATTTGGGATGTTTTATTTTTCTTTTCTGATCTGGAATATGTTTATGCATCTTCATATTCGCCCTTGTGGCTTCCCCTCCTTCTATAAGAAACGAAATCTCCTGAAGCTATAACTTTCTTGCCAAAATTAGATGTATCATGTATGGACTTGTCCTTGTATGTTAGATCGTCGGGATTAGATTCTTAGCATTGCGTTGAGTCTTTGGGATTGGGAGGTTGCATCTTAAGTTCTATGGAGTATTCTTTCGTCTATTGAAAATGATTAATAATATCATTGAGTATTAGTTTGAGAAATTTCATATTAAATTTTTAATTTTTTTTTTCAAAAGTGAGTATTTATGTAGTTTGGCCATTTATTGCAAGTCAAAAGTGAGTTTTAAATTATTGTATTTTTGAGTTTGAACAGTTTATAAATCATCAATCTCCATACCAAAGTCTGAATGTTTATTGATAGTGGAAGGAGTTCAAATCTTTTGTATGTTTCACGGTCTTCATTAAGGATATTTATTTGATATTGGAAGGAGTCCAAAGAATATGCCCACGAATTTGTACCATTACATGTGGTCAAAGATAAATGTCAATTTGTACATTGCAGCATCTAAATTCATGAGTCACATGCTCAGATATGCATGATGCATAGAATGACTTTTTGTCTAATAGGTACTGATTAATCACTTAAGTTGGTAAAGAATTCATTGTGAATCCATGTAAATGCTTTTCTGTAGAATGCCACTTTAATGTGATGTTTTGAAACTTGGTATTATTGAAGAAAATGTTTGGCTAATGTTCCTATCTACTTATTTCAAAAATTCATATTGCCATATCTCATGGAGTCCTGGTACTCCAAATCAATGTTGCAACATGCGTAGTGCGTAGTGCCTAGTGCCTAGTGCTTGTATTTCTGTGAGCTTCTCAAGGGATGACTTAACTCAAAGTATTTGGTTGCTGGCTCCTTATGTTTTTGTCTTGCTTGAGAATATAGTGCACGTCTACAGAGAGTGTGCCTTTAGCAAGAAATTTTCGCCAAGCAGTGTGTGAGAAAGAGAAGCTTAGTCAGCATCCATTGATGCTTATATATTTATATGGAAGTTAAGACCTAAAAGCTCAGAGTTCGAAGCTAAAACTCTTGGGCATATGTTTCTTTTTTTCTTTTTTCTTTTTTTGACATCGAGAAAACGTGCATTAATTAAACAACGAAGTACATCCTATTGCTAATACAACCAAACATAAAACAAAGGAAAACCTAAAGGAGCTTTATGAGCTCTTACATGCCCTAAAAAACAAAAAACAAGTAAAACTGATAGAGAGTCGCCTATTAAGGAAGGCGTCGCTGGTCGATGATTGTGCTGATGGAGTCAAAACTTTGATGACTGATGACTGTGGTAGGAGAAGCGAATGTCGTTCACGATCCGGACAACGAACAACCAAAGGCAAGATTCGCATCTCGCCGCATGAGCAATCCCAACGAACTTTTGACGCTTGGGATTCTTGGCTCGTGATCTGTTGAAGAGTCACGTTCCTAGGTGACTCATGACTCTCTCTCGAGAGTATTTCAAGTTTCTCCTTTAGGTAGGAGAAACTGGGCGTGCTGAAATCCACCAGATTAAACTAAGGTACCGCCTGCAGATTTGAATTTTTCAAGGCAATGACCATGAAGATCAATGCCAAGCTAAAAGGAGAGCTAAATATGTTGAGCTCTCGAACACACCTCCGGCTTGTGAAACCGGAAAACACATGTCCCAACCATGAAAACCGTTTATCGCCTCGACCACGCTCACAATTCTCATCCTCTTAAGTCACCGTTTGCTTCATCAAAGATTCCAAAACTGTTACCCAAATACAATCATATAACAAAAACCAGTGATAATACCCTAACCTAAGGCTAACAACTAATACATAAACAAAGCAACCAACCACCCAAATCATAACACCACGTCGTGAACAACACCGCATTACCTTCAAAACTGCACGGAACCTTCACATGTAAAGCTTTTGCTTCCTACGTAACTCGACCGAACAGATAATAACTAACAACTAACACTAACGGGGACCGGGAAAGGGAACACTTACTCTAAAATCTCGAACCTAGATCAGGGGAATGGGGAAAGGGAGACTCAAACTAACCTTTTCAAACTAGATTAGGGGGACGGGGAAGGGAGACTAAAACTAACCACTTCAAACTAAAATAGGGGACGGGGATGGGGAACCTAGTACCTACACAAGGGAACGAGGTGGGGGTGACTCAAACTAAACACTTCAAAAACTAAAACAGTGAAGCAGGGAGGGGAAACCACAGGGCGACAAGGAAGCGGGGAAGAGGAGGTGGAAGGAAACTGGACGACGACGGTAAACGCGGTGGCAGTAAACGAAATAACCTACACAAAAAAAGAAAAAACACCAGCTGCAGAACAGAACAACCTGTACGAAGGGGGGACACAGGGGAGGACGAAGGGGGGCAGAGAAGGACACAAAGGGGAGGGGGGAAGACGACGGAGGACGAGGGAGGACGCAGGGGGGGGGGGAGGAAGACGGAGGACGCAGGGGGAGGGGGAAGGACGACGGAGGACGCAGGGGGAGGGGGAAGGACGACGGAGGACGCAGGGGGAGGGGGAAGTAGACGACGGTGGACGGTGGGGGAAGGGGAAGACAACACCTAAAGACAGTAAAGACAACGGGACTAGGCTCGCCGGCGACAGGCGGAGGTGCCAGCCACCGGCGAGCCTAGGGCGGGGGTGGGGGTGGCTGGGAAGAGTTTTAGGTTTAGGGTTTTGTTTGTAGAGAGAGAAGAGAGGATTTCTTTTTGTAGCTGGTTATTATCTTCTATCGGGTCTTCTTCTCTAACAAGGTATTGATCTTGGGCATATGTTTCAAGACCTATGTTTTGCAGAGTTATGAGCACTTGAAAAAAGTTTCGAGCTACTAATTCCAAATTTTCCATAATTTTTGCTAAAATGAGTGTTGAAGACTTGAAGTGTTGATGGTTTGTTACGGGTACTTGAGGTAAAATGTCTAAGCAATGTAGTTAAAAAGGTTGACGTCTTCTTGAGTACCAGTTTGCAACCTATTCTATTTTTCCCCAGGTAATATGTTTACAGAGTATTCAATTGTTTGTGAGATGTAGGAGCAGAATAGATGCTACATTCTTATGTTATGTTTAGCTTCCTGGGAATTTTGTTGTTAGCTTGACATGTTTAGATGTTTCCTTTTGGTGTTAGTTTTTCGGGGTCAATAAGTCTTGCAACTGCCATGATTCGGAAACTGTGACTAATTGCCTTCTCTAATTCATACTTATTAAGTTATTATTCCCCTCCTAAGATGATGACAAAGGAATTAGATCCGAGAAAAGGCTGAGCGGTGATGCAGAGACACTGAAGAAATCTTCAAGAAGAACCTAGGCGAAAACTAGGCCTGTCATCAGAAAATCTCTTCAATGAAACTGTTGAGGGTAACATAATTTGCTTTTTCAGTTCGCGGTTCGCCCAAAATAGGCGAAAACTGACCATAATTCTCTTTTTTCGGATAGCAATTCGTGCGAAGATTAGGAATTATGTTACACTGAAACTGCTTGTCAAAGAAACTTCATCACTTAAAGCTGGTGCAGACAACTTGAATCGTTTTTATTTTCTTCTATGGTGTGTTTATTTGCCTATTTGGTTATGTTTTGAGTCTAGTGACCCTTTAGTTTATTACTTGAAATTTAACTTGTATTTCTGAATTTATGTGCCTGTTTCTGTGATTCTTTACTATACTGAACATCGCTTTAACTGCATGTATCGAGCTTTGCTCCTTTTCGGGCTGGAGTATTGGGGGCTGCTGGATTTTCTTCTAGCTGAGGCTAATTTTCAGCCGCTTGAGTTTATTGATACATGGGAGGACCAACCGGAAACCCAGGTGGAAAAGCTAGTATACCCGATATGGGGCTTATGGTACCGACGCAATCAAGCTAGCCCCCGTGTCTAGTCTCCCCACCCCCTGGCAGCGTGAAGATTAACACTGATGCTGCAGTAGGTGAAGATGGTTGGGTGGGTCTTGGTGCTATAGCTCGTGATAGTCTGGGTACGGTTCTTTGGGCAACTACAAGGAGTGTACGAGCTTGGTGGACTCCTTTGATCGGGGAAGTTAAAGTTGTGTGTTTTGCTTTGCGTCTGGAGAAGTCATATGGGCTTGATCATTTTATCCTTGAATCTGATAGTCGATCAATAATATCTAGACTCTCTATTGGCTCTGTATTTCAATCTGATCTAGATTTAATTCTTGAAATTGTTCTTTCTCTTAGCAGGAGTTTTAATTATGTGTCTTGGTATCACGTGCGCGTGGATGGCAATAGTGTAGCTCATCACTTCGCTAGGGTAGTGCCTTTTGGTGTGGAACAACGTTGGAGTAATCATTGTCCTCCGGAAGTCTCCCTTTATGTACTTATGGATGCTTTGTCCATTGATTAATATTTTTCCCTTCCCTTTTCTCTTCAAAAAAAAAAACATTTGCTCCTTTCCAAGGGGTGTTGTAATGTATTTGCTCATTTCTGATTCATCCTTTTAGTAGTTGGTTTGGAAATTTGCTGCACTCAGAGGCATTATCATTTCTTATCTAGAATTTTTACTGAAGTTTGAAGCCTGAGATCATGAAGTATCGAACTCAGTATCATTTGTCTTTTAATTACTGAAGTTTGATCCATGAGATCCATTAGAAAACAACTAATTCTTCGGTTTGGACACCATTGTTGATGAGATAGAATGATGAAGGACAGGGGTAGAGGAAGAAGGAAAGTCATAAGAGGTGTCACGTGATTTTTAATGGGTGACCTATAACCTGCTCCAGTAGGTTAAGTAACCTAGAGGGTCCAATAAAAGACAATACCCCTAAAGTTAGGACCTCCATACGTTAATCGATAGTTAGGACCTATTAAAAATATTGAGCTATAATTAGGACCCGTGACATTAATTTTTCCTATAATTTGTGATAATATCTTTTAGTGGCTTTTTATCGCTTTCAAATTTTGTTGAAAAGCTTCTTCAACTAACGAGTAACGACTTGATAAGATGATTAATACTATTAACTCCAAAAGACGAAAAAGATAGTTCATAAATTAAACTAAATAAAGAAAAGGAAAACACCACAAACAAAAGACTTCAAATCGTGAACTCAAGACTCAAGACTCAAAGAGTGAGGTTCAGTTCAGCGGCTGTGAAACATTTGAGAGTGAGACAGAATAAACGACTTTTACTTTAATCAAAGTTGTTGACTTATTGCTAATTGCAGAATAAATACAAGTAGATTGTAGAAGAGAGAGAAAGGAAGCAGGGATGAAGATGAAGATTAAGCTCAAGTTTACTCCTAAAGCTTTTGCTGCTTTCTTTCATGGTGATACTGTTATTACTCCTTTTCCTTCTTTTAAATTTCATTTTCATTCACGCAATTATTACTCCATTGCAACTGATGTTGTTATTCAAGATCGTAAGTTGTTTCTCCATTCAGTTAAAGAACACTGCAAATTAGGGTTTTCAAATCTCAATTTCCCCCTTTCTCTCTTCCATCAAATACTCTTTTTGCGCCCTCTTCCTTCTGTAATCTATTTCAATCAGCTCTTAACTGCCATTTCCAAATTGAAATGCCTTCACCCTCACTCTGCCATCATCTGAGTTATCTGGCATTCGACCCGATAGGTATTCTATTGGTATTCTTGCCAATTGTTACTGCCATTTGGGCCGCTTCGATTTCGGCTTCTCTCTTCTCGCCAAAAGACTTAAGCTTGGTTACCCCCTTGATCGTTATTGTGTTATCTTCACTACCTTGATCAATGGTTTTATCTACTGTGATAAGCTCCCTCAAGCTCTTCAATTGCTCCATCATATTGTTAAGCTAGGTTTCCAACCTGACATTGTTACCTATGGTGCTATTTTCAAAGGCCTTTGTCGGATTGGTGATAATGCTGCTGCCCTCTACTTGCTTAAGAAGATGCAATCTAGTCGTTGTAAACCTAACCTTGTTATATATAACACCATTATTGACAGTCTAGGTAAGGATAGCCTGTTGAAAGAGGCCCTCGACCTGTTCACCGCCATGAAAAGTGAGGGCATTATACCTGACGTTATCACTTATAACTCCTTAATTAGAGGTCTCTACAACTCTGGCTCCAAGGTCGAGGCTAAAGATGTGTTAGCGGAGATGTTGGAGTGTAACATAGCACCAAATGCTATCACCTTCAGCATGCTGGTTGACATGTTTTGCAAAGATGGGAATGTTGATGAAGCACAAGCTATTCTAGACTACATGATTGAGAGAGGTGAGGTTACAGATGTCATTACTTACAATGCTTTACTCGATGGTTATTGTTTGTGTGGTCAGATGGAGGATGCCGAAAAGCTACTTGATCTCATGGTCCAAAATGGTTGTGAGCCTGATCTTGTAAGTTTTGGTACCGTCATTAATGGATATTGCAAAGATAGAAACATTGACAAGGCCCTCAACGTTTTCCAAGAAATACTTCAGAAAGGAATGACGCCCGATGTTGTTACCTATACCACTCTCATTGATGCATTGTGCAAAGCCAATAGACTCGCCTTTGCACGCCGGATGTTCAAGGAAATGCGGGTTCAAGGAGTTATTCCAAATGTTGTCACATATGCTTCATTGCTTAATGGCCTATGCAAACATATGCTTCTTAATGATGCAGTGGCGTTACTTGAAGAAATGGAGGATAATGATGTTAAGCCTAATGTTTTCATCTACAGTATCCTAATGGACAGTTTGTGTGAAGCTGGGCATCTTGAAGATGGAGCAAAATTCTTCTCAGATCTTGTATTGAAAGGTCTTAGACCAGATTGTAAAACATATACTATAATGATTAAAGGAATGTGCAAGAAAGGGATCATGGATGAAGCTATCCGATTGTTGAGGAAAATGGAGGAAGACAGTTGCTTACCCGATGATCGTACTTATAATACAATTATCAGAGGATATATTCTCAACAAAGACTTATCAAATGCATTGTACTATTGTGATCTTATGGTTAGCAAGGGATTCAAAGGTGATGCTGACACTTTCTCGTTACTGGTTGGCCTATTGTCGTCTGGTAACTTAAGTGATTCATCTAAGGTTCTTCTTAGGAAGCTCTTGAAATGACTTAAGTAAGATGATTCCAAATTGTAACTATTGCTGACACTTTAACATACTGGTTGGCCTATTGTCGTCTGCTTCAAGTATTCATGTAAGCGTTCTATTTGAGGAGTTGGGCATCAAAGATCAGTGTGATTTTCTGTGACTGTACTTAGGTTTTATGTATGTGATCCCTAGTTGTATTATCTTTGAGCTGATTTCAGCTAGCTGGCATCTTTCGGAAAATGAGACAATATTTCTGTATTCTGTACTTAGTTTTTATGTAAGTGAGTCCTACTCGATTTCAGCTCGCTGGTACTCAGATTATTGTTGCCTTCATTGATCTTTTATTAGCTTGTGGAAAATGAGACAATATTTCTGGAAACTTGACCTTCTAGTCTTCTACATTGATCTTTTTGTCAGATTAGCTCCCTTCCCTGTTCAAAACTTTTCTTTCACCCTCCCCCTTCCTTTCTGTGCATGTGCACTTTCATATTACTTTTCTAAACATGGCGACTAAAATTTGTTGTTAATTGAGTTGCAAACCGGAACTTGTTGGATGTAGCATATAATGGCCATAGCCGAACCTGACAACACTATTCCATCTCAAGACCCTCTTATTACTTTTGGACTATTGTTTGATCAGTATGAATAATTTCTGAATAGTCCAATATCTACTGCTTCCTCTGTCCATAAAAGTTCCCTATATGGCTATACATGTTTTCGGATGCGACAAAAGATGTTTCTTGTTACTTGAAATGGAAATTTTACCCCATCCAAGCTATGTCTTGTGAACCCTCCAACTTAATCCCATATTCTCACACACTCTGTCCCTATATTTCATAGGATGTGGGTCTCCCATAAACTTTCTCTTTCAGTCAATCTTTTATTTCTTTACACTTACCAAGAAAAGAAAAGAATGTTTTCTAATTAGTTCTTGATATACAGTTAGGCTATGCATATATGTGCTCAATATCATAGAAACTCTACCAATATTTCTTAGTTCGATAAAAGTGTGGATGGGTAAACAAGGATTAGCTTTTAGCTAGATATAGCATGTATTGTCAAATATTCTATATGATTCTTGGAAAAAAAATTATTCATTTGAATGCTACCTAGTTGAAAGAATCGACCGATCAATGCATACATACAGATGTGAAAAGTGTTTCGGTAGTGAAACAGGTGACAGCCCTGTGCTGGAAGCCGCGGCCGCGACGGATAGTGTGGCGTGGCTGTCATGAAAACCCTGCAAGGCAGCGAATGTAAACTACTCTCGGGGGGATGCGAGGAAACCCCCTCCCACGGTCAAGTCAGAGATATGTCCGCGAAAGATTTAGAGAGTAGAGAGAGACACGCCACACTATCCCCCCGAGAGTAGTTTACGTTCGCTGCCTTGCAGGGTTTTCATGACAACCACGCCACACTATCCGTCGCGGCCGCGGCTTCCAGCACAAGGCGGTCACCTGTTTCACTACCGAAACAAAAAGCTAACTTGACAATGGTCCAACTTACATGATGGGGTTATGAATCTACTTTTTGAATCTTTAGGAACTTATTATGATGCATATACACAGATGTGAAAAGCTAACTTGACAATGGTCAAACTTACATAATGGGATAAAAATCTACTTTTCTGAATCTTTAGGAATTTATCAATGCATATACACATAAACGAGAGTATGAGGAACTTACATAATGACCAATCAATCCATGTTGATTTACTTTCTTTAGTTTATTCATTTATTTATAATGGGTCTTGATATAGTTCTTGTTTGATCGAAAGAGTGCTGTAAATTGAAAATCTGTTGGTGGCTTGATTGAGCTATTTCAAGTATTCCAGTGAGGAAAAATTCCCTTGACTCCTTCATTCTCGGATTTTGCTTCTCGTTCCTTTTGTTTCTCACTTGGTGTTTCTTCTATTGCTTTTTGTCCAATTCTTTTTTGGTCTGGTTGAATAGAAATTCAGACACTCTTCTACACCGAGAGAGATTTCCTTCAAAGATTATGTTTTGCACTTTTTATGTCTCTTGACTGTGCTGCTCTGCAGTCAGATAAAGCAAATTTTTTACCTACTTTTAGGCATTTTATCTGTCCTGATTTATCACACCTTTTTTATCTGGGTCTTCTCAATTATTTGACTGATTACAGTGATTAGTAGCTATATTGATTCTTGTAGGGTTTTGGTTAAAGATGTTATAGGTGAAGCTAAACTTTTATGTTTTTAAAAATTTGTTCTAGAGAACGGTTGGTGTTTGTTAAATATGTGATGTAACCAACACTTCAATTTGTAGCTTGCTGATATCTGCATTGCTGCTATGTCTAAGAATCAGAGGGAAAGCAGAGCGATTCGACAAATGTAAGGAAGATAGAGAAAGAGGAGTTGGAAGAAAAATAGGAAGGTCGAGAGAACATGGTGGGAGTGTAAGAGTAAGCCTGTTGATATTTGTTAGAAAAAACTATGAAGGAACAAGGGTCACAAGATGAACAATCTTCTAGGCGTGGATCACTTTCCCAAAAGTAATATTCCGACCCTAATCGTAAAGCACGGGTTTCACGGAATTCACCTTCGAGATACAAAGAAGAAAACAATAGTGGTCACGCTTACGATGAACACTATTAATTGAAAATGAGTTTGTGAGATTTTGTAGAGATGAAGAATTTCTGATTTTGATCTTTAGAGTTTGTATGCAAAAGAGAGAAGTAGTTTTCTCAACCCCTTCATCATATGAGAGATCTCATATTTATAACACTGCTATACATTGAAAAACCGTCAAAACACGCGAAATAACGCAAAGAACAACAAATGGCAGGAACATCGTCGCGAGTCGCGACCAGCATCGCGAGTCGCGAGCTGGGCAAGGTCACGAGGGGCGAGCCTGGTCGCGAGTCGCGACCAGCACTTGCCTTCCCACCAGATCCAGCGTGTTGCTGGTTGGCTAGCACACGACTGCTCGCGAGGTGTGCGAGATGTGCGAGGCTGCTGCCCTGCTGGTTGGCTACGCGTGGAGCGAAGCTGCTGCCCTCCAACTCTAGTTTCATAAAGTTCTCGGCCAAAACGAAAGAACAAATCATGAAACACATATAGCATATTATTACATATATTATTCGAGTAACAACACCATTACCAAGAGACTCAAACAATATATCATGAAATAAACTAACCTTATACTCTAAATCTCCAACAATCCTCCCCCATTTAGAGTATACAAAATAGTTATTGCTCAAACATCATCATAACAAAACAACCTCATGCATAAATGAAAGTGTACAAAGACTTGAACTTCCACTTAGTATAATACACATTCCAAGCATTCGTATCCAAATGGTGTCGATAAACGATTGAACCAATAGCAACACATAGTGAAAAACTTGAAGATATTACACACACAAGATTAACTACTCATTTCCAATATATACTTGACACTAATTAGCCATGTGTCCATATCAATTCATAAGTGCATCAAAGCTATGCCTCACTAGCTCCTTGAAGCGGCCAAACTTCGCACTTACATAGGTAGATCTCTTAGAAAACATGCTCCTATGACAAAGCACAATGTCAAGAGACCTATTAAGATTAAACAACCTCTTAAACCATCACATATTTAAAGAACTTTACCTTGGATGATTATATAAGTTCTTTCAATCATCAAAATTAATCTTATTGAACTCAAGACTCAACGTCTTATTGGGCGTTAAGTTAAGAATCCCCTACTTGTGATTTCCAATAGGCATCAATCCTAAACCGATTGCCATCCTCTTTACCGTATCTCTAGCTAGCGCCTTTGTGAAACAATCCGCTAGATTATACGTAGTTCTCACATAGTCAACAGTGATAGCACTATCTTTGATAAGTCCTTGGATATAACTATGTTTCACACCAATGTGTCTTGACTTACCATTATACACTTGACTATAAGCTCTTGCCAATGCTGCATCACTATCACAATGTATAGCAATAGGTGATATTGTTTTTGGCAACAAAGGTATCTCAAACATGAGATTCCTTAACCACTCGGCTTCTTTGCTTGCCGATGACAGAGCTATAAACTCCGATGTCATAGAAGAATCCGCAATGCAAGTTTGTTTCTTGGAAGCCCAAGATATAGCACCTCCCGCAAGGAGGAATACCCATCCACTTGTGGAGGAATGATCTTCTCTATTAGAGATCCAATTTGCATCCGAATACCCTTCTAAAACCGAAGGATATCCACTATAGGACAGACCATAGTCCATGGTCTTCCACAAATACTTTAACACTCGACGAATAGCTTGCCAATGTTCCATACTAGGATTACTAGTATACCTACTTAATTTCCCTACCGCAAACGCGATATCCGGCCTAGTACTCGTCATAGCATACATCAAACAACCTATAACCCTCGCATACTCAAGTTGAGACACGGCATTGCCATCATTTGGCAACAATTTTTCACTTGGGTCCATAGGAGTTGAAACAAGAGAGCAATCACTAACATTAAACTTCTTGAGCACTTTCTCGATATAATGAGATTGTGACAAGATCAATTTTCCATTGTCTCTCTTAATTCTTATACCTAAGATGACATCCGCCTCCCCCAAGTCTTTCATGGAGAATTGTGAAGATAGAAAAGATTTTGTCCGCTCAACTTGTGACAAATCCGTACCAAATATCAACATGTCATCTACATATAGACAAATCATGACACCATTACCGTTGTCATCAAATTTGCTATAAACACACTTGTCTGAATTATTCAATTTGAAACCATTAGACAACACAACCTCATCAAATTTTTAATGCCATTGCTTAGGTGCTTGTTTTAGCCCATACAAAGATCTAATCAACTTGCATACTTTATGCTCTTGACCTTTCACAACAAACCCTTCCGGTTGTCGCATGTAAACCTCTTCCTCTAGTTCTCCATTCAAGAACGCCGTCTTGACATCCATTTGATGGATCACAAGCTTATGAATAGCCACAAGAGCTATTAATAACCTTATAGTGGAGATTCTAGCAACGGGTGCATATGTATCAAAATAATCAATACCCGGTTTTTGTGAGAAACCTTGAGCCACTAAGCGGGCTTTGAACTTATCAATAGTTCCATCTACTTTCGTTTTCTTTTTGAAAATCCATTTACACCCAATTGGTTTACACTTAGGAGGTAAATCAGCTAGAACCCAAGTGTTATTTCCTATGATGGAATCCATCTCATCATCAATTGCCTCTTTCCAAAAAGCGGCATCTTAAGACCTCATAGCCTCATTAAACGTTAAAGGATCCTCTTCCACATTAAATATATATGGGAACTTAGTCACTATGGAACTCCTTGATCCTTCAACCAAATATACATGAAAGTCCGGGTCGAAAGATTTCTCTTTTCTCGCCCTTTTACTTCTCCTAGGTTGTGATGATGTTGATGCAACATTCTCATCAAGAGTTTGTTCATCAACTTCTTGATCAATGTTAGTTCGATCAAATCCAACTCCTTGATCAATGTTAGTTTGATCAATTGCTTGAATATTGGTATTAGGAGTAATATCCTTTGGTCTAGGAATTGATGAATATCTATATTCATAAAAAATTGCATCTCTTGACTCCACGATAGTGTGAATTGACCAAATGTCATTTTGTTCTATAACATAGAACCTATAGGATTTGCTATGAAGAGCATACCCTATAAAGATGCACTCAACTCCCCTTTCACCCAACTTTTTACATTTGGGTTCCGGCACTTTTACAATTGCCCTACATCCCCAAACTTTGAGATAACTCAAGTTTGGTTTTCTTTTATACCAAAGTTCATATGGGGTAACCTCGTTCTTTTTCATTGGAACTCGGTTTAAAATATGACAAGCCGTTAACATAGCTTCACCCCAAAAACCATCACTTAAACCCGAATAGGATAACATAGAATTTACCATTTCTTGCAAAGTTCTATTCTTTCTTTCCGCTATACCATTTTGTTGTGGTGTATAAGCCGCGGTAGTTTCATGTATAATGCCGGTAGATTGAAAATAAATTGGGTCATAGAATTCACCACCCCTATCGGTTCTAAACCGTTTAACTTTGTCACTTAGTTGCAATTCAACTTCATTTTTATAGATCTTAAACTTATCAAGGGCTTCATCCTTAGTAAACAACAAATATACATAACAAAATCGAGAATAATCATCAATAAAAGTTATAATGTATTTCTTGTTCCCTAAGGAAGGAATGCTATGGAAATCACATAAATCACTATGCACCAAATCAAGCAATGAAGTATCCTTTTCCACATTGTTTGGAAAAGATTTTCTAGTTATCTTTGTTAACATGCATGTTCTACACTTCTCTATACTTGGATCAAAAGAGGGAATCAAATCATGCTTAGACATGGAATACAACTTCTTATAGTTAACATGACCAAGTCTATTATGCCATAGAGAAGAATTGTCATTAACAACAAAGCAAGTATCTTTCAAAGCATTCGAAATACTTAGTTTGAACATACTATTATAAAGATAACTAAGTCCTACAAATGTACCACCCTTAGACAATATAAATTTATCAGCTTCAAACACTATTTTAAAACCAAATCGATTCAAGGTAGCACCGGAGACTAAATTTCTCCTAAGTTCCGGAGCATACAAAACATCTCTTAAAATAAGAGGCTTTCCGAAACTAAACACTAATTCTACTTGTCCTACACCTAGAACTTTAGCCGTAGAATCATTGCCCATGTAAAGAACTTCTCCATTCTCAACCTCCTTGAAAGTCTTGAATAGAGACCGCTCCTTGCATACATGTCTTGATGCTCCCGAATCGATCCACCATGAACAATCATCATGTACACAAAAGATTTCAGAAATCATACACACAAAATTCAGATTTGAATTAAGTGAAACTTGTGTACTCATACCTTGTTTGGCATGGGTTTGGCTAGACTCGCCATTCCCACCATTCTTTTTGTTCATTTTCTTCTTCCAAATGGTGCAATCCTTCTTGAAATGACCGGGCTTTCCACATTCCCAACAACCTCGTTGAGCACCTCCACCAAACTTAGGCTTCTTCCCATTGTTGCCTGTATTTGGTGAAATTGTTAGCCCTCTTCTTAGGATTAGAAGACTCCTTTGATTTACCATCCTCCGCCATGTTAACGGTGGAAGAATTAGGATTGACATCCTTTTGTCCATCTTGGACCCGAATGCCCTCTTCAATCCGAAGATGAGCACCCAATTGTTCAACATTCATATCATCTTTCTTATGCTTAAGAGAATTTCTAACATCCTTCCAACTAGGTGGTAATTTGTCAATTATAGAGGAGACAACAAAAGTCTCATCCATTACAATGTTGTGTTGCTTAAAACTCCCTAAGATTCTTTGAATTTCATGGAATTGCTCCATGACCGACCTAGAGTCTACCATTTTAAAAGCATTGAAATTACTAACAAGAAATTTCTTACTAGAAGCATCTTCGGCCATGTATTTACTTTCTAGTTCATCCCAAAGAATCTTAGCGGATTCAACAAATTGATAAATATCAAACAAAGCATCGGACATACCGTTAAGGATGTGACCACGACATATATAGTCATCATTCTCCCATTTGTTTCTCCTCCGAATTTCTTCAACAGTTTCATTTTCCACTTCCTCGGGTTTGGGAGTGCTCAAAACATATGCCACACTTAACGAAGTGAGAAGAAAATGCATCTTCTTCTGCCATCTTCTAAAGCCAACACCTTCAAACTTGTCAAGTTTGTGAAAATTTACAGACATTTCACGAATTGTAGTCATCTTGAAAAATATATTACTTTTGGATTGTTAGAAAAAACTATGAAGGAACAAGGGTTACAAGATGAACAATCTTCTAGGCGTGGATCACTTTCCCAAAAGTAATATTCCGACCCTAATCGTAAAGCACGGGTTTCACAGAATTCACCTTCGAGATACAAAGAAGAAAACAATAGTGGTCACGCTTACGATGAACACTATTAATTGAAAATGAGTTTGTGAGATTTTGTAGAGATGAAGAATTTCTGATTTTGATCTTTAGAGTTTTTATGCAAAAGAGAGAAGTAGTTTTCTCCACCCCTTCATCATATGAGAGATCTCATATTTATAACACTGCTATACTGTTTCAGAAAATCCGAAACGATACATTGACAAACCGTCAAAACACGCGAAATAACGTAAAGAACAACAAATGTCAGGAACACCGTCGCGAGTCGTGATGCTAGTCGCGAGTCGCGAGTCGCGACCAGCATCGCGAGTCGCGAGCTGGGCAAGGTCGCGAGCTGGGCAAGGTCGCGAGGGGCGACCAGCACTTGCCTTCCCACCAGATCCAGCGTGCTGCTGGTTGGCTAGCACACGACTGCTCGCGAGGTGATGTGCGAGGCTGCTGCCCTGCTGGTTAGCTACGCGTGGAGCGAAGCTGCTGCCCTCCAACTCTAGTTTCATAAAGTTCTCGACCAAAACGAAAGAACAAATCATGAAACACATATAGCATATTATTACATATATTATTCGAGTAACAACACCATTACCAAGAGACTCAAACAATATATCATGAAATAAACTAACCTTATACTCTAAATCTCCAACAATATTGATGAAAGATTGTTGAAGAGAAGAAGAGATGAGAGTTTGATGAAAGAGCAACAACAAAAGTTGCCATGTTTTTGGGTTTTAGTCAAGTCTCTTGTGCTCGGATAGTCCCTAGCATTTGCCAAAGGTTTTCATTGTTTGTCATTGTGTTCCTGAGTTCTAAATTTACATCGAGTGACAATTGAATGGAGGTAATGCATTGCCGTGCCATGAGTTTGCCACTGTTACATAAATTGTTTGTATCTAGTATGCTTTGATACCGGTAATCTATTGCTCGTTTTTACCGTGCGTGGTTAGGATTTTTATTGATAACTTGTACTTGGGTTGTCTGTTATTTTGTAAGTACTTTGCTAGACTATTGACTAATTCTCTTTTCAATATGAAGGATATTCTAGGGGGCTTAAGATGAAATGGTTATATAACAGCTATGCAATAGGCCAATAATCATGGTGGATGAGGGTACTTTCATGTTTCTCTTTGTCTTTTGTATAGGACACATATGAGGTCTTATATCGCGTGGGTGACCCTTTTTGTTAATTAATCTTATGTATGTGTCCTGTAAATGTATAATTAGTTGCTTATATAGATCATGTTTCCAACTCTATATAGTTGTAAATGAGAAAATCAAATTCTAATCTACGATCGAAATAATGGTACAAAAATGTCTTTCCAAAATCTGCAAAAAGAAAAAAAAGTTACAGACAAGGGAGGGTGAGATAAAAAAAACACACTAGAAGTTTTTCATTTGAGTTCTTTTAAAAAAATGATGGTGCCACAAGCAAGTAGTAAGAGTCACTTACAATTCTAAAATATACTACCTCCGTTTCAAATTAATCTACATACTTCACTTTGGGGGAGAACCAAGGAGAAAGTGCAAAAGTATGAGAGATAAACTAAAAAGGTGGAGAGATAAACTGAAAAGTAAGAGAGATAAACTAAAAAGTGGGTTAAAATATTAAAAAGTGGATGACATGGGTGGAAAAAGAGGAGAAAGTAGATGTGACATGTTACCAAAAATAGAAAAAACAACAGTGTGTAAATTAAAAAGAAACAGACCAAAAAGGAAAGTGTAGATTAATTTAAAACGGAGGTAGTATGAGTACGGGAGGGAAAGTAAGTGAGAAAGAGGGAGAGAGGGTGAGAATGATATTGGAGTTAGGAATCAATGGAAATTGAAGGAGGGGATGGGGTGATAAGGATAACAAGAGAGAGAGATAAATTAAATAGTAGAATTTTGAGAGAAGAATTATTCGTCTTATTTCTTAACAATAATTAGATGTTTGGTTTTTTGAAAAAAAAAATTACATCAATCATCATGATTGTGATAATATTCTACTTTGGCTTGTAAGAACATTCTTTTCCAAAAAAATAAGGGATACACTGAGAGAAGGAAAGTATATGTATTCAGCTTAATTTAATGCATTCATTAATATAGTAATTGAGCGCCTAACAGTTTTCGAATATGCATCATAAGCTTGGAAGGTTAATGGTTACAGTTAATATTGTTTTCTTCTACTTTTTAGTCTATAATTTAAAAGCATACATGAGGCTTTGGTTTCATTCAGTTTCTTAACGGAAAATGGAGAAAACAATTCTAATGTGAAGTGGGAAAAAATTAAAAGAAAAGTTTAAACATGTAAAATTAGAAAGAAAAAAAAACAAGCAATAAATATGGAGAGGGGGGACACCGCATTTATTTAAGCTTTTTTAATGTTTTTTTCTTTAAAAATGATGGTAGCACATACAAGAAGACAAGTGATGAAGGAAACAAATATAAGGAGAAAAGGTGAGGAGTCGAGGAGGGAGAAAATGGTGGTGAAGAACTGAAGATAGAATGCAGGTGAACTTGAAGAGGGAATAATAATAACAAGTGATAAGGAAATAGTAAAATTAAAGATAATAGTTGTTCGACATTGTTTTTCAATGTTTAAATATGATTACAACAACAACAACAACAACTAAGCCTTATTCCCAAAGTGATTTGGGGTCGGCTAACATGAATCGTCAACTGAAACCGTCACCAAAGGAGATGTTTAAATATGATTCTATTTTAAAAAATTGTTAATTATGACTATTTGTGATAAATATTCTATATTTGTTTGTATGAAATTCCTTTTATGCATATTTAACTCACACATTTACCAGGGGCGGGGCAAACAAAACGAGGGCCCTATACACTCTCTTAAAATTGGCCCTTCATAGTTCATATGTAGTTCATAAAAGATATTAGATTCTCAAAATCCATTGAAATCTTATAAATTAAGATTCGCAACTCTTACTACAGACATAAAATCAAAACGACAGATTCAATAATTTTCAATGTTAAAATTCATTATTAATTTATCATCTTCAAATTAATTAGCAAAATAAAACAAAAAAAACTACTAAAACTCAGAGATCTCCCTTTTTCTTAATATTAATAGAACACAAGTCACATTTATCGACGAACATGTAGAAAATCATAGGAATATACGAAGATAAAAACTGAAAAAAAAAAAAAATCAGGAAACTAAGAACTAATTTAAAAGATAAACGAAGATAAAATCAAAATAAAAAACTAGAGAGAAGAAGATTTTACGAACAGTGACATCGTCGAAGCTCCATCGGCCAAAATGCTTGACTTCATTCTGCAACGAATCAGAAGATTCAACTGGCAATGGAACTGGAGCTACGTCCGCCGCCGCCATGGTAGAGATTGAGGAGAGAGAAACTCGAGGAGAGAGAAAATGGAGGGAGAAGAAAACTGCAGAAGCGAAAGCTCGGAAGAACCCTCCGGCAAAATTTGTTGAATTGAAGTTCAAGAGTAAATTTTATTGGAAAATTACAAAAACAAAAAATAGGGGAAGATGAGTAGAAATTAATGAGAGAGAGTTAGAAAGAGAGAGAGAGTAGCCATTAATGGGGAAATTGGGAATTTGAAGCGGCAAAAAGAAACCCACGCGTGAATAATGATGTTATTAATGTGATGAGTCATAAGTCATATGGGGATATTCCCAATGTTGAAACAGCAAAAAGTAAATAAATTTTGCTTCTAACCGGAATTGAACCCGCATCCCTTTTTCCCATCACTCACCACTTTACCACTGATCCAAATGCTTTGCTTTTGTTTTTCTTTCAAACATATAATACATATAATATATTTCGGGGCCCCTCTATTTTGGGGGCCCTATTCCGTCGCCTATACTGCATGGGCCAAGAACCGCCCCTGACATTTACTAATATCAAATAAAGCGAAAAGTGAGAATTAAACTTACATTGCAACCTTGGAAAGCTAATGACCCTAGTTGATATTGATGTTTTTTTCTTATACGTAATCAAAAAAGGAACATGAAAGTCCAATTGCATTTAGTTCTCTAATGAATTATATTAAATTAAAAATCTTTCATTTAAGCTATCTTGATTAACTGACATTTAACTAAATCCAAATGAGAAGCTAATACAGCTAAAGTTAACGTAAAATTTGATGAATATCCATGCACACAACATAATTATCCAAAATGCGGGTGGTGTTACCTTATAAGAACTAAGTTGACGGAATAATACTACTACCTAAATTATTAAATAACAGCAAGACCATATTAGCTTGCCGGAAATAGATTATCTAACTAACTTTTGCCACCTTAAGGCGATGCGTGTGCGCGTTGCAACTAGTATATATATATATATACTATTTAATTTCGCTTTTTGAATGCTGTAATTTATGACCACTGTAATTCTGAGACGAGTCAATTCATCAAAGAAGGGAAGATAGTAAGTCTTATATAAAGAGGCTAATCAAAGTTAGCTTATTGCATAATATGCCATGCTATGTATTGCTGGAGATTTAGTGTCTTCATTTTGACATGAATTCTCGGGAGCTGGGGAGCTAGGGGTTGAGAGAAAGGCGGCACTTCTATGTCGTCTTCCTGTTAGTAAAATTGACATGAATATTGGCAAAACAGTGCAGCGTGGGAGTTTGACATGAATTCTGGTTATAAAAAGGGGTGAAAGGGAAAATTTAAAATCTCTTCGATTTACAAATTCTTCTTTTTTTTCTTCTTTTTCTTTTTTTTCCTTGCCCTGTATCCTAAAAACAATGGGGCTCGAAAGAATGACGCCCACAATAACAATCAAGGACTAATGCAACTAATGAAGCCATCTGTCACATGTGAAGGCACGGCAGAGTAACGGGTGTTTACATTATGGATGAATTGCTCCAAAGTTTCTAGCCAAGAACATTTGAGCTGAACGCTAGCCAAGCAAGAATCTGAATACATCGCTCAATGTAATAATGCCTTCTACACGCTTGCTTCCGGCTTCCACAATCACAAGTCTCCTGACGCCTGAAAACAATGGTCAATAACAACAGAATCACTTCATATCAGAGCCCGAAGTCACAGAAAATAAGGACGTGACAAGATGTTATGAAGCGATTTATCAAGTAGGCATATACCTGGATTTGCTAGCCGCTCCATGACCTTGTGTAAGGGGTCCGAGGATAAGCACATCTGACATCTTTGTCCATTAAATACTCCACAAGGAGAATTAGCATCTTGACCTAGTTGAAGGGCCTACATAGCAGTGACAAATAGGTGTAAGAGAGAAGTGCAGTCTAGCTATCTCAAAGTTTATTCAATAAAATTAACATTTATGAGCTAAACTTATATGAACCATGCGTCTTAGACTCTCATGAGCTCACCTTGTACATTTATCATATATCTACAAATGAACAAGTAGGCTGGAGAAAGTAGCTAAAATATAGCGGAAGACACTTGGAACTCGTTGAACATTTACCTGATGAATACTCATTTCATCAAGACGAATTTGTGCATATGCCCTGTCCTTTGCTAGAGAAGTAATATCACTAACACAAAGATTAAGGAAACGTTAGATCAAAATGTATTCATACCAAGATCAACTTTCTAAAAATAGAACAAAAGAAACAAAATACCTCCGAGAATATAAATCCAGTAAGGAGTCATTTTCATCAACTATAGGCACTGAACTCACATCCGCTGCCAAATTAGCACAAAAACTAGTATAAGATCAAGATAGCAAAATTGAGTATCCAAAAGAATAAAGAGTAACTAGGCAAATCTTAAATAAAACCATGATGGCTAAATGAGGATTTTCAACTGATCGCTGTTTTCTATCAGAATAATAGATAATTAGATGCTAAAAGTTCTAATCCATCTGAATCAAAAAGGTCAAAAGGAATCAATCACCTTCAACAAGCAAAGTCAAGGCAACCCCAAGAGAGGCATTCGGTCTCAACATAGCCAATGGCGGTCGACTTGATTCCCCAATCTTGGGAACCCAAGTACCCAAAGGAATCGAACTAATGGGTTGCTGAAGAATAGGCAGAGAGCTGCTTGAATGTTTAAAATGTCTGCAAATACCTGGAAAATGGGAAAGTAAGCAGCTATTATTAACATCAAGCTGAGATGCAGCGAGTAGCTAAAATGGTGAGTTGGTGGTTGGAAACTTGCATTTTAGAATTCCAGACAAGGAAGCAAGATGTAGCAGCTGCGGGAAAGAACCATCTGGTGATGAGGAATGTATAATTGGAATAGTGGATACTTTGTTTTGCAAAATTTTCAAAGCCACGTCTTTCAATGAATCATAAGGCCCAGCCTGCACAGGTGAAAATGTAAAAATGTCACACTTTAACCAATAACCAATGCTAAATACGACAATATGAAGTAATAAAATTTATCGTTCATTTCAAAATTGCTACCACATGGATATTGCTATAAAAGGAAAATAAAAAAGATCAAATAACATGATATCTATTATACAAGGAAGGTGGGACACATCTAGGGGCAATGAAAAAAATCAAGTGCATGCTCAGTATCTCAACTCCAGAATCAATGATAACTTCAAAGTCCTAAGCAAAAGTTCCTAATAGTCTCATACTCAGGAGAAGACAACCACTGAATCATGTGGCACAAGAAAACAGGAAAAATGCACAGGACAGAACAATTATAGCATTAACTACCCCACTAGGTAACTGACCAGCATACTTTTGATGCTTGATACACGGGCCACATGATTTCAACATGAACTAGCATTATCACTATCAGACACCATTCTTTAATAACGGAGGACTAATACTGTCACTACCACCAGCAATAGGAAAGAAGCTGAAAGCTAAGCCAAGAACTCATAAGAGAATCACCCATCCCTCCAGCAGCTGACGAATAGCAAGGTAGTGATTACAAAGAATGCAAGCCGACCAAGATTAAAAAATTGGACATGCGAAACGCCACTTCCACCCCAGAAAACACATACTTCAAATATTCTCTTGGAAGACTTCTCCATGGGATCCTTAGAGAGGAATTAATTACTAAATTTGAATATGGGAACACTAGCTGTAAACATAGTAGGTCCTGTAGAATTGCAAGCCTCATTTATGCTAAACATTTCAACCAAAAGCTATTATAAACTAGTGAAGCCATATAGAGCAGGACACGTTCATATAAGCTAAAAGCTGAAGCACTTACATTAATAAGCTGTCTAGCATATGGTCTCCCACTACCCTCAATTTGTCTGTTGTGACGAATTTTGCCATCTTTCCATGCCAATATCGTATGAGTCTCCAGCTCTTCTTCCGTCAAATTTGATCCATGATTCCCAAGCTAAATATACCATATAAAGCAACAGAGTGAATAAACAGGGATAGACTCAAAGAACTAAAATAAAACAATAGTAAACCCAAGACAAATTCTGCTTTTATGAGCAACAAAGAGTAAAATGTTTCATGAAGGATGTTAACAGCAAATATCATCGCATGCATGCAGATATCAGAAAGCCTAACATTCAGAACAGAAAGAAGTATATGATACCGGAAACACAAGATCATATCAATCCATATCTCATTACACTATAGAGTTCCAACCTCAGGAGATAAAAGAAGATAAAGGATATCCAACAATTTCGTGCACAAGTGAAATGAGAACCAGACATCTCGTCAAGCAGTAAAATTCAGGCCAAGTAAGAATGAACACTCAGTTCATCCAGCTATTATGACCTAAGTAAAAAATAGTCCTTTCAATGGATTTCCAACCAAAGTCCTAATTCTGAAGAGCCTATGGCCCTATATGGCAAAAACTTGCATCACATGCTGTCAAAGAGCTATTTTACTTCTTAGTTCATCATTTTGAGATCATTACTTCTGTTTTATTATTCTCTACAGCAATTATGCCCCAAAATCATCACATAATGCTGAGACACATTGACATTTTAAAGAATTCAAGGTTAGGCTCTATCAAAATTACTACGATCACAAAATTCCACAATGAACCTCCAACATATACTGTGCTGGATCATCCCAAGAACAACCAAAGAACAAGTATCACCACAAAAAGTGTTTATTTTGCTACAGATTCGTCAGCCTTTTGAAGAAATCACATACACAACCAATAATAATAATAATACTATGCGAGCAACTCAAAAGTATCGCAGCAAAAATTTAATTATGTTCTCATGGGGCAGCGACCAAAGACGACATGGTAGCACTATTTTTTTATGTAGCTACGATAAAAGTACCCGCATACCTCTCTTAAGATCAAGATGAAATCAATTGCACTAAGAACTCCAACAAAATGACCCTTGCCAAAATCCCACAAAGGAGCAACAGGAACTCCCTGAAAATAGAGTAAACCAGAATTAGAAAATCCGAACACAAAATTAACAAGGAGAGATTCGTATAGGAAGAATGCACCAAGCTAACACAAAAACATAAAAGAGAGAAGAGGAACAGAGGAGAATAACAGCTATGAATTAGCACAACATATACGGTGATGGTCTTTCCAAACAGTGCTGACCTTAACGAAGTACAAAAAGATGAGGATACACAAGTGATCACTTATCAAGGTGAAAAAATTGAGAGGGAGAACGAGGAAGGTGAAAAAACGGAGTGTTATTTCCACAAAAAATACACATATTTAGCAGATAAAAAGCCATCCCATTAATATTGCACCTATTATCTCCATAAATTTGGAAAATGTGGTTTAAGTTGAATTTTTTAAATGTTTCCTCTGTCCCAAAAAGAGTGTAGTTACTAGTTAGTCTGATACAGAACTTACGAAAATATTATTGTCTTGGCTTTCTAAATGAACTATTTGGTATGTCATTCACAAAATTTTGTTTCCTATGGAATTGACTAAATCACTGGTGACTGTCAAAAATCATTTTCTTCAATGTATACACAGAACTTGAGAAATTAAAGAAACCAAGTCATTGCTAGTAAGTAGACATTACTTGAGGACATAGGAAGAGCAAAACCGTCATTCCGTTGTTCCCTTTTTTGAGGTGAGGGGGGGATACGTTAACCATGCAGGTACTACAAATAATAAGAATCATTTACTGCAATTCACTGGAATCTACTGACTTGAAGATTAAGTATCAGAGATGCTAGATCTGATAGCTACTAAACTATAGCACTACTCAGATATTATTGGGCTGGAAATAATATTGTCTACAAATCAAAAATTATTCTGACCTACATTATCATATTAGTAGTGATGGGGTTACACAAGAGGTTTACACAACCGATAAGCACATTACAAATTAGAAAACCTCCTTACTGTAGCAGAATATGTGCATTTCTATATTTCATTACAGAAGGTCACATGCACTGCACATCCCAACAAAAAAATGCCTGGAAACACCGTTCCTTAAGCAGTAGCAGGCACAACTTAATCCCGATAGAAATTCAACTTTTTTCAAGGTTACTTGAACTCGACACTTCCATATGAACACCAGGTATGAGTTTCAACACAAAACTCCACCTAACAAAAAGGAGGACACACCTGACAGACACCCAAAAGGGATACAAATTTGGTGCTTCGTTGGACAGAGTTAAATAAAGGAGAGAGGAGGAGCAAACCAAATTGGCATACAAAGATTGACTGTCCTCATATGTCCTTCTGTCCATAAAGAATGACATTACTGGGCAAAAGACATCATAGTACAACATATCTCCATATTGTTGTTTCCAAAGTGGAAATGAAACCTATCAAGCCAATATTTTAAATATAAGGCTTCTGGTAGACAGTAAGCAGCAAAAAAGATGGTCACTTGTAATATTTAATGCCACTGTTGTGGTTTTCTACTCCAACAATAGCTGGCAGCATGTGTTGCTCTTCACTGGAAAAGTATTAAGCTAGTAATAATATATGTTCCTTTTGGGAGAAGAGGTCTGAGATTTCTGAACAAGTTGTAAGATTTTTATTGTTCTTGTTCCTCTTGTCTCTTCATGACTTTTCTCTGCAACATGTATGCTTCTTGCTTTCCTAAACCACTTAGATCAAGGAGTGAAAAAGACACCTGCAAAGTCCCATAAAACAACGAAGGAGCTAAAATGTTTACAACCTTTCTTTCCCGTTTCTTTAAATATTTATTTTATGGGGAAATTGAGCTATTTATTTTAGAGAAATTTTCTAACTTTTAGGGAAATAGATGAATTTACCTAAACTCCTTTTCTAATTCATTTTCGTAACTTTTGAGTGACATATTTTATGGAATTTTCACCATGTACTTTGATATGATTATGTAAACCAAAATTTTGACAAAATTTACAATGTACCTGAAAAGTGAGATGGCATACCCTTGAAGTTCATCATTTATTCTTAATGTAGTTCTATTGAAGGTAGCCTATGCCACTATTTAGTAACATCAAGAATAATATTCAAGCTAAAACAACAGGGTACAGGAGAACATACGATATGAAAGTACAAGCTTCACTGCCATTAATGAAGGTAAATAATGAACAACCCCTTAATTTCAGAAAATCCAGGTACAGACGACTTGTACTAATGTCTAGTAAGTAGAGCAAGAGCTTCTTTTGGGTTCTGTTATCCCAAAAACAAACAATTCTGAATTCAAGCTCCAGATCCTCCCATTCTCTCGAATCCAAGACTCTTTAAAGAGTCCGAGTAACAGTCATCCCTTAATCCTTAGAACTAATTTCTCTAACAGAAAATGCTAGAGTATAATGAAAGAAGCCTCTATGCAGTGGATCTTCCACACTCAAAACCTTTACATAGACAATTCATAATGAACCAAAATGTTGCAAATGCATTTTTTTTTTAAATTCAATCCATAAATAGATAGCTGCTTGACTGCTTCATATGTGCGCACTCTTCTAAGATTCTGCAGACCTAACAGCCAATGCCTGTGTTTCTTGTACATAGAAACAAGTACATGTACCAGTATTAGATGTAACCATAAGATGTAACCGAGTACCAAACCCAACTACTTTTATGAAGTTGTGTCTTTCTTTTTCTTGGCTCCAATCATCTACTAATATTATTAAGAAGGGTGGGCAAGCCGCCACATGTCGCCTCAAAATATTGACATGCTGCTACTTCATCTCTCACACGACATATATCTAGAAGTAGAAAATGATCAAAAGGTCTATAAGAGATCTCGAACTCCTGATAACTCAACTCTAAATATAATAATCCTGCCACCAAGCTAGAGCAATAGTTTATAAAAGAGGTTCCATAGCTAAACTGTTATCCTTTTGCCTAAATAAAACTTTTTAAAAAGAAAGCGAAGACGTCTAGACGACGATGTGCCTATTTGTAACAAAATTCCAACAATTCTATAACCTTTTGCCTTCTTACAATATTTGTTTTCCAAAGAACCAGCAACAAGTTGACTTTGTAACATCCAAGGCACAGTAAACAGCGACGCAATTGCGGTGAGTCATCTTTCAATTTCAAGGTTGCTTTCTTCATTTCCAATATTTGGTAAGACTTTTATAATTTGCACATTAGTTAAGTTACTAGGAAGCTTCTGGCAGAAGTTTTCAATGTCATAAAAGCTCCATTGACTTTAAGTTAAGGAGACGTTTAGGAGCCAGTTCTCTCAAACGGAATTTTTAGATGTCCCGTGTCTGCATGCCATTATATTTTACACTACAAAATATAATAATGTAATTTGTAGGGCAAAAATAAGTAAATAGCAATCTTTAAACAGTAAGATGTACCACAATCAAGGCCAAAACAACTGATCTAATAGAGAAAAAGGACATCAACGGTCTTGAACTAGTGAAATGTAACACACAAATATAACCCAGACATCACAACGCGGAGTAATATGACATATTATAGCATAAACTCCATATGACCTAGGCCATTAAATATGAAAATAGCCAGTGCAATTAGCATTTCCTAAACAGAACAACAAGCCCAACCCAGACCGAAATAAAGTGCCTCATGGAAACAAACTCCATATGACCTAGGCCATTAAATATGGAAACAAATGACCTTGAACTAGGGAAACATAATGCACCAAGATAACAGGCGCATCACCCAAGTACAGACACTAGTTACTCCCTAAAAACAAGTGATCAAATTCCATCATCAATGAGCTTAGTTCACTGATTCCCAATAAAATCTAAATTGGTTAGCGGACTTTAAGGAGGCATCCTCTGGTAAATTTATCAACAAAAACCTAGACTATCCCAAACCTACAGCCTTTATCTCTCTCCATGTTTCCTTGGATAAGGAAGCAAGTGAGAGCCTTCAATAAGAAGCTTTGCTGGAGAAACTCAATATTTATGATAAACTGCAAGTGCAGAGATCCAATGATGTATCGTCACCAAATGTCAAGTTTCTTGATTTTGCTATCAGTGTGACAGCATTACACTTTCTAATCGAGATTGCTCTTTCAAGTAGTTTGAGATACGTGAAGACTTGAGTTTTAAGCCACTTTCTGGAGATATGCTCACGGAAAATGATCTCTATCTAGATCGTATTTTCGCATTTACAATAAGACCTGCGTGCTAAACTTGTATCTACATATTTTTTCACATAACAGTCTTTGTTGGTATTTTCTTGTTACTTCAATGATAGAGGTCTACTTATCTAGAAATAAAGTGATCAAGTTCCAAGTTCCAAGTTCCAACATACATCTAAGAGAAAAATTATACTTTCATAGGGGATAAAAGGTCAGAAAGAAAGTGTCATTTATTTTCCAATTTGTAATTGAATAGCTAAAAGTATACCACGCTATTTCAAAAGATGCTTTGCAAAAGCTTGCCATTTACCTAAAATAACCTTATCAATGTTAAAATCTAACAAAATTTCCTAGTTTAACTTAGGGCTAATGACGAATAGCAGCCAAAATAGAAGATAAATATGAACAACATCTAAGGGAGAGAAAAAAAGGTGATGGTCTATCATGGATAGGAAGGATTTGTATAATTTTACCCAGAGAAGCTTTACAAAGAAAAACCTTCATCTTATCAGGAACTCCTGATTTAAAATCTTAAATTGAATATGGTTCGGATGCAAATGTTTCGTCTATCAGAAAAGAATGATCTACAAAGACACTGAAGATCTTCCATCAAACGACTTTCATGTAAAAAGATGCCTAAAAAATATTAGCAAATTCCTCCAAAAATATGACGAGAGGGATTTCATTCAAAGGGAGATCCAAAACAAAACAGACTGATTCTCCCTCCTACAAAAACATCACAAACAGGATCTCTAGCCTGGACATAGAAATTAAAAAGTTTTACACGACCAAAAAGGTCCATCAAGCCCAAACTAAACTTACTATCACATTTAAAATTTAAATCGAGCAGTAAGCTTGTAGACGCTTATAAATGAAAACCCACAAAATATGCGCCAGAACGTGAAACTATACTTCCTGCACTTTTTTTTAGTTTTACAAATTTGACTTTGATACTATTCACAAATTCTACTTTGACCATCTTGTATTATTCACATATAAGGAAAAACATATTCTCGTGGGATATTGTTGGATTCATCTCGATATATATTTTCAAAATATCAACTTTCTATAATTTTTACTTATGCCTAATTAAAGATATAATTGTTCAAAATTGTGTGTTGGCAAACGTGCAAAGAGCATATGGTAGAACAAAAGAACGGAGGAAGTAGTTCTGAAGATACTCCATCAAAAGTTGCTTCGATATATCTGGAACCATGAACCATTTTCTTCCAAACTCAGGGATTAACATATTCAGATTATTTGTAAAGAAAAATCAAAAACAACCAAGAGTTCTAAGATACAACGTATCTATTAACATAAAAATGTATTTTAACTGTAATGAAGAATCAATGTGAAAGACAGAAGGGAATGCTTAATATGAAATATTATAAAGAGAATTTGGGGGACTTGTTGGAACATTTTTCATACATCATTTTCCAGGGCTGAAATCAACCAGTAAAATTATTACTAGGAGATGAAAGTAAATTTATTAATTCCCTCTCATGGAAGCCCCACATGGTATGAGACCCCAACTTCATGTTTATTAACCACTTAAGTTACGCTATAAAAGGTTTGCTATTAGTGTCGTATATTTTCGCCAGCAAACTAACATAAATGAAATAGGAAGGCTATATAAGATAGATGGCTGAAAAAAAAAATCAGATAAATGGCTTGCTTATGCTGATTCATATCCTCTTAGGAGAACTAATCCAATTCCCATGTTAGAAAAAGGTCAGATTGGCAGAAAGCGCGTAAAAACAGTAATACCATTTAATTTTTATTCTTCAAGATCCATTGAGTGCACATGTAGATAATGCTTATTCAATGTAACAGGCATGGAATGATGGATAAACAGAAGAAAAAAATCATATCTTAGAAAGCACATTAAAAGGAATGGTGCAAACCTGTTCATAAAGGATATGAAAAGCTTGTTTAACCGGTAAAGTAACATCCAAGGCAACAACCTACATTCGCAACACATACAAGTTTCAAAGACAACCTCACATAACAGCAGTGTGTAGAATTCAAGGATAGAAAAAAAAAAGAAAAGAGGGTAACAGAGAAGGGAATATATCCAAACCTTGCCTGACTCTGGAAGCAACTCATATGCTGTATGTTGGGATAGAAACAGAGATATACAATGACGAGAAACCTGTACAGCTTCTGAAATTTTCTCCCGCAACATTCCATCAGGCGCTGTAATCTGTTGCCACATGGATAAAAGAGGCAACTGAGGCAGACCTTAATTGTTCAAGAAGTCAAAAAAGAAAAGGACGAGAGGTTGATGATTTTCTTGATATCATAAGTACAAAAAGGAGGCCTTAACCAACATTTCAGATAGATGTTCCAATGAGAACAACAGGATGCATGTTTGTCAGGCCCCAGCTTCAATACAATATCAATGAAACAAAAGAGCTATATCCTCCATCAAAAAAAAAAATCCAAACAAACAAGTTATAGATGCCTCAAAAGATTCTTAAGGAAAGGGTACAATAAACAATCCCCATCCTCACATGAAAGAATAAAAGGTAAGGTGAACACTACAAAATGCAAACACATGCTGCCAACATTCTCCTCTATAATCAGCGTTGTAATACTACACAAAATGAACCAAACATAATAGAAAACAGTACTTACTGGACGAACAAACATGTTTTCATCCACCTCCATGTTAGATCTACCCGGAGTATCAGAACTAAATACAACCGGACTTATATCAGATTCCCTTGCTAAAAGCACAGTGTTGACAACTCCATAAGTTCCACTCACAAAAGGTTGATGTTCATCATAACGCCATTCTCCATCAACATTGAATTTGTACTGCATGAGAACAGATGATTTTCAAGAAACTGCAAGCGGCACAATATATTTCCCAAAAAGAATCTTCTAGAACTTTGTTTATGCAACTTAAAAGGGGTAAGAAAATTCATAAGAAAAAACCGCCATTCAAACTATCGTATTACAATACATTTATCTTGATTTGTTTACCACAATGCTTAACAGGGTATTATCAAAAAAATTCTCAACACTATCAAGTATCACGACAACTATCAGGTTAAGCTGTCCCAAATAGCATATATCCCAAGCTCAAGAGAGAGGTAACATACACAGGATAACATCGAACCAAGGGGGATACACATAGGCTTTGTCATGGCTATAAAAGTGAAAAAGTATATAGGACTGCTGAAGGAACTGGGAAACTTGCGGCAATTCAGCTATGTTCACGACGTACCTCTTTGATCTAATATTAAGCCCTCAAAGTTACCTCAAAAAATAATATATGTAAAAACATTGATGCTTCACTTACAACACATGCTAGAGACAGTAACAACAGAGATATCACAAAGCAAAGCACAATCAACAGGGGAAAGAGGCGGGGTGGAAAGAAAAGGATAACAATGTTAAACGAATTAACCAAAACATCTACTAATTTATCCTCTCCATATCATAGACTGAAGTAAAGAGGGACAAAGGTAACCATTAGTAGCACATATAGCCTATAACATGCAACATAATGGGGAGGAAATCATGGTATTGTGCCGACTTCTCATTTCTCCCCATTTCCTCTGTCACTAGAACAACAACAACAACAACAAAAACAGCCAAAGTATTGGAGTTGGCTAACATAGATTGATTCATACAATATCTCATTTCCGTTGACGAATGAAACAATAAAGTGATCTTCGTGACTCTAATCTAGAGTACTTGGTATATTTAAACGAGAACCGAATATCACTCTCCATTGCTGATGATGTGATATTGGGGAGGGAAAAGAACACCAATTATATTTTATAGAGGATCAATCTAATTTTTCTATCCATCAACTGTACAGATTACAAACAGAAAAAAAAAATTATCTGCAAGAAGGCATTAATCTACTTTGCTGCCATGCATTTTCCATGACACAAATGTCTTTGATCCCCACCCCCAAAGAACAAAGACACCTATAGATGCACACAACAAAACTCAACAAATTTATGTCATCACACACACACCATGTGCACAGTGCTATATTTTGATGGTGCATATGCAATCCTAATATGGAACAACACCAAACATTGTCCTCTAAAACCTGAACCAGTCCCAAACCAAAATTCACGAATACCCAACACAACATATGATGGTTGTTGGCCCAACAATCCACACTATTACCAAACAACTCAAAAGGCTACTAACACAATTAGCACAACTGAAACAACTGAAATAACTTGAACAAGAATCCTCAATCATAGACATTAAAATACAACTATAACCTGATGATATCCTGGGGTTAAGTTACAAATAACTTGAAACGCAGTAGGGCACCCCTCCATAGGGGACATGAGTATATGCTCCGACCACCTGCATCAAAATTAGATAAAAATATTAAAATAAGAATCCACCCACTCCAAAGTTCATCAATCATAGACACAAATATAATGTTCAAAAACCATGACCAATTCACCATTAAGCACAAAGATTAGGTCGAAAGCAAACCCCGTACCCGGTAAACGAACCACTGAGGAAAACCCTCCTTCCTCCATAAGGCCATACGAAGCGAAAAGGAATTAATAAATTTCCAGGAAGTCCACTGTTACTATGTGCAGCAGAATCCGGATTTGATCCAAACATTGCCCTCAACAAAATAAATTAATCTAATAACTTTTAAAAAAAAAAAAGATAATCTCAGCAAGAACAGCAGCAACAGCAGCAGTAGCAGAAGTGGATAAAATTACTAAATTGCAAATTTCTTCAACTAAACCTAACAGCCAAATACAATGTCTTAGTCTTCAACTCATTCGTCGGTCGATTAATCGAACATCGACCCATGCCAAAAATCCCTAATTCAAAGTTTTTTTTCCAGCAATTGAGCTATGTTTCTCGCATTCAAACGGAATAACCTGAAGAAATTTCACAGGATCAGGTAAATAGAACCCTAATTTGAAGTAGTAAATGCAGAAAAAATTGAATGAAAAAATAAAGGAGAGAAATTTGTCACCGATTGCGAAGAAAATTCACATCGAACGAAATCGGAAATCCCTAATTGAGAAAATGAGGAGAGAGAAAATGCGAGATAACCACCAGATCGACGGCTGAAGAAAGTTGAAGACGACGACGGTGGAGGTAAGACGGAAAAAAAATTATTATGAGAGGGTTGAAAAATAAAATTATTTTTACATATAAGATAGAAGAAGAAAGAAAGAAAGAAAGAAAAATAAAAGAGAGAGAATATGAGAGAGATAAAATTGCGGCCGGCGGCGAAAGAAACCAACAACTAACAGAAGAACGAGATGAAGAAAAAAAAAAAACCACCTCTAATATTGTGAATGATAAATTGTGCTACTATTTATTTTTTTTGTTATTGAAAATTATATTGTAATTTGTAGTGTCTGTTTAGTTGTTTCACTTGAACTTTTACGTTATTTTGAGTCTAGTAATAAAACATTGACGATATTATGAAGTATGTGTGTCCTTTGTTAAATGGTCTCGATGATTGTAATAGTTCATATTGTTCTCAAAGTGGTCAGGACGTATGACCCACAACATGTTAGACAAGATAAGAGATAGTGATGGTTGATGAGGGGATAAAGGAGAAGTAAAGCAAAATTCTTTAAAAAAACGATTTTTTAACTTATAAGTCCTCCCTTTAAATTTTATGTGTGATGATGACAATGAATTTGAATAGTCGCGTTTATTGAGGATCTAAACATCAGCACAATGAACTTTGAGTAAAAAGTTGCTCAGAATAGTTCTGTGAAGCACTTGTTGTACCAGAAATTATGTAAGAAAATAATCTTCTAAATCATATTATAAAAAAATACAAAGATAAATTATAGTTTTTGAGATAGGTTTTAAAAAAATGACGTTTAAATGAGAAGATTATGTGTGCCACTTTGGTTGTACGTTATGGAGACAATGTGACTCATGATTTCATACTTTCACAATCCTATATGATTTCACAATCCCTCACATGTATACAATATCCAAAATTGTCGCTATATCTGTATGATTTTCTAAGATGGTAATTTTTCTCATATAGGTCAAAGGGTGCCTAAAAAGGCGATCATTGACTACAAGGTGGTCCATTCTTAAGAGCTAAAATCCTCTATTCCCTTCCTTGGTTCTTTATATCAGTCCGGAAAAATCGACAGGAACAGTTCCAACTATGGGCGTTCCACCATTTTCAGTCCCAACTAAAGATTATTTCTGAGCGGTCCCAACTATGCATCATTTTTGTCAAATTTGATCCCAGCAGGTAAAACGGATTTTCTTTTTTTTTTGCCCAACTTTTATTTTCTCTCTCCTCTAGTGGGCATGCAGCCCTCCAATCCCCCACCCTCAAAACTCCCACCCCCACCTAAACCTGCCACCCCTTCGACACCCCCTCCCCAACCTCAAATGGGCCACCCCTCCCCAACACACCATCCCACCACCTAGCACACCATTCCACCATCCAGCACCACCAAAACTTTTCTCTTTACCGCAGAAGCGACCACCAGTAACGTCCCCTTCACCCTCCCCTTCATCTTCCCGGGCTAAACCTTCCCCTGATCGGAGTTCCGGTAAAAAAAAACTATCCCCCACTTTCGACCCAACAAACTCGGGCCCACCTAGATGAGTCCTCTCTTGATAACCCAGATCTAGACTCATTCCTTCTTAGACTAGCTAAAAATACAATCGCTTCTGGTTGTTTCTAGGGGATCTTGGGCAGGGGAGGGGGTGGGAGGGGTGTTAGGGGAAGGGAAGAGGGGAGAGAAGGTGGAAGGGGGAGGGGATGAGGGGATTTCTGGGGGTTAGGCCGGGGAGGTGGGTGGGAGGGGGAGGGTTGGCGGGGGAGGGGGATGGGATTTCAGGGGTTAGCTGGGGAGGTGGGTGGGAGGAGGAGGGTTGGCAGGGGAGGGGAGTGGATTTTGGGGGTGGCTGGGGAGGGGGTGGGGTGGCAGGGGAGGAAGTAGATAGGAGAGAGAAAAAGGAAGAAGGAAATTGATTTAAGAAATAAAAAAAATAACCTGTTAAACAGGTAATCAGTCAGTTGGGACCAATTTCGGCAAAAATAATGCATTGTTAGGACCGCTCAAAAATAATCCTGAGTTGGGATTGAAAATGGCGGAACGCCCATAGTTGGGACTGTGGTATATTTGATGGCTTCTTGTGGTACTTTCAGTTCATCACTATTAATTGTTTAAGGCATAAAAACTTTTGTTAAATCACCAAAGAATATCTAAAAATCAGATACAATATTAGGCTCCCTAAATCAATCTAAATTTGTTTAGCCTAATCAAAATTGTTAATGTCCTTCATTTAACAACTTAAAATTGTTATAATAGTAATCTTATTATGTACTTTTGATCAATATGTGCACTTTCAGATAAAACTTTTTGTTGTTAATATGGTGCACTCCACCATATTGGTACCCCCGTCCCTAATCTATCTATGAGATGAAACCATTTACCTCCTTTGACTCTGTGGCGAATAATAATGGTTTTTTCATCTACCATTGTCATTTTTATTGTACATAAAATTATGGTTATGAGTCTGAATCTTCAAAACTTATCTTTGACTTGTACTTATATTTGTTTTTCGAGAAACTAATTTCTCACCATAAGTTACTCTCCAACCCTTACCCACCACCTTCGTAGATCAAGAGTAGGACTCCAAATGAAGCTTAAGATTACAACCGCATACACAAAGTTGAGAAATGGTTATCTAAAAAAAATTCAAGATTAACTTAAAAAGAGAAATATACAAAAAGGTAAGTAGAAATTTAAATGGAAGAAAAATATATGAGATAAAAGGTAAATTAAAAGTCTACAAATAATAAGGAAAATAAAATAAAAAGAGGTTTTCTACGTTATACCCTTATGTTTTATTCAGTTTCTATGTTGTGTCCTTACCTTTTTAAAATTTCACACATTGTCCCTAAATTTACCTTTTTTAATACACAATGTCCCAAAGTGAATACATACGCTATTAATTTTATCTATCTTTTATAATCTAGTGGAACTAATAAATTTATACATAGTTAAATTCTTGCTGGGGATATTTATATGTTAAATTTATCCCACAAAATAACAAAAAATATAGTGAAAATAGTGACACATAGCTAGTGACGGATGCATTATGCATTGAAAAAGGAAAGTTTTAGTTAATTAGGTAGAATTTTAAAAACATTGGGGTACAACATAGAAATTTAAGAAATACAAGGATATAACGTAAAACAACCCCTTTATAAAAGCCACTATTCAAGGTCGAACCCTAGACCATTTAAAGGAGTTGAAGAAACATTAGGGGTCTTCTACAACAGTCCACATGTCCCACGATTTAGGTTCCTGGCACACAACTGTCGGATACATTCATCCAGTGGCAGATCTAGAATTTTACGTATGGTGGGTCACCGTCACGGTTTTGGCTGCGGTCGCAGAAATGGTAGCAGATAGTCGGAACGGACAAGTCAATCGCAATAGTCGTGGCATGATTTTAATTTTAAATTTTTCAAGTGTTGTTAAATTTTTGTACTAAATATCATGAAACAAGATCCATTAAATTTGTAAAAAAAAAAAAAAAAATACTACCTTGTTTTATTTACTTGCAAAGTTTTCATTGTAGGCAGTCGCATATTACTTGCAACACCGACATCTTTGGCAATTCTCTCTTCTAGCATGTGAGAGGTATTTTTTGAATCACTTTTTTATTTATCTCCTTCTCTAAATTCTTGTGTCATACTTCAATGTTGCAAGTAAAAATGAAAAGATAGTGAAAACATAAAAGAATAAAAAGGAGGACGAAATAGGGGCACTAACCAAGCGGGTATTGGTTGGTGTGGATTCCCCGGAATTTCCAGGGATGTTTGGAATGAGGGAGGCATCCCCTCCATAAGGATGCGATGCACACGGAAGACCCGAGATAATGCCTTGCCCATCTTCAGACGATTAGAGACGATATAATTTATTTATCTAGGGTTTAATAGTATTTTCTTTGATAATGTCCTTAGGAGCATTGTCAAAAGAGCTAATGGTCTTGCTATTACAACAAGGAAATTAGGCGCGACTAGATAGATGCTATGAGAAATCGTTCATGATTTGGTGCCTATAAAAAAAAACTAAATAGAGCTAAAAAAAGAACCAAAAAAGAGTAAAAAAAAATAGAAGAAAAAGAACATGAAATTACCTATTTAATCCCCACGTGATAGTCCACGCTCCCCATCCACTTGACCAGTTGACCTATCTTCTCTCTTTCTTTCTCTCTTTTGTCAGTTTCTCAATTTTTAATCACGTGTTCTCTCTCTAATTTATCTCTCTCTTCTCATTTTATGGTTCTCAAAACTTCAAGACTATGACGTTTTATTTCTGTCATCTTCTTTCCTCTTCTTCTTGTCTTTTCGAATATGGTGTTTAATCTAAGCTTTTTGCTCTTCAACTTGTCTTTTTGCTCTTCGAGATATGAGGAACCAAGAAATTCGATTTTCTTTTTTAAAAATAAAAACATACATTTGAACTTCATTTTTTTCTCAGATTATGGTAGATCACGTGATCCACCATGACCAACAGTGGCTCCACCATTGCTGATTCATCTATAGGTGTACTTGAATACAATTTATTATTTACTTACGTATTAATAGTTTATGGTTGATTGATACATGTTAACTATGTATCTCATACAATAAATAAAGACTTTGTTTGGGTTTACTATTTACCGTCCGTATTTATTACAAATCGTCCGTATTTTCTCATACATCCCTAAATTACCCCCTACATAAACCTCACTCCACCCCACTCCTCCCCACTCTCACTCTATCTCCCTCCGTCTCTTACTTCTCTCACTCCTTCAACCCAACCACCAACCTTCAACACAACCACCACCGCAACCACCACCATATGTAGTAATAAACCATCCTCTTCGAGTTGGGTAATCCAAAAAATCTATCCTAACGTAAGTTCTGCATCCACATGCTTTTGTTTTTGTCGCTATATGTTCTGCTATGCTGAGATCCCTACTTTCACCCCGATATCTCTCACACCGGTTACATCTCATATAAAAATATGGCCGGGCACTAGGCAAATGTTGTTTATTTGACGAAATTACCATCACAAATCCAATTTCACGTGCCTTTGCTCTACACCAATCTTGTGCATCCTTTTTCTCAGCCCCAAACATTTCATTATAAAACAAGTTATTATAATCTACGGTTTTTTCACCATGTACCCCCAAGTTTTCGAAAAATTCACATGGTACCCTCCATGTTTTCAAAATTCACCAGGTACCCCTAAGTTTCATAATAATTCACGTGGTACCCTCAAATACCCTTAATGACTAACGGCGTTAACCGCCGTTAGTCATTAACCCTAATTTTCTGTTTTAAACCCTAATTAACCTCTAATACCAACCCTAATCCTAACCCCTAACCCTAAACCCTAAACCTAACCCTAACCACCCCTCCCCCACCCTCCCAAGACCCCTCGCAGCCTCCTCCACCCCACCCCCTCTCCCACCCCCCCGCAGCCCCCTCCTCCCCCAACCCCCCGAGACCCCCGCAGCCCCCGCAACCCCCCTTCCCCACCCCCGCGCCCTTAACCCCACAACCCCCACCCCGCGTCCTTAACCCCCGCAGCCCCCACCCCGGCCCGCGCCCTTAGCCCCCTTCAATTTCCACGAATTTACCCCCATATTTTGTAAATTTGCAAAAGGAACTTGAACCCTATGACTTGTTTGAATTCTTATGCTTGATTTCCGGTTAGATTGTCTTGATTACTAGTTAGATTGTCCCCGCTGAGCCGAACCGGGTTAGGGGCGCCGGCGGGGTGTCGACGGGGTGGGGGAGGGGGGGGAGGGGGTGTCTACGGGGGGGGGGGGGGCTGCAGGGGGGAGGGAAGGGGGGTTGGGGTGGGGGAGGCAGCAGGGGTGGTGGAAGGGTGGGGGAGGGGTGGTTAGGGTTAGGTTTAGGGTTAGGGTTAGGGGTTAGGATTAGGGTTAGGATTAGAGGTTAATTAGGGTTTAAAACAAAAAATTAGGGTTAATGACTAACGACGGTTAATGCCGTTAGTCATTAAGGGTATTTGAGGGTACCACGTGAATTATTATGAAACTTAGGGGTACCCCGTGTATTTTGAAAAGTTGGAGGGTACCACATGAATTTTTTGAAAACTCGGGGGTACTTGGTGAAAAAACCGTATAATCTATATAATCACCTCCATAATCTGACAAATAAACCTAAAATATTTCACATTTACAATATAGACAACATATAATCACTATTGACATGCAATAATCACTAATACTTGCTAATAATAAAATTATTCACTTACTTAATTATAATAACTACTAATCACTATTATTTACTAATCACAACTTTTAATATTACCTAATCTTCAATTTCACAACTTAATAACAAATATTCATTAACAAAATGAACATAAAACATGTCATAATTACAAACTACAATTTTTCGCAACTAATCACTAAAATTTTCTAATTAGAGTACTAATTATTAGCTACTACCTTCGTTTTCTTTTAATTTTTACATTTTGACATTTAGTATTATTCACAAATTTCACTTTGACCATCGTTTGTGATTTATACATGAATAAAAATATAATCATGTGAGATCTTGTTAGCTAGATTCGTCTTAACATGTATATTATTAATATGTACTTTTTAATTTTTACAAATACAAAACTAAAGATATATGTCCTGAAAGTTTAACATTGGCTTGCGTGAAAAGTGTATGTGTAACAATTAAAATAAAAAGGAGGGAGAATTATATACTAATCACAACAACTATTATTCTACTCACAAAAGAACTACTAATTATAAAAAAAAGATCAATAATATGAAAATGTACCAAAAAAAATAAATTCTCCAGCAAGGAAACGATCATTTTTTTCGAGGAAACGAAAAAAATGATCGTTTCCTTCATTTTCGTTCGGTTCCGTGTTACGGTGGCGAGATTTTTTTAAACTGACCACATTCCATGCCGGTGCTCGTGGCGGTGTTGAGGGTTCTTCACCGGACATTTTGGTGTCGGTGGCGCTCGGTGGTGGTGGTGTTTCCCCGTTGGTTACGGCAGCGAGATTTTTTTAAACTGACCACTTTCTGTTTCGGTGCTCGTGGCGGTGTTGAGGGTTCTTCGTCGGACATTTTGGTGTCGGTGGCGCTCGGTGGTGGTGGTGTTTCCCCGTTGGTAGAGGTGCTCCGGTGGTGGTGCTTCGTGATCCGGTGGTTGAGCGAGATCAATGTGGGTGAAGTTGGGTGAGAGGTAAGAGATGAGAGATGAGGAGTGGGGTGAATGTGGGTGAAAGGGGAAAGGTATGAGGGATGTTTAAAGAAAAAAAATACGGACAATTTCTAGTAAATACGTACGATAAATAGTGATATAGATTTGTTTGTCTTAATACACTCTCTTAGTTATTAACTATATTTTTGTTGTGAGAAATATGGAGAGAGAGAAGCTATAGAAATATATCAGAGAGTATTGTAATTCGTATTGATGTAAAACTGATTTCTTACACCGGTATTTATAAGCAAAAACTCTACTGTTTACAATTACAGATTCAACATTGGCGGAAGAAATTTGCGGTGGGAAGAAAACTTACCTGACATGCATTAAATGCATGCAGGAAAAGTGGACTTCACAGGTGAACAGTGGAATCTAGCATTCCACTGTTTCTCAACACTCCTCCTTGAATGTCCACTGATAACTCATAATAGACGTTGTCTCATTAAGAACCTTGTTAGGAAAAACCCTGTGGGAAAAATCCATAACTAAGGAAAGAGTACAACTATTATGTATCCTTATATGCTTAAAATTAACTGCCTCATTAAAAACCTTGTCAGGAAAAACCCGGTGGGATAAAAACCTGATCGAAGGGAAAAAGAGTGCAGCGCATATAATACTCCCCCTGAATTTAGCGTACATCACGAAGATGACGCATTCCAATTTTTCGGACTAATTCTTCAAATTTCTTCGCCGGAAGGGATTTGGTGAATAAATCTGCAAGATTCTCACATGATTGGATTTGTTGGATGTTTATCGTCCCTTCCTTTTGGAGGTCATGAGTGAAGAAGAGCTTTGGTGATAAATGTTTAGTTCTGTCTCCTTTGATGTAGCCTTCGCTTACTTGGGTGATGCATGCAGTGTTGTCTTCGTAGATGATAGTTGGATTTGTTGTTATTGTTTCCATCCCACATTCTTCTTGGATATTCTTGATCATTGACCTTAGCCATACACATTCCCTTCCAGCTTCATAAAGAGCAATTAATTCTGCATGATTTAATGATGTGGCCGTCAAAGTCTGCTTCGTGGATTTCCAAGATATTGCAGTACCTCCATAAGTGAATAGATACACGGATTGAGACTTAGCCTTTTGTGGGTCTGATAGGTTTCCAGCATCTGCATATCCAATGAGTGACGCATTTGGTCTCAACTGGTAGAATAATCCAAGATCTTGTGTTACTCGAAGATAGCGTAACAAGTGTCTGATTCCATTCCAATGTCTCTTCGTTGGTGCATTGCTGTACCTAGCTAACAAGTTTACTGAAAAAGCTATGTCAGGTCGAGTATTGTTAGCCAAGTACATTAAGGCACCAATCGCACTTAAATATGGTACTTCAGGACCAAGAATTTCTTCATTTTCTTCTCGTGGTCTGAATGGATCATCTTTCACATTCAGAGAACGCACTATCATTGGGGAACTTATTGGGTGGGCTTTGTCCATGAAAAAACGTCTCAGAATTTTTTTTGTATAGTTTGATTGATGGACAAAAATCCCATTTCTCAAATGTTCTATTTGCAAGCCAAGGCAAAATTTTGTCCTCCCGAGATCTTTCATCTCAAACTCTTTCATCAAGTACTTTGCAGTTACTTCGAGTTCTCTGGGAGTTCCAATAATATTCAAATCATCGACATAAACAGCAATGATGGCGAATCCTGATTTGGATCGCTTTATGAAAACACAAGGACTGATTTGATTATTTTTGAATCCTTCTTTCAATAGGTATTCACTAAGACGATTATACCACATTCTTCCAGATTGTTTTAACCCATAGAGTGACTTTTTCAATTTTATTGAAAACATCTCTCTGGGCATGTGATTTTCTGGTAGTTTTAGTCCATCAGGGACTTTCATATAAATATCTGTGTCAAGTGACCCATATAAGTATGCAGTTACTACATCCATTAACCTCATTTGCAATCCTTTTGAAACTGATAAGCTTACCAGAAATCTTAGTGTAGTTGCATCAACTACTGGAGAATATGTCTCATCATAATCAATCCCTGGCATTTACGAGAAGCCTTGGGCTACTAGCCTTGCCTTATATCTAGTAACTTCATTTTTCTCATTTCGTTTTCTCACGAATACCCATTTGTACCCAACTGGTTTTACATCTTTTGGTATTTGGGTTATTTGACCGAATACCTCACGTTTTTCAAGTGATTTCAATTCTGCTTGTATTGCTTCTTTCCATTTTGGCCAATCTTTTCTGCGGCGACATTTATCTACTGTATTTGGTTCTATATCATTTTCATCGTATGTCATTTCAACCGCTATGGAGTAAGCAAAGATTTCATTCAAGACAACATCTTTTCGATTCCATTGTTTCTTTGTAGAAACATAATTAATTGAAGTTTCATTGTTGTCTATGCTTTCATGTTCATGTTCTTCTGGAACATGCTTATCTTCATTTTTGTTTTCATCATGCTCCTTTGGAGGATTTATATTAATTTCGTTCGTTGTTTCTCCTTGCTTTTTCATTTTTCTCGGTTTTGAGTCTTTAGAACCGGGTGGTCTACCACGTTTTCGACGTGCTATTGACTCATCTTCAATGGCCTTATTGTCACTAGGAATTTCAATTCGTGCAGGGGCATTCTCAGCATGCACATGTGACTTTGTCACTTTCTTAATATCTGTGAATGCATCAGGCAATTGGTTTGCAATACTTTGCAAATGAACAATTTTCTTGACTTCTTGTTCACATGAATTTGTTCTTGGGTCCAGATGCGACATTTGCGATGCGTTCCATGTAGTTTCTGTTTTTATATTTTGTGGGTCCACTTTCTCTCCCCCTAAGGATGGGAATACTGACTCATTAAAATGACAGTCAGCAAATTGAGCCGTAAATAAATCACCAGTTGTTGGCTCTAAATATTTGATAATTGATGGAGATTCAAATCCAACATATATTCCCATCCTTCTTTGTGGACACATTTTAGTACGTTGGAGAGGAGCAATAGGTACATGTACAACGCACCCAAAAATTTTCAAATGTGAGACATTCGGTTCTCGACCTGATACTAATTGTAACGGTGAGAATTTATGATAGGCTGTCGGCCTTAATCTTATCAATGTTGCTGCATGTAATATAGCATGACCCCAAGCAGAAGAGGGCAATTTTGATCTCATTATTAATGGTCTTGCAATTAATTGTAGTCTTTTGATTAATGATTCAGCAAGACCATTTTGTGTATGTACATGAGGCACAGGGTGCTCTACAACAATCCCAATAGACATGCAATAATCATTAAAAGTTTGGGATGTAAATTCCCCAGCATTGTCTAATCTTATCCTCTTTATTGTATGATCTGGGAATTAAGTTCTTAATCGTATTATTTGAGCCAGAAGTTTTGCAAATGCAACATTTCTACTTGACAAAAGGCTCACATGTGACCATCGAGTAGATGCATCAATTAATACCATGAAATAGCGAAATGGTCCGCATGCGGGGTGAATAGGCCCACAAATATCTCCCTGTATTCTTTCTAAAAACATTGGAGATTCACTGGCAATCTTATTTACAGATGGTCTAATTATCAATTTGCCAAGTGAGCATGCAGAGCATGATAATTCATTTGACCGAGGAATTTTGACATTCTTTATAGAGTGTCCAATTGAATTTTCAATGATTCTATGCATCATTCCTGTGACAGGATGGCCAAATCGGTCATGCCATAGAGTAAATAATTCTCTATTATCTAACTTCTGGTTAGATATCATATTAATTTCAATCGGACGTATATCTATGCGATCTAGTCCCGAGGAAATTACTGGCAATTTTTCATAGATGTATTTCTTGCCGCATTTTTCTGCCGTGAGGCATATAAATTCCTCTTGATTCACTGTCATGGTTTCCAAATGGTAACCATTCTGACGTACATCTTTGAAACTTATGAGGTTTCTTCGAGATTTACTCGAATATAATGCGTCATTGATTATCAATTTTGTCCTATTTGAAAATATAATACATGCTTTCCCAGAGCCTTCAATTAACTTGGATGTCCCAGATATTGTGCTAACATTTGCCTGGAATATTGTAAGTTTTGAAAAATACTCTTTATTTTTCAATATGGTGTGTGTTGTCCCACTGTCGAGGAGACATTGTTCTTTGGATCCAACTTCTGGCAAATCCATATCTTCATAAATAATAAATATGAAGATCAGTATAAGAAAATGCATTTTTTATTGATAATCAAAAGAGGGAATACATGAAAATGATTATTGAAGTAATTAAAATAAACTAAGCATATTAATGCATTGCAAAGTTGTTTTCGGCTTCAGCATTATCCATAAAAAAATCTGAAACATCAAGGCTAGGCATGGATGTATTAGCTTCATTAACAAAATTTGCTTCAACATTTTTCCCTTTGTTCTTTATTGAAGCCTGGTATAGGTCTACCAAATGTTTGGCAGTACGACATGTGCGGCCCCAATGCCCAGTCATGCCACATCTGTGGCAAGTGTCATTTCCTTTATAGGACGACTGCCTCTGATTTCCAGATGATTGTCCCCAATTTTTATCAAAATTTTTAAAATTGTTATTTCTTGGGGAAAATCGACCTCTGTCACGTCCACACCCTCAGCCACTGTAATTACCACGTCCTCTCCCATGACTGTTGTAATTACCGCATCCACCTCTATGTATAGCATTTGCTTCAGGTGGATCAGAGCTTTCTATTGCATTTATTTCATGTGTGGCTGAAGACCCCGTAGGTCTAAGATTATGATTTTTCAGTAGAAGATCATTATTTTGTTCAGCCACAAGTAGTACTGATATTAGCTCAGAGTACTTTTTGAAAGCTCTGAACCTGTATTGTTCTGCCAATATTATATTAGAAGCGTGGAAGGTGGAGAGCGTTTTTTCTATCATCTGCTCTTCTGTGATGGGATGATCACAATATTTCAACAATGATACAATTCTAAACAACGTTGAATTGTAATCACTGACTGCTTTAAAGTCCTGGAATCTCAAATTGAGCCATTCAAATTGTGCCTTTGGAAGGAGCACATTTTTGTGATGCCCATATCTTTCACTCAGGCTATCCCATAGTTCTTTGGGATCCTCCACAAGGAGATATTCAGTTTTTAAACTTTCATGTAAATGATGCCTGAGAAGGACTCAGGCTTTTACCTTTTCTTGTTCAGTCGCCTTTTTAACTGATGTAGTTGCATCACCTTGTTGGGTTGTCACACCCTTAATTGTATGTTCCAGTCCTTGGGCCTTTAAATTCATTTGGGCATCCACTGTCCATTCTAAAAACTTTTGCCCAGATAGATCTAGTATGTTAAATTGTCTTTTCACTAGATCTCCCATTTTAACTTTATTTTTTTTCGGTAGCAAACTCGTGCTGATAACGTGTTGTGAGAAATATGGAGAGAGAGACGCTATAGAAATATATCAGAGAGTATTGTAATTCGTATTGATGTAAAACTGATTTCTTACACCGGTATTTATAAGCAAAAACTCTACTGTTTACAATTACAGATTCAACATTGGCAGAAGAAATTTGCGGTGGGAAGAAAACTTACCTGACATGCATTAAATGCATGCAGGAAAAGTGGACTTCACAGGTGAACAGTGGAATCTAGCATTCCACTGTTTCTCAACAATTTTGAAAAAGTAAGCATATTTGTATTTATTTTGGCAATGACAAAACAGACAAAAGAATTGGAGACCATTATCTGGAGCAAGTAGAAAAGCCATAGATGATAGACCTAGTGGACACAATCTTGACTAACTTTAACACATGAGTAAAAAAAAATGTGAATATTTGTAACGCTTCGAGCAAGTGCGCCGTGCGCGCATTCTCAACAATGTAGTTAATTAGTTTGTAAGGCTCTCATCCTTTTCACTCAACCGAAAATAAACGGAACTGAACTTAATTTATCTAAATTGAATTGAACTGAACTTAATTTAATCCGTTACTAAAACTGTGAGAGGAAACTAGGTGAATTAAACTGAAACTGTAAGATAGAACTAGCTGAATCGAACTGAACTAAATTTGTCTTGTCTGAACTGAACTGAATTTCGATTGATTCAGTCCAAAAGAAAGAGCCTAAATATAATCATATACAACTATAGGTAGTTGTACCTAATAGGCGCATATCATGCACTTATAAGTGTCAGACATGTGGACTACTACAAAAGACCCCTAATAATATTTACCGACCCTTTTTAATTGGTTTGGGATTAAATATTGCATAATGACATTTTCGTATTCTCTTTTCCACGTTTTTCCTAACCTTTTAAAACTTTCTTCTTCCCTAATGTTTTCCTTTCAAATTATTCTTACTCTTAAATCTTGATATACATTTTATGGGCATAATTCGTTATGCTTTTTTTTACAGTACCTTTCAGTATTTTTGAAACGTACTTATTATCAATACTTGTTGTCATATTGCGACAAAAAAAAAAAGTTCAATTGCATTGACACTCCCCTTTTCGTCCTTATTTGTGTGTGGAAGGCATGCCCATTTATAGGGTTCTTTTGGGTTGAGAATAAATGCATAAAGCAGAGGGGGAAAAAAAGTTAATGATTGAAAGTTTGACTTTTGATATGAAATTCGACAATAAGGTGAGAATTTTGTTAATTAAATATAATGTCGGTGTTTTCTGACAACAAAAAAAATTATATGAAGTGGTTTCTTCAAAAAAAATTATAACAAATAGGGTCTTTTACTAACAAAATCTCTAACTACACAATTTTTTTAGTTCAAAGAACTGAACGCAAAAAGACCAAACTAATTCATGAAAAAATATATTTAGTTTTAAAAGGAGCAATGAATTTATAAAATAACCAACAATTTTCTTATGTTATTTTAATTTACTCAAATCATGAAAATAAGTAAAAGAGCAAACACATCTACCAAGGGCCTAAATTATGAAGGGCATATCTTAAACGCAATAAAGCTCGATCTGACGACTTCCTGGCAAAAGTTGACCAACCCGAGAACCCGACCCGAACCCAACCCGAAATAAGCGGGTCCGGGTTGAAGTTTTCGACCCGTTAAACTAAATGGGTCGACCTGAACCCGACCTGAAAACTAAACGGGTTAGGTTTGGGTTGAAAATTTCAAACCGAAAATAACCCGCCTAACCCGTTTAAATTAATTGGGTCAAATTCAAGCTGGGGCAACAAAATGCTTTTTTTGGGCCAAGCTCAATGGAAGGATGCATAGAAATGAAAACCCATAAAAATGATTATTTGCTTATTCCCCAATAGTTGCTCAACCCTCCCCTCTTTGTATCTTTCCCTCTCCACTATATTTATTCAACTTTGTTCGCAAATCTGATCTCTCATTTCTCATCAATAGAAATCCAAATCAATACAAAACCAGTCATCTTGGTCTTGTAAAGCCAGACTCACGAAGAGAGAGACTGAGTGAGAAAGAGAAAGGGGAAGAAGAAACTCATAAATTAACGAACTTCATATAATTGAAAATGGAAGCCATTGTTGCAGCTTCAAGTACTAAAGAAATAGAAGAAGAGATATGGAGGCTATACAAAAGGGCTCAATAAATTATTGATAAAAGTTATTGGAGATTAATGGCCCAAATTAATTATACTTTTTTTCTTGTATAATTCTCACCATAGAGAACTTGCCCACATATTCTTGGACCTCGGAAGAAATTTTCAAAAATCAGGTTAAACGGGTAGGGTTCAGGTCAACCCGTTTGTAAATAGGTCGGGTTCGGGTTGAAATTTCTAACCTGTTTAGGTAAACGGGTCGGGTTCGTGGTTTGAGAGAGCTAACCCATTTATGTAAACAGGTCGATATGAACTCGACCCGACCCGATTACCAGCCCTACATAGAGCAAAGGAACTTCACTTCAATAGAAGTTGTAAATATTCTTATTGTCTTTCTTTAGACTTACTAGGTTTAATCTTCAGAAAAAACAATCACTCATTCAATTCACAATTACAAGTTCTATTTAGTTTGGATAAGTCGATTCTAGACCTATAAGTTCAATTTGGTTTGATAAGTGATACTACCTCCGTTCCTTTTTAATCTACACACTTTTCTTTTTGGACCGTTCATTTTTAATGGTTACACTCTTACTTAATCTATACAAGGTAAATTGCCCAATTATTATTCCCCACTTTTGTCCCCCATGTGGTCCCTCACCAAATAAATTCACCCACTTAAAATCCTCCACCTACCCCATTTTTCTCTCTCCTCTATTTTTTTTTATTTACTGTTTGTACTTCTTACTCCCCATTTTTTATAATTCCTCTCCTCTCTCTCCTACTTTTTCACTTTTACCTTGATTCTAATGAAAAGCAAAGTGTGTAGATTATTTAAGAACGGATGTAGTATTTATGAAGGATAACCCACAGTTCTTAATTTTTAAGGTGAAAATCAGGAAACCATTTTATTAGATCACACAACATCAAGCTCCGACAAGGCTAAAGCACCTAGAGGGGATAAACTTGCATAAACTTCCATTTGAGGGGACCAATCTAACTAAGTGAGTTACAACATTCCCGACCCTCTTAACATCATGGAAAACAGGGAAGGGGGATCAAAAGCTAGAACTTGCAAGACAATCTGGCAACGAAATTTGGAATATCATTATAATCAAAACTGGCATTCCAATATTTATTTTGAAACAGAATGTAAAGAAAATTTCTGTTCCAAAAATAATTTCTTGTATCAAATTCAAGTATGGTCAATTTTATTCCATACTATCCTAACTACACTTCCTAAGTAGGGAGGGAAACATTGAGATCTAAATATTCATAGTTGATAATCAGCTCTGCCGCAGAAAACTGTACTGAGATCCCTCTTTAGTCTTTCCCACCCACAATTTTTTTTATAAGATAAAAAGACATATTTATGTCATTTCGGTAACACCTACTCAATAAGACATGTGCATCTGACTCTATCAAAAAACTTAAAAAAAAGAAAAAGAAAATCCCTTTTATGTACTTGTATCAATATATGGTTGAAAATGGCTATGGAAAAAAAGGCCAAAAACAATACTCGGGGTATTCATCTACTGTTATCCAAAATTGCTGCCATTATCAACTTTGCTTCAGCACTCATTGATCAAACCTGCAATGCGAACATCGATCAGCAGAGTGATAATCATCTATGCTAATTTATACTGTGATTTAAGATAATACCCAAATTGGCCAATCCCATGTTTCTGAAAACAGAAACCAAGGAAAAGAAGAGCAGATTCTGTAAACTACATTCAGACCACTTTGAAGGTTATACTGTAAAAAGCAAACTTATATAATACCTGTTAGTTCTCACAATCGAGTGCTGGTAGCAAATAGAAAAGCAGCATGAAACCCCCTCAAAAGTGAAATGTTCTACTTCCTCAGTTAACTTCTTTTTACTGTATATTTACAAACGACGAACATACTGCATGCTCCTCAACTGCAAACGTAGAACAGTGGAAATTTTGAAAAAAGAATGAACAATGAGACATAAAAAGGAAATTGTGACAAGTATTATAAATCTTAAGTTTAACCATCTTAAATTCATCCCAACTTTTGCTGGATCTCAATATACACTAAAGTGTTATTTATAAGGGCTCCTCAAAACTTGAAATTATTCCTGAATGATTGGAAGAATTCGGATTGATTTAGAATAAGCCGTGAACCTTATTGATTATTAATATCAAATTTTCATGAAAGAAGAAAAAGGCACCACAATCTATCTTTTAGTGAAGATGTTCTACATACCTTACTAGTTTCCAGGAATATCAAATAAGATATGTCTAAATTTCTTCCACAATTTCCCATTTTCTCTTTTGTACATGTTTTGGTTTTTGTCCTATATATCCTTTGAAGCCAACTGGGTGACTTAACATCATACACCTGCCAAGGAGAAAATTCATATGAACCACTTCAAAATCCATTAGCTTGCTCTCAATGCCTTTAAAAAGAAACAAGTGCATACCACAAAAATGGGTAATTTGGGCTCTGTAATATATATGCACCAGAAATATCTCTCCTTTCAAAACCACTGCTGCACTGCTCTGGTGATAGGAATTGCAGCTTTATGTTGAATATTAAGGCTTGATCGATTCCATTGCAAGGCGCACCAGATGTAGAAAACCATCGACATCATGGAAGCTGAAGTCGAGGACACTTTTAACGGAAGATATGCCCTCCTCGTTTCCTGCCTGTGTAAAGACTGGCATTGCAGCTGCAAAAGCTCTTTGCGACTTTCTGGAAGCATCCATAGCAACATTGATATCATACGTCTGCAATTAACACAGGCCTGTTAGACTTGTGATTAACTCAGGCAACCAAATCAAACATCATGTAAAATCTTGGGCATTAATCTTTCTTTTAGTAAGACCAAGCGTGATACGAGCACCTACTATCAATTATTCAATTAAACAGAAATGGAACATAGCTTGGGTATGCATGAAAACATAACAAATAGATCATCAATCCAGGTGGCAGCTATCTCAGATATGGAACACATACAAAATCCAACAGCCTCATAAAGTTTGGCCTGTTTCCAGCAGAAACAATATGACTTCGATGATCCATAGCAAAATGTCCATCCTTGACTGTATCAATAGCGGCTTGATTTAAATTGTCAATATCAGAGGCGGATGACGATGGAGATTCCACTGCAAATGAAATGGGGATACTTTGTATTAGCAAGGTATACTTGGCCACATTACAGGGATGATTACATGATGCAGACAAAAATTATATCCCAAGCCTTCTCAAATTTGAGATGTTAATCCTGCAGCAAGTTAGTAGAGGCCAGAAAAAAAATTCCTAATCAACTAAGACATCAGCAGGCACTTTACAATTTACATACTTAAGCATGGCCATTATAAAAAATTGATATTTGAACAAATCCATTGAAATAAATCTAAAACATCATAATGTTTTTTCTTATATATTGGTGAGAATTTATGGTCAAAATTTTGGCTTGTAACCGAGACAAGCCCTCTAGGAACATCAAAGATGAAGGAAGGAGTATCACCAGCCCCAAAGAATGTCAATCTACTAGTCTCAACTTTAATTACCTTGAGGAGCAGCTCTTACAGCCATTTGCAGCTCTTGACGATCTCTACTAGCAACAAGATCATTGCAATAAACCACTCTCATATAGGCTACCTCCATGCATTTGTAGGCCAAAGCAGCAGAGGCCATGTCATTGCCTTTTTCGTACTCAAGGGCACAATATCTGCAAACCACAGTAGATATCACAGCAAATCAGAAAAATCCAACACCAGGGAGATGCAAGTAAGTGTAGAAAAATTTCCCTCCAAAAGGTTTCAAAGATAATTTGGGACCTTAAAAACAAATTCTTCGATGCTACATAAAACTCAACCAATAATATCATAGTAGAAGCTGACACAATATTGTGCGTCAAAAAAAAAATAGAGACCTTAAAAACAAATTCTTGTGTGCTACTTAAAACTCAACCAATTATATCATAGTAGAAGTTGACACAATGTTGTGCATCAAAAAGAAGATAGACAACTAGAACAAATTGATAGTTGTTTCCAGTCACTTCACCAACAACAAACGCCATGAAGCTCCTAAAAGCATCAAAACCAAATTGACTGAAAATGAAGCAAACAAGTAGAAAGGTGCAAATAAAACCTCCCGGTCTAAACAATTTTCAACAAGAGAGAGACACAGCTTACTTGTTGATTTATTATTCACAAGTCATTTGATTCTCACATCATGATAAAATGACGGGAGCTAAAAAAATTCTCATAAAACAGGAAACATACTCGCATAATCTAGCAGTACTGGTATAAACTTCATCTGGTGTCATCTCCCCGCTTCTACTTTCATTGTTGCCAGGTTCTAACAAGGATGCTCCATGAAGAAACTTTAATGCCGCCTGGAAGAAAATGCCAGTACTTTCTAGACCTGACCCAGCAACCTTAATGCAACCCGGAGTAGTAGTGAGATACATAGTTAACTGAACATTATTTAAACAAAGCATACATAAGAGAAATAAGTAACACACCTTCAAACGATTAGCAGAATGTTTAAGATCTATCGCCTCTCTCAAAGCAGTTTTAGCAGCCCGATGGAAGCTATCTTTCTTCCTCGAACTTGAAGCCTCAATGTCATTGGACACATGCCCAGTATGGTGTGATTGTCTCAAACTAACATGACCAACTGCCGCCTGTCCAGATGGCTTCCCATTAACATTATTAACTCTTCCACCATTAGAATCACTACCTCCCCCAAATTCAGGAACACCATGAGAATTAGATGATACTTCCTTTTCGCTATCAATCCTAGAAACATGTGACTTTCCTTTCTCAGATTTGGTTCCACCAAGATGCGACTTCTTTGGAGATATTGTCATCTGATTTTCAGCCACCAAATTCTGTAGTGAAGTTGATGTTCCCTCATGTGTGGGATCTAATTTACCACTTGTATCCTTATAATCTTCAAATTTTGGTTGAGTATCTATTGCTTGAGTACTTGAATGTCTTCCAGATGATACTTTCTTACCAAAATGATCCTCATTAGCTGCATCAGACATAATACCAGAATACCTAGAAAGGTTAGATTTTCTATCCTTAGATCCTTCGTTATGAGGTGTAAACTCGTTGGCTGCACTTTCTGCTCCAGATTTCAGCCACTGCTCATTATATGACACAGGTTTCTTGCTTGTCCCTTTATCAGGATCAGGCTTAGAAACCTTGATAGGAGAGGATGAAATTGATCCCACTGGGGAGGATTTCACTTCATGCACTTTTGCTTTAACTTTACAGGAAATTTTTGAAGAGCTAGATGTGGTCGCATTGTCCGACAAACCCAAATCAAGAGCCATTTCAGAAGATATTCTACTGCCAGGAGTCCTTCTAGACACCCTGTCCACATGATATTGATTCATAGGCATGTCGTCTGACCTACCTCCCATGTGTAGTTTACTAACACCAGCACCACCAAAATTAGATTTAGCATCATCACTCTGAGTTTTATGATGTCCCCTATCAGCACTACTCTCCCTACCCTGAAAATTTGATGATTTTGACTTCTTCTCCTTGCTATATTCAATCCCAATGTTCTTACCAGCATCCAAGTTATTCATCAAGTGCCCTCCTTTGCCTGAGGGTACTACTGCAGAAGGAACTCGTTGCTCTTTGTCCTTCAATTTTCTCTTCTTCCCAGACACATCATGTATCTCAACACCCTTAGAAGTAATGTCACCCTGATTCCTGCCTTTAGCTTTCACAAGGGGATACTTTGAGCTTCCCTTTGCAAGACCCTGAGGAACTCGTAAAGCACCATTTTCATAATCTTCTACAGGTTGATGCTCTCTCTTCAATTTCTTAGGAACTCCATAGACCTCATTATCTGCCAGCCTCTTTCTTACAGTCTTTGATAGCTTCCCATCACCTGCAGATGTACACACAACATTTCCGTAAAGCTTTCCATCTGTGAGAACAAAATCACATCTGAGCACCAAGCATCTACTTCTAAATGGTTGCATACCCATCGATTGGAGGGAAGGGAAAGCAGAGAAACAATAAAACATGATACCCACATCTGAGTTTGTTTTCGCAGTAAGAAACTAAAGTTAAAAGAGAGGTCCATACGACCCAAAGCAATAAATTTTTCCATATAAGATTCACCAAAGGTATGAAAACATGGAAAGAAAAGTTGGCTGAATTTTTTTTATACCTGGTCAATAGTTGCACCAGACAACCAACTTGAAACTTTGGCGTTCACTCACAATTTAATACTTCCTCCGTTTTTTTTTACATGTGATACTTTCCTAAAACGGAATGGTGCAAATTACATGTGACACTTTTTTTTCTTTCCTAAAGTAGTAAGTTTTAGCCTATTAAATTACCATATTACCCTTACTTATAAGGGTAAACTAAAATTAAACCTACTTAATTTAACCTAATTTAACCAAAATTAACAATTAACAATTAACCACCACCCCTCCCCCACCCACCCCACCACCCCTCCCCCTCCCCCCCCCCCCTCCACCTCCACCTCCACCTCCACCTCCACCTCAACCCCCCCTCCCCCCTCCCCACCCCCCTCCCCTCCACCGCCGCATCCCCCCCTCCTCCTCCCCTCCCTCCCCCTCCCTCCCGCAGCCCCGCAACGCCCAAAAACGCCGGTAAAAGCGCACGAAATGAAAAACCGCAACGCCCGAAACGCCGGCAAAAGCGCACGAAATGAAAAACCGCAACGCCCGAGAAATTCAAAAGTCCCCCCACCACCTTCTCTCTCCTCCTTCGCTCTCCTCTATGTTCAATCTACTCCACGGTATCTCCCTACTCGTCGCTGCACTCGCGCCGCCTCGCCGCGCTTCTACCTCCACGGTTTGGACTTGGAATTGCCTCCCCCTCGATTTTTTTTTCATTTCGTGCGCTTCTGCCGGCGTTTCGGTGTGTTTCGTTTCGTGCCGGCGTTTCTGGCCGTTGCGGGACTGCGGGAGGAAAGGGGAGGGGGTAGGGGCTGCGGCGGAGGGGAGGGGGAGGGGGGATGCGGCGGTGGAGGGGAGGGGGGGGGCTGGGGGGTGGAGGGGATGGGGAGGGGGTGGTGGGGTGGGTGGGTTAGGGTTTGGGGTGGAGGGGTGGGGGGCTGGGCTGGGGTGGGTGGGTGGGGGAGGGGTGGTCCCCACTTTCTTTAATCCCTACAATTACTTTTACTTAATCCCCCCTCCAATTTTTTTCTAGGTAACCGTGAAATTCAAAAGTGTTACATGTAAAAAAAAACGGAGGAAGTAAGTGAAAGGATCATAATGATACATTTACTGTCTTTTGGTAGTAACAATTCATAGGCTATCTAACAAGTCCTACGATGCTCATCATATGATCAAACATTATTTTCCTGCTGTATAAATTATAAACATTTTGGGGTGGCAAACAGTAAAAAAACAGAACGCCAACCCGGGAAACTTGACAATTTACTGATAGGCCTCCCGCCTCAGCATAGCGAGCACTGATGACTCAAAAGAAACATGTAAAAAACAAACGAGCTTATTGCACGTAATAAGTGGCAGCTACTACAGTCTGTAGAGAGCATACAATTTTCAACAAAAGCATCGCAGGAGTCTCCTTCCAGACGAAGTACATATGTCATACAAAACCTTGGAACCGTATTCATTAAAAAGACAATCACTCAAAGAGATCTCAAAGCTTCTCAAAAAATGGTCTCCACACGGGACATCCAATTTTAAGATTATTAAGGTCCTAAAGGAAGCATATTTACTATTTATGAAAACAATAGGTCAGGAAAGACCATCCTTCTGCTTTAGATAACCATAACTAATAAATATATATGTATTTATAATATAGATAGTTGGTCGCTTACCACTCTTCCGAAAAGAATCCGACTCCTGAGGAAGTTTTTTCAGATTCTTCAAATTCCTAGTGTCACCCAAGCGCTGGTGATCCTTCTTGACAGGAATATGCAAGTCTTGAACGCCAATTTGTCGAGCTGCATCTATTTCTGTCTTCACCAGATTCTTCCTTTTGCCTCCACTGGGTAAAGTATCAATATTAGTAGCCCGGCTGGGAAGAACAGCATTTAGGGCACCAGCTGATACATTAACAGATGCATTTGCATCTAAATCCGCTGGCTTATCAGTCAACGCCACAGATGCAGGATACAGAGGTACATATAATGCACGCAGCGCGTTGGTTGTCTCATCCTCACTGAAACTACACTTGTTCATCCCAGGCCTGCAAAACAGTAATACACCACATAAGGCTTAGTCCAGAGAGGGAAGAGGACTAAATGGATGTATTCTCGAGAGAATTTCAGAGCTAAAAACTTCTCAGCCTAGGCTAGATAAAGCATTGGAGGGGGAGGGGGAGGGGGAGGGGGGTGGAGGTAATATAGAAAATGTCAGGTAACCTGATAGTTTGATTAGCTTTTCTTAGTTTCTTCTACCAACTAGTCTGTCTCTATCTCATATCACAGTAAGGGACATCCAGACAGACAGCAATATAAAATCTTCAATCAAGCAGTAACAACATAATTTAAGAAGGAAACTTACAGCCAAGTAACCATGCTACAAGTCCAATTCTTTTCCATGAGGGATTTAGCGCTCATGCCTAAAGGTAGAAGCCGCCACTTATGACACTTCTCACATTCGACCCAGTCTTCTACTGTCAACATTGGAGCATTCTCTGCTAATGGCATATCACCAACAGGAGTTTTTTCTGTAGTGCAGCTAACACCAGGGAGATTGGCTTCCACCTTAGTTCCAATATTTGAAGCAAAACTAGTTTTAATACTGCTTGACTTATCCTTCAGCTTTCTTTTAAATGATTGTGTCTCTTGTTCTGAAACTCCCATTACAGAGTCCTTTGAGCTCACTTCTTTTCCTTTCTTCCGTGAATTTGCTTTAGCAACTACCTCACTGTCCATTCTCATTTCCCTATGTAGATCGGTGTCAGCCTTTTTACTTTTAGGAGTACCTTTTTTTAATATGACTTCCCCATGTTTTGCAGCTGAAGAGCAACCTCCTGGTGAATCTGCAGCAGAGACACCTCCAATCCGACTATCCTTTATTTTCTTCTTGACTACAGAAAAAGAATTCTCCTTGTCGCTAGGCAGTCCTTGCTCTGTTGGTGAACGAGTCATTTCCCTGGAACGTGACTTCTTCTTTATAGTTTCGTATGTTTCCACATCTTCGTATTTCATCTCCTGAGACATATCATTACACTTATCATTTTCGTCATCTTTCAGGGAAAGAAAACAAACATCCTCATCTTTTGGAACTGTCTCTACAATTCCACTCCCTTTGCTATACACAACAGCCTCAAGGGGACATGCTGAATCAAGAGGTTCCTCTTTTACTTTGTCCTTCACCCTGCTCTGCTCTTTCAGAAATGTGTTCACAGCACTCTCTCTCCGACCCTCATTCCTCTTCTCTGTACTGGACTCACTCTTTGGAACCAAAATGACATTTTTGTCTATGAGATATGCAGAATCGAGAACTTCCCCTTTCACAATGTCCTTAGAAATATTATGTTGTCTGGAGAACTTTTTTACCTCATCCCCTCTCCAGCCAACCTCATCTTTCTTTTCTGTAGAAGAGTCATTCCTCAGAACGAAATTTGTATCTTTCTCAGTTTTCCCTCTCAAGGTGATAGCATTGACCCCATCCTCGGTTGCATCATGCTTTTTTGCTGAACTAGGTTCCTCTTTTGCTTTATGCCTAGATACAAGTACCGGTTTCATTGGGTTTCCAATGTCTTCACCCAAATACCCAATTTCATTTTTCCTATCAAACACAGTAGAGGGCTTAGAAGCAGCATTGCTGCTCATCATGGAAGCACGCTTTTTTTCTTCAGTATATGCACCAACTGCATTAATGGCCGCATTAGGGAAAGCATCTGTCGCTCTGGATGCTCCATTATCTTTCCTTCCAGTCGCACTCAAGGCAGTAGTATTTGCAGGATGATCAACATTCTCCTTCAATTCAACAGGCTTCTGAATTTGGGCTCTGTGCTTCGATTTCCTCTCCTCACCTGCTTCCTTGTGCTTTGATTTTTTGACCTTACTTGCATCCTTCACCTTTGATCTTCTATCCTTCCTTGTTTCCTTCTTTCCCTTCAAGTATATGTTCTCATGAACAACATTGACAGGATGTGCTTCCCCCATCCGTGGTAAACCAGTCTCCAAGTTCTTTTCCATACCCTCTATATAAAGCAAGCTATCATGAAGAGGTGAAAGTAGGTGGTTCTTCGGAATAGGTAAAGTTGTCATAATCTGCTCGAGGAGAACGACAATGTCTTAACATGAACCAAGAAACATCTACCAAATAATTTACATGAAAAGTGTGTTCAAGCTCACCTTGAGAATATTGGAAGGAGATTCCAGATTCCTTCCTTGCAAGCCAGTTGAAATCCCATCGTTCTCTGAAGGGCTATCCTCAGGTGAGGTAGAAGGGGACATAACAAGACCAAGGCCACTGTAGATTGCAGAATTATCCAGAGATGCAATATTCTCAGATGCCATTTTGACTCGAAACTTGAGTGTGTTCTTTTCGGAACTATGTTTCACTGTTTCCTTCTTTTGGTGGTTCGAAGCAAACTCTCCAGAATTTTGAAATCTGAATTGGTTGTTCATTGAGGAAATCCCTAATTCAGACATTGTTTCCACACTCTGGTCACCAGAAGCAGGTATAGATCTAGCCGGCAGCGAATCATTTGCAGCAACTGTTGAATCATTTGCGGCAACTGTTGGGTTCTGATGGAAACGCTGCAATCAAGGATTCCAAAAAAACATATTAACACGGAGATTACGCAAAAAAGTTAGCAAATAATAGGATAACTGTAAACTATAGCAAATTGTTCAATAAAATACACCTCTGATGGCAGATCATGAGGAGACTTTGAAATAACATGGTTCTGGCTTCTCTGGTTAGATAAAATTGGAGGAGAGCGTTGTTGCATTGGTAGGAATGATCCATAACCCCCAAATCTTGCACCTATCAAGATTATACAAAGGCTATATAATCACTCAAGAATGTAGATTAACAAAAAGAAAGTATTTAATGGTGCAAAATCTCACCCAGGCTCTCTGCTGAAAGTCCACCCATAAAATCCTTCTGGTACTGTCCCAAGACATTTTCAATCTTCTGGTCCTACAGACATTCAAGGCCATAATATCAAGAATAAATTTGAGAGAGATGATATGGGCCAGAGAAAATATTATCAACAAACAAGCCACAAGTTAAATTTTTTCTTTTAAAAAAATACAATTGAAAGCTCAGAGGACATCCCAATGAGAGAACTTGAGATCGACCAAGAAAACCTATTTTTTTCAAATCAAGGTCCAATAAGCATCCATGAGTCAAAGCCATTTTTCTAAGAAAGAACAAAATATAATGAGTTAGAACAAGGACTCCTAATATATACCATAAGATGACACCTTTATTTGACAATTAACCTCATTGGCATGTTTCAAGTACTATTAAAACCCAGTTTAATGCTTAAAGTACTATAGTCTTAAAAGAAACAGCTAAAATTCTTCTCCAGAGAAAGCTTAGGTAAACAGCAATGTACTAGTACTAGTAGCAAACGTGCTTTGTGTATTCGATGTAGAGCACTAAAACTTCAATATACATGCAATGAAATTCTAGGTACAACAACTTCCCAATGACCATTTTATGCAAGACACAAAGGTAAGACAATTTGGGAAGGAAACTTAGCACCTTTACGCACTTCATCAGAGAAACAAAACCTAAAGAAGTTAGCTCAGCCCTACTAGATATATCTTTACAGCTAGTATCTCAGCTGCTTATCTACTTTAGTAGGATCAAAAACCACAAGCAGATAACCCTACTCAGTACATCTGTGAATCTCTAATGAAGAAACAGCCATAATATGGAAATGTTGTGCCTGTATGGTGAATTGCAAGAAGAGCAAGTTTCCTTATCAGAGAACCCAGAATGCTCCCCACGCACACTAGATCAGTAGAGGCATCATTCATCGGTCAACAAATTCAACCTATATGCTATTAAAATTCAGTAGGTCAGAGCTGGCCCCAGTAGTCTTTGTGATTTTAGTCTCACATGGTCTTACAAGAAGCCCTATTGACAGTCAATTAAACACGTCAAAAACAGTTTGCAGGCACAAAGCCAAGTGTTCCAGAATCATTTGCTGTAAAAATCAATCATGAGAACAATTATCATGTCTAAGGTTGTACACTCTCTACAATGCTTGCAGTATTATTATTAAGCATACATGACGATTTTAAAGAGGTGCTGTATACATCTAAATAGAAAAAAAGAGCGTCTGGCATTTAACCTGAAACTTGTCCCCTGATCACAAGGTTTGTCAGTTAAAGTACCAACAAACTTCTTAACTTAGATCTTATCCCCTGATTGACAGTCTTGTCGGTTCGCCTACCGCCTATTTACCGATTCGGTTCGATTCCAAATAAACCTTAAATTTCTAAGACCACCTTGGACAGCAAAACATCAGGAAGGTGCTAACCCAATAGCTATCCTCTACAGAGGGTTGAAAATAATAATAATAAAAGTATACACCAGTGCTATATTTTAGGTTCTCCTTTTCTAATAACATCATGCTCCTCTTTGCATCTAGTTTGCACTTTGAAGCCTGATGGAAAAATATATGCCAAACTCTCTCTATTAATGTTTAAGGAAATATATGAGTTGCTACTTACTGAAAAATGGAAAGAAAAAAATGGATGTCATGGACTGCACAGCGCCTATCAAGATACGAAAATTGAGTTATTCTCGCTTTACAGTACCCCCAAACTTCGTAATTATACACTGCCCTATGACTACACAAGTATGTCAACTGAAGGTTGTCTTCACTATACGCCAAATATACACCTGATAAACATTTACAACAAGCTTATCACCTATGACTAAGTAAAACTGGAACATTCCATATAGAATATCAACCAACACGTTTCTCTCTGAAATCTTCAAGTTAATGAACCCCCTAAAAATAGGAAGTTGTATCAAGAATTTGATTGATAAATGTAATTGATAGACTAAGACCTTTTGTTCTCTCTCACTAGTCTGAGTACCACAGCCCAGACAGCAAAAGTTCCACTACAACAACAAACTTGACTATGTCGTCCTCGTCCAAGCATAACTGTACTCAGTGTCATCCCAGCATTAATATCATCAACTATTTATTTATATAGAATGACAGTGCTCAAATGCCCAGCAAACCCACATTACCAAGTAAACAAACCCGCAGCAGATACCAAAATACACGTCCACCACAAAATCACAAAAGGAAAGAAATCTTGAGTTCGATCACTGATCATGTATCAACAATGATCACGTAGTTAGACCGGCAACTTTACAAGATAAAAGTTTCATCCATATCTCAAAGCCCCATAGGAAATCACAGACAAGTAACAGCATACAGTTCCAGCTTAAAAAACTTCTTCATCAATATATCAGATAAATGCATTGATTCCGATTGTTCAGAGGGTCAGGAGGGGAGGCCATGAAGCATCAATTCTAAAGCTTCAAATCAATACACATCATCTTCAACAGTCACCAAAAGTTAACAACACTTGAATGATCATACTTAAATTGCCCCAACTCCACTAACAAGTTCTGCCAAAAAAAATCCCCAACTACACAGAAATCATATAAATCACACCCTACAAAGTTATAATTGAATTGAATTATACTGCAAAAAGGAGCAGAAATTTGAGTAATGAACAAGTATGACTATCAAAACTTAATCAAAAAAAGCAGAATTTTTTTTGCAAGAAGTGCTTACAATGTAAGAGAAATCCCTATCAGGATCAATGTTTTCATCATCATCATCATCTTGCACAATATAAGCTTCACCCTCTTCAAGCTCAAATTTTCTCATCTTCAAACCCCTCAAATAACCAAACAAAATTTTTAAAAAAAATCCCAACTCAACCTAATAACACCCAAATTATCATCTAAAAAAAAGCAGTAAACACACTCTTAAATAAATTCCAAAAACCCTAAAAAAAACAGCTTTAATCTCAATCAGAGTAAAAGCTGATAATCCAAAGAGATTTCAGAAACCCACTTCGAAAATCCAAAACCCAGAAAAACCCATGAAGCAAATCCCTCAAAACTACCATTATAAGCCACAATTTCTTCACTAAAACACAAAAAACGCACCACCCTAATAATCAAATGTCACCCAATAAGGGTAATAAATCAATCCCAATATCAAAAAAAAACTACAGCTTTCTAAAAACGTCAAAAAAAATTCAATGATACTCTTTATTTTTTCTGCTTCCCCAGAATTTTTATTGAGCCCAAATCATCAAATATTACATTAGATAAGTGTGTTAACAAATACGCTTTTCTTTTGGGTATTTTTTTTCTGTGTTCTTTCTTCTACTTTCTCTCTCCTCCCCTTTCTTTCTCTGTCTAGCCTTTTCTGAGTGGTGTTTCAACAGAACAACATCAAAAAAAAATTATAAAAATTAAATAAAAAGTAAAAAAAAATTAAAGTTTTTTGGGGTTTTTGTTTTTCTGAGAGAGCGGTAAAATATTCCAGATACCGACGTAACCCCAGAGAAAGAGAGGGGAGTAGAGAGATTTTGGTGGGATGATTTAAGAGATGATGGTCGAAAAGGGTATTTTAGTCTTTTCAGGTATGAGTGCGTGGACCTACTTGACTATCGACGCCTTTGCCGATTTGTTGGGGTGTTGTTTTCTTTATGAGAAGTTACGTAAATACCCTTATAGTATTTTGTTCTGTGTGAAATGTGAATGAAATGAATAAGATTGTTGTGTTGTGTGTTGTGACTTGTGAGGATAAGTGTCATATTAATTGACGATTGTCCTTTGACATGTATTTTTGGCCTTTGAGTTTGCTGACTCTAGAATTGTCGTCTATGACTATGACTATGACTATAACTCTATAAGTTGGTACTTGTAATTTAACTTTGGGTTAGCGGTTAGGTAGATAGATCTTCAATGTGTGAAAAAAATGGGAATTGTTAGTCCTACAGTTGTGTATATCTTTAAAATAAAACCATGTGTTTATAGATACACTATCATGTAAAGTATTGAATGTGTATAAATATTCGTTTGGGATACGAAATTTGACTTTTTACTCTTATTTCTTCCCTTGAAATATCTGGTCATGTTATATTTGATATTGTATATTAAGGTGATTAGTAGGTTAGTTATCAATTAGTATTATGTGCATCTGATAGGCAAATACATTATAAATTCATTTGGTAAAGAACTTATATGGACCTGGTCCTAGAGGTGATCAAATCGCAGGTCGGGTCGGATACGGGCCGGACCACCCCTAAAAATTTGCCCATTGATCGGGTCGGGCCAAAATTTAGACTAAAAAGTCATTTTCGTCTTGCACAAAATCCGTCCCAAAGCCAAAAAAAACACGACGAGCCTAAAATCAGACCAAAAAATTCTGCCCAAGCCTAGGAAAAAATTCGGGCCGAGTTGGGCTAATTTGATCAGCTCTACCTGGTCCACACTAAATTTAGTGTGGACCTAATGTTCATACATGTGATTTATGAAAAAAAGAGTCACTATGTTATATATATATATATATATATATATATATATATATATATATATATATATATATATATAAGAGGAGTAGCTATAGATTGTAAAGGGTGACTATGTGAGAAGAAAATTTACTATTGTTATAAAGTGTAACTTTTATTATAAGATCATGGTAGATTAGTGTAACATCTATACAAATATATTAAAAGTCGTGCCTAAAGAAGTCTATGTGTCACGTGACACTCTACTCAAACTTCTAATGCAAATGCTTTATGTCCATGTGTACCCCTCAATAAAAAAAATTGTGTAATTGCAAGGTCTCGAACAAGTGACCTTCGAAATAAAAAGTAAGAGTTTAACCATCAATACACTCTCACTTTATTGTCTAATGTTTGAAATAAAATATGATAAAGTCTTATAATTAATATACTTGACTAAAAAGACTTAAACAAGTATATACATTTCTAACACTCTTATTACATAACTAACAAGAGATTATTGATGTCATATTCTTAAGTTATTATTTTCAAACTTAAACCTTTCAGATTTTTTTACTTATCACGTCATGACGTAAACTTTTTAATTTCTTAATGGACAAAAAATACAAAAAGTGGCAAAATAAATTATGGGAATTTAAGAATAATAACATACTTCCTCCGTTCTGTTTTAAATGAAACGTTTGCTTTTTCACGCAACCCAACGTGCTTCTTTAATTATTAATATCTTTAGTTGTGCACACCTAAAAAATATAAAAAAGTTATTATTTGATAGTATGCATCGAGACGAATCTAACAAGATCTCACTTGACTATGTTTTTCTTTATATAATAGCGAAAAATTGGAGTCAAAATTGATCAATAAATAGTGTCATTTCACCCAATGTTTCATTTAAAACAGAACGGAGGAAGTTTGTTTATTGTAACTTACCCGAGGCATCGCCCGGGCCAAAACACTAGTTAGATTGTAAAAGGTGACTATATGAAGAAAAAGGATTACTATATCACATTGATGGTTTCGATCCACACTAATATTAGTGCGGACCAGGTCCACACAAGACTATCTCATTTATTTGTGAGATCACTTTACTTTTAGTTAAAATGGGTCATTTTTAAAGTCAAGATGAGTCGTTAACAAGTTACTTGTTACAACAACTTTAAAACCCCTCGTGTTCGATAACATCAGATGTTGAAATAGTAAAATAATTTACTATACACACCATCTTATTCAAGGAGTTTATCCGTTAACAAGTTACCTATTGGAATAACTTTTAAAATACTCAACGTTCGATAACAACAAATGTTGAAATAGTGAAATAACAAAAGATTAAAAAAAAACATAAATCAACTTATACCCTGAAAAGGTACTCCAAAAGCTATTTTTAACCCCTCAAAAGTTACTTCAAAACTACATTTACCTTGAAAAGCTATTATGTTTAGTATATTCAAAATACTTTTTTTAGTTGCTAAAAGTTACATCAAAAGTTGAACCATTACTTTCTCAAACTCTATTTTTTCACCTTAGGTGTATTCTCTTCACCTTATATTTCTTAAACCGAACTTATTAAAACTTATTTGAATTGAACATATTGAAACTTTTTAAAATTATGTTATAAAGTGTTATAACTTATTTGAACTTATCGATCTTATCAATTTTATTACTAAAAGTTATCACAATTTATTAAAACTGAAACTTACTTCTTCTTTTTTAAGATAAGAGAACGCCTTTTTAATAGTAAAGTTGATTCATCCTACATCCGGGTGTACCATGTGCATCGTACACCCAAGACTAAATTTTGCTCATTTGGAATTATTTTTCTTAGTATATTTTGCTCATTTGGATGATCTCAGATGAGCAATGAGCATATATAAATAGCCTTGGGTGTACGGTGTACCATGCTCACGGTACACGGTACACCCGGGTGTATGATAAAATTTATAGTTGTATTATGAGTTGGTCAAACCTTTAAAGAATTATTAAAAACTATTGTTGACACTCTCGTAAAATTAAAAGGTATTAGTTTATTTTCTCTCCCAACTCTTTACTTAATTTAGGATTATTTTATTTGATTCTTAATGAGTTAGGTAACCAACATGTTAAAATCTACAACTTTTTATATTTGATAGGAAGCTTTGGAGAAGATTGTTCCTCGTTATATTTTCAACGCTAGGATATATAGTGTCTTACAAGGAAAAACAACGTAACATCTCCCATGGTTGCAAAATGGGACTTGCTTGCAATTTATAAAAGTTTCTAGTTTGTAGCCCAATCATTGGAGTAAAACAAGCAATATAACTTGGGTGAGCAATGTTGCTTAAACAAGCTATATAGCTTGCTTTAAAAGTGGTAGGACCCATTTGTTAAATTACCAATGATAGTCAAGAATAAGAGGTTAGTTGGCAAAGTGGGGGCACATTCAAGCTAGAACTAGTTGTTGCTTGCTATTGGAGTAGTATGTAGCTCAAATTTATCGTAGCTTGAAAAGGTGATGTGGCATGACAAGCAACATAGGGTTGTTGCTTGCCATTGGAGATGCTCTTTTATTAATTTTGTGAGTTCCAAGTCATATTGTTTCATGAGATACGTAAAATAATGAATTACACAAAAAAAAAAAGGTACTTCTTCAGTATTTTTTTCTATCTTATCCATCTACATTTGTACATTCTCCAATAGACATCTTCAAGTATTATTTGTATCTCATTAGGTATTAGTAAATATTAAGAAAAGTTTACATTCTAGAAGTTCACAAATTATTAGAATGGGCGGTCTAATTTTAACATAAAATTAGACAAACTCAAACCTAAGTTCTCCTAACAAGTCCACTCCATCGCACTATAACTCAACACTATCCCTAGACATCTCGCACCAACATAGTCGTCCATTCTTTTCTCCTTCCTTTATTTCTCTTTGAATCTCGAACTACAACAAAAAAAATTAAAAAACAATCTAGCAGTCTTACCGAATGGAAAATTAGTCACTAAATGGATTAAAAAATGTGATTACTGATGGATTAAACATGTCACTAAATAGATTAAACTAGTCACTATCTCTAAAGAGATGGTTTGTTCTCTTCTTAATATTGGGCTTGGGACATTGTCTAATTTTAAATTAAAAGTATGAGGTCTCTTACAAGAACAACTGCTAAAAGTTTAGATTGAAACGAGTCCAACAATATATCACATAATCACTTATTAAAAAGTATTGCACAAGCATGTATGTCATATTATGAATTAAATTAAAAAGTATGGTATAGGCATGTCATATTATAAATTAAACTTTGAAACATAAAAAATAGTATTACAATTCGTTTGGTCAGTAGTCATAAATGGTGGTAATGGTAATGTGATTTTATGTATATTTGTAAAGAAATTATAATATCAATATTCATGGTAATAAAATTTCATCACAAAACATGTGTTTTCTTTTTATAAACTAGTTGTTGGCCCGAGCGATGCTCCGTATCACTGTTGATTCGTTTTTTTATTTTTTAATGAAATTGATTGAGTTACATGCCGCAATACCAGCGTATACATTCCATTGACATGTGACGACCTTCAATACTTCCACACACGTCTTAATAATATATACAAAAAATAGATGAGCAATTATGTGTTTTGTTTAATAAAAAAAACAACGAAATTGCTCATTTGGAGTTGAATGCACCTAAGGATGGGAATGGACTCAGGACCCGACCCTGATCCCGGAGGCCGCAACCCATTTTTAAGGGTATGAGTCTAGAATATTAAGACCCATTGTGTGTGGGTCGGATCTGGGTCCGGGTATTATAAAATCGGGACTAAATCTCATATTCATCTCAACACTCGGTTTCTAGCAGATGAAATATGTTGGATTGGTAGTGTTGATGGGGTTTTCAAAGTCAAGGATGCGTATCGTATTGCGATGGAGAATGAAGATAATGCTTCAAGCTCTATGGGGTTTGATCCTATATGGAAGCACATATGGAGCTTGCGTATCCCACCTAAAGTTAGTAATTTTCTATGGAGGGCTACATGGGATATTCACCCCCATAATTGTAATTTGAAAATGAAGAGGGTTGTGGAGATGGATAATTGCACTCGTTGTGGGGCTATAGAGGATGCTCTTCACTGCTTTAGAGACTATGAGTAGGCTCGGCTGGCTTGGGCGCTTGATGGCAGTGACTGGAGATGTGAAGAAGCCTCAAATTTCATGGAATGGTTAGCTTAAATTTTTGAGAAGTACCCGAAAGATAAGCAGGAGTTATTCACTATGAAAGTGTGGCAGTTGTGGAGGTGCCGCAATGAGCTCATCTTTCAAGACAAAGTCTGCTCGCAAAGAGTTGGTTTGGGCTCGTGCTCACGAGTACACTTCAAGCAGCTACAAGAAGTTTTGTGGAAAACCATGAGGTGGGGGGAACTAGAGCAAAGGCACACTGGTGCCCTCCCTACGCTGGGACTGTGAAGATTAATGTGGATGCTTCGATTAATAGAGAGTGTGGTAGAGTGGGCTTGGGGCTGGTTGCAAGAGATGAAAAGGGGGTGGTTCGTGCGATGGCACATACTCTATTCCACGAGTGGACTGCTGAGCAAGCCGAGGCAGCAGTTGTGCTTGTGCTATGGGCTAATAAAGTGGCTCTGGAGCAAGGATGGGCGAGTGTGGTGGTAGAGAGTGATGTCCAGATGATTGTTAATGCGGATAACTCATTGATCCAGAGGAGAGGAGATATCCAAACCATGATGGAAGATGTGCGCTTCTACATATCTCAATTTGTTTGCATTAGTTACTCATTTTGTTTTCGAGAATGTAAAGAAATTGCCCATCGTCTAGCTAAATGGGCTACTTCTAGTTTTTGTGATGAGGTTTGGCTTGATAAGGGTCCTATTTGGATCTCGGACTTGATTGTATCGGATTATCTGAACAATATTCATTAATAAAATTGCCTACCTTTTCACCTCAAAAAAAAACAAACAAGGAGTCACAATGTTTGCTACTGAAATGTACCTGTAACACCCCGAAAATTCTCTATTTTCCAAAATACCTTTTCAATATAAAACTTAGAGAATTATCAAAGCATTATCTCCCGTGTGATAACGTATCGGCTTATTCAGAATTTTGCAGCGGAAATAATAATAATAAATAACTTTGAAAATAAAATTTAGTCAACAAAAAGTCAACTCCAAAAGTCAAACCAAAGTCAAACCAACAATAAGTCAAAAGTCAACTATAGAAGTAAAAGTCAACTATAATAATAATAAAGGCAACACAGGATTAGATAAGGTGATCATTAACTTAACAACCCAAGCTCTCCAACTTCCCGAACCCATGATGCATCATCTTCAAACCTGTAATCGACGATGCTCTATTGATCCCGAGAGACTGCTCACCAAATGGGTCATCACAGGATCAATAAGGCATAGCCATGATCAACACATACACACACAGCACGTAATCAGCAAAGCTGAGTACTACATAGTGAATAAATATAAAACCTAACATGATACTAACAAACATTAAGCAGGGATAAACAATAATATAATAACATAGCATACTACTTTACTAAACTAAACTCCACAACTAATAAATTAAGCAGTTGATCAGCTCTAGGCTATATAAGTACAATTTTAAACCTTTTTAGGATGTCCTTTGTTTTGTAACCTGGTCTTTATTTTCAGTGTGAACTACAAGAGTTAGGAGTAATTTTGACTATTAGCAATTGCTTTTTGAATGCTTAGAGCTAGTAGTAATTTTGACTATTTAACATATAAACTTTGGCTTTAGAGCCTAAGACTACCACTTTTTTCCTATAGTTATTAATTATTTTAGAGTTTTTTGCGGGGATATACTTGGGTAATAGGGTATTTTGTGGGGATATACCTCACTAATTTTTTTTGTGGGGATATACCAACCTAAATTTAAGTTTTGTTAAAAGATACCAAAAACACTATTTCCGACGAGAAAGTCAAATTTTCGGCCTTTGACTTGGTAACTTAACCCTAATTTATACCCTCTAGCACAAATTTAAACCACATAGTACAATTGAAGAACACAAGAAGTTAATTGAATTGAGATTAAAGCTAAAATACGACACCATACCTTGCAATTGATGATTTTGGGCTGCCCTTTCTTGCTGAATTGAAGAGTGTTCTTTTTCAAGGTTTAAGGAGCGGGAAATGTTAAGGGAGAAGGTTCGTTATTAAGGGAGGGAATTTTTTAAAAAAATTGTTAAAAAATACATTTCAATAGTATGCGCGTGGTTGAGGGGGTAAAACACAACATTTGTGGCTCACTCGCGAGTTCCTACCAAGTCAAAGGCCGAAAATTTGACTTTCTCGCCAGAAATAGTGTTTTTGGTACCTTTTAACAAAACTTAAACTTAAGTTGGTATATCCTCACAAAAAAAAATTAGTGAGGTATATCCCCACTAAATGCCCTATTACCCTGGTATATCCCCGCAAAAAACTCATTATTTTATCCTACATTTAACAGTAATGAAATATTTTTAGTAATTTAAATACTATATAGCCTGTTCGCGAGCTTTTGAGCCGAATTTAAGATAGCTCAGGCTCGACTCATTAGGGTCTCGAGCCGAGCTTTGACCGAGCCGAGCTCAAATAGTTTACGAGCCACCCTAGCTCATTAACACTCCTAGTGTTGATGCAAGTAGGTTCTGATGGGTTGAGACTTGAGAACCCCCAAGTTGCGGAATTCAAAGTCCCAAACTCCCAACTCCCAAGGGTGTGAAGAGCAGATGTTTTAGCAAAGTGCAGAACTCTAAAAAACAAAGTGGGATCAGTAAATAATAATATATGCCCACTAAACACTCATTAAAGAGGTCAAAGGTTAACTTCCCTTTTTCCTGATTACCCTCAACCACCAAACACCCCCTCAAAACTTTTCTTTGTATGCTAACTATCTCAACGAGTTTTAAAAGTTAGAGCACATTATATATACATCCACATGTAACAGGATGTCTACAAGATTCCTGCCAGTAAACAACTACCTAGCACCTGAAACACAATCCTACTCTGTATTTTCTTAAATCTTAATCCAGGTATAAATTGTTGAGAAGAGCTAAGTCACGAAAAAATTGGTGGTATAACTGTATAACTTGAGCTCTTCCATTATAACTTCGGATCCAATCAAGGCTGCTGCACCATATTCCAGTTTCGATCCGGACCAGGATCTTGAAGATTAAGGTCAGCACATTTAGAGAGCAGATCCTACACAATCAATCATCATAATTAGATAGAATAAAGAATTTTCAAAAGGTATGATTATTGTAGCTTCATTATGGAAAGCATGCCAAGATATTCAACCTAGAATCCTGATTAGAGATCAGGGAAACAATTCATACAAACATGAAATTAGCAACATATTTAGATGCCTACAATTCAAATACGTACCTCAGGTCATATTAAAAATCTACCTTTACTATTTTCAAAAGAAGAGTAATTTGCTGATTATCGTAAAAACATTAATTTTCGGAAATACAAAAAAAATTAATTTAACAGGATCCTACGTATATGTCAAGTGTTACGGTCAAACGTTGATGTATATATGTCAAGTGTTACATGTATTGAAAAATGGAAAAACTTCTAAATTTTAATTAAGCGTACAACAGATCTCGGGTGGGGGGGGGGCAATGGAAGTTTCATAGTAGTACTTTTCATCAATGCAAATTACATCAGCAACTATTTCAGAAAGCTCAATAGCATGGAAGGATACACTTGTTCATGTAGGTAACAAAGATTCGTGTTTGTATTCTTAACTAAATGAAAAATACTAACGTGTAATATAATATGATTATAATTTAGAAAGGACCAAAATAGATGCCTGAACTCACACTTCTTTGAAATTTTTTTACTCAAGAATAATGGTTAGAATATCGATGAGTTTTAGAGGAGAGGGAAAGAGATGGTGAATAATTTCCAATAAGGTTCCTAGTTAATGTTCCAAAGCTGACACAATTTAGCAGGTATTCATATATGTACTGACTTCAAAATTTCTGCTCCATAACTGCTTTTCAAGATTCCATGCATCTCTATATGCTAACAGTGATTGGTTCCCTTCTACAGAGTCCTCTGTATGCTTATTAAATCAAGCTCTACTTATGCAGTCATTGTCTAAAAAATTCTTTTTCGATTTTATTGATCATTCAGTTTTTTAGCAATTTGCATACCTGAAAATCTATTGACTTGCTATAATTTTCAGCTTGTTGCTTCTCAGCTACTTTTGTCAAAACCTGATCGACCAAGTAAGACTTGACCACCTTCAAGAAAATGAGAACAAGGAAAATTAAGTATGAGCAAAAACCTCAATGATGATTCATGAGGTATTTCCTCTATAATTTCTGTTTAAAGATAGATGTACAAAGTGAAAAAATATACTAGATTAGTACATATAATTGTATATGCCCAAACAAACAACAACAACAACTAAGCCTTATTCCCAAAGTGATTTGGGGTCGGCTAACATGAATCGTCAACTGAAACCGTTACCAGAGGAGATGGCATCGACAAGAGTGATAAAAATGGGTTTTTTTTTTTAAGAATTTTTAAAGATTTTTTTTTTTTTTTTTTTTTTTTTTGAAAACAAGGTTTGCACCAACAAGTTTTAAAAGAGGTTTTCAACAAAAGGTTTTAAACAAATAAATGCATTAATCACACCCCTTCCTCCACATGGATACTGCCCCTCCACCCACTTCTATCCAACGTCATGCTCTCCTCAATCCCAAGTAACCTCATATCACTTTCAATTACCTTCATCCAAGTCATCTTAGGTCTTCCCCTACCCCTTACAATTTGGTTACTCCTCCACTCTTCAATTCTTCTCACCGGTGCATCACCTGATCTCCTTTTCACATGACCAAACCATCTTAACCGATTCTCCCTCATCTTTTCTTCGATGGATGCAACTCCAACTTTTTCCCGGATCACTTCATTTCTTAATCGGTCCTTCCTAGATTAGTACATATAATTGTATATGCCCGATTGCTATAAAAAAGGGAATATGTATCTTATGACATAAATGCACCTGCAGAAGCTTCTCTCTTAAAGATGGATTGAGAATTTGGCAAAATCTTTCATCTTCCTGATTTAGGCACCACTGCACCTGAAATTCACCAACAAAAAATCCCAGGATCGACTACTTTAACTTAGAAAGAAACAATGGTCATACAACATATTAAATTTAAGATTCTACAATTTTTGGTAACAACCTTATACGCATACTCAGCACATGAATCATGCAGAACCCCATGTGAGGCAATTTGAGAATATGAAGCAGCATAAGTTGAAAGTAAGGCCCTTTCAAAATCATCATACAAGGTTTCTCCCACTGCTTTTGAAATGCCAAAGTACTCCACAACATTCTTGAGCATATTCCTGTCAATCTTCTCCCCATTGCGATCCTGATTAATCTATATATGACACGATAGGTTTAGGGACAAATATAATAATAGTACTTGGACCAATTAACCAACCAATGCAATAAAAGAGTTCGCCCTACCAATGACAATGCAGCAGTAATTAATTGATTACTACACCTTGCATTCACCTGAAATATAACAAGTTAAGCAAATCACACGATGGCAGATGCTATCAGTTTGAAAAAGAAAAAAAGGACCCCTATCTAGTGAACACAACTGCCAGCAGTGCTTAAGCATCAAATAGAATATCTTACCATATTGTGAAAGCATCTAGTAGCTAGCTCCAGAAGGCCAAAAGCTCCGGTGCGGGGGATATAGAAACGATCAAGGTAACTAAAGAATCTAGATAACCACCTGGCCATCACTTGATAGCTAGACCACTTTGTCACAAGCTCAGTCAAGAGAGTTGCATCATTTTTGTTCTCCAATGACGGAATGACCTGAGAACATGAGAAAAAGGGGCAAAAAAAAAATGTCAAACACAATAGCAAAACACAAACAGCTTTTGGATAAAGAACAAGTATTTCAGACAGTATATATGAGTACAGGTTTTATCATAAAAACTAGTACTGATTGAACAAGAATCCTTTTCTTTTTCTCTTTATTGCTCCATTAGACATTTCCAGTGGAAGGTTGACATATTATAAATGACCACACTCAATAGCCTAGATCTTCCTATATTGGACTCGGTATTGACTGTTCATATTGTCAGAGAAGAAACTTGCACAGGTTTGCTTGTTAAACATAATGCATGCAGAAGAAAGGTAAATTATGGCCATCTCTAAAGCTGTTGTACCTCGTAGCTGGGTCATGGGAGCTTATTTGCCTGTAACAAATTTAGTTTTGGTTTTGGACAAAAAATAAAGCAAAAAAATTGTAAACAATACAAGATGGATACAGATTGCAGCCAACAGAAAAGCGTCACATATAGGAGTAAGTTCTCGAACCACACATACAGCATGTGACTTGTGAGTCAGAGAATATTCATGTCAAATCTAGACCATGGCTTAGAGCATCAACACACGTATAAAACCTAATTATATTTTTTATAAAAAAAATATACTAACTTCAAATATCATGCATAAGGAAGATCACTACAGATCTTGACAAACAAATTTCTAATAGTGAATAACTGAATAATGAGAGGATGAAGAGATAAATTATCTTCTAACGAAGAATATTGTAGCCAGATAAAACCACCTCACAGCTTATTTTTTTGCGCTGTGGTTTCTCGACCTATGCATCGATTGATATATAATTCATAAACAAATATATTTGAGGCATGACATCAGGAAGCAGTTAAAGCACAATTTAAACTAGAGTTACAGTAGGTGCAGAACTCCTGCAATCCAATTATTTGTTTGCAAAGTTAAGTTCAACAGAAAACAAAAGCAGTGATGCAATTTTAGAACGTGTTAATCATCTAAGCATTTGAAATTCACCAAGCAATATGAAGCTCTTTATTGCAAACAATATATTGCACGTCTTACTATAGACACAATCACCGGGGCAGTACACAAAAGGTAGATAGAAATATCTCTCTTCTACAGCACGTATTCTTGGCAACAGCGAGACCGAGAACCTGACAACTGATAGGTAACATGTATTATTAGTATCATTATTAGCTATTAGTCTATTACATGCGACTGAGTAGATATTTTCATAAAAGAGCATAAAGATTAGTAAGGCCCTAAGAGTTTGGGAATTTCCAAGTCGTTCCACATTTGAAAATTAGCTAAAAATATAGTCCTATGTGCATTAAAAGAAATATTATATTTATCGTCAACTTCACTAACAATAAGAAAACTCTCTGCAAGGATCAAATGTGCTGCAATTAATTCTTACCAATGAGTTGACACACTCTTCTAAACCATTTTTATATCGTTCGTAGAGCACCCTGGAATTTTCGGAAGAGACTCTCTGGACACACAGTAGGTAAACACATCTACCAGAGTGAAGGAGCAAATGATTCATAAAAGGAAAGAAAAACAACTAATGCAACAAATTTAAAACAAGAGCCAAATTGGATACTCATAGAATCTCTGATACTCCTCTGCACTGAACTTAACATTAGGGTATCCTTCCATAATCTTCCTTGTTCTTACAAAGGCCTCATCCAATATCATCAATCCATCTTCCAAACTCAAACTGGTGACCATTTTTAACAACTTCACACCAACACCGTCAAACTATCTGGAAACACCAAGGTATTCATTTACTCAGTTGATATTTTAACAGCTTTTACGTGTAATCCATAACCGTAAAAAAAAAAGGCAACAAGCAGAGATAAAATTCAGTAACCCACACCATAGATTGTAAAATTATCTATTCAAACAGACGGACAAAACATGACATTACACGAGGAGCTCCATTTACATGATCGATTAAACCAATTAAACTCCAAAATAACAATTGAAAGAAAAAAGAACCGGCAGATCAGTTCTTTGAGTCTTACAAGACCTAAACTCAAAACACTTCCCCTGATGCTAAACTCCATATAAAACCTCTTGAGGATGGATATGCTCGAATTTCTAAATATTGTGGCACCATATGAACATAATGTAGTTGAGGGCCTTGACATACATTTCATGAACCTAAGCAACCTCATTAACTCAATAACCAGGAAATTTAACATGCAACGTATCGGATAAACCACGGATGACGCTAATTAGTAATTAGTAATTAGTAACAGAATGGATTAGATATCTAAGATGTTGATCAACTTAACTACTATGGCACTTCATAAAACACTGCATCAAGACCTCCAATTCATTAAAAAAAGGAAAAAAAATTAAACAAATTGATCCTAAAAAGAGGAATCCAACTTTACTACATTAGAAAAAATTCCAACCAAAATAGCTTCAAAAGTTCAAAACACAATCACCTGAAACAAAAAAAAAATTATATCCAAAAACAAACAAAAAAATATTCTCTACCCACAAAAAAGAAAAAGTAATCACACAAAACCCTCCTAGAAGATTCTCAGAACCCTTGAAATTATTTTTTTCATAAAAAAAATAAAATCAAATAATCAAACCCACAGATTAAACCTCCAACTCCTCCACACCCCCAGAAAAAAAAAATAATAAAAAAATAATCGCAGAACATCATGACATAAGCAATGTAAGAGGTAAAAAAACCCCAGAAAACCCTAATAAAATCTAGCGAATAGAATTAACAGATGACAATGTAAGATCACAAACGCAGAACCAAATTAATTTTAAATAATGGAAAAAAAAACTAGAATTCGATATATTCAGAAAAAAAAAGAAGGTACCAAAAAAAGAAGAAGATGAAAAATCAAAAGGAGTAAAGAGTAGTAGTTTCACCAGAATTAGATGGGTGAAGTTTAGAATCCGGGAATTTCGTTGAGTTTTGGGTTGTCTTACTCTTTCCCCGGCAAAGAGAGTGGACAAATACTGTGAATGTAGAGAAGAGAGAGACAGGAAAGGAAGGAAATAGTGGCCTTTGTTTTTGTTGTTGTTGTAACTTGTAAATAAACGCCTACGTTGGGTTATGCGTCTCCAGTCTCCTTTATATAATCAAAGTTCGTCAAATATTAGTAGGAACATAATCCAAATTACTACCCATGTCTCATGTGTATAATGATTCTAGCAAGTTTTCAAACTCGTACAAAGCACAATTTTAAATAGCAGTGATCATGGATCAGGTAGGGCCGGACTTTGGCCAAAAAAAAAGTGACCCATTTCGGCCCAAAGCCTCGGGCCGAGATTCTAGCGCCAAAACCCGCTAATTTGGACCGGGTTGAACGGGCTTTTCAGGCCATTTTCGACCCGGTCAAAAATTTAGACTAATTTTCCATATATAAGTTGCCCGTGGCCCGGTTTTTTGCCCAAAAAACTGGGCGGCCTGGGCCAGACCCGAACCACAGGCTGAAAAGTCGTGCCCAAAATCCATCCATTTCGGGCCGGGTCAGGCCCATGTTCATCACCTCTATTTCTAAATTTAGGCAAAATTGACTTAGGTGCAAGGATCACGACAAACATTGACTAGTACCTAGTAGCCACTAGTCAGAATATCATGACATTTTCTGCCTTGGTGCAAAGCGTATCAATAATGACGCCGAAGGTGGAATCTCCGGCCAAAATATTGACCTCCGACATCATTAGTATTTTCAAAATTCCATGTCATTATTCAATTATTGTGTCATTTTATGGTGTGTTGTGTGTTTTGCATCATTTCTCAAGCATTTTGTATAACAAAAATACTTTCTCCATTTAGAAATAGTTGCTCCTTTTGCATAGTGTTTACTGTTCACATCTCACACTTTCATTGTCTTTGGTGATTTATCTTTTAGGAGAAACATAGTCATGTGAGATCTTGTTAGGTTTGTTTCAATGTATATTTTTCTAATATCAATTTTTTTAATTTTTACTTATTGATACTTAAGATATTAACGTTTGAAATCATGCATCGGCAAGCGTGAAAACATGAAATAGTCCAACAATTTCTAAACGAAAGAAGTATTTTATAGTGTGTTGTGTGTCATTTTTCAATCATTATCTATCATTTTATGAGGGGTCGCTGTAGATTTTGAATTTAAAAAGGTATATGCATCCTCAATAATGCCGTTAATGACACAAGATGAATCACAACAATTGAATTTAATTTAATGCAATGCTCAAACAATATAATCGAGAAAGATGCGCATTTATGAAAATGACACTAGTGACATGAGAATGATGATGCCATGATGGCCATTAGATTTGAGCTATCCAATGGTGATAGTGTGGGAGTGATTCCCACCATAACAAAGGGCTGTACTACGGGAGGGGGGCATTTGAATAGATATGTATCTTGTAATATTGATAGTACCATATAATTCTAAATTTCACAATCCGCATGGGTTAGGATCAGTTCTCATTACTAGATATTTTGTGTAAACACACACAAAAGAAATCAACCGTTCAATAATATTGGTTCTACAAGGACTAAAATAATGATCAGTGCTGGTCCACTGAATTCAATAACAGCTTCATGCCTTTGGCTAAAGCTGAACAAAATCATTAATGTTTGCACTATGCAAAAAATTTCCTTACTGTATGGTAAATTTCTACAATGATGTATTATCACTATAGTCTGTACACACTTGCAAAAAATGGTGAACAAACAGAATAAGTGTTGTAGACGAGTTCCTATTATGAACGCAAACATTTGCTTTGCGAAGTCTGTCATAAGCTGAACGCTTCTTCTGGACCTCGCCGCTGAGAGTATTCAATTTGCCGGCGCTTTCCCTACGGCACTTTTTCCGCTTCTTATGAGGCATAGGTAGACTTCACAAAAATTTGGGGCCATGTACAGAATTAAGAACAAGTCACAAGTGTTTATATACTTGAAGAATTTTGTATTTTCGCGTCTTTATGTGTTGTGTAATTGTGTTGTGCTGTGTTGTGTTGAGGACCACAACCTCTCGTCACTATTGGACTTTTCCTTTACCAAGCGTACTTAACCAACCACTCCAAGCTCTGTCAAAGAAGAATCAGATAAACAGTCTAAATGAATTGCTTCTTATGTTGGTATTTCAAAGCAGAACATTTGATTTAGAAAAGTGCACTACTCAAATTTTTCAATGTTTCTCTTTTTCTCCTTTGATGAATGATTTGGAATATTGGATTATGGAAGTCTAGTCTGATACCTTGATGCATTCAGGTAGATCATCAATTTTTGTTCTGACATGAGCCTGCAGAAGATTGACATCGCATTAGACAATTGAAAAATTAAGTCTAGACTTTGCTAGGCATGAATTTGAATGTGGAACACAATCTTCTTATTTTTGTTTTTTGAAGCATTGATGCAGTGTCTTACTAAGTTTCAAATAGCATGCTTCTAAGCATAAAGTCCAATTCATCATTGCTAAATGAGAGTATATCAAAGACGTGCGCCTATGGAAGCAGGATTAGGACTTGAGTACCAAAGTTTCAGGCCTTAGCAAGGACGAAACCAGAACAGACTGAATGAGGGGGTATGAACACCTCAAGAAATACTCAACACGGAAAAAGGGGAAAACAGAAAAGAAATCATAGATAGTACAGGAAGAGCAAGTGTACACAGAATTGATGAATTGTAATTAACAGAAAATGATATCACAGTGTCGCGCAGCAACATGATCAATGTCTAAACTCTAAACAAGAATGTACACAAAAAATATTAATTCAAGAGATTATGTAAAAATTAATGAAATTTAGATACCTCCATGACCCGAAGGCTGGATTCATCTCGACTTGTGGCCAGAGAAACAAGGATTACTAAAGCTGCTGCCACAGTTGAGGGCCAATATCTTAGATGATTATGGTCGAGCAGTGATAGACCAGCCAAATACTTGGCCTTTCTTTGCATTCTTTCATCAGCTGTCGCAGCTTTTAGATAAAACCTGAGATTTTGAGAAGGTTATCAGCAAAAAATCTGGAAACGTAAGGGATTCAACAAATCATACACAGTGAACTTCAAATGTTATCTTTCATTTTCACTTAATTATTGAAATGCATCTAAAATTGGATTATGTTAATATGAGAGTGCTGTATGTACCACATGAAGTTGTAAATTGTTGGTGAGACACAGTGAAACTTAAGGACCTCTTGCACTACCCATTCCATTGCTACTACTTCATATCTGCTGTACACATTGCTTTCCACATAGAAAGACTTTTGCCGAACACTGAAAGTCAAACAGAAAACTTTATTAGTCGAATTCAGAAAACCCTATTACGAGGAAAATCTCTTTCTCAACATAGTGGCAAATATAGAGCTACTAGTTGATAAAATAATACTATGAGGAGAGTAGCAAGAAGCAGCACACAATGTATTTACCAAGTCTAGCACACTAGGAAACTCCGGTTGAGTAGACTAGTGAAATTATATAAGAAGTATAAGTCATGTTATGTTGCCATATCCGGCCTATCATCATTCATCACTATGAGTCTGAGACGACCCTGAACTAGAAGGCTATGACTCATATACTTGTCGTGGAACTCCAATAATACAACGGTTATAAAATGAAGAACTAGACATGAAGGGAAGATAGCTCATGCATCAAGTCATCATATAATGTGAATAAATAAACAAATGGAAGATGAATTCATCAATTATCACCTGTTGTAAGGTTGATTCTCTTCAATTCTCATGGCCAAGGTGAGGCAGGCTATGCCAAGTAGTTGTAGGTTCTTCCTACTTGTAAAAAATCCCTTGCTCAGAAATCGATCAAGGAGACGCACACTAAGAAACATGGTTTCATTCTGAAGATCCTTTTTCCTGGACAACTATTCGTTCAAAGAATGGATTGCAGTCAATTAACCATATAAAGTCATGCAAGCCAAAGAGGTAAATCAGACAACAGGAAGATACTTTGTATTTTTATGGCAACAACAAGAAGTGACTTACTATAGCTAAGTAATATGAGGCACAAGTGTAAGGAAATACAAGGCTGTTGGTAGAAATTATTTCTGTTAAGAAAGGGCTAAAATTCACAGAATGTTCAAGTCTTCAAGGCAATCTCTTATTCTTGCTACCTACCAAAGTCTTGTGTAAATGTACCATATAGTGAAAACATGCACAATGATCATATTAAATACATAATTAACACCTTTCATAAGGATAATCAGAAAATTAGTAATCTAGATCGGTATCATCAACCCACTACAACAACGCTTGGTTTTAGAAGGGTTAGATGTACGCAATTTTGTTAGCAAAGTTATCCTTATAGAACTCCTTCGTGGTTTCTAGCGTTACCACCTAATAATACTCCCTGATATCATATAGTGTAATACCTTGATTTAAGATAGTGCGCTCATCCTCATTCGACATTTACGAATTAAAGTAATTCACAAATCGTGTAGGGAATTTCCTTATATGCATTCCACAAAAAATTTCTTACGCTCTCTAGTTCCTCATATAATAGTATAATTTCTAATATTTGATCTCACATGTAGGACTTCAAGAGGATTTTTTTAGGGGGATTCATATCACATTGAGAGTTGTAATGTTGTATAGGTAAAATATATTCGTGGAATTATACAGAAATCATTTTACGGGGAAATATTAAGTTGGAAAACTCATAAATAAAACAGGTGAAATTGAACCCTTTCTTTTCTTTTTGGCTGATAATATGATATTTGAACTTGGAAGTAACTAGAAGTCTAGTATAACAGGACATACTATAAAATTACAGATTTACATTTGCAAAAAGAAAATCAATTTTTTTTTATAAAACAAATGGCGGAGAGGAATCTAGTTAAGCACGTGACTTGTGCGCACAACTCGTGTACCAGTGCTATACGCGAAAACTCGTGTATCAGTAGCTTGATTATGAAGCTACACCTTCAGGACAAATTTTTTAATTTAAAAAAAAACACGAGGACTTATTTACCTTATGTGGCAACGTATCATTGGCAAAATTCTCAAATGTATACTGTAATCATATTCGTGCCACACTGAATTTTCTCTCTAAAAACAGTTACAGAATTCCAGTTGTCCAAAAAAGTAAAATGAAAAAACTGGAAACAACGTCTGCTGATGTCTAAGAGTAGAGAAGTAAACTAGAAGAAATTCAAGCTTCAACAATGGCGATTAAAACGAAACAACTCACCTCAATAATCCAATTAACCATCAGTAGCCGTTGCTCAACGATTAATCCTCCGTAATTGGTGGCAAAATCATATTCTTCAACGTAATCTTTCACCTTCACCGCTTGATTTCTCTCTCTACTTCTCAACCTTCTGTAGCTCTCTTCATCTTCCTCACCTTCAAATCTCCAATACTACAAACAAACACACAATTGATCACAAATTAATCAAAATATTAAACAGAATGTGACATTAGGTAATCAATTGAATTGAATTAATACTCACAGCAAGTTCATCCGAATATTGATCATCGAATAGAGAGGAAACTGCATAATCAGGAGAATTAGAGCTCATTGTTAAGAACTGTTGATAAAATTCCATGAAGAGAGAGAAACAAGGAGAAGGAGTAGAATCATCGCCGGATTTCTCAGAAAATTGGCTGCCGGAATTCAACCACATTGAAGGAGTGTATTCGTCGGTGAAATCCTCGAACTCTGATTCTCCATAACCGGAAAAAATCTCCGAGTAATTCGTTGCCGATGAAACCTCGTAATCTTCGTATGAGAAATTCTCAGTGCAAGCCAAGTCAGAGCTGATGTTTCCGACGTCAAAATCGCCGGAGTTTTTCTGCTCAACAGTAGTCGTCGTATTCGCCGGAGATTGTAAAACCGCGGAGAATTCCGTTGGAACGACGCTGTTTCGCTTCGACTCTGCTTCAGCTGCAACAACAGAGCAGGATTCAACACATGAATTCTCGGACACTGAGATTTGAGCAATTTCCTTCTTCTGCAGCTTCGGAATCACCTCATTTTCTCTATGAAACACCGCGTTTGGAGGCAGAACCGCTGATTCGAGTGTCGTATTGCAAGAGACTTCATCACAATTTGAATTGACAGAGAGATTAAGCTTCAATGAAGCATTTGAAGCGGTGAAATTGCAGAGAATTGGAGAAATGTGAGCTCGTTTTCGTCGAGGAATCTTCGATCGCTGATTCTTCGTCGAAAATTCAGCAGCCACAGTAGTAGCAGTAGCAGTAGTTTGTTCAGCAATCTTTCGCTTCATGTCTGAGATTTTAGCTTCGAAATTTCCGAATTGTTCAATAGAAATGTGGAATTCAGAAATGTTGTTATGAGTTCACCGTTTGTCAGAGAATGTAGTTAGGTTTGCGATTTGTAGAGAGAGAGAGAGAGAGAGAGGAGAGGAGGTGAAGAGTGAGCTGCAACTGCATGAAGCAGGGGAACGTGCGCGGTTATGAAGTTTTAGGGGGAGAGAGAAAATGTGAAAATACTGTTATAGTTGATGGTTAATGGGTTTATGGTTAGTGGTCCACTTCTCGAATTTAAATTAATTTTGAACGTAACAATAACATGTGATGTTTAACTATATTATTCTTATTGTAATAATTTTTAAGTGAGAAAACGCTTCATGTTTTCTCTCGTGTTGTGATCATTTGAATTTTTGCAGTGTTGGGAATCGTGAGTACGATTTTACAAGAGGGTAAATACCTTTGTGAATCTATAATCCCTATAGGAGAGTGGATTAAGAATTTCATCAAACTTCTTGCAAATAAGAACCAACTTCAAGATTTCCCGGGTATTCATCATGAAGATCCTTTCATAGCCACCTTATGGGCCATTTGGTTGCATAGAAACGAGGTAGTGTACGTTCAAATCAAGCTCGCCTAACCCAAGTAGAGTGATGACAATTTTCAAGGATTGGTTAGCTAGATTAGAGAGTTTCAAGACTGAGATCACTACTAAAGAAGAGAGTTCTCAAAGACAAATCAACATTTCTTGGAGCAAAGGTTCTATCAACACTTCAAGACTCACTTGTGTTCAAGTGGATGGGGCTTGGAAAAAGAAGAAAAACTCGAAGGAATGGTAAGCCGCTACTGCTTGGGTTGAAGAAGGAAACAAGAGTAACAATGAGTCTACAAAAGTTCTAGCTATTTCTCCTATACAAACGGAAGCTCTAGCTATTCTTAATTGTCTACAAAGTTGGGAGGGGAAAACAAAAGCTATTGCCTTAAAATCTGATTGCAGAGAGCTGATCTTGGCAATGAAGGAAGCGAGCAACTCAGCAACGGAGATCAGGAGCATAATGGTTAACATTCACTCAATTGCTAACAAGTTTGATTTTGTTTCTTGTGTTCACGTTAGAAGAAAGGAAGTCTCTGATGCTCATCACTTAGCTTCTAAAGCTAGGAAGGAATGACTTGGAGATTTCATTTATCATTGTCAAAAAAAAAAAAAAAACCTTTGTGAATATTGGAATATAGGAGTAAGATCGGACGATCCTGTTTTTCACTTAGATTATTGCAGGATCGATCAGGATCGAAGTAGGATCGATTGGGATCGGTCAGGATCGGTTAGGATCGGTCAGGATCGGAAGATCCTACTTCTTTACTTATTAAAATGATCCCTAAAGCAACTAAATTTTTCTTTAATCCCAATAAATTAAATGATATTACCAAACTTCATACACGCAAATATTTCTCTTCTTTAATCTTTTATGACTCTTGCAAAGCCATATTAACTTTGAAATATCAATATTATGTGAGAAAAACTAGGTATTTAGCATCCATATTGTTTGAAAGATGTGTATTTATTCATTTGGAAGCATTTTTGTTACTCTTTTTTGCAATTTGGTAGGATCTTACAATCCTACGATTCGATTCTACCGATTCGATCCTACCCCCCTTACCGATCCAAAGTGGGATCCCGATCCTAACAACATTGCTGAAGGCCATAACCACATTTCATTTCATGATCAAGGAGACCAACATTTAGATTTGGTCTCTTTTATGTACTTAATAACTATAATCTGATCTATTCTCTAATCATCTTTCATTGATTTCACCACCTTTTTAGGCTTTGTTCTCATCAATGTATTGTTGCTTAGGGTCCGTTTGATTCAACTTATCTTATCTTATAAGGTAGTTTATTGTGTGTGTCTAACATCTTATTTTATCTTATCTGGTCTTATCTTATCTTATTTTATCTTATCTTATCTTATTTTATCTTATTGTATCTGATCTTATTTGATCTTATCTTATCTTATAAGATCTTATATAAGTTAAAATAAGTTGAACATAACAGACCCTTAGCTATATTTAATTTTGCTAAACTTAACTTATTGTGCTTAATTACCTAGTTTTGCCGAACTAAACTTATTCTTTATGCGTCGATCTCAACTTATTTTTGCTAATAATATACTCCCTCCATTTTCTTTTGTTGTTCCTATTTGGAATCTTTTTGTGAGAGAATATTGGTCAAAGTAGAAAGAATTTTTCGAAAACGAAGGGAGTATTTTTGTTAAAACTTCTTTTTTTGATAATTTGAATGATGTCATAGAAGAATGATCAAAGGGCCGCAAAGACTATACATAAATAATAGTGCCTCAGTAATAGCTACAAATATAGAGATAAAGACATGAAAGTTGGGAGATGAAGAATTGAAGACTAATGAGCTACAACCAAGCAACAAAATCAGAGATCTATGAAGTCCTTGCTTAGCCAAAGAATCATCCACAATATTTGAGGAGCACATTTTGTGAGTTATCTCAATGTTTAATCCGAGCTTTGATGCCATTCTGATGAAGTTGAAAGCGAACATTAGGTACCATTCATTGCACAAAATAACCACATATGCAGAATCAAACTCGAGAATAATATGATGGTGGCAAAACTGATCAGATGGTAGAGAGATTTGAATTGAAGGCATTACGTAGGACACCGTCAATAAGAGGTTGAGCTACTCAAATTCATTGATGCATCCACGTTCCACTTAAAGACATTGAGGGGGAAGGGGGGACGCACCATAGAGAGGATGGGGTTTTTTGAGGGGGAGGAGGGAGGGCAACAACATTTTTATTCCATGGGAGACATAAAGGGTTTCTCAAAATTTTATCTGGAGAGAATGGGAAGGAGTCTCCATATTCCTTTGATGACATCTTGTCACTGTAACTTAGCTTTTGAACTTCTTTTGCACCTCTTAAGGCACACAGGAAACATAATTTATGTAGCAGAGACAAACAAAAATCCCACCACGTCCTGGGTAGAGACGAACTTTATTATGCCTTAGTCCTCATACTAGGACGAGGCGTATCTTTTGTATACAAAAATATACTCCTCAAAGGGAAGATGTATGGTATTCTACCTACTCCTAGGCACACCTGCACAGGCAGACACAAGTCGCGCCTTAGAGCAACTCCAATGGTAGAGCAAAATGGAATTTGGCTTAGAGTGCCACCTAGATTTTAAACACCCCCAATGGTTTAGCCATGATTTGATCATCATCATAACCACTTGGGTGGCTATCTGCCAACTGTATGTAACAACCATTAAATTTGGAAACATCGACACTCATTTTGTACCAATGATTGGAAGTTTGATTTAGGGTTATTACTGGACCCTCCTTCCTATATTGGTTGTAGTAAGCCACAATATTTTCCCAGTAATTATTGAACGATTGATCAGTTCCCTTTACACCTTCATTCGAAGTTGTTAAACAAGCATAGCACAAATTTGTATCTTGTATCGTACTCCACTTGATCCTTTTTTCACCTTTGCCCTTGCCTTTCATGTTATTTTTTTCAACCACTTCGACGTTATCCTCTTCAATGATTTCATGTTGAGGAGTTTGAGGCTCATTACCCGATCCTAGAGTTTCGGAATCTTGATGCACGCTACTACCTCCAAAGTTTTCCCTTCTTGAATTATCATGAACTGTATATGGTTCATGAGGATACGGAGCACGAGAGTAGTAGCTTGGCCTCATTGGAGGATTACCCAACACAATATTTGGTGCTGATAGTACCCGGGGTGGTAATAAATTTGCGAGTCAAGAGGAAATGAGTGATGTTGATTATTATAATGTAGAGGAGTTGGACGAATTGGAGAAGTTTGGAGATTTAGTGAAACATTATGGGTTGGATTTTGAGTGTTTTGATTATCTAAATTGGGAGAATTTTCTAAGTAGGAGTAGTATTGAGCATAATAATCTTGTGAATTCTCCATATTATAGAATATGAAACTTTTCTAATGAAATGAAGTAAGATAGTTTTTTTGTAGAGAAGAATATAGAAGTGGAGATAAATTTATACTCAGTTTTTCTACTATATATACAAAAAATATTTACAATTTTAATTTTTTTTTTAAATGTACAATTTTTAACAAAACTATCCGTTAGAAGTATACAATAACTTTGCAAAAATAATGAAATTTGGGGAAAAAATCATACAAATCTACTGTTCATAGTCGTTGTAAAATTGCAATGGAAATTCCTTGCATCAACATGTGGGTCATCCCACTTTTTGGTTTCCTTGAGCATTTCCATCATTTCTGTTGTGCGTGTACAACAAGTCCCCTAATACTGGACTGTGAACATCACGCATCTCTTTGCCATAATTTCAGCATGGTCCCACTGAAATTGCTTGGGCGAATTAGCTTAGTTGAGCGAAATTGTTCAGCGAGGCAAAGTTCAGCAAACAACTCCAACGGTTCAACTAGTCGCTCCATATTTTTTTTAATTGCTAGCAAGTCCTTTGGAGTACCATTAGAATTGCTCTTAGTCTAGACACGGGTTAAATAACCACACAGCTCTGCCTAGGAGTAGGCACAATATCCATGCGCCCCACCACATTTATGACAAATGAAAAAAGAGAACCGATTATGGTGGGTCGTCCATCCCCCATGAGTTGTCTATGGTCATTTTACAATGAAAATTTTATAGCATGCCTTTGCCTAAGTGATTGAAGAGGGGGAAGAGATAGGAGTGTGCGAGAGACAAAGGGCAGACTCATCAAAAGTAGGGCAACGCCTAGATACTTTACACACAAATAAATGTCCACTTAAAAGTATTCATAACATTTTAGGAAATACCTATGCTGCATTTTCCACTTAAAAAGTTACTTCCATATACTAACCTCCGTTTCTAAATAAGTGCAATAGTTTGACTTTCACGCTTGTCAATGCACAACTTTAACCATTAGTATTTGTAAAAGTTGTAAAAGGTTAATATTATGAAAATATTCATTGAAACAAATCCAACATTTTATATGATCAGTTTTGTTTTTATATATTAGTAAAAAAAGTACAATTAAAGTGAGGTGTGTGAGTAGTGCAAAAGTCAAAGTGTTGCACTTAAAAAGAAACCGATGAAGCATTATTTTAAAGGATTCTTGTGAATTTACAGATAATTTACTGGTCAAAATCAATATAAAAAGATGAGAACTCCACAGCTAAAACAGTTATTTATACAACGAGAATTCATCTGTTTATCCAATCAAAACTTATCTAGTTAAACTTGATTTTTTGCCAAAATTTAGCCACTCCCTTTCTTATTAAAAAGGGACGGAGCTACCAGGGGTTGATAGGACAAGTCCTTTCCAGTAGCTCCTATATAAGTGGTAATGGTTGAAGGGGAAAGCCCCCTCCTAGGAACCTTAAGAATTGAACTAGCAACTTAATGAAGAGGCACAATTATCAACACTTTTGCATCCTAAAATAATTGTTGTATTGTTCTAATCCTTGATATTTGCCATTTTACACCAACATACAGCAAACGACCTTTTCTCAGGCAAGCGAAACTCAATGCAATAATCGAAGTATTGCACACCTGTTAAAATTCAGATGACAGGATGATCTCATACCCCGGCACTAGGAGGTGGTAATTGGCTTTTGTGTTCTTATAGCCCCAACAATTTTATGATGGATCACTCAGTCAAACTAGTCCATTGTGGAAAACATCACCTGAGAGCACACAGTAACTAATATCAGCTACAAAATATTCATAGCATGTTCCGACTGTTTAACTTATGGTTAAGGAAAGGGTCATGGGAAATGGAAAGGAAAAGGATTGAGATTTCCTTAGCCTATCTCAATACTCTTTGTCCTTTATAACAAGCCCCTTACAACTAAACTCAAATACCACAACTATCTCACAGTAATTATATATTTACATATCCACCCTATATCGATGTACTTTATCTATGAAATTCTTACTCAAGGATATCATTAAGGAAAAGTACATACTACATAGTTTAGCTTGTTAAATTTAAAAGTGAGAAAATCATGGCCTATTAGGATTAAGGGGTATGAAGATGGGAAAGATGGAAGTATCTCAAATTCATTGTAGCCTTATGATATTCCCTCCAAAAGAAGGAATAGTAAGAAATTTGACCCTTCCTTTGTCTCCTCCCTCAAAAAATACTTAAAATATTCTATTATAGATATCCCATCACATAAAAGAAGATGATTATAACTTCACCATAAATTTTAAAGAAAACATTTCAATTACTACCATTACAATAGGTCATGTCGTGACATACAACCATTTTAAAAAAAATAAGAGTTATAAATTACTACTCCCTCCGATCTTTATTAGTTTACCCGTTTCTTTTGCATAGAGTTTTAGGAGAAATAATGTTGTGGGACATAGAAAGAAAGAGAAAAGATTAATTTATATTAAAGTTGAATGTGTGTGTCATGAAAAGCTAGTGGTCCCATTCCAAAAGAAGAAACAAAAGAAATGGGTAAACTAATAAGGGACATCCCAAAAAGGAATACGGGTAAACTAATAAAGACCGGAGGGAGTACCTTTTAAATCATCTACAGTTATTAATTATCATAAATGTCTATTGCCGATCTTCAATGGATTAATTTTGGGGCTAAAATCACTCAAATGATTTCATAAACTCAATATGATACCATTCTGGGCAAGAAAATTCCATTGAAAATTTGGCAAGAGGTATCAATAATAAATCTAAACTGCTTAAGAGTAGTAATTTACAACTTTATTTTGAAGATACCATAAGTCACAAAGTGACCCATTAAAAAGGTAGTAATTATCTTCTTTTTCCAAATTATACCTGGAAAGACAGAGTGTTTGCAAATCACAGCCAAAAGTAGAGCATGAAATTTAAAAATCTACCAAAGGTAATTATTTAGTCCAAAGGAAAGGCTGACACCAAAACAATAAAGAGAAGGACCTTACTCGGCAGCAGCAACAGGTGTCGTTTGAGTTTCTTGTGGAGTTCTTCTAGACTTGTGCTTTGATTTCTTGTCCTTCTTCTTACTGCTGGAATATAATCAGTTGTCAGTGCTTAGATACAGAAAGAAGCCTAAAGCACAATTACAATTGTCGATAGAAAGAGCAGAAAATACTCGTCTCGGGATCCAGCGTCTTGACAAGATTTTAGCTTCTTAGCAACACGCTTCATCTCCTCGTCATTACTGATTTTGATTCTCTTGATCTATGTTGATTAATGGGGGGGGGAAAGATAATACCAGTTACCTTTACTTATCAATATAAGGTGTACTGCTATTGATAAGTCAGGCAATGAAAAGTTAAGCATATTGAACATCGTGAAACTATAAGCAACAGTAGCAAACTAGCAAGTGCATCAGAAAATTATATAACTATTATCAGTCCATTATATTTCATAGAAGGTAGATAAGGATGTATATAACTATTTAAATGAACTAGCCAACACGTTGAGACTCCCTCAGCATATTCATAAATAGTACCCTTCTCAAGCTAAAAAAGTAACACATAATGTGTGACAGTTGAATTGCCATGAAGTGTAAGCCACCTAGAGTCTATTATCTGTCCCATTCAACTTAACCGCAGTATCCAGAAAAATATTAAGCCACCATTGCATATACAACTCTGACTAGGAAAATTCACCATGTAAGAGAATACCAACCACATACTTCCTCTAAATTTTTATACTTGACATTCTGAAATTGGGTAAAACTTTAAGAAATCATTAATAGCGGAGTTTAAGTGGCCATATTTACTACTCGAGCAGCAATTTATCATAATTTGTAACACATGGTCCTCTAGTTTTCCATCTCATAATTTCATTCTGAAGTTGGACAAAACTTTAAAGAAATTATTAATAGAGGTGTTTAAGAGGCCACATTTTACAATTCAACCAGCAATTTATCCTAATTTCTAATGCATGGTCCCTCTAATTACCATCTCATACTTAACACATCAACCATCAGTAGCATATTCTGCTACAAAAATAAAGCTTTCGACCAATCAAACTCAATTGTCATCAATGTTAAGCAACGACGTGTAATCAGAAGCCTCGAGAAGAATAGAAAATCAGTATTTGTGAACAGAATTCTAAAGCAAAAACACCAATTAGATATTATCTCTCATGAACTTTTAAATATTGTACCAGCAAATCTATAGCATTGAGGCCCTGGTTCAGCTCTAAAATAGAATGTGCAAATTGTTGGCGTGAGAGGATGCTCTGAAGATATCTGCATGGAAAAGTACACTTCTCACCCAGTCAGGCAGTCACTATCAGTGAGATTGTCAAGTTAACTAAACAGCAAGACTTTATGTTCTTACAACAGAATCAATCGAATACCTTTCAAAATCAAGAACCAAGAGCTCATCATTCGCCTTACGGAGCACAGCTAATGCCAGCTGCAGAAAAAAATATAGTAAGATAAAAGATATGACAGCAGTTGAGAAAGAAGAATAACGAGCAACTGATGAACAATGAGACTACAGAATTCTCCCACCAGACTCACTCATAGCGAAACCACTTTAAAACCGTGATATAGATTTCTAAGGGAACAATAAATATTTTCTCCACCACTGCCTACCTGTCACCTTTCTTTTATTTTTCCTCTTAAAGAAAATTGGATTAACTAAGACGTCGAACATTCGAGGGGGGAAATGAACAAGGTGGGACCAAGCTGTAAGAGAATTGATATTGCAGAATAAAATCACAATCCTTACAGTAGCTGGGTAACAGTTATCCCCAAAAGAAAAGAGAGAGAGAGAGAGAGAGAGAGAGAGTGATTTTCTATATATCTTCCTACCTCACCCATTCCCTTATCTATACTCAACTCTGTAACCTCACTCCCCAGTCCCCACCTCTAACTAACTTTCAAAACACTCTCCCGATAATGCCCCTAGCTCTTTCCCCAAGGCAAGTACTAACAAACTGCCTAACATAATTATAATGTGTTCATATTGCCCATGGTACGTCTTGCATAAGTAAATTAAATGGGTGGCTTGAGTAGGTATGTGGAGGCATGGTAACATTTTATCCCATCTTCTGTATCAATATTAAAAGCATAGGAAATTAAAATAAAAATATCAAGTATACTTTGCATAAATGTTTGAAATGAGCTAGGACAATGAACAGGGTAATTGTCATGGGAAGAAGTTAGCTGAAATTGGTGACCAGATAATAAGAGTAAGATCAAATAATCTGTTTTGAGAAAATCATGCGTCAATTATAATAAATTCAACATTGAAGAGTACAAAACTAATAGAGCTATCATACAAACTAATAATATAGAGCCTCATGCACAGAGCTAAATCAACTAATAGACCTGAGAGGTAAATGAACTTATGCTGATCCTGGATTTGATTCAGTGATATAATTGTCAGAGCTCAACCATTCTGTGGATTCTTCTAGAAAGGCTATGGTTAGGCATTCCACCTAATCACTGAACTCAACACAACTCTAATCCTACATTTACATTTTACAATATTTTGGTACCCTAAAACAACAATCTTCCCTCAATCCAGATTCCCCAAAGTCTCCAGCAATAGATGCACTAGTTAGTACAGAAGGCTCAGATATATACCAGATGTCTATATTCATGACTCATGAGAGACTGATAAGCAACTTCGGCTTTAGCACAACAGAAAGATTGTGGCCCCCTGTTCTACTAAGGCTTTAGGAGATGAAATTCCATACCCATTCTTATTACTGATGGAATCATTGGCATGAATCTAAAGATACAGAGGATCAAGGACATAAAGCTGATTGTCTTCTAGAAGTCTTTCATGACTCCAGATATAAAGGTCTTTCTGATTTGCAAAAAGCTTGAAGAAGTACTTGTTAGTTGTCATTGAAGTTTAGAAAAAAGAGATGAGCTTGGGTCTTCATTTGATTATGTTCAAAAGGAATCTGAAGATTGCCGTGTGGCAGATTATGTGTGATAGTAAGTTTAGGCTTACTGTGAATAATGAGACTAGTTGGTTGTGTATGTGTGTCTTTTGTAAACTATGTGAATTATGATTGACTATGTGCATCCTAAAATATGTATGTTCTTCAAATGAAAACCGCAGTAGGGGATCACCTTTGTGGGTTCTCACAAGTGATGGACGTTCACTCATTTACAGAGGGGAACCGGATACCCGGGCGCGCGGGTAGATTATGCAAGAACAATAATGGTTAGGATTGAGGAATGGAACCAGGAGCATGGGGTGGCAGATCATGAACCCCTACACCCTCCGTGCAATTCAAGCGTATATGATTATCACACTGTCGTTGTATGAACCTTGGATAACATTCCAGTGTACCTACTGGAGGCTGATATTGCTGTATGTGGCTACCGGATCTGTGCAGGATGATGATGCTACATTAGAAACCATTGAGAATCTGATCAGGAGGGAAGGAACACCGGAAGAGGTTATGCAGGAAAGAGATCAAGCAAAGCAGATCGTGGGCACGAGAGCCAGGGGCCTCCTATTGGATGGAAATGTATGAGCGTTTGACTCTACGAGAGTTAACTATGCCTCTAGTATGCTGCTCCTAGATCTCAGGGTTCGAGAGGGCCGAGTGCTGTACTGGGACTCCTAGTTACATGTTCCAGGGTAGGAAATATAGGGTTAGCGACCCTAACTACGTGCCGGATGCGCCGTCTACCAGCAGTGATGACAGTGGTTACGTCTATGACCCGTAGGTAATGTGGCTCAGAGGTGGTTTAAGGATTTATGTATCCGTGTCTCTTTATTTTTAGTAATGCAGTTAATTAAGATTTTTCTGTATGAACGTTCTTGTGAAGCATGCTTGCATAGATGTATTAAATGACGTGAGCTTTTCAGTCAAGTATATGCGTGTGCTTAAGTGGGGATGAATTACTATCCGGTTATATATATCTTGCCAAAGGTCATTAATGATAAATGTGAACGCCAATTAAATGTCTATCCTTTCTATTTTGACTAGAGTTTAAATGTGTCATTTTATAGGAATATGGCCAATTGAAGTAACAAACGAGACCCACCAAAATGTGGCGGTCCGGAATCGAGAGAACCAACAAGATACCTCGAAATGACAAACTTGTCATTGAAGTTTAGATAATAGCCGGCACGAGAAAATAGAACTAGAAAAACTGGCAGGTAGAGAAAGAACACAAGGATGGCTCAGTAAAGTTCAATCCTGAGCTTTATTTGGAACGGGGAAGGGATGATAGGAGACTCATGACTCATCCACAATTTTCCCCTAAAGGTGAATTTTTCTGGGTTCATTAAAATCACCATTAATCAGTTCGGTTTCGCTAGAACTTCCACAAAATGAGGAAATGCTACATAAAGTACTCTTGTACAGTAGTTAATTCTTCCTAGTTCCTGATGAAGAATACCTGGCCCGGAGGAAATAAAAGTGGTGCCTCTGTAAGCATTGCTTTATCAGCTTCGAAGATTGCTCTTTGATGTAACTCCTGCA